>CM053754.1:45752259-45780549 GCA_028658305.1 Pachyuromys duprasi
TATCTATCTATCTATCTATCTATCTATCTATCTATCTATCTATCTATCTATCTATCTATCTATCTATTTCTTGTGGATGAGTATGTGTGGGTGTGCACACTCCACAGCATGTGTGTAGAGGCAAGAAGACTTTTGGGAATCAGTATGCTCTTTCTACCAGGAATCAAATTCATCATGATTGGCAGCAAGCTCCTTTAATGGTGCTTTCTCCTTGTCCCATAAGCATACTTTTTAATACTCTAATAAGACAGTTGATTTTCTTTAGTCCTTGACTGTTAACTTCTCCAAGAATGAAGTCGCAGTGGAAGAACAGTGAAGACACAAGGATTTTTATTTGCTATACTGAATGACAACAACAAAAGAGGTCACCATGGAGGAGTGACAACTTACTTAGGAAGAGAGCAAGTCTGAACTTTTGGTGACAGCTGAGTGTCAGCCAAGAGAAGTGGCAAACCATTGGCAGGCCTTAGGGGCCAACCTAGAGGTTGCTAGAAAGTGATATAGCTCCAAGTGCTTAGTGGGGACTCGGACTACCAACAGAGAACAGTCTTCCAAAGAAGACGTCTGTGGAGGGCAGGCATCTGAGGGAAGGCGTGAGGTCTGCCTGAGGTGGTAACAAGTCCCCTCTTGGGTGCTCATGGAGGAAGCCAGAGGGATGACGTCAGGGGATCTGAAACAGCAGACACACTTCTGAATTTGGGGGTTCTTCTCAGGCTCCAGAACTCAGAGGTGGGGTGGGCTAGGCTGTCGGCGGGGAAAGGAAGGGGAAGTAGATAAGAGAATGGGATCATGAGAGAAAGGGGTGGGAGACACAGTCTTGCACGGGTTTCTTGTCTACCTACACAGCTGGCTTCCTATGCCATATGCATGGCCGCCTCTATACCCAGGCCATATTTTCAAGGCTTAATTTGCAGTAGGTGAATTAATGTTTCCCTCTGAAACCAGCTTGCCTGTGTCTTTAATGAGTCTCCTGAGTTCAGTGTCCCTCTCCTAGCGTGAGGTTCTTTATGCAGCATTCATCTGGGTCCTCCATGTTATGCCTATGCATCTTGGCAGGCCAGCTGAGCTGGGGCAAACCTCACAGTGTTTGGGATGTTTGCTGTGCCGTGAGCAAAGTAAGTCTTCTGACACAAAGCCAGAAATCCTATACCCACAAAACAGAAGAGCTAACCTTTTGAACCCTTTAACTATTTAAATTACAAAGCAAAGGGATCTTCTAAGATGAACAGGACTAAATGTTAGGTGCTGAGCCGCTGAAGGGATGTAGCCAAACGCACTCTTTGGAGATGCTTGGACACTGGGCTGACTTACGAGCTGTCTTAGAGGCGAGAGTGGCATGCCAGCCTCTTTAGACTGCAGAGAGTTGGCGTCAAGCAAGAGGCATTCACAGCGTCCTTCATGTCCCTATTGCAGAAGTCAGCAGGTCCACTCTGTGTCGCCCGGTGACTCAGCCCCAGCTCACATACCCCTGTGTGGCACAGCATGACCTTCCTCCCACTCCATTCAAAGTTGCTTTAAATAACTTGGCAGAACCATCATCAGTTGAACAGACCCCTGCACCTCCATAAGGGAGGCCATTGGGAGCTTCACCTTTTAAAAATGCCTTGGCTTGCCCTTCAACTCTCAACAGACCTACTACTATCCTGCAATTAAGAAAACACTGTCTATTTCACAGTCAGAAAAGTATTATATACCTGTGGTCTCCTTTCTATTGACTTTCCGTCAGAGAATAATACAGAATTACGGAAATGCTCTGTCGCGTTCTGCTCCTTTCACATTTCAAATTGTACCCCAATGTGAGTCACAGGTTTTTTTCTTCCTCAACCATTCACTTAGTACTCACATGTGTCGGTTTGGGACTTGGCTTATGTAATCAGCTAAGATTCAATTATCTAGCAGAACATGGTAGCTAAGTGTAGAATTATTTGCCATGTATTTTTCCTCTTTAATAATGTTTTTCTAATATAGGATTTCCAGTCTAGTAGTGAAGTCAATGTAAGAGAGACGATGCAAAGACAGACTTTGAAAAGCACTGATGGTCACTAAAACTGTGTTCAGCTAGGCATCTAGCAGGCGTTTCTTTTTGCCCTTCTTTTATTTGACAAGTAAAGAAATAAGTTAAAATGTAAGCAAACAAAACTATTAATATGTCAAATGTTGGTAAATAAATAGTCCAAACCTCCAGGTGGGGTGGTACACCCCTATAATCCCATCACTCAGGGAGGCAGAGGCAGGCAATGTGCTTTGAGTTCAAGACCAGCCTGGTCTACAAAGTAAGTCCAAGATAGCCAAGGCCAGACAGAGAAACCTTGCCTCAAAATAAACAAATAAATCAATAGTCCAGACCAGTGGCCAGTGCAGCATGCTTGATTATCTTAGTGACCTTGTCTCTCCTCTTGGTAAACACCGTGTGCTAAGGTCATCTGGAAAGCAACCTCAAGCTGTATCTAGCATATCCACAGAACAGTTCTGTTCCTTAAACCCAATTGTCTTCCTGCATTTTGTCTCGAAGTTAATCTATTATATACAAGTCTATCCTGCAATATTGCCATCCCTTGAGTTCCCAGGTCAAAAACTGGAAGCCATTCTCAGATTTCTACTCTGCCATACTTGTTTTTCCAATTCATCAGCAAGGTCTGCTGATTCTACATCTCAAACGACTGTCTCTCTTATTTTCTCCCACGTGTGCTGCCTCTTCCTTTATCGCGTCAGTGTTCACCTTTGAGAGATTCAGCACCCTTCTCCTCGGCATCTCTCTCCTCTCCTCTCCTTCCCCAGCAAAGAATTCCTAGACTATCCTGTGACCACATTTCTGTTTGAAAACTATCTTGAGTAGCTCCTTGCCCTGAAGACAGAAGGCAGCCTTAGAAAAGCGGTCTCGAGTTGGATCTACAGACATCACAGCTGTCCCATTTCTTGAATGCATTTGGCTCGTCTTCTAGAGATAAACACATACAGCATTATAACTGATTAGTGATCAAAAGCTGGTCTCTTGCATGAAAAAGTTTATTTCAAAAATATCTTCAAGCAATCCAACAATCGCGATGAGGTATCAAAACTAATTTACACTTGGCTAAACTGTGCCCTTTTCGTATGTTAGTGAAAGGCAGTTACACCCAAACAGTCAATTAAGAGTTCAAAGCAGTTGGGACTGTTCAGCTGAATGGAAGGAGACTTTAAGCATCCCTGGAAAACTCTTTCCTAATTGCTTTTGCCCATTTCCTTAGACGGTGATTCCTCAGTCCTGAATATTTGTTGTTTAAATATGTTTACTAATGTTTGAGAAAGTCCTCTTTGCTATCTCCACGAAAAAGTTTTCTTTTCCTTATAAATTAGAGCTAAACAGTTTTGACTCAAGTTTAAGTAAGACAGGCATATGGATTCGATTTGGTTTTGAAATAAACATTGCTCAAGGGCGTCTGCAGTAGTGGTAGCTGGGGGCGGGGCGGAAAAATTCGTTTCAGAGCCTCCTGACATCAGAACAATTAAAAACAGGCCCCTGTCTCTGCAGCCTCAGCGGGACAGATAGCTTTGTTATTGGAACAAACTTTCCACGATATCAGAACCTTAAACTTTACAGTTGGGGCACTGGTGAAACTTCTCCCCCATTTCCCATCTAACCCCAGTTGTGGCTGTTTGTGGCTTAGGGTGGAATAGACTAGGAAGCTGTCAAACTCATAATCTAGATGGTTTTTGCTACTGCCTTTGGGTTCATATTGGTGTAAGTGTAGCTCACAGATTTGTGTCACAACAGGGCCCTGGAAGCCTTTAAGACAATAAAGAGGTAAAAAATGTGATGTCATATTGCTAGGCTGTCCATTGTTAGATTACAGCATCCCACACTTTTCTCAGGTAATAACTATTTTGTACTGCTTAAAGTTTAAATTTAGTTAGTATTTATTTAGTCCCTTTCATGCTAGGGCTCTTACTTAATTTTATTGTTTATTTTTATTTGATTATCTTTGGAGATGGAAGTCTTACTATGAAGCCCCGGCTAGCCTAGAATTCATGATCTTCCCGCCATAGCCTCTTGAATACGGGGGTTGTAGGCATGGGCCACCACAGCCAGCTTTGGAAGAGCACGCTTTTACCATCCTTATTATCCTATAAACTATTAGAGATTACTAGTCCTCATGACTGTAATGTCAGCTAGTCAGACTGGAAAATATTTTAAGTACTTAACCACGTGGCACATTATGCATAACTTTTTCTTGACTTTCAGATAAATGAAGACTTCTTTTTTTTTTCTTAAAGAGGAGAAATAGTTATCTCTGCTCTTGGGGTGGGCCCAGTGCTTATCATGTGTTGAAATAAGTTTCTGCTAAAAGCCAAGGAAGATGAGTGACTGAGGGTTGGAGAAGCCATGCCTTCCAGACTCCTCACATCTTGTCTTTCTTTGAACTTTGTATGGTCAACTGAAAACAAGCGTCCTAAACTTCCTCCGCACTTACCCAACTTCTTGAACCTCACTCTCCCAAGTTTTAATGGAGCACATGGACATCATAAATGCCTTTCTCTCTGTCAGGGTATTAGATGTTGCTCCTTTCCCTGGAGTTGCCCTCCTGAGGAGTCATGGGAGGAGCCATTTAGACCTTCTCTGCAGAGCCCTTTTCTTCTGATCAACTCTACCTGGAGTACCTCTGCTCACCGAGCTTTGCCAAAACCACTTTTAGAAGCCCACCTGCATTCCTGCCCCCTTTCTGATCACCCTGTTTCCTTCCCAGTGTTTTACTTTTGGACATGGCTGCTGCTGTAGTGTCTGCTATTTCCTGCCCCTTCTCCTTCTGTGCCACCTTGACTTACACAGGGCGGAGCAATCAGGACACAGCTGTCTCAGAGCCCTCAGCGGTCATCACCAATGCACTGTACCTGAAGATTCTTTTCACGCAATCCAAACTCGCATGTGTGTGAGATCAAGGTCACTCAAGTGAATAACACCCATTCTTAAATATTGAAAGTAAGTTCTAATAGCTGAAGGTGATGGGAAAAGTGTCCAAGAGGTCACCAAGAGACCTGTTAGCAAGTGAAAAAGAGGGGCTCAACACAACTAGGGTAACTAACTGAAAGGAAATAACTTCCTAAATGTTAAAAGAGACTTCTCAATAGCCAGCTGCAGTTGGACTTGACATTAACGCAGTCTTCATGAGTGTTGTTCTGCAGTCTTCCTTTCTTCTGGACACAGGTCCTCGATCATGCCCTGGGTTACTGGCCCCCTCCCCCAATCCACTGAGTGGTGGAGCTGCGAGTTAAGGCAGAGATTTGTCCAAAGCAGAGCGTATGACCCAAGTAAGGCTAAGCTCTTTTAAGGGAACTGGATGAGGAGAAGTATAACACAGCCTGAAAATCGTTTATGTGTCGTTCTCCCCTATCCAACCCATTTCTTATTCCTATTCCAGATCCTGAGTGACAGTTATTCTAGTGTCCCAGAAGCCCTGTTCATTAATTCATTTAACACTAATGAATTAATAACACATAATAGGGAAATACCACTTATTTGTACATGATATAATAAGAAATACATTTCATTTTTGTTTCAGGTTCTAATCCTTGGCACAGAGCTTCTAAAACCCTTGGATTTTCTGGATTTTTCTCAAACACATGAGTTTATGGGGGCCACTCCTATTCACGCTGCCACCACAATTAAATCACCATAGTGAGTTGAGGTTTGAATAGGAATGGCTCCCGTAGGCTCATACACTTGAATGCTTGGTCAGTAGGAAGTGGCACTATTAGGAAGTGTGGTCTTGTTGGAGTAAGTGTGTCATTGGGGGAGGGCTGTGTAGCCTTGTTGGGGTGAGTGTGTCATTGGGGGTGGGCTGTGTAGCCTTGTTGGGATGAGTGTGTCGTTGGGGGTGGGCTTTGTGGTTTTAAATGCTGAAGCCAGGCCCGGTGTCTCTCGCTCCTCCTGCTGCCTCTTGATCCAGATGTAGAACTCTTGGCTTCTTCTCCAGCACCATGTCTGCCTTCCTGCCATCATGCTTCCTGCCATGACGATGATGGACTAAACCTCTGAACCTAAGCCAGCCCCAGTTAAATGTTCCCTTTATAAGAGCTGCTGTGGTCATGGTGTCTCTTCACAGCAATAAACACCTAAAACAATGAGTATAAGTACCTTGATTCGTTCGTTCTCTCTCTCCTCTCTCTCTCTCTCTCTCTTTTGATTGACATTCTCCTCAATGCTGTATCTGAGTAGGGGAACTACCAACACCACTCTTCTGGGTTTCTGAAGTTATATCTTCCTTGAGGCAGTCAATGGAGGAGGAAAAGATTTCTAGAATTTAACCTTCTTACCTTATTCCCTCCGTGTTCTAACTAGGCTTTGACACAGAAAAGCAGATATTTTGTGCTCTCTTACCGGTGCAGCTAGGGCTTCGCCTTTGTCTTTTGTTTTTTTTTTCCAGCCCTATTGCTTATTTAGCCTTTGTGGTCAAGGGAAATTATTGTAAACCAGCTTCCATAAAGGAATAAGATTAAGAGGCACCTGAATTTAGCCTAATTGCTATGCTTGTCATTCTATTTCTGGTTAAGAGGCAAAAATCTCCAAGATGCAGTACATGGACAATTTTTACCTTGTTTTTGACAAAGAGTGAGGGAGAAAGAAATCTTGAGGGCCAAGAAAGGTGCAGATGAGAGTTGGTGGGGATAGACATGATGTCGTCCTTAGAGATGCTGAGCACAACCATGCTGTGCAAATCCCCATTTTCTTCTTGAACTCAAACACAGCATAGGACCAGCCTTATTTGGTAATTTACTTACAACAGTGTTCTATTCTGAGATGTATCAGAATTCTCTTGTGTTTTACTTTTCTGCTATTTTAAGATAATTAGGAGTTTTTCATCCCCTGACATTCTAGTGATAAGAATACTTTTCTTAAGACTCCCCCCCCCCCAAACAGACATTTCCAGGCTGTAGAGTGCCTGGCCTGGCTTTTGTCTAGAAATGACAGCCCACTCCAGCCCTTGCCAACTGAGAGAGAAGTGTGACTGATTTTATGCTCCCGGGAGGAAGCGCAGTGAGAAGCCAGTGGGTGAGGATGGACGATGCATGTGCTTTCAAGACCTTAGGCCTCTACATTTCTTTAAAACTCATAACATCTGTGTTGGGGAATCGCCACCATGCTTCCTGGTTCATGCACTGGAAAGTGAGGCAGCCAGCGAAGCACATGAAGTCCCAACAAAGAACACGAGGTCCCAGCACCGGTGGGAGCGAGGGGACAGACAGAAGTCTGACCCCCAGCGTTCCTGCTCTACACTAGTGGGTGAAGGCATCCTCCCCTCAAAGTGAAGGTGGATGACGAATCGCTCTGAGAAACGTTGGAGCATGAATGCCTTTTCATGGTGGACAACAAAGACCTGGTGTGTGTGGTAAACATGATCCAGCCAGGCCTCGTTTACACACTAGCAGAATGGCCCTGGGCATCACATCCTCCCTTCCCTCTGTTTCTTCATGAGTACAAAGGCAGCGTAGTACCTATACCATGGGCTGAGAAAGACTCATCTCCAGCCCGGTCTATAGTAAGGGCTGGATGGGTCTTAATTTCTCTCTTACCACCAGCTTTTGCTGTTGCGTGTGCTATTTTTAAAATCTGGTGAAGGAAAACATACAATGAAATGGGACCATTCTTTAGACACAAGGAGACTGATTTTGGATACCTGCACCGAGTAATCTCAAAGTTGCTTCTCCTTGAACTTGCTGTATCCTATCTTGAAGAGGATAGTATTAAGGAGATGCTAAAAGTTTCATTCTGTTTCAAGAAAGGGTGGGAAAGAAACGTTGAACATGTACATAAAATGATGGGTTTATCCTAAATTGGTCCAAATAGGACTAAATTGGTCTAAATATATATGTACCCATATATGTATCCATGGGTACATATATATTTAGACCAATTTAGTATATGCATATATATATCTCCATGTATATATACATATATATCCATGTGCATTCTTAAAAATATTTTAAACTTATATTTTAAATCTTGTGTGTGTGTGTGTGAGTGTGTTAGAGGATAGCATGTGTATGTCATGGCACACGCATGGAAGTCAGAGGACAACTTTCAGGACTTAGTTCTTTTTTTTTCACAATGTGTGATATCTCTGGATACTCCTTATTATGTACTGTTATTTTGTCACAATGTTGGTTAAAACTCAATTAATTGATGTCTTAATTCCCTAATGTGTAGTAGCTAATTGAGCTTTGAAAAACACTGCTCCGTATTTTTACGTGCCCCCCCCTCACTGGATATGAAGATTCCACGAGCAAACACAGCCAGAAACATACATCCAGGAAGTGTCCACATGTGGATTCTAGTCCTGCCCATGCCTGCCTTTTCCCGACCTTTCTTACCCACCACCTCTCTCAGCCCTCTTAGCTATTCAGAGGCCTGTCGGTCAGGCCAATCCCGAGACAACTAAAATAGCTCCCTTGGTGTGAAAAGTACAAACTCTCAAGTGCCTCTTCTTTGTGGATTCCCATAGCAGGAATCTTTTTGAGTGCTTGATGCTCCCAGAAAAATCTAGCATGGACTGGAAAGATGGCTCAGCAGATAAGGGTACTTGCTGCTCTTCCAGAGGATCCAGGTTCTGTTCCCAGCACCCTTAGCAGGTGCCTCTTGATCACTTTAACTTCAGTTCCCGGGGATCTGATGCCCTTTTCTGGCTTCCATGAGTATGTATTCCATGAGAACACACACATGGCATATATCACTCATACATGCACACCTAAAAATAATGAAAACAAAATTTTTTAAATGGGGAGAAACATTGCTTTCTTGCTCAGGCTTGAAAATGCAACTTGTCTTTTGCAAAAAGAGGCACAAGTTCCTAGGTGAAACCACAGGGAGAAGTGCCTACTATGTGCTTTCGATGAGAAACAAAGCAAAGGGGACATAGTTGCACTCTGAGGTCTCATTTTGACATTCTGAATATAAATATTGTAAAGCAAGCCAGAAGGTACTTCGTCTCCACATTTCCTATGTAGCATGTTTTTCCAATGACATGTTACTTTCTGGAATTCGTTAAAACAATAAGCTTTGCAAATCTAATATAAAATACAGCTAGCGTGCTTATAAAACAAAACAACAAAAATAAATTCTCCTGAGAACAGTCTGGAAAGATTGTTAACATGACTGTTCCCTCTCTACGGCAGCGAAATGGAGGCCCTGACCTTATCTCTGAAATCTGCCACCAATGAGCTCTGCGAGTCTGACCAGCAGGAACCCCCTGTGCCTTCCAGACAGCAGCACTCACTCAGCTGTGTCCAGCTGTAGCACAACCTGGCTAAGTGAGGCCTCTTTCTTGACATTCGAATTATAATCCTCCCAGTTCACATTTCCTGCTCTGTGTATGTGACTCATGCAAAAGAGTTTAATTTGTGAGTGAGCTATCCCAGAAGCAGAAAGACACACACAGTATATACTCACTCATATAGACATATAATACAGGATAAACCTACTAAAATCTGTACACCTAAAAAAACTAATCAAGAGGGAGGACTCTTGCTAAAATGCTCAATCCCTATCCAGAAAGGCAAAGAGGATGGACATCAGAATAAGCAGAAAACAGGGAACAAGTCGGGAGCCTGCCACAGAGGGCCTCTGAAAGGCTCTGCCTTGCAGACTGTCAAAGCAGATGCTGAGACTTATGGCCAACCATTGGGCAGAGTTCAGGGAATCTTATGAAATAAGTGGGAAATAGTAAGATCTATAGAGGACAGAAGCTCCACAAGGAGAGCAAGAGAACCAAAAAATCTGAGCACAGGGGTCTTTCCTAAGACTGATACTCCAACCAAGTACCATGCATGGAGATAACCTAGGACCCCTGCACAGATGTAGCCCATGGCAGTTCAGTGTCCAAGTGGGTTCCATAGTAATGGGAACAGGGACTGTCTCTGACATGAACTGATTGGCCTCCTCTTTAATCACCTTCCCCTGAGGGGGGAGCAGCCTTACCAGGCCACAGAGGAAGATAATGCAGCCACTCCTGATGAGACCTGATAGACTAGGATCAGAAGGAAGGAAAAGAAGACCTCCCCTAACAGTGGACTTGGGAAGGGGCATGCCTGCAGAAGGGGGAAGAAAGGAAGGATTGGGAAGGGAGGAGGGAGGGAACTACAGTGGGGATACAAAGTGAATAAAGTATAATTAATAAAAAATTTAAAAAAATCAAAATTCTAAAAAAGAGTTTAATTTGTTACAAAAGAAAGGAAAGGGGTGAAAAGAGATGGAAAGGCAAGTGAAGGAAGACTACAGGCTCTGATAATGCACTACTGAAAGCATAACCAGGGCTCAGGTGATAGTTGAGGCTTCCTTAGGTCAGGGCACAGAGAGCCAACAGATTCCCAGGCCATATTTACCATGTGGAGGAAACTGGCGTGGATCAGTCCTTACCCTGCCTTAACCAAGCTTATGCTTCTGGCACTTGACCCAGTGGCATCTCATGGGCAGGGTAGTGGTGAAGAGGAGGTTAGCAGTGTTTGATGGGTCTGTCGCTCTGGGATTCTTGAGGCTTGGTGACACTCATAGGTTCTTCTCTGCTTAAGGCTGAGAAGAATTACTACTGAACATTACCTCTCTCTGTAGCAGGAAGTTTAGTGTTCAGAGCAACAAGCAATAGAGCTGTAATCACACATGGCACTATGGTCTGTGTGCATGTGCACACATATGAACATGACTGTGAATGTATGCATTCATTAATTCATTTATTTAAACTCCCCAAAACCTAACAACTAAGGCAAAATATTCCTGCCACCAAGGAACATTCACCATGCTTCTGTCAATAGTTCCTGACCCAGGTCCATGTTCCTTGGAAACTAATTGCTTCCTTGGCTTCTTTACTGACCTATTTTCTCTGGAATGGGAAAGTCTAAAAACTCCTAGGCTATACGGCTAGCCCCAGGCACTTTTTAAAGGTTCCTGAACTAGCCATCAGGTTACAATTGAGTTTTAGATTAAGGAGTCAGGCATTTTTATTTGAAATAAAGCATCTGTTTAATCTGATATGATTTCTATGGGGCACAGCTCTTGGCAACCATAGAAAGCCAATGTAGAAGTATGCTTTTGAAAGAGGGATGACAAATTTGTTCTTGTTCCATGCCATGGACACTCAGAGATTTGTTTATTTCACAGATATTTACAAAGTATCCACTAGTGATAGATGCTATCCTGGTTAGGGTCAAGACTGCCGTGATGAAATGCTATGACCAGAGACCACCTTGGGAGGAAGGAGTTTGTTTATTTGGCTTACCCTTCCACATCACTGTTCATCATCAAAGGAGGTCAGGACAGGAACTCAAACAGGGCAGGACCCTGGAGGCAGGAGCTGATGCAGAGACCACAGAGAAACACTGCTTACTTACTTGCTTGTTTTTTATGGCCCGATCAGCCTGCTTTCTTATAGAGCCCAGGACCACCTGCCCAGGGGTAGTACCACAAATAACAGAGCAGGCCCTCCTTCATCAATTACTTCACCAGTCAAGACATGGCGTGCAGCTTGCAGCCTGCTATGATGGAGACACCTTCTCAGCTGAGGTTCCCTCCTCTCAAATGACTTAGCTTGTGTCAAGCTGGGTAAAACTAGCCAGCATAGGGACTTCTTAGGCAACGAGATTATATTGATTAAGGGTAAAGATTTTGACTTTTAAGCTATAATTGGTGCATTAAAATGGTATCTTGAAATCTGTGTCACAGAGAGGACCACAATACATATTTATGTCCTATGCCATTGCAATACTTGATGCTCGCTCTACTGTTATGTGATATTACTTATAATATGACCTCATTTTTACTGTTGAGGAGTTTGAGGCTTCAGGAAGTGACATGCCTTGTCTAGGTCATTAAATGAGAAAGCAGAAAAGGGGGAATTTTAATCACTGAGACTTTTTCTGTGGTTAATGCATTTTAAAAATTGGAGATAATGCTTCACAAAATTTAACATTTTTATTTAGTTATTGTGTGTATGTTTGTGGGCACAAGTGAGCCATGGTGCACACATGGAGGTCAGAGGGCAACTTGCAAGACTGTTTTCTCTTGTCACCATGTGGGTTCCCAGGACTGAATTCAGGTGATTGGGCTTGGTGGTACCACTTTTTTTTTAATTTTATTTTTTAATTAATTTATTTTTATATTAATTACAGTTTATTCACTTTGTATCCTAGCTGTGGCTCCCTCCCTCATTCTCTCCCAATACCACCCTCCCTCATCTCCTCCCATTCCCGTCTCCAAGTCCACTAATAGAGGAGGTCCTCCTCCCCTTCCATCTGACCCTAGCCTAAAAGGTTACTTGATTTCTGACAAAGAAGTGAAAACCATACAATGGAAAAAAGACAGCATCTTCAACAAATGGTGCTGGTCTAACTGGATGTCTACATGTAGAAAAATGCAAATAGATCCATATTTATCACCCTGCACAAAACCAAAGTCCAAGTGGATCAAAGTCCTCAACATAAAACCAGACACACTAAACCTGTTAGAAGAAAAAGTGGGGAAGAGCCTCGAAGTCCTTGGCACAGGAGACAGCTTCCTGGACAGAACGCCAACAGCACAGGCTCTAAGAGCAACAATCAGTAACGGTGGCACCACCTTTACCCACTGGGCTGTCTTGATGGCCCAGCAAGGGCTTTAAAGCTGCTTGAAATTCTTAATCCACATTTTCTCTTTGCATTGGTCTCTGCAAATGCTGGAGCCCAGAGCTTAACCTCCTTCCTCTCACAGCCCCTTTATTTCTGAGAAATTTTCATGTTAATTTAGTACATAGGCATGTAAATAAGTATACAAACCAAACATTTACTTGTAACAAATCATAAAGTAATTTAATTAAAACTATTTGGTATATATTTGTAGAATTTTTGTGATTATTAAAGAAAAATGCATATTAATAAGGTAGGATATGTAAGGGTAGGAAATTTTAACTTGGCCCTAAACACCCTTCTTTGTTCCTGGACTGGAAAGTGCAAACAGTCCCTAACCGTCTCCTAGTCACCACACCTGGGCACAGCCAATCACTGACTGCTCCCGTTAGAAAAATCCCTAACCCCAAACCCCCTCCAGTTTTGCAGTTTTTGCCTTTATAAACTCTGTGATTCTGCAGCTCAGGGCTCTGTACCACCCCCTTGCATGGGAGCTGTGTGCAGAGCCCCAGCATGCCTGCTACTAGTAAACACCTCTTGCTGTTTGCATCGAGTTCTGTTTTGTGAGTTATTGGGGTCTGGCGTCTATCCCGAGGAACGGAGGGTCCCCCCACCTCGGGAGTCCAACAGATACTATTTATTTTTGGTAAAGGATTAAATCTTGGCTTAATATTTGAGACAGCAGGATGTACAGTTCATTAATATTTTGATTTATTATCATCGATTTCAAGAATCTGGCTTCACACAAATGTGACATAAATTGGCAAAAGCATTCATCAGGCCATTTTAGAAATTATTGAAAATTCTGTCCTAAGCCTAGAAAAATTCGTTTAACAAGTTTAAGAAATGAAATCAAGTCAGTAACTCAAACAACAATTTACTTTTATCATTTATTTTGTTTTGTTCTCTGAGGGAGCTGTAGCTGTTCTTTGCTACTTTGTGGGTTCTCTTTCTCACCCTTTACCTACCAGTTTCACACCTTAGTATTAGATAGAGGAGAAACAAGGACAGAGGGGAGAAACATTTTTCAGGGAAGAAAAATCCCTGAATCTAATTTCTTTCCTTTTGTCTCTTCTTTGACCATGGCTACTAGCAAACCACAACTAACCTCCCTAAATATCTAACAACTGCTGACCCTGCCTCTTGGGGCCCTCGCATTTATGTACCTGTTAGGCCCAGCATGAGCCTAATTTCCTGAAGGAAAAGGGAAGTCAGAACACTGGGTCTCATTGATGCAATATCACAAGAGGTTTATTTCAACCATTGTGCAATGGGGTCACCCCTGCTGGTCAGCAAAGAGTGGCAGCGGGAGACAAAGGCCTCGGGTTTTTAAAGGACAAGGCTCGGGAATCTTCAGGGGTTTCAATCTTGGCAATTCAGGATTGGATGAGGTATTTAACTTTTAAAATAATTGGTTGGGTCTGGGCACCCTTAGGTCAGCCCCATCGTAAATATCTAGGGAATATCTGATCTTCAAGTCAGTTTGGAATTTCCTGCCATATGAGATATAGCTGCAGTTAAAGGTGGGAGAGTGATTATCTCATCCTGTGTCTGTTCTGAGGAGTGGGGGCTGCAGGCTTTTGGTAAAAGGTCAGGGGCTATTCAGGAGAAAGATTGGGGCCATTTGGCCCAGTTCCCAAAACAAAGTTTATCTCACAGGCACCAGCCCGGTGATTTTCTCCACCTAGTAGAGACCTCTGCTTGTTTCTTTCTTATCTCTGCCCTGAAGATGGCCAATGTCAGGAACTTTTACATTCCTCTGTTCTCTGGAGAAGCACTAAGAGGCTTTAATTAACATGGGCCTAAAACTTGAAAATATAAGTTATAAGGCAACTAAAAGAAACATAGATTACAAAGTTAGTCTGATTCTTTCATACCCTCTGAAAAGTTCCCAGAATTTCAAACATCAAACAATCGCAGAAATTTTCTGCAGCTGGCAAAACCATGCTTCTACAAGAGCATGAGGCAAACCCTAGTCAGCTGCTGTGGACAGTCTGAAGCAGCCCCACATCCCTGAACCTGGGGTTAAAACAAAGGCACATTCTTGGAATATTTCTGTTTTTTAAAGAAACCAAAATTTCAAAATTGTCACTACAGACAGTGTCTCTCAATGTAGCCCTGCTTGGCTTGGCACTTAACATTCACCAGCCGTGAACTTGTACCATTTCTCTTGCCTCTGCCTCTTGATTGCTAGGATTTATGGAGTATGCCACCATGTCTGGTTCTCTAAGCAATTTTATAATTCCAGTACTCAGTAAGATGCCAACACCAATTCTGATGGCCTGAGTTGGACCCTCTGGATTAACATACAATGGTTCTTTCTATAATGCCAGGACTATAACATCGTACAATGTATGATGTTCCCCCACTTTGTGCAGTTTATTGGTCCTTGGCAAATGGCACTGCTCTGGGAGTTGTAGAACCTTTAGGAGATGTGGCCTCACTGCAGAAAGTGGGTCTGTGAGGCTGACTTTGAGGTCTGTAGACCAGTCAGGCTTCCTATTTGTCTCTGTTTCCTGGCCCACTAAGCTGAGCTGAGTGAGCCTGCCAGGAAGCCTCTCCTGCAAGACACCATGAGCTAAAATGACTCCTTCTTCCTGAGTGAGCTCTTGTCAGTGTTTTGTTACAGTGATCAGAGAAGTAACTAACACTCCCTTCCTCTGTGTTTTCATTCTGTTTAGATCCTTAGGGGGTTGGATATTGTCTCCCCACATTGATGACTGGGTCTTAACTCAGTGTACTGATTGAAGAGTCAGTCATTTCTAGAAACAATCTTTTACACCCAGAGAGAAATAATGATTTATGAGCTATTTGGTCATCTCCTAGCCCCCTCAAGTTGGCACATATAATTAATTACTTTAAGTGTGGGGGAGTATCATCTTTTTTTTATGAATCCCTGTGTCTCACAAATATGTCTCAGCAATTATGAGCCACTATACCTACTTGGATCATTTATGCTTTGTCTATCAGCTTATGGGCTAATACCTGGTCTTCAGATGGTGGCAATATTTGGAGGGGAGTTGTAGAAACTTGAGGGATTGAGCAAGAGGAAGAGGGCCACTTGAGGTGTATTCTCGTGAGTACTCTGCTCCTTGATCCTTTCTGTCTTGTCCTCTGTTCCATGTCTGCCATGATGATGATGGCTGCTTCCTTGCATGACAACCTAAACCCTCAAAAACCATGAGCTCTTGCACGTATGGTCATGTGATATAAGGTGACCAATAAAGGGACAGATTCTCCCTCACCCCTTCCTGAGCTCATAGAAGAGATTAGATGTTCTAAGTGGTATAAGGAAAGAGGTGCTAACTATTCAGGTATACTGGGAAAACCTAAAGAAAGCAATAAAGAAAGGACAACCCTAGATGAGAAAATGTCTAAGCTGACCCATAAGGAAGGCATATCTATTTGGAGCTGGCTGTAGCTGTTAAGTTCAAAAGAAACTCCATTTTCCCAAAATCCAAAAGGCAGAATGGACAAATGGCTCTCCATGGTTTTTTTTTTTTCATACCAAAGTTCAGGCCTCCCAGCTCCCTCAGTATTGCAAGTACCTGTTAGATACTTCAGAGTCCATGCTAGCATCCTAACCCTTCTTACCTCCTCCCTTACCCTAAACATCTCATGCCCTTCCCTCCCACAGCTACTTACTCTCCTTATAACCGCTCTATTTTCATACACTTGCTTTGGGTGTGTATATGTGTGTCTTCATCTCTCATATACCCCATCCCCACCCCGTCTCTGTTCTGCTCCTGCTTCCCTCATGGCCAGGTCCAGTTCTCTGGCCATGTTCAGTCTAGTGCCTTCTTTCTTTGCTCTGAGCTCTGCAGATGCCTCTGGTTATTCTCTCTCATACCTATAATAAACACCTTCCCCTTAACCATACTGTGGAGCAGCCATGCGCCAGTTTTGTACAGGAGTGATCGTTGGACTAGAGGAATAAACACATCTGTGCAGACAGAGTAAAGAGGACTTGCAGTCCAGCTGACTGAGTTTGACTTGCTTTGTTAAGTAGTGATACAACTAAAAAAAGAAGTGTAGATAATGCTAGGACTTGTCTCACCTGGTTGCAATGAAGATTACAGTTAATTTAGTGGAAGCCGTGTACTATTCTTGGCAAATGGTACAAAACAAACATGAGCTGCCGTTACCTGAAGATGCATCTGTCTTTCCAGGTATCGAGATATGAAGGAACACTTCAAAGGTCACACAAAATTATAAAAAATCTGATTTCTCATCACTTCCAGTTTCCCACAAATCTATTACCATTTAGTTCCATCTTACCGTGAGAAATTTTTACTTGTCAGAACAGAGACAAGATGGCTGTCACCGCCCCTCCCCCCCCGCCCTCCACTGGGGGTGACAATGCGTCAAAACAGGAGAGCTGCTGTTGCTGGCAGTCAGCATTCTGTTCCCCAACCAGTGTTCAGCTTCCTTACAAACAGGAAACAATGTGGTCACTTCATAGGGTTAAAAGCAGGGATCTTTGGTACTATGGATATTCAAAATGTTAAAGTCACAGCCCTAGAGGATTCCTCGCCACTCCTTTGTCTGCATATGCATTTGAGATTGTTGCAGAGAGCAGGGACCTCCAGATTCACCTATCACATGGTCTCCTAATTATTGCCATATGTCCTCACTTCACCGAGTTCCCTGTGATAGGGTCATGCAGGCTCCATGATGGCCTGACCAGGTCAGGCTGATGTAGACAAACCCATGACTGTTGATGGAGGCGGTCTGATGGCTGGTCCCCCACAGTGCTGACTTGCTGAATTCCCACACACTCAGGACTGTTTGTTTTGTTTTTGTTTTTTATCTGAAAATGTTTTTGAAAGGCTGAGAGAGCAGGGAGTCAGTGCCTTTGGTTCTGCTTTGGACCCCTACGCAGAATTCTTTCTGAAATTGAAGCAGGATTGGTTTCCTGGACCCCTTTGGACTTCCTGTCTATGACTGTCTTTTCTTGTTTATTACTCATCCATTACTTAACATTCAAAACTTGTGTCCAGAGCACTCTATAAATAGAAGTTATCGTTCCTGCAATCAGGGACTGACAATCTAGTTGCAGAGTGGAAAGGCTAAATTACATGAGCTCTGTACATCTTCAAGCTCTGTCACATATACTGGATTAACATATAATTCATATATTTAACAGTCTGGAATCTGAAAGTTTATGGAGAAAGAAGATTTTCCATCTTCCTGAGTAAATGTGAATGTTTTAACAGCAGATAGCAATAATCTCAGCCTTCAGAGGGTGAGGCAGGAGAATCATAAGTTCAAGACCAGCCTGAGCTATGGAGGAAGGTCCTACTAAAAACCAAAAACAACTACAACAAAACCCCAGACAAACAATGATGATAATGCTTATATTTTATTTAGGAAGAGTGCATGTCAGATGTCATGTGTATAATCCTCTTTAATCTTCCCAACATGTTTACTATTGGCTTTCTTTTTTTCTTTTTACAGTGAAGAAACCCTTTCAGAAAGGATAAGTAATTTACCCAAGACCACACAGCAAGAAAGTGGTAAACCCAATGTTGGCGCTGGTTCCTACCAGACAGTTATCTAGAATGTGACCCCTTTTCTGTGTGATGGCAGAGTTTGAATCTGAAATGTCTCCCACAAAGTCTTGTTTTAAATGACAGGTCTCTGGCTCGTGAGCCTTGAAGGCTGAGCGCCTTTAGGAGGTCAGGTCTGGCCGGTGGAAGAAAGAAGGTGCTCAGAGATAGCCTGACCCTGTTCTTGTCCAACTGCTTCCTGAAGACCTACCACAAGTTCCTGGTATCATATGCCCTCCCGCTTCCTGCCTCATGGACCATGCCTCCAGAGAAATAGGCATGGGACAAGCAAGATTGGAACATGTTCAAACCCTGAAAACCTCAAACCTGAGACTTAAATCTCATCCTGAGAACAGAAGACATGGAACAAAGCTCACTCCTTGTTTTATGTGACATGGCCCACAAGGTGGTCACTCAAAGTTACAGTCACATGAGATTGTCTCCCGTTTTCCTTCCCCAAGCAAATACAGCATGAGCATCTTAGTCCCAGCCAATGACAAGCATTTCTCAAAAACCCCTCCCACTGCCCAAGGTTTATAAGTCCCTGTTTTACATGAAATAAATGGGCCAGCACCATCTAGTTCATCAAAGATTGCCCGAGACTTGTCATTTATTCTGGGGGATAAAAGGGCTCTCCTCCTCCTTGAAGATCAGGCAGCCATGAGCTGCTTGCTGATGGAGCGTCCACCATTCACAGGTGTGCCATATTTCCCACCATCTTTCTGTGCTGTGTCCACCGCAGTGCCTATCTGTGGAGGCGAGCAGCCTTTCTGTCTGCCTGAACCTAACTGGGCTCCCACTACTACGAGCTCCCAGCGGTACCGGCTCTTCACAAAGCAGGCACCGACTTGTCTGAGTCAGGCCGGCCTTGTGGCCCTGAGCTCCCTGAGGCCAAAGAGCAGCAACACTTACTGAGGAGAAATCTTTTCTCCTGCACCTCTGGCTGAACCGGAGATCTTCTGGCATGGATCTCTGTTCAGTGTTTCGCCCTTCTTGCCCAGACACTGGTGTTCCTGAGAGACGTGGGACCTTAGACCCCATGCTTTACCCTGTTCTGCTCAGAAGCAGACTGCACCCAGACCTCCCTGTTGGGGACTCGGGCACTTCCAGCAGGTGGTGTCCCGGCCTCCTGGGAGACGTGGAACCACAGGCTGAAATCCCCCGAAAATGTGGGCCAAAGTGACCCTTTCCTCCTGGGAGTTTTTGTCAGGTATTGGCCACGGAAGTGTGAAGCTAGAGCTCAGGCTTATGGCAGCCATTTTGGAGATTCACTACCTAGTCTAAAAGACAGGATCAAAGCTCCCTGAGTAGTCATGAAAACAAGTAGGATTCAGACAGAAAAGAAAGTTCTGAGGACTGTTGAATGACATCAATGCATGATTTAAACGTGTGAGGCACATTTGCATGTAATTGCTCAAACTCATTCTGTACTCTTTTATGACAAAGCAGACCTGGGCTCCTCAGTTAGGACTTGCTGAAAGACACACTTCTCCTGGGGCCTGAAGTGTGAAGTGCTCTTTGAGTCTCTTATCAAGGAAGGAAGTTGCAAAGAAAGCCCAGACTCAGGCTGGAAGCTGATTGGTGACTCGACCTTGGAGAGCTTCTGGTTAGCTTCTGTTTTATCCTAAAACCTGAGGCAGGACTGTGCTGTCTGTGGGTTGAGGGATCTGTGCTGCTGTCTGGAGAGTCAGATCTGGGGCCTGCTGCTCTCACCCTCCCAGAACCTTGCAGGGCTCTTGCTTGCTATCTGGGTAACTCATGGAATGCTGGGATGCCTGGCTCGGATGAAAGCATTTCCATCCCCTCGTGACTTATCCTTTCCACTAGCAGAAAACAGATCACCCAGCAAAGCCCCAACATTTGTTTCCATGCTCTGACTCAGGAATTCAGGTTTCTCTGCAACAGGCATGCATGCCAGTACACATTATTATAGATGACTGGGCAACTAGGAGTCAGGCAGACTCCCTGGTAGGCAGACAGACAGAGAGATGGGCCACGACTAGGTGATGAAGGTGGCAATTTCCAAGATGGCTGGCTTCCTCCTCGCACTCCTGACATAAGACAAAAGCCTGGCAGTTTAAAACAAAAGCCTTGTAGGTGTTTCTCTCCCACCTGCTCAGGGACTGGCTCAACAAGGTCAGGGCATGCTACAGAAGAGTTGTGGGACAGTCAACTATGCTAGCCTACTTCAAACTGACCAACCCTAAATTAGGGGGGAAAGCACACTAGAGACGAAAACAACAACAACAACAAAAGCCCTCAAAAAGTTTTGGGGCTTCCTGAGTCCCCCCTTCTGCCCAGCAGAGGGTGTTTTTCTCTGTGTGCCTGCTGAATGTGTGTTTCTTCACCCCCAATAAATACCCGCCAACTGCTGATTCTATCCGTGTTTGAGATTCCTCTGCTGACACCTGTTGCCCTCCAGATTTTTTTCCCCTGCCCTTTAATTCTTTTAATGGCAGAGAAAATGGGCCCGATTATGATCTCTAGATGGTACTGTTATCTCCATTATGGATACTGCGACATTTAAATGGTTGAGATGGTTGTAAAAACAGAAAAGCCTGTGTTGGGGTGAAGCGGTGACTGGTCTTGGGGAACATGTCTGCTGGCGGGTGTTTGTGAGCATGTCACACCTGGGAAACGGGACCTTCAGTTAAGTGGGCTTGTCTTTGGGGGATAATCGATGTGGAAGGGCTCAGCCTTTTGTGGGCGGTGTCAACCCTGGGCAGGTGGTGCTGGGTTGTATAAGAAAGAAGCAGAGCCCTGAAAAGCAAGCCAGCAGGCAGCACTCCTCCATGGGCTCTGCTTCAGTGCTTGCCTCCAGGTTCCTGCCCCAACTTCCCTCAGCGATGGAGTGTGACCTGGGAGGAGTGGGATGAAATAAACCCTTTCCTCCCCATGTTGCTGTTGGTCAGTGCCTCATCAAAGCAACAGAGAAGCAAACTAGGACAGAAGGTAAATGTCTTGTTCTAGAGAGCCAATCTGGTAGGGACATTTTCTCAATTGAGGGTCTCTCTTCCCAAATGACTTCAGCTTGTGTCAAGTTGACATAGAACTAGCTAGCACAGTACCTTGTCATTCATGGTTCCGTTGGGGCCTGGATTCCAGCTTGGGTTCTGGATTCTGGCTGGGGTCCTGGAACTCAGCTTCTTGACAGAGAACAGGTTCTGTTTCTCTCAGGAGCAGCCAGAGCACCTTAGGGTGAGGCCCAAGTGCACTAAGCCAGGGTTTGGAAAAAGTTTACCACAGAGTGTTATAGTCTAGTTCTTTTAGTATGAGGTCGCAAGTGGCAATGGAAGCTCAGGCGTTCCAAAGCCTTCTGGTGGATACCAAAGTATTACAGCTCTTGGTCAAGCTGCTGTGCTAAGCATGGCAGAGGTACAGGCCAAGGTCCATGCCTCGTTGGCTTGCAGCCAAGAGAAAAGCCCAGCAAGGCCCAGCCTCAGTGGGACTGAGGGCAGGACTTAGGGAGACACAATCTCAGAGGAGGATAAAGCTCAGACAGTCTTAAAGCGAGAATGTGTGAACCTTTATTAATATGAAATCAAGAGCATATAAACCCTCAGCAGAGGAAAGAATTTCCAGGGTGAATGTATTTGATTTGATGGTGTCAGGGAGTCAGAGACACTTAATGGTCCTATCATAAAAAGGAAAATACAGTACTTAATTTTCCTGTGGGGAGCAGAATGTCCAAGTACGTTTGAAGGTCAGTGCTGGACTATGATCCTTAGCAGGGTGGGGCATTTTTAGGAATTGCTAGATGCTTGCTAGAGCAGTTTGCTTGTCAGGGAAGGGTCTGGCCTGTAATCTACCCTGAGGGCTATGTGACCTCCTTGCAAGACCTGGAATCAGTCAGATCAGGGGAGACTTAAAACCCTGCTGAAAAAAGGGAGTCCATCATAATAGACGGAGCACAAATAATTGGCTATCCCGAGACAGCCAACTTCAACCTTGGTCAGCAGATTCCTACAGTACCTTATGTCAAGTCCACAAGGTGTCCAAAAGACTGCTTCTGATTGCAAGTTTCCAGGATGCTTTGATGCAATGCCTGGTAGAAAAAGTGAATAGAGCTTAAGAATGAAAAGCAAGTAAACTGGGAGAAAACTATCTGTACAATTATATTAGCAATTGGTGTGTTAACAAATAAGCAGTGGGAAGGAGATTTATATAAATGTTCTCACTCTAGAAAATATGACATTTTCTCTTCTCTCCTCCTTCCCAGTTTGTCACTAACTTCTCTGCCCCCTTCAGGAGGCATGTGGATCTAATTTTGTATGTGGATCTAATTTTTCCCCTATATTTTTAGTTCTTAATTTTACTGGAGGCTAAAATCTTCTTTTTTAAAAGAAAGTTTTCTTTCCCCTTTTCTAATTTATATTGTCTGATAGCTTATGGGCTTTTTATATTTGCATTTTCCTCGTTTACAATTCACTTTGTAAATGCTTTTTTGAGCTGTAATCCCTAGAAATGAAAATAAAGTATATTATTTTGTTTTTCTTCAGGCCTCTGATGATCATTCTTCACTGTCATCATGACTGGCTCAGAATTCTGTATACACATCAGCTGTCTGTGTGGGTGTTTTAGAGAAGATTAACTGAGGATGAGAAACCATCCTGGACATGGGGAAGATCATCTCATGGGGTAGTACTCCAGACTGAATATATGGGAAAAGTCAGTGAAGTTTAGAATCCCTGTTTCTCTGCCTCCTGATCCTCTAAAGCAGTGATTCTCAACTTCCTATTGCAGTTCCTTTAATATGGTTCCTCATGTTGTGGTGACCCCCAAATATAAAATTATTTTTGTTGCTACTTCATAACTGTAATTTTGCTACTGCTATGAATCACAATATAAATAGCTGTGTTTTTTGATGGTCTTAGGTGAACCCTGTGAAAGGGTCATTTGACCCCCAAAGAGGTGGTGACCTGTAGGTTGAAAACTTCTGCCCTAGATCCAAGAGTTACTGGAGGGTTGGAGTCCCTTCATGGTCACCAGATGATGCAGGGGAAGTCAGGGTCTCTACTAGAGGCTCTTAGTTTAATTCATAGAAGAATTAAATGTTGTTATAAAGAAATGTATAAATGTTGTTATAAAGAAATAAATGTTGTTATAAAGAACGAAAATCCCAACCATTCGATTTTACCAATGAAGACTCAGGAGCCAGATGCTGGGGTGAAAACCTACTAGCTCAGAGTGGCAGAGAAAGCACCCAGCTGAGCTTTCTACTCAGCTCAAATACCAAAGGAAAAAAAACAAACCAAAAGCCTGATAGCTTCCTGATGACCCAGAAAGAGAAGGCCTGCTAGTTCACCCAACAGCCTAGGAGAGGAGAACTCCCAAAGCCAAAAAGCCAAGAAGCTAAAGAGCTAAAGAGCTGAAAACTCCTCCTCAATGTTGTTTTAAATATTCTTTGCTCAAAGTCCCTTCTTTCTGTTAATCCCTGTCAGCTGGTTACTTGGTCCACCTCTTGACCTAAGGTTAACTTTTAATAAAGCTCTTGGATTAAAGGTATGTGTTTAGGGCTGAGCCACATCAAACAAAAGACAGGTTTTTACAATTCACAATCTTGGGATCAAATATCCTGCAACAAAATAATGGACTCCAACTGAAACTTAAGGATGATTTTATAAGAGTTTAAAAGAAAAAGTTTTTGAGAGCTTGCAAGCAAGCTGAAAAATCACATCAACTTCCTAGAGAATGGAGGAAGGAAAGGGAAAGTAAAAGTTATGCCTTTTAAGTGGGCCTATAGGTGTCAGACACATGGCAGATGAGCAGGAGAGGAGGCTTTAGAGAAAGAATACAAAAGAAAAGCAGAAGAAGTGATGCTTTTCTGAATAATTCATAAAAATGGACAGGCTTATGAAGCTGTGTGGCTGTGGCTGCTGTAAGCTACTGCAGTAACGGTGGAGATTCTGGTAAGGAAATGTAACAGCCCATGCCTTAGCACAACTGGCTCTGTGATGGAAGTACCATCCAGGCCGTAAAATTCAGCACTTAGACAGTATCACCTTCTGAAAGGAAAGCAAAGACCTAAGCTATCAACATCCACAGTTCTGGGAAAGTCTCTAAACGTGCTAACCTTCATTTTGGCTTCTGTAGTTCAGCTTCTGGCTAAATGGTCTTTCTAACTGGGTGTGTCAAAACAGAATATGGCTTTTGTATTTTAAAAAGCCTGTATTTCCCACACTGAGAAATGCTTGGGGCTACACTGGGATCCCAACATTCAGTGTGGTCTCAAGCTGGCTACTAATGACTTTCTATTGTCTTAAATCTGTGTCTGGGGAGTCTTCTCCAGGGAATACCCTGTAACAGAAAAATAAAGCATTTCATTAAAGGATCAATTGTTTTGCCTATCTCTTCAGCACACCTTAAGATGAACCTGCCTTTTTAGGGATGGTCCCATGACTAGCTGATGGCCTGCCTAACTGGAGTGTTAGATCTCTACCCAGGCCCAAGATTCTATTCTCTTGACCAGAGAGAATAGAATATTTTCCACTCTGTTACAAGCATTGTAGCTGAGAGCCTGCCCTGACATGATGAAGTTTACCTTCAGACCATGAAACAAAATAAATCCTTTCTAAGTTTCAGGGGTCTGGTCACAGGAACAAGGGAAGCAGTCACTAAATGGCAGTGCTTTGCTTTAACAGTAGTTCTAACTGTTCTTTCAAGCTTGGTTCAACACTGCAATCCTACTCTTTCTTTGAAGAGCAAGAATCGGGGCTCCCTCTGATCATCAACTGAAATTTTCCTTTAGCACAAAGAACAGAGGAGCTCTCGTTATCAAGAAGCTAGTACAGATAGTACCTTCTTTGAATCAAAGAATAATTGGGAATCCTCTTAAAAGGCAAACACTTGCTGCAGTGTTGTGAGCTTTTGTTTGACTCTGGCAGGCATGATAAGGCTGTCAGTCCTCTCTGATCTTCAGGTTCAGAGAGTCATATAAAGAAAAATGTAAAATTTATTAAACATATATGTAAACAAAGCAGAAATTAATCTCCTAGACTTGCTTTTTTTTTTTTTTTTAGGCCAGCAGCTCTTGTAAGAGATAAAAGTTGCTTCACTAGGCCCCAAATCTGGGTGCAAAGCGGGATAAAGAGACTGTACTGCAGCCAAAACAACAGACATTCCTTTCCTCTCTCTACTCCTTGAGGCCTGAAGATGGGTAAGGACATGTTTTGGAAATGGTAGCTTCTTATTGTTCATTTTCAGTGGGCTTCCTTGGTAGCATTACTTCATTGCTAGGCTATTTCAATTGTGTGTGTGTGTCTCCTTTCCCCCTAAGAGCCCCTTCACCTGGCCCTTCAATGGTGATGTCCTAGACAACATGGGTAGAAAAGGCTGTGGACCCATCTGTATACTTTGCCATGTTGATGACCTTAGTGGCTCACTCACAGAGAGAGGAAACCCTAATACTGTCCTTTGAGCTAAGCATGAGGGAATCTCACCTGCTACCCTCATTAGAAGTGGCAAGGTTTGAGGTGAAAGCGAAAAATATTCTCTACCATGGATAAGGGGGATAAAGTCTTTTTGCTGGCCTTCCCTGGAAAGCCAAAGAAGGGCTTTCTGCATGTAGCCCTCAATCGATAGTTTAGACATTTATACTCTGCTGAAGAAGGGTACATGCAGATCTTCTAGGACATCATTTCTCTGTTCTGTAGTGATCTGTACCCTTAGTACATGGAGTTGTATCTTTCCAGAGTCTGTCAACGACTCTGCATTGCTCTCCAGTTTGCCACTAACAAGTTAAAAGGAAGAGGTCTGTCCTAGAGATACATCAGAAGGGAATACATCTAAGAATCAGTATTAAGGATCTGGTCTCCTTATGTCTCCTGAGACTTTTTAACTGGTCCAGGAAAGCGCCCCAAAAGCCCCATGGTACTTGACATGTTTCTCAGTTCCAAACCCAGAAAGAACATGTTTTTCAGTTCTGCCCAGGTTTGGGTAGAAGTCCTGGTCCCCTTGGCTGGCCAAGCAGTTTTTCTGACCCATGTGTTCTAATTTTCTCTGGACTTCATGCTCAGTGATGGTGAAGCTTTGAGTGTTAGCGTGATTGAATCTGGAAGCAGCTGAGAAATGTACATCTCCATGGGTTTCTGAGTGAGTGCGTTTCTAGGAAGATTTAATTAGGATTTAGAGGAGATCCTCCACCAGAGTGGGTACCACCTTCTGGCATTAGCCCAGATACAGACAGGTCTGAGGGAAAGGCAGTACTTGCCTGTCTGCCTCTGATTCTCCCTGCTGAGGTCTCTCTTGTTTTTTCTGTTGTTGCAGCTACTGTCCTACTGCGGTTTAGTACCCATTGTCCAACCTCCTTTTATTCGCCTTTCCCCCTTCTCACCCTTTGCAAGTCTCTAGACAGCACTGTTCTACATTCAAATTGACTTTTGAAGCATTCATTTATGAGAAAGAACATAAAGTACTTGCCTATTGGAGTCTGGATTATTTCATTTAACATAGCCCGTGGTTCTATTAATTTCACTGCAAATGACAGGATCTCCTTCTTCTTTATGGCTAAATCAGTCTTCCCAACCACCTTTTCTTTGTTCATTTGTTCATGGTCAGTTTGTTCAAGTCCACAACATAGCTGCTATGGTAATGATTCTTACAAATTTCCCAATTTCTCCAAAAGTTTTTTCTTCAGGAGTCAGCATTTCCAACACTTCTCACCTCTCCAACTTTCTGTGCACTTTTCTTAGAAAGACAAAACATTTTCTCCTAAGATAGTAAGTTCTAGAAGATGTAGGTATGGTTACTACAGCGCCCGGAACTGGGGATGGAAGTAAATATTTGCAGGTTGTGAAGAGAACTGAAACAGAGTTGCTTTGTGCAGATGGAGAAATGTCATGGACGAGTTAAATTCCTGCTGGAAGAGGACGGACATGCATATGCCATGCGAACATGCTTCCATGCTGAACAGGGACGTGGGGGTTTCTGGCAAGCCCGCATTTTGTTTTCTGTGTGTTTTCTGACTCACTTAGACAGTGCACAGACGCTGTTTTGTAATGAAAAGTATCCATCCAGATTCTATCAAACTCTATCCTGGGTGCCCAAGATTCCTTTTATTAAATGAAACTGATGAAGATGGAAAAGACATTAGGCACTTTTTTTTTTACAGTGTTTGGCTGGTGTGGGAGTTATTTATTTTAAGAGATTTATTATTTATACAGTATTCTGCCTGCATACCAGAACACATCATAGATGGTTATAAGTCACCATGTGGTTGCTGGAAATTGAACTCATGACCCTTGGAAGAACAGCTAGTGCTCTTAACCTCTGAACCATCTCTCCAGCCCCTATTTATTTATTTCCAAAGATGGCTCCCTTTTCACTGAACAGCAAAACAGCTTGAGGCCCTACAAACAATGAAACCCTGTAGGCTTGTGGTGAGGACCATGAGCCAATTCACATCTGTTATTGTGACTGAAATGTCTTTGGTGTCATCTGGTAATTCCCTTGTCAGTAGTGATCTCAATGACTTTATGATATGTGGACATCTAATTATAATTGTTGGTTGAATGCTGGCATTGCCTTCATCAGAAACGAAGTCTGAAGTTTGTGACTTGAGAATTGCAAACTACATCTACTGTACTTGTTACTTCAGTTCAGAATGTCCAGGGCTGAGTAGATTGAATAGGTGAAATTTGTTTTTCTTCATATTTGTCAAATAGACAATTGTTAGTCATTTTAGAGAGAATTAACTTCATCTATAGTGTGAGAACATTTGCTGTTCCATAATTTTGTTGTGGCTTATACAAACTTATTAAAATATATAGATGATGCTGGTCCGTGCTCATTCAACAAACAGTTGCGACTGTCATTAAGTAGGGGCTTTGTGGCTTAACTGAGCAAGCTTACAAACTTGCTCAATTAAGTTTGTAGTTCAGTTCCCAGCAACCACATGGTGACTTTACTAGATCTCTCTGTAAAGCCAGGAGATATCCAATACTGTGGCAGTAGGCTAGTACTGTAAAAGGCTTTTTACCAAACTACACAAGGCAAGTGGAAGCAACAGGACTAGAAAGGGGCCTTTTGGTGGCTTGCTAGGGCAGAGGAGACAGTACATTATAGGTAAAACAGAACTAGTGAAGTGGAATAGTGGGTCAGAAAGGCTAAGCCCAAAGGG
>CM053754.1:45787667-45809938 GCA_028658305.1 Pachyuromys duprasi
TTAAGCATCTCCTTCTTCTGGTTGCCAAAAAATTATAGCTTATCCCCTCTGTTGTTCTCTCAAACCAAATAAAATTGTATTCAGTTCCCTTGTGAATGCATTCCTAGATTATTTTATTAATAAGCAAGAACTCCCAAACTTTTCTGTGTCTATAAAATTTAGGACCCACGAGTGAGAGGAAACATGTAACTTTTGTCATTCCGTGACTGACATAATACAGGTGCATCCATTTTCCTGCAAATGTCATATCTTCATTCTTCTCTATGTCTGAAAAGTTTCATTATATATATATTATATATATATATAATGGTATATATAATATATATATATATATATATACATATAATCTCAGGATTTCTTTACAATTCCTCTGTTGTTGGCTGCCTAGGCTGGTGACCATTCCTGCAGTAAATGTTGATAGGCAGGCATCTTTGAGTAGGCTGACTTGGAGTCTAGCGGCACCGCTGGATAGCTGGGTCATATGGCAGATCTACTGTTAGTGTGTGAACAGGCTGGACTACTTTGGATTCCCACCTGCCATGTGAGTGTTCCTGTTTGTCTGCGTTCTCACCATCAATTGTCCGTATTTGTTTCCTTGATGTCTGCTAGTCTGGCTGGGGTAAAAAAGAAGCCTCCACATAATTTAATTTACATTTTCCTGCCAGCTAATGAGGTTAACATTTTAAATATGTTTATTAGCCATTTGTACCTCACCCTTTGGTTACCGTCTGCTCCTTTTATTAGTTCATTGGTTGTTGTGCTTGTTTGTTTGTTTTGGGGTTTAGTGGTAGTTTTTTTTTTTATTTAAAGATTTATTTTTTATTTTTAAGTTTGTGCGTGTGTGTGTGTGTGTACGCATGTGTGTGTGTGTGTGTGTGTGTGTGTGTACACGCGCGTGCGTGCGTGCGCGCACCCATGGAGGCCAGAAGAGGGCAGGGTATCAGATCCCTTGAACCACATGCTTTACCACCAAGCTCCTAGTGTCCCACCTTGCCCTGTAGTCTTACCTAACGTCTTGTCTGGTTTGTATGATTCTTGAGAGCAGGCACTGGCCTCACTCATCCCTCTCCTCCATTTATCAGCATTGCCCGGCTGAGAGCTCATTAAACCCCAGGGAGGGGGTCAGCACATTGGAGTTCTAGGAAGGCACAGCCAATGTCTGGCTTCAGCCTCATTTTTTTTCAAATGAGTCCAAGACGTTGTCAATAGACTCGTACCATTCACGTTTTAAGGCATAAAAACATTATTATTTGTAGTTATGTTTTAGGGTGTTTTGGTTAGCTCTTAGCTGCTGTGATTATTCACTCCTAGGATTAAAATCTGAGACTTTGCCGGTGAGAGGCATTGTCTATTGAAAGTACCCATATGAACAATTTTTCCTAGAACCACATTTAAAAGGGATCAAGGGCCAGTATATGTACTCCTTGCTTTAAGAATATGCCAAGGTACCATGAAACATATCAGTTCTTAACCTGTGGGTAGCAATAACTTTGGGCTCAAATGACTCTTTCACAGGGGTTACAGATAATATTCTGCATATCAGGTATTTACACTACGATTCCTGACAGCAAAATTACAACATTAAAATAATGGAGTAGCGACAAAATGATTTTATGGTTGAGGGTCACCACAACATGATGGGCTGTGTTAGAGGGCCACAGCTCTAGGAAGCTTGAGAGCCACTGGTGTAGAACATTAATAGTATTATTTCTCTGAGGTTAGCTGTTACAGGTATATATTAGTATCATGTAGATGCCAAGTGCTTCGGGCTGGCTCCTTCCCAAAGCCTGTCTTGTCGCACCCCGCCCTCACCTTCACTCTACACCTTGTGTTTCTGTGTCTTTTGGGTTTAGCAGCGCCTTTTGTTTTGGGCTGTTGGGTCTGCACATGCTATTTCCCATACGGAGGTCCTCCTCCAACTTCTTGAGAAGTTCAGCCAGAAAGTGGACTGCTTTTCCTTCTGGAAGGAAAAAAAAAAAAAAAACCCAGGGAGGCAGTTTCTTATATAGACTCTGAGATTAGCTGAAAGAATCACTGTTGGGAGGGTGCCTTCTTGATGTCTACCTGACTTGGCAGACACATGAAATACTTCATAAACGGAGAGCTAAGTGGTTTTCGAAAGTTAGACTCCTAGAACTTAGCCTCACTCTTGTGTCTCTTCCTTTAAATACTGTGACAAAAGTTCAAAAGGGCCAGCCCCCTCCCCCACCCCTTCGCAAAGCTGAGCGTGGCCTCTGAATTTGAATATGGACCTTTTAGAGCCGAACTGCCTCCGGGACAAAGAGTGCAGGGATAGGTGTGTTTGGAGAGTCTGCATATTCGTGCGTCGTGAGCCTTCGTGATTGCTCGGGTGTCAGAGTGAATCCTGCCTCTATCTCGTGTGTGTGTGTGTGTGTCTGTGTGTGTGTGTCTGTGTGTGTGTGTGTGTGTGTGTGTGTGTGCGCGCGCGCGCGCTGCCAGAAGCGACCCAGCCAGCGGTATCAGTGAGGAAGGAAGCTGAGAAGCACCCGACCTACTAATTAACAAAAGCCCAGTTTTGTCCCCGCTGACCAACCAGCAGTAGGGATGGGAGCTGAGGCTCCCCGCCAGGGAGGTCGGGCTCCTTGCAAACAGTTGCAGGCATCCTTGCCACGCCTTCCTTAACACGCCCTTCACTGGGGAGGCCAGAAACTTGGCACCGGGGCAGTAAGTTTTCAGAGCCACAGCGGCGGCTTTGGAGGAGACCCGCAAAACAGTGTGTTTGGGAAACCAGTTCTCTACCTGTTTGTGTCGTGTGGGTTAATGGATTTTTAGTACAAAGAAAGCGTAAACTCAGCTGGCTTGAAGGACTGGAATTTCGGCTCTCCTCATTGGCTGGGATGGTTTTCCTCCCTCTTCCTCTGACAGTTCTTTAAGCCTGACTACCAGGTTAGTGACCAGCCCTCCACTTCCAGGGGTTTCTAGCTTTTGGCTTGGAAAGAAAACCACTAGCTGTAAGTACCGGCTTCCTGTGCTTGTGTGCTCTTGACGGTGAATGCTCTGCTAGCATCGTGCCCCAGAGGTAGGCAGCTGTGAGCAACAGTGAGCTAAGGCTGCCTGGCAGCTTGCAAAACTTTAATTCTGTTAACTCAGGAGGCGGCACTTGCGTGTTACAACACCAAATGCCAGGGGTGGAATTGGCTTCTCAGCCTCTGCTGAGACTCTTCTGAGCCCACCCCTAGGGGCACTCATCAAGGAAGTAACTGCTTTACATTTTTTGTGGAAATTTTCCCTGAAGTTAGAGTATTTATTTTCTCTCAGCTAAAGGAAATGGCAAGGAGAAAAGATGCAAAGTTAACAGGGCAGATAACATCCTCAGGATCTAAAGATCTAGAACGTGGGTGGTCTCTGGGTCTTCGTGAAGCCTAATTACATTTGGATATGCTGTTTTAAAGTGTGAGTCTTGTTTTGAAGTGATGAAAAGCAGTGAGAGAGAGGCAAAGAATCATTGTTCTGAAGTGTGGTTAGTGTTTTGGCTCTTTTAGCTCCTGATTGAGCTGTGGTGCAGAAACTTCAGTGCTGTACTAAGTAATTTCTGTGAGTCTTCATCTGGGTCACAGAAATCATTTTCAAGGCATTTAATTTTAGTTTCTGGGTTTTGTTTACTATAGTGTTCAGTGATGAGGGGTGTGTTTATGGGTGGTAATGTTGCTGGAGAGATTAACCTCTTCAGGGCTGCTTTGCAGACCCAAGGAGGGACCCGGCAACTCTTCAAGCTTCTGCTCTGGAAAATCATGACCTTCCTGGATCCCCTCCCAAAACATGAGAAGTCTCATGTTAGCATCCCCTAGTGCCTATCCACTTGATAAAATGCCTTCTGGGTGATTGTAGCTGCATCTGTTCTTTCTCTTCGCTCTGGATTCTCAAAACTTAATGCAGATAAGAATCTAAGCCAGTTGGGTCCTACATCTAATCCCTGCACTCAGGAAGCTATGGATCACAAGTTCAAGGTTAGCTTGGGCAGCATAGCAGGACTGTCTTAGTAAGAGGGGGATGGGGGAAAGGGAGGGAAGAAGGGAGAGAGAGGAGGAGGAAGGGAGGGAGGGAGAGAGGGAAAGGAAGAGGAAGAGAGAGAGTCCTTTTGGACTTGGTGAAAAGATTTTTAGCCCCTACCATCAAAGGTTTTTAGACCCAGTGTAGGGCCAAGAATCTTCACATGTCAATCTGATATAGTGATACTACATTTGAGTAATCGCTGCCGCACAGTGTTCTTGGCAGTTAAGTTCTTGGCAGTTATGTTCTTGTCGTGCACTTAGTTAATGTCAAACTTTATGTCCAAGTAATAAGCCTGAGCTTAAGTTGATGCTGAACATGACTTGGGTTCAACAGAAACTTGCATTCTTGACTACCAAAGCAGGGCTTTTCTAAGCAGATTTCCCGCCTAGCCTAGTTTCCCTTTGGTCTGCCTCTCTGTCGCCACGACTGAAAGCGATTTGTGCACAAAGATACCATGTTGTCAGGTGTGGGGCTGCACAGCCTAACTGGCCCCTCAGAGCTAAGCAAGGCTTGTTTTGGAAATTTTATTTCGGAGGGTATTACTCAGTATCTGGGGGTACTCTGATGTTGGGGCCAGGCTGGATGAAGCTGGATTTCTTGGAAGAGTGCAGGAATCTATTCCTAGAAACTGAGCTTGCCTTAGGCCCACCCTCAGTGGCTGAACAGGAAGTGGCTCTTCATGCTGCAGCCCACATATGACAGCATATGAAACACAGTACAGCCTCTAACCCCATCCCTGCATTTTATGACATGCAGTATCTACATTAGAAAGTAAGCAGGGGGCACGTATCAGGGCCCCTTTCTCGCTCCCTGCTTAAGCCAGGCACAGTGCTAATTTCTAGGTATTTCAAAATGACCAATATATGGCATGGTCAGGGTCCTTGCACTCACTGCGTTTCCAGTCTCGGCTGTTGACAGCCAGTCTCAGACTAGCCACCTGTTCTAAACTCCCCTTCTTCTGTTAATAAAAAGAGGCAGGCCCACTGATTCCCCTTCCTTCTCTTCCACGCTGGGGTCAAAACCAACCTTGCTTCCGAGCTGCATACCCAGCCCCACGTTTGGATATTGTTCTAACACTGACTGGTTCCGTCTTCTAAATGCAGATATGGAGTATGAACTCTATTTTTGAAGTAGGCTCAGATTCGTTTTACTACTTTCTTTCAAAGATCTTCCTTGTATCTTCTAAATTTTACTCTCACAAAGACCAGGATCACTGGACAAGTTAGATACTGTCACCATATCAGAGTACACAGCCACTCCTCACAAGGGGATCAAGTAACTCCCTAGAAAGGCTGTCTCTCTGGGCCAGGTCACACAGGAGGGCACTCTCTTATCTTGTCCGAATCTGATGTAGTTCCCTCTTTGGAGAGCCGGGTGGTCTGACCAGGGCTTGTGGCTTCCATGGCTCACTGTTTGCAACCTGATCCTTCCATTCAGGTCACTCCACGGCTTTTATGCAACTTAGTGAGAGGCTCAGTCAGAGGCCTTTGAGGTGCCTGGAAAAACAAAAAGCACCATCCCCCACACACACACCCAACTCTCAGATGGAATCTTGGTTGTCTATATTTTGTCTGTTTTAGCTCCTATTACCTCCATGACTACAGCATTGTTTCAAAGGGCTTTAAAACTTGGCCATCAGGATAGGAGAGAGCTGTGTCTTTTCTAGCAAATGCAGCCTCCAGCCTCTATCTGTAAGGTAGACCATTGACCTCAGGCTGAGGACTGGGATCTTGCAAAGTAAGCACACACTTAACACAGTGTTCCTGCCCCTCATTGGTAAGTTTTTTGCAGAAGGCAAACACAGTTGGCTGTTTGTTTGTTTTTTCCATTAGGCTTATCTGTTTTCACAGGAATGGTGATATTTGGGAATGTGTATTAGAAGATGCTTAGAAACACCCCTTTTGGGCATCATTTGAAGGAGGCTCAGGTTGCATGTCACTTTCTCAATTTCATTTTCCCGTCTGGCCCCTAGAGACAGGGAGTAGATTAATACTCTAGGGCTGACACTGGGCTTGCATGCTCGGACTCAGCTCTGCTTTCCATCAAGTGTTATCGGCTGCCCGTTGCTTACAGATGCTCTGCTGTCTTCACTTGAAATAAGGAAACACACCTTTGTCTCCTGAGACCCATGTCCTGGTATCTCATCTCAGTTTATTGTAGCAACTGCATCATTTTCAGGGAGAAATGTTTGCTTGAGAATTTGAAACTCTGGGGTCGCAGCCTTGTAAGTCTGAACTAGCAATAAATGGAGAGACAAAGCCACTGAAACACGCCGAGTGTGAGCTCTTTCCTCCTGCACTGACACTTCTACAGCTCTGATGTTTCATTGGAGTCAGTTATTCAACTGATACTTGTTGACTTTCTCTGCACAATTCCCAGTGCCGGCCCTGGAGAAACTTAAGTGAGCAGAAGAGTCCTGGCCTTTATCTTGAAGATGCTTACAGGACAGGAACTTTTAAGGCTCCTTCAGTAGTGGTACATCAATCACTGCTGGATTCCACATGAGCAGATAAAGCTGTCCTGGGAGAGTGAGGGCTGAAGGAAACAGGATTTAGCCAGGTGAGTGAGGCAGTGGGGAATTGGGCAGTTGGGAAGAGAGGCTGCACAGACCAGAGACACTCAGGAGCTGACATGGTGAGTTTAAGGAAGGACAGAAATCACGATTGGCCAACAGGTCAGTGACCAGAAGATGGTGGTACAAGAATAGCCTGGGGAGGGGGAGACCAATCTCACACCCTAAAGGGAATCCAGAAAGTACGTGATCTCTACTCCTTCCCCGTGACAAGAACTGAACTCTTCTCAGTGTCGGCGGACACTGATGGAAGTCAGTGGAGTGTTCCCCTGCTTTCCACTGCTTCATTACCCTCCGACTGTGGTGGGGCTGACTTCCTCGAACTATTGAAGGCACCCCCTTCCAATTACTGCCAAAACAGGTCTGCTTTTTCTCATACATATGCAGTTAATTTTGGAGATCTAGAATTACACATTTCTGCATACTGAAAGCTTATGCACTGGCTTGAGCCCATCATTCCGATCTCAGCTTATCAAGGCTGTAAATCTAGATTAGTGACAGCAATCAGCCTCAAAGATTGGTGCTGTCTGTGAGTTGGATAAGTTTGTCTTCTATAGCTTTATTTGGGGACTTAACCAGAGAAAGTGAAAAATGGCGCCAAGAGGCAGAGAACTGATCTCTTTCTATCTCCTCCTTTCTTCTCTTCTACCTTTTCTCTTCCTTTGAAGAAGAAACTAGTTATAGTATTTCTTTAACCTGTAATCATGGCAGTATCTAAGCTGTTTCATGTACTTTCTTGTTTTGACAAAAACTCGGTAACTATTGGTTTCAGTTTTTTAATCCATTCATTGAACTACTATCTGCCACAGACAGCTTAGTGCCCCGCCTTCAAAACTCACAGGCAAGTACATAGCACAGGACAAATGGTCTTCTACAAAGATAGAAAAATTTCCAAGGGAGACGATCAGGTTTTAGGGCATCTCAGGGCAGGCATTTCACTGGTGTTAACAAATGTGAAGGGTTTCAGTGAGAGTGGAGGCGATATGTCACAGGTGGTGTAAAACCGTCCCTTTAGCATGAGCTCAACATCATTGAAGGCTGCGTGGTCTGAGGACCAGTCCCCCAGCTGTTAAAGTCCCAACAATCCATTTTAAGTTGCAGATCCAATAGTCTTTCCCGTGCTTTCTTTACCTCCATTCGCTTGGCCTTCTCCCCCTTTAGTGTTTTCTTCATCTCACGGAACGGGACAACTGCTCACCACATGTCACCGAGTGTGACTTGGATCTGCTGCCTGTGGCTTCTGCTTTCAGACCGCAGATCTGAATGAAACATGTGGACGGTGTTTGCCGAAATGATGGTTCTTAAATATGAAAGCAGCTGGTGCCCTGAGCCTTTAGACGCTGCTTGATGGGAGGAGCTGCTGCTCCAGGTTCTGATTGGTGATGGACTCAACATTGACCCGAGGGCTCTGCATAAGTGGAAGGATGGGAATGGAGTGGCTCTTTGGCTGTTTTAAATAGCAAAAGAAGGAGCCTGACATGGTACCACTCCTACCCACACCGTGTTTACTGTGAAGCCAGGCCAGCAACACCACCTTTTGCTATTAGGTGGTCTTCCAGATTATTGAGACACTGAGGAGAAATAAACTAGAATGGAAGCCGTATTGTGGTGGTGTGAACAGGAAAGGCTCCCGTAGATTCATGCATTTGGATGCTTGGCCCAAAGGGAATGGCACTCTTAGGAGGTGTGGCCTTGAGTAGATTCGGCCTTGCTAGAGGAAGTGTGCCGCTGTGCAGACGTGCTTTAAGGTCTCCTATGCTCAAGCTGCTCTCAGTGTGGTACTGAGACCCAGGGATCAAGACACAGAACTTGTGGCACTGTCCCCAGCCCCAAGTTGGTCTGTGTGCTGCCATGTTTTCTGCCGTGATGATAATGGGCTAAACCTTTGAAACTGTAAGCCAGCCCCAATTAAATGTTTTCCTTCCTAAGAGTTGCCTTGGTCATGGTGTCTCTTCCCAGTAATAAAATCCTAACTAAGAAGCATACATACACAAAGCTCTATTTGCAAAATCAGCTCATGGTGTATTCTGGACTTGGTGTTTGGCTGCAGGCTAGGGGCTCAGAGAAATTTCCTCAAGCAAGATTTCTGACTTCTGACCAGCTTTGTACTTTGGTATTATCTTTCAAAAGCCCCAGATGGAATCCATTTCATCTTTCTCATTTGGCCGTAAAACCCATGTGGTGCTGATTTGTTGGCTCCAACTAGGAGGGAGCAGCGTGTGGAGCCTCGGTGTGTGGTGCCCCGCGCACCATCTTTGTGTTGCAGATGGTCTGTGGCCTCACTCACTGATGGTTGATGCATTTCTTTGTTAGGATCTGTGGTCTTCATTTACTCCCAGTGAAGAGACATTTCCTGATCTGTGGCTGTGTAAGTTCCTTTGGTGTTAGGTCCCATGTAGTGTGTGGAAACCCCAGCCCTGTGGGAACTATTGGTAGGAGGATTCTGGATTCTAATTCCCATCTTCCCTATGTCACTATCTGCCTACAGTGAGCACAGTGAATGATGACAACTACGTGAGTCCATGGAACATAGACAGGGGCACACTGCTTTTTATAGTGGATTGGCATTCACAGGCTGCCCGATGTGTAAAGACATCATGTATGGCTGAACTGTGAGCTCTGTGACCTGAGAGGTCTCACACTGACACTTTAAGACATCAGGCCTTAGGACAATGTCATATTGAGGCACACTGGGTGCTAGAAGTATGAAGAGTTGAGAACTTCTGTTAATTGAAACAATAACAATTACAACTATATTGAGACCAAGAAAGCTCAAATCATACATGATATATTACAGGTTGAAATTCTTTCCACAGACAAGAAGTGAGGAGCTTAGCTTATACTTACTGCATATTTGTACATGAAATCTGTCCACAGAGAGAGACTAGCTAAGGAGCATGATATATTCATATCATTATGGTTTATCTTAATTTAAGAAATACACTTTATTAAAAATAGGAATTAAGTCCCTTTCTCCCTTCAAAAGATTCCCCTTGTTGTTGTTTGGTGGTAACAGCAGAGCAGGACACTTTCTTCAAACAGAGGAATGGAGGCAAGGTGAGTTAAGACCAAAGAGCATGAGCAAGTTACAACTCGTAAGGGAGTTGTAGGAAAATTCCACTGAAGAATCTACAGGAAGTAGTTAGTACCTGAGAAACAAAGGGCAATTAAACTGTGTGTGGTTTTTTATTTATAGGCCCAAAGGTCTTAGGTTCGTTTTTTTGTGTGTAGCTGGTAACAAACCAAATAGCCTTTTTATCTCCTAAGCTTGTCAATTATTTTGTAAGAAATGATTATAAGAGCTGTTACTCAACCTCAACAGACCCATTTCTATTTCATCTTAAAATTACAGGTAGAAAAAAAAATCTCTCTACAGACAAAAAGTAAGAAGCATGGCTAACACCTTTTCTTAGTACATATTTGCACACAAAATCTGTCTGCAGAGAGAGATGAGCTAGAGTGTGAATGGTCTACATTCTCACCATAGTTTAATCATCCACACACATCACCTCCCTGTCTCCTGCGCACCAGCTTTGCCAAGGCGCCTCACACTGGCTCTGCTGCAGATCCTGCAGGTAGCATCCTCACCTGCAGCCCCACCTGCCTTCTTTACTCTGACCCACAGACTCCCTAACCCTGTGGGCTTTCTCAGACCCGAGATCCTGACTTCAGGCTTTGAAGGCTTTCGCCTTCTTTTACCTCTTCCTGGACTTACAGAAGAGGAAGACACTGTTTTCAGTTATTCTCCAGCCCGGTTTCTTCACCAGAGTCCCCCGTAGGTCTTTTCAACTGAGGTGACTGAGCACAACCCACAGGAGTGAAATCAGAAACACTGACAAATGATGCTTGCACCATCCCTTGTAACACAAAGCTAGGGATGGGACTCACTTTCCGAGGGTGGGTATTTGCGGTGCTTTTTAATCTCAGTGCTGTTGTTAGTTATCCAGGCCCTCATAAGCCTTCAGAGAACTGTTGGATTCCTTCCAGGCAGAGGCAGGGGACTAAAGCTCGGACGGTGATGCTTATGCACAGTGTGGTCTGCCTACACGATGCCTTTGGCTCAAGATGACATGATTGGTGTCCGGGGTTGGTGTCCTTGGCACTGGCAGAGCTGAACAAAGCAAAACCCAGCAAAGGAGCCTCAACGTCCCTGGCCAGTTCTTGGCAAGACAGGCGTGTGGGTGTGTCTTTTTCACAGGAAGCCTTTCACCCAGCGCTCAACGATGCCACAGTGTGAACTCTGTTTGTGTACATTATGCCCAGAGTGACTATGCTGCGCTTGCTAGACAAACTTCAAGCAGGCATTCACTTTATTTAATGATTTAGTTTGTTTTAAATTATACGTACAGATGTGCATCTGTGTGGAGGCACGTGCATGTGAGTGCACTTGTCTGTGGAGACCAGAAGAAATCACTGGATCCTCTCGAACTGGAGTGACAGGTGATGGTGAGCAGCCCAGTGTGGGTTCTGGGAACTCAACTTGGGTTCTCTGGAAGAGAAGCCGGTGCTCTTAACCACTGAGCCATCTCTCCAGTCCCCTGTTTTATTGTCAGTGTGTGTGTGTGTGTCGGCACAGGTGTGGGGTCAGAGGTCAACCTTAGGTGTTAGTTCTGACCTTCCACTGTATGTAAACAGAGTCTAACTCAGCCCTGACTAGCTGGCTCACTTGGTGCTGGGCAATCTTCTGTCTCTGCCTGGTGTCTCTCGGTAAGGGTGCTGGGACTAGCGACATCAGCCTACTGAGCTTTATGTGGGTTCTGGGGATCAGAACTCAGATGCTCATGGTTGCATGGCAGGTGCTTTACTCACTGAGCCATCTTTCCAGCTCTACACCAGCGTTTTGAGTATAGTCTGTTTGTATCTAGAACATGCCCAAAATGTGTTTAGCCAAAAGTGCTCCGTATTTCCTCTTAAAGTATTTCTCCCTGATGTGCAGTTATCACGCATCATTCTTGTACGTTATTCCATCCCCTGCATGTCTTTGTTCAATCAGACATTGAATCAGACATTTGGGTTATTTTAGGCTTATGACATTTGGGAGATTGACATTGGAGATGTTGTTTTTGAGCAAGAAATCAAATTGTCTTTAACTAGGCTGCCCAAGACACTGCACCCCCATGCTCTTTACAGCTGAAGTCTGTAGAGGAGGCAGATTAAGTTTCACATTTCCTAATGCCATTAGGCTCGGTGAGCCACCCTGCGCACTGCGGCAGGGCCTGCTTTAACCAACACTGGCAGGTCTGTGCATTTCAGTGGGGGTCAGCATGGGGGCACATGAGACCTGCTGGTGCTTACCAGGCACTTAGGTGGTGCTGAGCCCTGCAGTGGCTGGAACTAGAAAATCTGCTAAAATCCCAGCTGCCCCTGCACGCCCCAGGAGTGAGATGGGCCTGTCTGCTCTCTTGCCTTGTTCTTCTCTGTTTCTGAGGGCCCAATGTTATAGCATAGATGGTATTCTGGCCCCAGAGAAGAATCCTTTCAACCTAACTCCTGAGGCATGCTAAAGGATGGCTGAATGGATCCGTTTTAAAGGCTACTACACTCTAAAGGGCTGGATAGATAGCTCAATGGTTAAGAACATTTGTTGCTTATGCAGAGGGTCAGGGTTCCATTCCCAGCACCCACATGGTAAATCACAGCCATTTCTTTTTTTTTTTTAATGTTATTTATTTATTTTTATATCAATCAGAGGTTAGATATTTTGCATCCCGGAGTAGCCTCCTCCCTCATTCCCTCCCACTCACCCCATCCCTCCCTCATCTCCTCCCAGCCCCCTCCAAGTCCACCGACAGGGGAGGACCTCCTTCCCTTCCATCCGACCCCAGTTCATCTTGTCTCCTCAGGGCTGGCTACAATGTCCTCCCCTGGGATCTAGCCAGGCTGTTACTCCCTGGCGTGTATGGGGGAGGGTCAAAGAGCCAGCCATCGGTTTCATGACTAAAACAATCCCTGTTCCCCTTACTAGGGTCTTCAGTTGGACACTGAGCTACCATGGGCCACTTCTGAGCGGGGGTTCTAGGCCATATCCATACATGGTCCTTGGTTGGAGAAACTGTCTCGTATAAGACCCCTGAATCACAGCCATTTCTAACTTTAGTTCCAGGGGATCTGTTGCTCTCCACACGCAGCAGGCACACTCGTGCACACTCACTTACACACACACACACACAGTCCACGTACCTACAAGAAAGGAAAATAGTTATACACACACAAAAATCTATTAAAATAATAAATGTTAGGTTTTGAAAAAATATTAGGTTAAAAAGTGAATGGAAAATTAAAATTCACTTATATCTCTTTACCCCTCACCTACATTTCTTCTTGGGTTAGTGTGTACAGATACTTGTCACCAAAGCCAAATCACTATTGTGAGGCAAGGCCCATAGTTTACATTTGGGTTCATTCTTAACATACATTCTGTGGATCTTGACAAATGTTAAATGACATGTATCCATCACAATACAATGCTTACTTTTCTTTTTGAGTCAGGGTTTTATATATCCTAAGCTGGCTTCCTCTACACTATGATGCTGCAGACGATGACCATGAACTTCTGGTCCTCTTGGAACAACCTCCCAAATGCTGGAATTACAGGTGTGCCACCACATCTAACCTGTGGATTCCTGGGAACTGAAGCCAGAACTTCCTTCATATGAGCAAGCGCTCTGCCAACTGAGCCATATTCTTGACCCTACAGTGCTAATTTTAAAACTAGCTTTTAGAAAACTTTCTTTAGGTGTTTGGGATAGAAAGGAGAAGACAGGGAACTAATCTGGATTGAGCCTTGAAATCTTTACATACATGTGTCTCTGTCTGTGTATTTGTGTGTGTGCACACATGTGCATGCATCCCTGTGTGTGCACATGGACTATACAGGCTTTGATTAACATGTATAGGTATTATCACACTTAAGTATTTTATACTCATGAAAGGTATTGACTGTGTCTTAATTTTATAATGAGGAACAAGCTCCAAAGAAGAATAAGGCTTTGATCGAGGGGGAAGACAAACAAACAAACAAACAAGCCAGGCCTTGGCTGGCTTCTGTGTTCTTTCATTTGTTGCATCAGGGGGAAAAGCCTCTCTACTCCCCAGGCTTTAGTGATGTGAAATCAGAAATGTATTTACAGTTTTCTTAATTATTAAAAACAGCTAACGGAGCATGGTGGGGCACACCTGTAGTCTCAGCCCTCAGGAGCCTACCTCATGGGAATTCTAAGTTTGAGGGCAGTTTGGGCTACATGCTGAGACTCTCAGGAGGAAAAAGAGAGAGAAAAGGAGGTAAATAAAGCTATAGCTGAAGACTTCCTGAAAACTGTACTGAAGCCTTCAGCAGGGAAGCTGATCTCACTAGAGTTTGGTTGAGTTTGTCAGTTTAAGAACTGTGGCTTCCTTGCTTTCATCTTATGGGTGGTTCTGGCTTCACTTCCGCACCTTAATGCATTAGTGAATAAAACAGTGGAACTGATCCTTAAACCCTGGCAAATGCCTGAGCCTTCTTAGACTCTACTTCCTCATGGGGGTCCCTAGGTGCTAGCACAAAGTCCCAGGTTTTCAAGCTTCTAGGCTGTTGGCTAGGGTTGGAATCCCAGCAACACTGTAAGTATTTAGCTTAGCAAGTGGCTTCTCTGCTCCCTTAGCTGCAAATGGGACTAATCATAGACTCTATCCGTATGTTGTTATGAAGATTAAAAGATTAAATGTGTTTAAACAGTGCCAGGTACAAGTGAATAATACACACTTATTTATTATGTTGATGATTATGGGTGAAATTTGGAGAAGTTTCTTCTAGTTCTAGAATTCTGTTATTTAAAAATTTTTACTAGCGTATGTTAATTTCAACAATAACATTTCTTTATGGCATTTTTATAATACACATAATTGTTTCAATCATGTTCATTCCCCCATTACCCTATCTTGCCCTCCTCCCTGACCCTTACTGACCCTCTTCCCTTTTCTAACTAGCCACCTATATTTTGTTTCAGTTTTTTCTTGCCCCATGAGCTTCATGAGAGAATTGCTTATAATAGTGTGGAGGAGGGTTTGTTTACAGAAACAAGGGCACCCTACCAGTGGCTACATTGCTGAAGTGGCTACCAGTGGCTACATTGCTGCTTCCCCCACCAGCCATCAACACCCTAAACTCCTCAAGGAAGCATGGACCCTCTGAATCTCTCCTCCTCCCATGACAGGATGTTGGTAGGCCTAACACCCTTGTGTAGGTGCTGGGCTGGTAATCACAGCTGTCTTGGGTTTCAGCCGGGAAGAGCCACGTTATGCCCGAAAGTTAGTGTTCCATAACACCCCACCTCTTCCTCAGCCTCTTCCCTCCTTTCCACCCTGTTATATTCCAGGAACCTTGACAGAGGCGAGAGAAATGCCTTGCTTACGTCTGAACATTCAGTAATCACTTATTTCATGCAGTTATACATTTCTACAGCTACCAGTGACTGTTGCAAACAGAAGCTTCTGTGAGCCAAGCTGGCAGCAGGCTAGGCCATGGCCATAAACAGTTGTTGGGAAGGCAACTTGATAGCCATATCATGTCCTTTAGCAAGACAACAGGGATTATTTTTTTCCTGTAAGGCTGATGACCATAGAGTGTTGAGTGAGTTCACAGGAAGATGTGAATTCTTTGCTGTGGAGCAGACCCCCAATCCAATCAAACTCTGCCATGTTTGTTTTACTGTGACCAGGGATCAGACCGCCTCACACTCTCTGCCATCTATAAAAATGTTACTAAGTCACTAGAAGCATTCCTTTTGTACCAGATCTCTTCAGGAAGGTAGATGTGGTGACATTTGTGAGTCTGAGTGTTATCCTTGATGGCATGCAAGTAAGATGTTGCAGGTTGCACAAATAGCCGAAGAAGCACCTGCATAGCTGAGCAATCTTCTTCCAGTGAAGCAGGAATTGCTTTAAATGTATTCTGATGGGTTTGCTGCAACCATTAGGGCAACTTACTCTTACACTAGTATGACAAATACCCATTTATAATATCAAGTTCCTAATACCCAACCAATCTCCTTCATAAAGCCTTTGTCTCTCAAGAAGCCAGGTGATTTCTTTCAATTGCTTCACATCTCCATTCTCTTTTACCCAAAGATTGTTTGCTTCAGACATTACATCTACTGTAGATTCTAATTTTATTTTACCTTTACTTTCAAGCACAGCCTCCTTTGGGGGAAGAATGAACCTCCACAGTTCTGGGTTCAGTGCTTTCTGGGGAGATTCAGGAATGCGTTGATGAGAGGGACGTTTCTGGACTTGTGATTTCTGGAAGCTGCAGAGAGTAATGGAGAGAGCACTGGGCTGAGTGTCCCAGTCCCAGTCCAAGAGTGGATTCAGGCAGCCATGCAGTGTAGATAGCCACATAAGCGCCGCATGACTTCCTGTCTTCTGTAGGGAGGAGGGGCTTCTGGGAGAGAAAGTGCTGGTGACAACTCATCAGAAAGAAAGTGGATGTTCCCAACTCAAGTCAGGAGACACAAATTAAACAGTGATAAGAAAGAGGTGGTACTGCCATCTATAGAAAAGCTGGCGAGGGTACCAGCCGGTCTTTTTTGCAGAAAATTTGGGCATAACAGTTTTAATAAGTTCATATCTTCTGACCATATAATTCCACCCCTAGGATCCATTACAAGGAAAACCCTTAGATTTCTAATTTATAATTAAGAGATTTTCATCATTATTGTTGGAGTAACTAGCAATACAGTCAGAGTTTTAGGTAGAAGCCTGGCTCCTACCACAAGCCAGATGTGATCACCCATCCTATTATACCAGTTGGAGGAATGAGTATGGGTGGAAAGCAGGGGAAGGAGATCTCATCAGTACACTGGAAACTGGACAAATAAAGGAGTCCGATGGCCCTGAGTTTGTCTATGGGGTGCTAACATGGACTTCAGGTTTAAACAGAAAAATAAGTGTGGCAAAGGTTTTGTTCTGACTGCAGTGTTAAGAGAATGACACCTCTGTGCCCACAGCCTTGAGGGCAGAAGAGGTTGGTTAGGTGCCAGCTCTTAGACAGTTACTCCTAGAGTGAGTACATACTTAACGCCAAGTCAAACAGAGAGCTGAGGAAAGTGAAGGGGAGATACAAAGTGAGAGCAGAGCTGATGTGCTTTCGTCCTGCTTACGGTTACCTTGTGGGCCCAAGCCAGGAGTCAGTCTTTGTAGCAGACCTGGATTCCAGGTGTCTGTTACAGTAACAGTGTGAGTGCAGCAGGAGAGGGGATAGAGAAGCTCCAGGGCAAGGCACCCTTGCAGTGCTCAAGGTAAAAGACAGCAAGGGACGTTTACCATATATTTATTTTATTTTTAAAACAAAAACCTATTTTCAGAGAAAGCAAATGAATTGTTACATAAAGTGTACCATATGGGCTAGTTGATTTCTAAGATTCTGAAATTATATAGTCTGTATTTTTAACTGATTAACTTAAAAAATTTCACAGAGGAAACAATGTTATAAGATGAAGCAACCTGCATTTCATTCATATAAGAGGCTGCAATTAGGAAGGGGCTTGTTGGCTGCAAGGTCTTTAAACTCTACTCACAGTGGAAGGGCTAAGGCATTAAGATGGGGGTGGGCAGGCACCTTTGTTAATTAATGCTCTTAGTAATAGCTAGTTCCTGCCACCATAACTGCCTCCAGTGAATCTGGCTGAGTGCAGTCACCCATTGCTGTTTGGAACTGTAAAGGAGACCATTAAAGGTTTAAGTATTGCAGATAAAAGATCCCCAGGGCTTGTGAAGAAAACCAGAAAGAGTGAAAAGGCTTGCTTCAATGTGAGTCAGTGTAGCGCCGCAGCTAAGTGCTGGAGTTCTGATTGGGACAGAGTACAAAGGTCAGGCTGAAGAACTTAGATAGTTATCTACTCTGTAGTTCCCAATTCATGAAAATCGCCATCAGCTTTCTAAAAGAGATGTAAAGAGAAAGCAAGGTAGTGTTTGCGGAGCAGGCTGAACAGTTCCAGTCCTAAAGTATGTGCTTAAAGAGTGTTGATGTTTAACTGCTTAAGAAGTGTTAATTTTATTATGATTATTAGGTCGCTTTTAAAGTCCTAATTTATAAAATCAGAATAGTAATAGAGACTATTTTATAGGCACGTTAGGGAAAATAAATGAAAAGATTCATATAAGCAATAGAGCTCAGTCACTAAAGGCCAGAAAGGCAATGAACCCCTTCATAATTTCAGACTCTCACATGAATATAGTACAGGTTGGTTCATCCTATAACATTGCTTCCTCTATTAAGTGAATTAATTAAAAATTCAGAATATATCATTTAAGAATCTTAAAAATTAACATAGTAAGAAAATGTTATTAGCAAAAAAAACCCCACAGAAATATGTACATTGACACACTAAAAAAAGTTTAAAGAAAAAATAACCCTCAGAATTTTCAGGCTATTTCTTTCCCCATTTTTCTAGTCTCTTTAAAAAAAAATCACTTTGCAAATCCCATGTTTGAGATTGTACAGCTTTTCTACCCCTGGGACAGGAGCTTGAAGAGCCTGCTTCATGTTCTTTCTTTACAATATGGCTCAAGGCTGGATGGGAGGGAGAGGTCCTTAGCATGAAGAAAGAAACAACCCTGAGCTGGACACTTCACCCACAGTGCTGCCGTGACCTTTAGACCTTGGGAGATTTACAATGCTCACTCTTGGTGGCTTGTAACAAAAGGCAATTAGACTTCCCTACCTCAGAAAAAAGGGGAGAGTGGACCCAAAGTCCCTGGCAAAGGTCTGTTAATCCGTCATTTCCTCAGCTACACATAGAGAAGGACTTTGTCTACCATGGGATGACCAGATGGCCAGCTCTTCCCCAGGACTCTTCCTAATTTACATTTCAATGCCCTCGGTGGCCGATTCATACCACATGTGATGTGAATTCAATACAGTTGTTCCTTGGGCAATTATATTCAGCCATAGGTTTATATATACAACTTTAAAATTTGATTTATGTAAATTATTTTGGAAAATATTCACGTAAAAATTTTACTCATTTAGAAAAATATATCATCAAAATCCCAAGGCAGCTTTGAAGTTTACTCTAATTGGAACTTGCAAGGTTTTAATGTGGAAAAGAGTAAAAAGGTTGTGTTTACTTCCTTCCTCGTTCTCACCGAGGATCTGAGAGTCTTTGGATATTCTGGTGGGATGGCTGATAACAAGCTGGCTGTTTTTCTTACATGTAATTTTATTTTTTTTACTGGTTTATTTTCTTCTTTAGGGGCTCTTAGGGCACATGTAATAACTTAGCTGTGAGTCAGGGCCAGGCATGGTGGTGCATGGTGGCACATGGTCCCAATCTCTGTAACTGGGAAGCTGAGGCAGATGTTTGCCATGTGTGTGATAAGGGCTGTGCAGCATCATGAGTCTCTGACTCAAAATAAGCAAATAAATTAATAGATAATAGTGTAGAGGATCGATAGAGAAAGATGATAGATAGAGTTGTGAGCTAGGCAGCCTCACTCATCTGGAAGATAAAAAGAATGACTTATCATTTTCAGTCATACCTACTTGACATGCTCCTGAGAGGAATAGTAGTACAGATTCTGCAAAGTACAAACCAAATTAATACGACCTAGTGATAGGTGATTGATGGTTTGAAGTCTGTGCTGAGCTCAGGCAGAGGAGGGCAGCTGGTTGCCATGTCTTAAGTAGCTACCACTGTGAAATCTTGAGAGTAGGGACAGTCAGTGCTGTTCTCATCAGGTAGCATCATTGGTACTGGCAACTGGGAAATTCTGTCTCCAGGAGAAGCTGGACGGCGCAGGGATCCACTGCTGTTCTTTTTGTGCCAAGGTGACTGCGGAAGAGTTCCCATCAACACAGAGAATGCCTGCTCTTAGGGCTCGGCCACACACAATTAGGAAAGAGACACACCCACACAGGCCTGCCCTATCAACGAAGGGATACTAAATTAGTTTCTTCTGTTCAGGACAGTTCACGGGTAAAAAAGTTTAGATAAAGAAACCTTTGTGGATTTTTTAGAAGAGTCCAACACAGGGTGGTTTTACACTTTCAGAACATTTTCACACATATGCATCTGCTTGTATAGGAATATTTAGAATACGTGATTTTCACATGAAGGACAAGTGATGGTGGGAAATGGTCAGGAAAAGCAGAACTGATTTGCAGGCGTGACATGAGGAGTTTGAAATACCGTGCAACAGCTGAACCTTGAGAGCAAGCTGACAGGATTTGCTTCTATTGCAAAAGCAAACTTAAGTGGGATGTGGCTTGGAGCCATGCTCCCTCAAGGAATCTAGCTAAGTGTTCTTTCTACTTCAACCTTCAGGGTCCCCAGTAATTGATCCATGGGCGCTCACAGCAGTGACCCAAGCAAACAGGTGGATTCTGAAGAGCTGACTTGGCCCCGTGTGGAGACCAAGAAAATAAAATTCTCAAGATGTATTAGGCTTCCCATTAGAACACTGGTAAGTAATACTGGCTGGCATCAGACGCTGTCACTGCGCCAGAGACAAGATAATCACCATCATCTTGTGTGAGGACAAAAAAAGACCCGTCATTACTCACAAAATCTTAATGTTTGAGAGTCTTTGTTATTTTTCTGTTTTTCTTTTTGTCCCAATTTCTGTCTTTTCCCTTCTCCACTTTGCCATGTCTTAAAATGGAAGAAAACCCAAATCAAACAGAGAGTGTTTTCCATCCAGAAGCTAATTGAAATATAAATAAAATACAAAAGCATCCATGTTTATCTATAGCTCCCGATTCTGCAGCCATCTTGTAGGTCCTGTGGATTGCATTTTATTTGTAGTTGAATTTAGAAATTGTTACTCATATACTCTTTTCTCCCCTTTCAATTGCATAGGCTCTGGCTGAGTTTTAAATGCTGTAATTTAGTTTCTTATTATGCATTCTGCTTGAGGACTGTAAGGGAAAATGACAATATACTCTGACACTTACTGAACTTACTTTTGCTGTGTGTACAAGTTCCTACTCTCCCATTCTGCTTTCCTGAGAAAGATTAACTTTCTTATTCTGTTCATACATTTTGGATTTCTGTGTAGGTTAGAGTTTTTATTTTTTTCAATACAAGCTGGGATCATCTGGGAAGATGAAACCTCAACTGAGGAAAATGTCTTCATCAGATTGGCAAGGCTGTGGGGCATTTTCTTGGTTAAAGGTTGATGTGATAGAGCCCAGCTCACTGTGAATGAACCATGGGGAGCAATCTGTAGTCGGTGTTCATTCATGGCTTCTGCTTCAGTTCCTGCTTCCGGATTTCTGCCCTGACTTCCATTCATGATGGATGTGAACTGTAATATGAAATAAACCCTTTCCTTTCAAAGTTGTTTTTGGTCATACAAAAAACAGTAAAAAGCAAGCTAAGACAATTGATAACTTATATTCATGTGGGTTTATGTCCAAAGTTCTTCCATACCAATTGTCATCTGGTCTCATGGAGAAACAGAGTGGATGATGCCATTTTCAGGAGACGACCCTGATGTTTGGAGAGTCAGGTTTCCAATCCAGACCTTCAGAAGTTGATCTGACCCACAATGTTGGCAATGGAGCTTCAGGAATGAGATCGGTTTTCTCTTTCTTCTCTTGCCTCCCTCTGGTAGATGGACATTATGGCTTGGACTGGACCTCATCCGAGGACCTACCATGATATAATGGAGAGTGGGCCACTAGCCCATTCTCAGGCTGTGTGGTAGTTTGATAAAAATGGCTTCCATAGGCCCACAGGGAATGGCACAGTTGGGAGGCGTGGCTTGTTGGAGTAAGTATGGTCCTGTAGAGGGAAGTGTGCCACTCTCTCTTCGTGCTTCCTAGGGATCCAGATGTAGACCTCTCAGCTGCTTCTCTAGTACTATGTTTGCCGGTGTGCCACCATGTTCCCAGGTCTGATGATTAATGGACTAACCCTCTGAACCGTGAGCAACCCCAATGAATGTTTTCCTTTATAAGACTTGCTGTGCTCATGGTGTCTGTCGCTTCACAGTAATAAAACCCCGAGACAGACTCTTCAGTGAGAAGTTATGAATTTTATCTGATTTTCCTGTTAAGAAAAAAACTTGAAGAAAACAGTTACTACTAATGTGTACAGTTAATATTAGTGTGTAAATATTAAGTAGCAGCAAAAGCCAACATAATACCCACCAATCAGGAAGTTTACATTCCTGTCTTATAAAATTCTGGGAAGATGGTGTAGTATGGGGGTTGGTTTGTAGATGCCCTGGGGGCTCATCATCACTCACGGTTCTGCCAGCATGGGGCACTGTGTACATAAAAATCTGCACAAGTCTGACCAACAGGTTGGATAGAGGAAGGAAGAAAAATGTTATAATTAGCTTCAGCTGTCGAGTTGATGCAACGCAAGAGTTGCCTGAGAAGAGGAAATCTCAGATGGGGAACTGCCTCCATCACATTGGCCTGTGGGCATGTCTGCGGGGCATTGCTTATTAATGTAGGAAGGCCCAGCACATGGGCAGTGCCAATCCTGGTCAGGGGACCCTGGACAGTGTAAGAAAGGAATTTGAGCAAACCAGGGAATCCAGTCATTAGGTAGCACTCCTTCCTGTTCTGCTTTGGCTCCTGTCTTGAGGTCCTGCCTTGACTTCTCTTGATGACTGACTGCAACCTCCAAGGTAAAATAAACCCTTCCTATCCAAACTTCTGGTTGTAGTTTTTATCACAGAAACAGAAAGAAGACTA
>CM053754.1:45810038-45854149 GCA_028658305.1 Pachyuromys duprasi
GGTGGAGCGGATGCCTTTTTACTTCATTATATAGTCACCCACATGTGGTACTCCTCGACACGCGGCATCCAGCGCCCTCCAGTGATGTCATCAGCCGAGCACCAGGCGCAAGGGCGCATCAGTGTCCCTCCCAACACCGCCCTCACACCCACCCTCCCAGCACACAGCGTGCCGTGGGCGGAGGCGGTTGACATCATCCCAGAGAAGCTGTGACACTGAGTGTATATGCTGGCAGGTATCTTGGCGGCCAAACTGCGCTCATTGCCTCATTGCTGGCGCCGGATCAGACTCCTCTGCGGGCTGCATGTGGCCCGCGGGCCATAGTTTGAAGACCCCTGCTATATGACTATGTGCCTAGCTAAAGTTTCTATTTCTATAAAAGAAGATAAGGATGGATACTGTGAAACAAATGAACTTTAAAAAAGATTTTTAAAATTAATTTTCTTGCAAATTTCATGCAAAGTATTTTGATCATATTCATCCCCAGTCTCCTCCCCTTAACTGCTTTCACATCTGCTTCAATTTCTCTATCCCTCAACGTCATGTCTTGTTTTATGTTTTCAATGCATATGGTTTTCTTTCTTTCTGCTTCAGTTCCTGCTTTGGCTTCTTCTGATTATCATCAGACACTAACTGAGATATGGAAGCCAAATAAACCCTTTCCTCCCCAGGTTGTTTTTGGTCATGTTGTTCATCATAGCAATGGAAAGTAAACCAACACAGCCCTTAAGAACGCATTCTTTCTATACACACTTATGAAGAAACACAGATGCTTTTATTGCTTTTATTGTTTCAACAAATGGAAACAAAATTTACACTCTCATCTCCACTTGACCTAATTCACAGCATTTTGTGGAAATGATTCCAAGCTGAGTAGCGCACCTCTGATTTCAGGTAGGGCCACATTGCAGTGCATGGTCTAAGCAGGTTGGCTCTGTTCAGCCATTTTTCTCGACGATGGGCATTTGCTCTGTCTGGAGCTTTGCTCTCTAGCAGTGCTTCGTCCAGTTGAAGGCTGCTTTGATCTCTGTGGGAAAGATTTCCAGTTTGCTTAGGGATCACAGGATAGAGATTTACGGTACTGGCTGCACAGCTACTTATCCAAAATGGCATTTTCCAGAGTTAGAAATCCCGGGGTTGTAGGTGTGCAGTTGACCCCAAGCTGATCTGACCTGATCCTGATAATTTTCGGTAGCTGAATGTACTTGGTGTCTTAGGATTTCAATCACTGATAAAAACACCCTGACCACCTCTGCTTGGATGAAGCCCATGGTAGCTCAGTATCCAAGTGGGTACCATAGTAAGGGGAATAAGGACTATTTCTGACATGAACTCAATGGCTGGCTCTTTGACCTCCCCACCCTGCAAGGGAGGAGCAGCCCTGCTAGGCCACAGAGGAGGACTTTGCAGGCAGTCCTGAATTTACCTGATAAACCAGGGTCAGACAAAAGGGGAGGAGGTCCTCCCCTATTAGTGGACTTGGAAAGGGGCAGGGAGGAGATGAAGGAGGGACGGTGGGGCTGGGAGGGAATGAGGGAGTGGGATACAGCTGGGATATGGAGTTAATAAAATGTAACTAAAAATAAAAATTAAAAAAATTAAAAAAACAACAACACCCTGACCACAAGTAACTGGGGTGGAAAGGGTTTATTTCATCTTGCAATTTGTAGTCCACTATCTAGGAAAGTCAGGTAAGGAACTCATGGCAGGAACCTGGGGGCAGGAACTGATACCCAGTCCATGGAAGAATGCTGCTTACTGGCTTGCTCAGCCTGCTTTCTTATACAGCCCAGGACCACCTGCCCAGGAATGGCAGCATCCACAAGGAGTTTTGCTCTCCCACATCAATCATTATTCAAGAAAATGCCAGACAAGACTTACTTAGATGCCAATCTGATAGATCCCTGGTCTCAACTGAGAACTCTTCTTTCCAAATGACTCTAGGTTGTGGCAGGTTGACAAAAAACTAGCAAGTACACTTGACATCTTGACCCATGAATGACAGCATTTTTCATGATGTCAGTTCTCTCTCTCTCTCTCTCTCTCTCTTTTAAACAATGTCTCACTGTCCTTGAAATCACAGAGCTCTATCTGCTTCTGCCACCTGAGTTCAGGCATCAAAGGCTTGCAAAAGTTTACAGCATCTTTACCAATATAAACTATAATTCGTATTAATATAAGGAATTGTTTCTTCAACTTGCTCATTCATTTAAGAAACAGTTACTGGTGTATCATACTTTGTCCTAGGCACTGGGACAAATCTATAAATGATTTTTAAAATTCCTATTTTTATGAAGGAAATGGCAAGGACTAACAGAAAAGTGAGTGGATTGGTTAGATGTTTATTAGTTCTAAGGATAAATCAGAGGATGTCCTTTTATGGGACAGTTAAGTGTAGCCAATGCATTGCAATTTTGGTGTTTGACAAAAAATTCGAAGCGGTGAGAAAGACAGGGGGCTTAGAGAAGTGTGTGTGTGTGTGTGTGTGTGTGTGTGTGTGTGACCAAAAATCGGAGAAGCCTTTGTGGGAGAGAAAGGGGAGAGAATCACCTCATTCATTGAGGAAATGCAAAGATATTAGCATGGCTGTGTAGAGTTGCAGGGTGGCAAAGATGGGGGGAGTGTGGGTGTGTGGGGGGGGTTGAGATGGCAGAGGTGAGGAGTAGCTGACCTGCCAGGCAGGTCATTCTTGAGAGTTCTGCTTTTACGCAAGATGAGAAACTATGGGGCATTTTGAGCATTTTGTCATAAACAATTTTTTCTAGGAAACTCAGCCTTGATCCAGAGAAATGCTTAAAGAAGAGAAATGCTCAGACAGGGGGCTTTTGTCATGTTTGCGGTGTTTAGCATAGTTGATGGGAGACGGGCCCAGGCTGATACACCGAAAGCGGGAAGTAGCCCTTGGCTGCTGGATATATCTTAAAGACTATGGATTTTTCTCGGAACAAACCACTGCAACCTTTGCAGTTTGCATCCACTGTCTAATTTCACAGCTTCTGTTAAACTTGTGCCTTTGCTAGCTTCTCTGCTGTGGGTTCAGCTTCCTGGGCTCCAGGCAAGTTCGGAGACTGACTTAGGGCGACTCCACTTTGACACTCATTCTGATTGCCTGCAGAATTTATTTCCTCCTGGCAGGAGAAGTCGGGTTTGCTGCTTCAAGATCAGCTGGAGAGCTGCCTTCTGTCTCCTAAAATGTAGTAACAGGTCATGTAATCAACCGCTAATCACCTTCACCTGTTGGCTGAAACCGTCAGGTTCTTTTTACACGTAAGGGAAAAAGCCTTTCAGAGACTAGAAGGCTAGAATTATATTTGCTCAGGAACCTACACAGCATCAAGAACAAGCAGGAACCAGGAGGCTTTTGCATGGATTTTTAAAGAGTGAGACAAGAAAGGAAGCAGCTAAAAAGTTGGAGTTGCCATTGATTAATTTAGCCAGAATGGGGGTCACCAGGAATTTAATTTGGTACTCAGGGAAGGAGATGCTTGCTACACACTTAGGTGGGGACCACAAGAAATACTTAAATATCTCTGAAGGTCAGGGCTTAGGGGGAACTCATTAGCATGCAAATGGTATTCAGTTCCAAGAGATATCCTTGGGGATCCAGGCAGGACACAAATACTCCCAAGAATTGGACCCTAGTGATCAACAATAAAATGTGAGGTTGGGGCTGGTGAGACGGCTCAGAGAGTAGAGGCGAGCCTGAGTTCAACCCAGGGAACTCCATGGCGGAAGGACAGAGCCAAGTTCCACAGGGCCTGCTCTGACTACACACCTGTACAGACGTCCACATATGCACAAATAAATTTAAGCGTGGTTTTAAAAAGCCAAGTCGTGTACAAAGAGGCAATGAAAGGTGAGAAGCAATCACAGGCCGGGACCAGGAGCCCTTGCTGCCTTTACAAGTTGACTTGGCTAGCCCGAATCCCAGAATGTAGTGTTCTTCTCCATCCCTTGCTTCTCTCCCTGAGTGGCTTGCTTTTCTGTGTGGTCTTGAATGACAAATGGAAATGGTAAAAAAAAAAAAAAAAGATTTGACTTTGTTGTGAAAAAAAATCCACAACCAAATTTGCATTTTTACACAAATAAGCCAATTCAGCTCGAGTGTGGACAGCATGGTCAGTGGGAGTCTGTGAACAGCTTTATTTTAGGACTGACATCATTAAAAACAGGCCGGTCTGTAAAGCTTCACCCCCGCAGGTGACACAGGACAGACGCCATCTGTGAAAGGTTTCAAATAATGACATGGAACGAATTCCCGTTTAATGTCTTAGAGGCAGACCTTACAAGGCATTTGTAAAATTGGTGCAAACACATTTCCTTATCTATCAAAGACATGACCTGTGGAAACCAATGCTTTGAAACTGTTTCGCTTAGAATGTTTGTGGTAAAGGTCACAAAACACCACGGTGATTTAAAAAAAGAAAAGAGAAAGCTGCTGTTTGGGGAACTGCGCATTGGGCCCAGCCTGCTCACTGTCTTAGCATATCCTGTCCCAAGACGAGGATGGGGCTTTCATTCACTTTTCCATAACCCTGCATACAGGAGGCTTTGTCGCTCATGCTTCCCACCAACCCCCATGCTTTTCCCAGCTTCCTTGCTGGGCATGGACATCCCTCCCGTTCCTTATGTGGAACCATGTACCATCTGCATCATTGTCAACAGGCTGAGTTTTTCCACCATAGGCTATAGTTTCTTCAGACTTCTCTCACAGATTATAAGAAAACTACTTGTCAAAGTGTTGTGAATTTTTATGACGAAGATTTTGCTGTCACAAGAGGTAACCTAAACTTCTTGGCCATCACAGGGTGTCTTGCAAAACCACTCTTGTCTTTACTTCCTTGAGGTGTGCACCAAAGCCTCCGCTGCCACTAGCATTGTGTGCCAGGGTTGCTGAGGGGTGGACTTCAGGGCGTGAGGCGGCGTGCAGAGCAGGCGGGGCAGGGAGCAATGTGGGGGAAAGCAGTTCCACAGGCATCTTCACTTACACCTGCCGACACTGATTTCATTTCCGCTTCCTTATTCTACAGTTCCTCTGTAGGAGATTGAATTATGAAGATGTACACTCTCAAAGCAAGAACTCCACCACCAAGCCCTGTCCTTGGCTTGGTGTGAGGTTTTCCCATGGGCCTAGCAAACTGCCAGGAGCCATATATATGCCCTCTGGGTTTCGAGAGGCTTTGTAATACATTTATTTTAAAGTCTTCTCAGTTCTTATAAAACAGGAAAAAAATAATGGTGATGCTGTGGAAAGAGAAACAACCCCATCTGAGGCAAAAAAAAAAATGCATTATGGCAGAATTAGCCTCGTAGATGAGGGTATAAATGCTCATACAGTGCCATTAGCTACGTCACTCCTTCGTTGAGGTTCCTTTAGTGTTTAAACAATGGCTTGAGTGCTTGTTTAGGAAAAAAATCACCTCTACCAGTTTTCACTGTAGAGTCTCATTGCCCACCTAAGTTCATTGGACCAATTGTTAGGCATGCCTCTTGGCTGGACCCTGTTGATTTTGAATTATCCACACTCTAAAATGATGTACAAATGATGCTATCTGGTTTCTAACACAAATTAAGAGTGTGGCTTGTATTTAACAAACAGAGAGCGCACCACTGTGCTGAGCTTGAAGGACCTCCCGCTGTGCTCTAGCAACCAGGCCAGGGAACCCTGCAGGACCACACAGTTGACATTCCAGTTGTGGTCCGCTGCATCCGGAAGGAACAGCTACAAGCAGAGTAATGAAATGGCTTCCTTGCCTTTTGGATGGACCTGAAGGTCAAGTTAGTTTATTTGCTTTTAATTTAGCTGAAATTATAGGCCAGCTGAAAGATCCCTTTGTTGGGAACAGTTTTTTAAATAGCTGCACAAACCTTTGGTCTCTCTCATTTTCCACCAACCTCTTCTCCCGTTTGCAGGATTAGGAAAGCACTTGGGAGGGACATTAATCTTGCCAGCGTTGTCAGGACTGATCAGCGAGTTTTATTAAAAAGCCTGGATTGCCTGAAAGGCCTCCTTGTCTGAGTCTGAATGCAAAGGGCATGGTAAGATCTTGGGGCATGCTGTCGGGACCCCTGCTTGTCCTCTGGACGGCGAGCTGACCCTCCAGGAGGAAGTGCAGGAAGCCTGCTTCGCTGAGTGGATTGTGCCTGTGGGCAGATCTGGCCCTGCATCATGAACTCTCCAGGCTGCCCTGGGCCCAAGGCCCTGCTGTTCTTCCTGCTCCAGCTGCTTCTGCTGCGCCTGCACCCCACCAGCACCACCTTCATCAGTGTCAACCAGGGCCTGAGGGTGACGAAGGGCAGCTCTGCCTTCCTGTCCGGAGATCACCTGAGGTTTGCCATCCCTAAAGAGAAGGATGCCTGCAGAGTGGAGGTGGTGATGAATGAGCCGATCACCCAGAGGGTTGGGAAACTCACTCCACAGGTAGGTCACATTTCATTTCTGTTCAGAAATGTGTGTGCACGTGTGTGCACAGTGCGGGAAGGCAGAGGGGACAGGTAAAGGGTCTGTCAAGCCATTGTTACAAGTATGTATTATATTTGAAATTAAGGCGTTGAAAGACATGGCCATGGTATCCTAGTGCTTTTTTTTTCAAAGAGGTGAAACATATTTTTGAATAACATATTTATTTTATTTCATTTATTTTGTTTCTGGACATGGTATGCTTATGGAAGCTAAACAACAAATTTCAGGAGTTGGTTTTCTCTTTGAGTTGTAGGGATTAAACAGGCCATTGGGCTTGGTTGCAAATGCCTTTTACCCTCTGAGTTATCTTGTCAGCCTTATTTTTGGATATTCTTGACTGGATTCAGATAATAAGCCTGTCACTGACGTAGTTTAACTGAATTAAATGAACACATTGCAGGAAGTAAGGGTTAAATTCCTACAGATTGTGTACACTTCCTAACAATGCACTGTTGTCAAGAAACCTTTCCGGTGTCTCTTCTCATTGCAGAGAATTTCCGTGTCTTACCAGGTGCTTGACCTTACAGAGTAGTCATTAATTCTGTCAGAAAAAAAAGGAGAATGTAGCAGAGAAGGCAACAGAGTCTATGTCAGAGTCGGCCCTGACTACACAGGAGGAGAGACAGGGAAGAAGGAGGGAGGGGCTGGGGTGGGATATAAAGTGAATGTGTAATTTTAAAAAGGGAGAGGGAGTGTAAGAAAATCCCAGGTTTCTTGATCTTTCAGTTTAGGAGAGGGGGAGAGTGAGAGGGAAAGAGGAAGATTGAGAAAGAGGCTGAGATTGAAAGATTAAAAGAGAGAGAAAGACAGACTGAAGAGAGCAGTCTCTTGGAGGGCATGCTATGTATGGCCAGCTTTATAGGGTTATTCTGGCCCCAAATTCTCCCACTCATTGCAAGTGAAATATCTTCAGAGAAGAAAGCAAGCTACTAGGCTGATTTATTAGTTGGGTCCTGTTAGTTTGGGGACATTTTAAGGACATGCTCAGACCCCAGAATGACAAAGGTAAATCATGGATGATTAAGGTCTCCAAGTCACCTCTGTATCGATTTTTTTTTCTGATTTTTAAAGCCAAAATCTAGTTATTAAGAAGATAGCATGCCACAGAGACAACAAAACACCCAACTAGATTAGAAATTCTTGACTGTTTCAGAACATCTTCTCATCTGGTGTCTGCTGATTATTTGAAAAAAGTGTAATCTAGTGCTGAGTGTTTGTGTGTGTGATTCTAGGAGTAAATATGACATAGAGAGTGGATTTGCAGCATCTCAAGAAGACATGTGGCCTGTACATTCTAAAATTTCTTTCTTGGTAGCCCATTAAAACTGTAAGCTTCATTACTGGTTTACCATGTGCCATAGATGTGTTTATAGAAACAATTTTTTCCCAGTTTTTTTTCTAATTTTAAGATCTAATAATTTCAGCAAAAATAAGATTCCCAGGTAAAGTCTGATTTGAGGAAAATGTATGCTTGTTTTAAATCCAGAGTGGTTCAGCCCTTCCCAGGGCTTTATTTTATTATGAGTTTTTGAATTAAGTGTGGCTAAATGCATAAGTGCACATGTACACACACACACACACACTCACAGCTAAACAAACATTATTCCTTAATAGAGCTTAACAGTAAACTCTGAGCTAGGCTTATTCCTAGCAAGACTATTGTATTAGCAACACCCTGCTGTGAAATGAACAGTTTTGTGGGATTTGCACAGAAATGCTTTGTTTAACATCTGTTCAATTAGTGTTTTCATTTCATTACTGAAGTTTGTCTTAGAACCAACAGGTTCATTCCCATTGCATATTAGGAAAGCCACTTGCGTGGGTTCATGCAAGTGCCTTCTGTTTCTACAATCTCCTGGATAGCCAATTAGACAGGTCAATGGCAGTGTGCTCTCAGATTCCAGGGCAAGACTTCTCCACCCCTAGCACTCAACACCTGGACCAAAACAAAACGTTTTCTGGGTGGAAAATCACCTTGGTTTAGTGCTGAGCTTGCTGTTTTTGAATCTGAAATACAGCATTAAGAAAACATCTCTAGTTTGAACCACTTCACTGTCATTAAAGTGAGTAATGAGTCAGGAATGTGTGACAATTTAATTATAAATTGTAATTGAAAAGCAGTTGAAGTGGAAAAAAACAAAGCTAGACAGTAATTAGAAAAGGATTTAGCTCTCCTTTGTTTTAGTTGGTAAATTTATGGTCAATCACGGTTGTCGCCTTTTATAAAAGGAAAACATATTAGGAAACATGGAACAGATGTTTCTTTTAACAAAGCAGATTGTCTCTTTATTACCGTGGCTATTTGTCAATGATATGGGAAGGGTTTCCCTTTATCTTCTTCCTGGTTGTCAATTCAAAAGAGGACTCGAAACTCATTCTTACTTGTGAGAATGTCTTCCCAGGGTGGATTTTGTCTCCAGAAATGTTTCAGGCCATAAAAGGTGCTAAGCACACCCCAGCAGCTATGTGTGGACACACAGGATGTTTCTCAGAACTTTGCCACCTCGGTCAGGGCAGGGAGTCTTAAAAACGCAAACAAAAACCCAGAGTGCTAGTGTAAAATAGTCCTTTGTGTGTGTATGCATGATTCTCTATGAGGTGATACGGTTAATTATGACTTTATTGAAGGAGAGTAAATTGTCTTAGATTCTCATCGGCCATTTGCTTTTTTTCTGTAACTATCAAAGTTGCCGTCTGCAAGTTCGTGAGAAACAACTATAGATCCTGTTTGGCTCCTATCACTGCAGCACTATGCACAAACTAGTGTCTCCATCTTTGAACAGAAAGACTTTATTTGAAAAATAAAGAAAGAATAAAACCACACAGAACAATGTTTATGGGTGGCTAAATGTGTTGTCCAGACCCTCAAAAAAGACCTCTCTAATTCTAGAAGCTCCTGAAGGGGATAAAGATTTGTTGTGATGAATAACAGATATTTACAAAACATTATAGTTTAGAGGTGTAATATCCATTAATTTGTTTGTTTGGCCTGTTTGGGTTATTATAATTTAAATATTAACAAAACAAGACACAACTATAAACAAGATGATGAGTGGGCACAGGGGTAGAGAGAAGAGCTTGGTGGTAAAAAGATACTTGCATCCACGCTACTAATAGAACATAGGCACTCTCCCCCTCTTGCTATCTCCCCCCCCCTCTTTTCTTCTTGAGGGGAAGTCTTGCTAAACAGACCAGGCTGGTGTGAACAAGAACCTTGGAAAGAATCTGTGCCTGCCAAGCCTGACTGACCGAGTAAAGCCTCAGTGATGTGGAGGGTTGGAATGTTGTCTATCCAGAGACCAAATAGTCATTCCTTACCCACCTCTAGGTAGGAACTAGCAACTTGTGACTAACAGAAATCTGTTAACTCAGCAGACCACTGGCTTCTACTTACCTCAAAGCAATGGCTGTCATCGGATAACATCTGAGGCTAAAAAACATCAGTTTTTCCCCATCTTGCTATACTCACCCCTTTGAACTTACCTTTATTTAATGACTTTTTTGTTCTGTAAAACTACAATACTCCATGAACCTGCTTCCGCACGGGAGTATGGGATTCAAGATAACCTATATCTGTGTTCCTAGGCCATGACCATTCAAAATGGCTCCAGAATAGATTACTGCTGACTCCATTTAAGCAGTTTTGTTTTTGATTGTCTGATTGCCTTTGACACTGGCCTTGAGCTCACTATAGATCTTCCTGCACCAGCTTTCCAAGTCCTGGGAATGCAAGTGTGTGTCACCACGACCAGCTAGCATGTAGCTCTTCAGGCAGTGCTATTGAGCCAGAGAAATAAAACTTCACACTGGCTTTCTCATAGACATTTCCTTCTTCATGTGAATTAGGTCTTTGATTGCCATTTCCTTCCCAACGAAGTAAAGTATGTTCACAATGGATGCCCAATTCTTGACGAAGACTCTGTGAAGCTTAGACTGTACAGGTAAGTGGATAATAAATAATAATAATAAATTCTTATTACTTATTTTGTTATTTTTGCCAGATAGTCATGCTGCATACTCCTTGGGCATTTTCTACGCCTATGTATTACCACACGGGAGTTATTAGAATACAGTAAGAGTGTAATCTTTAGAAATTAGAGGTCTGAATGGGTGGTACAGCAGTTGCAGCCAGTTTTCAGTTCCTTTTGCCCCTTCCTCCTTGGTGCCTTTCTACAGATTACTAACTTCATTTTGTGTTCCTCCCATCCTTTGCAGATGTTTCTGTTACTCCATCCTATTACTTAACTTTGATAGTCCAACCCTTACTGTGGTGAGAATCACAAATACAAGTTCCTTATTAGAGTCTGAGAGACATTTATTACAAAACTGAGTGAAATCCTTCAGTCTGATTGCCAGCTGCTTAGATATAGGAGTTTCCCATTTTTAAACATTAAACAATACAAGTGTATAAAATCAATTATGAAATTAAGCCTACATTGACCATATAATCCTGTAAAATACCTCCCACCTATATACACAAGAGAAAACCTCTGCTTATATAAAAGCTTACACAAAATCTTAACCCTAAAGCCTTATTCAGAATAGCTAAAATGCTGAATGAGTTGAGCTGATGAGTTGTATAACTGTACAATGGAATATTAGATAGCAACGGAAACTAACGGAATCATGAATTAAAACATGATGCCAAATGAAAACAGCCAGCCACAAAAGAACAAGTATTACCTGGCTCCATTTATATGAAATGTCTTAAAGGGCCCGTCCATAGAAACAGAAAGTAGATTACTGTTTCCCGGAAGCTGGAGGAGGGCAGCTGGGAGTGAGTGCAATTGCAAACATCAAAAGACAGTCACAAATAAAATGTGCTCAGATAGTGAGATGGCACCAAGGATTCCCTAGGAAGCTACAGCATCAATATATAAGGGTGTTTGATCATTCCAAACTTTAGAGTCAAAACCAAATCAAGGTCAAAAAGCTTGCCAGGGAAGGCTAGGAAAACTGATGTATTCTCTTGATTTCCAGACCCTGTTGGCTTCCTAGCATGTAGGGAGATTGGGAAAGGGCTCATGCAAGCCCGCATTGGAGGAACTCTCATGCACTTGGTTTTAAGGGCATTTGTAACAGAGCATTCAGAAAGGCTGGAGGCAAGGGAGCATGGAGCAATTTATTCCCCTTGAATCTCTTCTTCAGCTTCTTTGTCACACTATTTGACCTTTCTGTGCCTCAGTTTCCTCATCGGTGAAAAGGGATGGACAATGCCTGTTACAGGTTCTTATGAATTTGTGGTGAAGGCCTTATTAAAACACCTGGACTATATTACAAATGCATCCATTCAGAGTTGTATTAAGGATGCATTCATCATTTATTGCCCTTCTCACTTCTGCAGCATGAGGATCCGCCTCCAGTCACTCGGCAAATGCCCTAGAACATAACCACTATGGCATTAATAATTACCCACTTAGTGTATATGACAAGTGCTGAGCCAAACATCCAAACTGGCATTTCTGAAGGATAAAAGTTCTTGATACTCAATACTTCACTCCTAAATCCAAAGTCAGTCCATAAACTGTACAGCCTTTAAGCACTTAAATTATTCATGTGCTAGAAGTGGAACTCTGACGTCTCAGCAGTCATTAGGTTAGGACAGATGATGAATTTGAGAGCAGGGTTTGCAAGAGAGATGGTTAAGGAGGGAAGTAGCAGGAAAAAGCATTGACACAAAGGTAGAGGTGAAGCCATGGGAACAGGGAGGCCAAAAGTAGAGAAGGAATTGGAATTGAATTCCATCTGAAGTACATGTTTTGTGAAGGACAATTTTTGTTGCTATTTTGTTTTGGCTTTGATTTTCTTTGAAATAAGGTCTAGCCTCAAACACGGCCTGTACCCTGGGCTGTCCTCAGACAGTAATAAAACTCATCAGAGAGTTTTATTAAGGAGCCTGGATTGCCTGAAGGCTTCCTTGTTTGAGTCTGAATGGAAGGGATACGATAGGATATTGGGGAGATACTGTCAGGACCTCTGGTCTCCTCTCCTAGACTCAGAGCTGACACTCTGAGAGGAAGTACCTCAGCTGGGATTGGAGGCACACATCAGCATCCCTCCTCACGAGGGGCAACCTGAGCACCACTAAACACCGCCCTTACCCTACTCTTTCTCCAGATTTACCGAAACAGACACCTTCATGGAAACCTTTCTCTTGCGGGTCTTTCTCATGGATCCAGACTGCAGCATCATCCGTCTGAGCAGCAACGCGCTGGAAGTGACTGAGTTCTATGGCTTATCCCAAGCTATTGATAAGAACCTGCTCCAATTTGATTATGATAGGACAGCCAGCCTGGACTGCACCATTAGACTGGACCCAGTGAGGACCCAGCTGCCAGCCCATGGCAGGCTGGTCGTTGTGAATCGCAAGCCAGAGGGGCCTCGTGGAGATCAGCCACACAGCTTTTTCTCCAAGACCCGTATGTACCTAACAGCTAAAACTGACCAAATGCCTGAATGCTCACCTTTCGTGTTGACAAAAAACTCTGTTTAACAAATGTAGTTTTTACCTTGTTGAAAATGGTAAGTTAGGGCTAGTGAGATGTCTCAGTAGGGAAAGACACTTTCCAAACCTGATGTGAGTTCAACGCCCACATAGTGTAAAAGAGCCTACTCTTCCACATTGTCATCTGGCTTCCACACTCACACTGAGGTTCCGGTTCTTTCGGACACAGACACACACACACACACACAGACACACACACACAGACATACACACAGAGACACACAGACACACACCCCAGAGGGATGGTTCAGTTGATGAGGCCTGAATTTGATCATCAAACCTACATGGTAGAAGGGGGGGGGGAAACTGACTTCCACAAAATAAATAAAATTAAAATGCAACTAAAAACATAAAAAAACAGAAAGAAAAATGTAGGTTAGTTAAGGCTGTGAATTTGGAGTCAGAATCAGAAATACCTGGAATTGGTGTGTGTATTTTTCTTTACTAATTTGATTATCAATGGGTTCAAGACGGAAAGGTGAACAGCCATTCCATAGGGCTGTGTAAAGATGGAGTAGGGCACTGTGTGCTTAGCCCAGGGTTGCTCATTCTTGTGCTCATGAGTTTCCAGCTATGATTATAGCAATGGACGGCGTGGTGAGAGTAGTGTATTCTTTCTGAGTATTATTGGGTTGTGTTCTAGTAAAGACTGTAGGTAGCAGCCAGGATTCACATCTGGAATGTTTATTGAAAATGCCCCTTCTGATATTGATTCAGTTACTATAGTCTACACTGCTCCTTCTGTTAGTCATACAAGTGTTTAATACATTTTGAACATTTGCTATCTGTATAGTAGTTTTGTAGCAACTATGGAAAGACCTAGAAATGACCATTAGATTACATTGAATTTTGGACAGAAGGTTACATCTCAAACAACTAAAAATGAATATCAGTCATGTCATTTGTTTTGTTTTGTTTTTCAAGACAGGGTTTCTCCAGGTAACCTGGGCTGTCTCGGACTCACTTTGTAGACCGGGCTGGCCTGGAACTCACAGTGATCCGCCTGCCTCTGCCTCCCTGAGTGCTGGGATGGAAGGTGCGCACCACCATGCCCGGCAGTCATATCATCAGGTCCAGCTCTCCTACCTTTTCCAGGCAAGGGGTGGGGCTGTTTGGGACAAAAAGGTATAGTGTGCAACACACCATGACATGCTGCAGCTTCCACAGCAAGATTATTGCTATTGTTATTATATTTTGTTTTCTTTTCAAGGGGGAGGTTGCAGGGGCACAGGGTGGGTTTGGAAGGACAGGAAGATTGGGAAGATAGGATTGGGGTGCATGATGTAAAATTCACTAAGAATCAGTAAAACGATTTTAAAAAGAAGAGTATCTGTTTCATATATTATGGAATTCAGGGTCACTGAGCCTTACTCCCCCAGCAGAGTGAAAATAAAGTTGGAAAAGACGGAGGCTTTTAGGGATAACTCTGGGTTCAAGAAGTCAGAACAGGCTGGTCAAAGGGGCCAGAGAGGATTTTCTAAAAAGACCAGCCAGGGGCAGGGATTTCTGTGGTAGACACTCCACATGAGGCTGTATAATGTAAATAGCCAGATGCAGTGCAGTGCTGGGCTGTGGACACAGTGGGCTGCTGGTATATTTGTCACTGGTATTCAGATACCACAGAACCCCCTCTTTGATTTCCTCAGCCCAACTTTTGGTGGGCAAGGCATGATGAGACAACTGGTCACCCAGGTTTTGTTTCTGTGTTTTGTTTTCAGTAAAGGAATTTATGATTTTTCAGAACAATGGCAGTCTGGTCAGTGAATAATCAGATGGGACACACATGTGTCCTGGGGCAGTCAGTGAGGACGTGTCCGAGGCAGGGGGACAGGTTTTGAGTTGATGCAATCATTGTGTTCCAGTGGCTGTCCTAATGCAGTGCTGTGCATTCTAGAGCTGGGGCCAGGGCTGAAGTGCCCACACGGAAGCTGTGACCTGGAGCTGAAGAAAGTGGCAAGTCTGACAGTGAGCTGTGAGGAGTTCCTGCTGACGGGCTTTCACTACCAACACATGCAGCCCCCTTCACCCAACATTGACTATATCCCCATCCAGCTGGAGCTCACAGACAGAAGGAGTAAAGCCGTATACAAGGTAGAGTTTGGAGTCATGTTGGTGTCCTTAGACGGCTCATTGTAAGAAAGCAGTTCTGTAGGGAGCCCGTGCTGCGTCTATGCAGAAGAGTCCCTGTGCTATTGAGGGCACAACTTCAGGCTTCTGGGTTGTGCCTCAAAGAACTTCAACCAGCAGCTTAGGCATGTAAAATTAGCATGCCATTTTCATCTTTGTTTCTTCTGTAGCTCCACACCATGAGGAATGGACTGGGGCTGTTTCCATGTTAACCTCTTCTACATCCTATGTATACGTGTGTGTGTGTGTGTGTACAAGCATGTTAATGCACAGAAGACTGAACCTGAAACCTTGTGTATGGTAAGAGTAGACTCAGCCACATACACACACCCTGGCCCCTCTTCAATATTTCAGTTTATGGGTTGATCCCTTGTAAATACCATTTTTCTTCCTTATATCAAGGCATCTGCTCTGTAAGGCCACATGACAGCTGGGTGTCTTGGTTACAGCAGACTGTATATTTGTGCAGTTTCAGACCTTAGGACAGAGGGCTGGCCCACCAAGGGATGAGTTCCCAAAAGCCCAGATCTTTCTGTGTCTTCATTTTCCTTGCCCTCCTCCTTTCGTTTTTTGTTGTTTTGTTTTCACACTGAAAATATGACCAAAAGTAGACAAAACGTTACAAAATATTTAGCATGTTTCTTTACTGTTCACATATTCTATGGTTTGTTTGGGAAACCAGGGAGACAGTGGCCCTGCTGATGCAGGCCAGATTTATGCCAAGAAGAGATGATCCGTGGGACTCTGGGTGGGAACGCCAGCGTTGCCCTGGCCTCCCACTCACATTTCTCCTAACAAATCCTGTCTAATGGTGAACATCATTTCCCAAGGAACGGGATTCCAGGAAGGATTACAAATGATGAAACAAGTTCACAGAATTTTATAGTTGAGATCTGGAAATAGGACTTAGAGGTAATCTTGTGTAATTCATCAGCCAAATCAGCTGGGAAGGTGTTCAAACACCAGGTTTCCCTGTCTGTAGCTAACAGCTCTGAGTGCTGGTACTCAGATTGCCTGGGTACAGATATATTTTTAACTATTCATCTGATTTTGGACTTCATGTCTCATTTTCTTCAACTTAAATGAGGCTACTGGAACTTAGCCACAGTCTAAGCAATTGAGAAGATTAAGTGAGACAATCCTTACAGAGTGCTTGCTACAAAGCTTGGCTCATGTTAAGTGTGTGCATGTTTTTGCTAGTTTAAATAGCCACCAACAGAAAGAACCTGTGGTCATTCAGTTTTGAAAAAATAGTGCAGCCCAGCCTCTTGTTTCAGTCTTGCTATTTATATGTGGTTTTTCTTATGGCTGACAGAATCAGAACTAGATTCTACTATACTAACATATATTGTCTGGTTTGTCACAAAAACTCCTTTCATTATCAATGACGTCTTACCACTATTAAAAAAGTTAGATATTCTTCTTTCTGATTGATTTTCCAAATTGTCCCCTCCCTGTGTCAAAGCCTTTATTTGTGTTTTTAGGTCAGTTTTATTGTGCGACTGTCCTTTGAAATGAGCCTCTTGATTTTTTTAAGCCTTAACCTACTATGTAGTCATTTTGACAAGTCACAAAACAGATTCATTTATAAATACGAAGACAGTGTCTCATGGAAGAAAACATTAAAAGCATGGACTATAAGAAGAAAATGGAACTGATTTTATTGATAGCCAATTTTCTTACACAGAGACACACAGCGGGGGCCATGTACCCCAGAGCTCATTTTGTGAAGTCTTATTCTTTGTTACTTTCATGGCTCTACAAATCATTCTTGCCAAGGAACCAAATGTTCTCTCCCTCATAAGTTTTTTTTCGTCTACATTAATTAATTAATCAATCAATTAATTATTATCGTCCTGGGGGTTGCATAGAGGCTCTCATATGTGCTAGCCAAGGGCTGTCCCCACTAAGCAACACCCCCAGGCTGGTTTCTTCTATGCCTTTAAAGGCCATTCTTTTTTCCTTCGTCTTCGTAACACCTAAGGCTGTTTTATTGCATGAAGTGCAGGAAATAGTTTTTCTTCATATAGCCAAAATTTGCAGAACTATTTGTTAAAATTATGCACTTGTTTCTCATGGATTGTAGGAAATCCTTCTGTTGTATAAAAAGACCAATAGGCTAACTTTTTGTTCTTTAGCTTCCTTTGCTTCTTACTTTGTTGATGTCCATACCTCTCTAAATCAGCTTCGTGACCTGACTCTTGACAGTGAGGGCCTTGGCACCTCTCACCCTTACAATTTTCTTGGCCATCCTTGCCTAACTTTAATTCCATATGAATAACTAAGTAGGTGATTTTTAAAGTCTCTAGGCTGTTTAAAACCGAATGCTAGATTAAAACCGAAAATTCTTTGAGGAGGAATTGGTGTGTCAGCACTTTGACACTCTCCATCTTCTGATTCATAATGAACATCTCACTTCCCTCTCGGTAAATGTCATTTCATGTGTCTACACAAAGAAAACACACTTTCTAAATCCAGTCCCTAGAAATTCTTGTGAAACTGCCGAAAATAGAATTGTGTCTTTTCATTGGTTATTGATAATAAATAGGAAAACAACTTTTTGGTATAATTTTCTTTTATCTGGCTTCTTTCCTAAATTCAATTATTTTAAGAAATTTTCAATTCTTTGGGCTTCAAAGGACCATAATTATATCTTTACTAATGATGATAATTTGGGCCGTTCTTTTTCTGTAATTATTCCTTTTACTTCTGCTCTCTTCCACACTAGTTTGACCAGAACAATACTAAATATAATGTTGCTTATGGGCATTTTTTGTCTTGGGTATTCTATTTCAGCTGTACACATTGTCCTTTTTAATGCTTCTTGCCTTGATTCCATCTATTTGAAATGAATGTGGCCACTCTGGTCTTTTTTCACATCACAAACTTGGGTTATATGCTTAATTTCAATCTTTCTGTGAATTTCAAGTGTCTTTTCTATGAGGTCCATACACCTGGACATTTTCTCAAAATTTAAGGTACTTTTCTTGATTAAGGAAATAGAAACTATATTATGGTGAGAATAGATACACTTGAATTTTTCATCATCTTATTCTTGTGTACTTGTCAGTTAAAAAGAAAATGTCTTCCTACCATGCGTAAAGCCTTGGATTTGATTCTCAGTAACACACACACATACTCACACATTCACATACTCACACACACATACTCATATACACACACATCTTATAGACTACAGCATATTTCATGGCTTTATTTTTACATTTTCAGAAGTCCTTTCTTCTACTTTATATTTTATTTAAAATTAAAAAGTATCCCACAGGCTGGGAATATTCACTTAGTGCTTTTCTAGCATACACAAGGTATGCCATGCACCAAAAAAGAGAAAACAACTTATATTAATATTATTTAACCTATATTAATATTAGTTGAAGTCTGGACTTGCAGGGGGCTCTTTTGAGTCCTTCCTATGCTTGATGAAGAGTGATCCAATCTATCTTTTCTTCTGGCAGTTTCGAGGCTCTATAACACTATTGGCAATTTAATTTCTAACATAAGTCTATTATGTCTTATTATTTCTTACATCATCTATCTTTTAAGTAAGAAAGAACTATTGGTTTTTGTATGCCCCCTGCCCACTTTTTGACATTTCAAAGAATACATTTATTTAGATTTAGCTCTACACTTATTTGGTCTCAATATTCAGGCCCAACCTTTTAAAACCACACTTATCTTTATTGTTCTTTTCCAGTAACACATCATGGACAGTTACTTTTGTCCTGGGTATACCGTAGACTATCTCTTTTCCTTGTCAGTATGCTGTAGGGGAAAAGAGGGCTGCCTCCTCTAATTCTCTCTTTTCAAATTAATTTTTTATTAATTGCAGTTTATTCACTTTGTATCCCAACTGTAGTCCCTCCCTCGTCCCCTCCCAACCCCACCCTTCTTCCCTTTTCTTCACCCATGCCCCCTCCCAAGTCCACTGATAGGGGAGGTCCTCCTCACCTTCCCTCTGACCCTAGTCTATCAGGTGTCATCAGGCCTGGCTGCATTGTCTTCCTCTGTGGCCTGATAAGGCTGCTCCCCACCTCAGGGGGAGGTGATCAAAGAACAGACCACTGAGTTCATGACAGAGACAGCCCCTGTTCCCCTTACTAGGAAGCCCACTTGAAGACTGAGCTGCCATGGGCTACATCTGCGCATGGGTTCTAGGTTATATCCATGAATGGTCCTTGGTTGGAGTATCAGTCTCAGAAAAGATGCCTGAGCTCAGATTTTTTTTTCCTCTCCTTGTGGACTCCTGTCCCCTTCCAGGTCTTTCTATCTCCCCTTTCTTTCTTTCATATGATTCCCTGCCCAAAGTTTGGCTTTGAGTCTCAGCCTCTGCTTTGATAGCCTACAGGGTAGAGTCTTTCAGAGGCCCTCTGTGGTAGGCTCCTGTCCTGTTCCCTGTTTTCTCCCTCTTCCAATGTCTGTCCTGTTTGCCTTTCTAAATGAGGATTGTTCATCTTACCCATGGTCCTCCTTCTTGCTTAGCTTCTTTAGGTGTGCAGATTTTAGTATGTTTACCCTATATTATATGTCTAATATCCACTTATAAGTGAGTATATACCCTGTGTGTCTTTCTGCTTCTGGGATACCTCACTCAGGATGATCTTTTCTAGTTCCCACTATTTGCATGCAAATTTCTGATTCTCTTTTGAGTGTCTCTTCTTCCAGATGTTGCTGGCTACTTGCTGAACTTTTTGGATGATGCTTGGGCTGAAGCATCGAGAGGAAAGGGTACTGGAAAGAAAGGTCTTACTTGCTCAGGAACTGATAGAATATGGTTCCATGCTCTCTGAGCTTGGCAGATGTTTCCAGCTGCTTTGTTGTCTCAGGGACAACTTCCTGATCTCTCTGGGAATCTCAGAGCCTCTCCCTCTGTCTTAGAAGGGATGGAGCGTTCACTCCCATCTAGCCTGAGCTACTGCCTGCAATTTTTCTGCAGCCAGTAGACTATGATTTATTTCTCCAGTTTAATGCGGCTAGACTTTTGGCCTCTGAAGGATGGTCCCCACAGGTCAGGATCCAGGATGGCCCCAGAGCAGTCCTCTGCCCCATGGGAGCAGTCACATGTCATTTGCTGACATATGAAAGGACAGGTTGAATCTAAACAAGATCTCCAACTCTTAAGTCTCAGGGTCTTCCCACTTATAAATGGAAATTCTGGACTCCCAAGGATTAAACGAGGATTAGCTATCATTATTCTGATTCTAGTAATTTAGCTTTCTTGAAGGTGGGCTCTGAAGCAGCCCTCTGCATGCTCTACCTGTAAGACTCTACAAGGAACATTCTCTCTTGATGCTTGAGACAAGAGACATGATATTTCAGCAGCTTCACCCTTCGTGGGTTCGGAGGACTTGGCTTGGAGTCAGCACAGCACCCATCTTTCCAGATAAATCTTCTCTCATCTCTCTTGAGATTTTTATATTTCTCTAGTGAGCAGGAGTATTCCAGAGTCTGGAACCAACAGAATCACATACATTTTGACTATAGCATCTTTCTTATTTTTGAGTTCTAATGTTTCTTATTTATCTATTTATTTGTTCTTAATTTTTTTTCCTCATTAAACTTGTTTTAATGGGTCTCAAAATTCTGTGACAGATTTCTGGTCAAGTTGTTTTCATTAAAAAGTACTGATTTTGAGAACTAATACCTATGTATTTTTGTGAATGTATCTATTTTTGTGAACTTCAGGATATCATCTGTCACTCTTTCAGCTAAGATAAAGTGAAGAAGAACTTGAACATCCTTTCCTTACCCCAGAGTTTAGGTGTGTGGGACAAATGTGACTTTGATCATTGAACCTGCTTCTCTCAACCAGTGGGTCATGTCAGTCCTGTAACAGAAAGGTTTGCGCTCTTAGGCTTCTTCCTGCTCATGCCCCTAACAGACACCTTGGCTGCCATGGTGCCCTTTACTAAGTGCAGAGGGTCTCTCACTTAGTAAATTCATCCTTTGCGGAGGATGAATTTCTAGTCTGAGGGGTCGCTTGTTGTTTTCTTGTTCTGTTAGGCAAATGGATAGTCCTCCGTGGGTTGCACAAGTACACAGGCATGAAGACCCTTCTTCCCCAGCCTTTCCCTGCCCTCTTTGAAACCACGTGACCCAGGGAGATTAGTGGTGTCTGTACCAGGCGCTGCCTGATGCTTTGCTGTCACAGTTTCATTTATTACATAGGAGTCTAGTGTTTTCACTTGCAGGTGATAGGAGCATGGGATTTAGGAATTACTGAACTTGCCTAACATCATACAAATAACAAATACTGAAGATACTGTCACAGGGCTGGAGAGACAGTTCAGCAGTTACGAACAACCAGTGTTCTTGCAGAGAACCTGGATTTGGTTCTCAGCACTCACATTGTGGCTCAAACCCACCTCTACCTCCAGTTCCAGGGGACCCAATATCCTTTTCTGACCGCCGTGGGATCTTACAGGAAAGTGATGCATACACTCACACACACACATTCACAATCTTAAATAAATATATAATTTTTAAAGATATGATCACACACATAGTTCTTTCTGATATCAAAGTAGGGGCTCTATTCCAAACCTTCTGTGCGCAGCGGAGTCCTTGGGGAGCTCTAAAGTGTCAACTTTCTAGTTCTCTCCTTGGAATAATTAAGTGAACATCTGAAAGTAGTTCCTGGTGGTCAGCAGGTGATTCTAACAGGTAGCTGGTGCTCACAACTGGGGCATCCTGTGGTCTGCAGCTTCAGTGTGTGTCATGACGTGAGCCACGCACAGTGCAACTTCATATCATTCTCTCCTTTTTATTTTCTTTCTCCTTCAAAAGTCAGAGAGTGCGTGGTTGCCCGTTTATATCAGAGTTGGCATTCCTAACCAGCTCCCAAGGGCTGCGTTCATGGCCATGTTTGTTCTGGAGGTGGACCAGTTCATACTGACCCCCCTGACAACTTCGGTTCTGGACTGTGAGGAGGATGAGACACCGAAACCCTTATTGGTGTTCAACGTCACTAAGGCCCCACTCCAGGGCTATGTCACCCACCTGCTGGATCATACCAGAGCCATCTCTTCATTCACGTGGGAGGATCTCAGTGGCATGCAAGTCGCCTACCAGCCACCAAACGGCAGCTATCCTGAGAGGAGACATTACAAGGTAAGAAGGAAGGGAATGAAAGCGCCCAGGCTGGTGGATTTCAAATATGTATTGAAAGTCTGCTTCCATTAACCCTTGGGGCCTGCTAGCAGACTCAGTTTCTCAGAGGAGACTTGATTTCTGAAAGTCACAGTTCGATATAGTGCAGGGCTGCCTGAGGAGACACTGGCGTGGCAGATTAAAGGAAGGCGTTTTATCTTGCTGAGCAGCATCTTCAGTTCCAGCCCATGGCTGCCATGTTGAAATCCAGGTGGACTGCATGTGGCTGCGGCTCACAGTTATCCAGAGAAATCAGAAGTCCACACTGGGGTTATATTCCTGATGGGCATGTGGAGGGTGGAGGCAGGGGACTGCTAGCTTCTCAGCCTAGCTACAGGTTCAGTAGGAGAGCCTGTCCCAGGAGAAAAAGCAGATAGACACGATACAAAACATCCATCCTCTGATAGGCCTCCTCCTCTGTCCTCGTGCGCACTCAGACATGCCTCTGAAATGTAGCTATTCTACATATACCACATTCTTATATACATACAAACAAACACATACAAATAACAAATAAATAATAACACTAAAGTGAATGTTTCAAACTAGCTGGTAGAAAGGATGTGTGTGTGTGTTTACATAGGGAAATAATACATACAAGAGATGATAGTATAGCTATGCCAATTACCCTGATCTGATTAGGGTACAATGTGTAGGCGTGTATAACTGTGTGAGGTACTATACCCTAAAAACATGTACAATCATGATCAATTAAAGATTTAAAAACAGCCAAATATAGTACCTAGAAATGAAATGAGGGACCTAACAAAAATATTACTCCCTATAGTAAAATAACATTCTTTTCACATGAATGTTTTAGTGAAATAGTTCATAATAGCCCCACACTGGAAACACAAAATTTTCTGTGAGATTTCTAGAGAGGACAACTGTATAGAGACATAGAACAAATATTGACACTCCAGTAGGCTAGGTGGCAAGGAGAAAGCATAGCAATGGGCATGAAGACCTTTGGTGTAATGGAAAAGCAGTGACGTTCACGTAGGAGATGGTTGTACAACTTGGTAAATTTATGTGTACTTAGAAGGGGTGATTTATATAATATCATTTATCTCAACTGGTCGTAAAATTAATTTTAAAGATAGAATTAAATTTAAAACAGAGAGTAGCAATACCAAACCTGGACCCATTGTTGCTTCGTGAGTGTGTATGTGTGTATGTGTGTGTGTGTGTGTGTGTGTATGATGGGGCTTTAAGCCTAAATTTGTCTGTGGGGCTCATGCAAATTTGTGTGTTTCCAGGTGGAGCTGGAGGTCTACGACTTCTTCTTTGAGAAGAGTGCCCCCATCACAGTCCACATCTCTATCAGAACAGCAGACACGAATGCCCCCCGGGTGTCATGGAATACAGGTGTGGGTGTAGTCCTGAGGAAAACACCAGGAGGTGGATGGGTCAAGAAAAATCCTTTTATTCTATTTCATCCACGAGGTAGTGGAAACCGAGGCAGAACAAGAACAGCAGTTATCTCTGTTCTGGTTTTTCCTAGTAGCTGGTGAGAAATTGAAATCCGGCATTCTTAAATCCTCAGGTTATATTTCTGCTTTGGGAGAGAGACCATAAAAGTGGCCCCTTACAAATGAATGGAGAAATAAAATGGCTACTTGTGATATTGACTGAATGTAGAAGATGCATCCAACTCAGATTTTTGCAGAGGGATATAAGCAAGGTGCAGCCTGGAATCCATTGTCCTATTTTTTGTTGAGTTGCATGGAAACCAAAATAAGTAAATAAGAGGTTAAGCAGCTTAAAAAAGAAAAGAAAGAAAAAGAAAAAAGAAAAAGTCTTTACACTGCCACTCAATTCCAAGTAAACTGGGAATGTGATTTAGATCAGATGCAAATGTAGAATGCAAATGGCCTTTTCTTTTTCACTAATATCATCAATGATATCCAAAACATACTTCCAAGTAGTGCTGTAGATTGTGTTAAGAGGAACATATTCATGGCTGATCCCGAATCTCAGCTTAGGCTTATCATACTGGATTTTTGAGGGATAATTAGAGAAATGAAGGAACTGGTCAACGAAAGTTGAGTATCAGGGCTTCTGTGTTCTTGTGAGAAGGTAGAATCATCTGTATGGTACACGATGCTCAGATGCATCAGAAAACTGCAGCCATTACAATCCTTTTAAAATGAGTTTTTACTTATTATGAACTTGGTATCTGTTATTATTGAAAAGTTAGAGAATATATTAGAAGAATACTATTCATTTTCTACTAGAGATAATATAGTTATAAATCTACTATAGATAATATAGTTATAAAAGCATTTCGATGTGCTGATTGACTTCTAGGGTTCTTGGATGCTCCCCTGATGTATCCCATGATGGCTTGTGTGTGCTGGGTTGTGTGTGTACACATGTCCCCAGCACCACCCCAAGAACCCTGGAGGCTTCTCCGCAGCTGCGAAGAACATTTACATGTACCTGTTTTTCCCTTATGTCCATTCTCCCTGGCTGCATCCCTTCCTTTTTAGCTCTCCTTTCATCTCTTTCTCTCCTTTCCTCCCTCTTTTCACTTCTTCCTTTCTATTTTTTTTCTTACAGTCACAGATGTCTTAGCCTAATTTCTCCAGGAAACAGACCCTGAGGTAGATCATGTGTTGACCCTATGCTGACAAGGAAGAGCAAGTATTGTGTGTCTCTGTAACAAATACCCAAGACAATCAACTTATAAAGAGTACAGGTTCTAGAAAGTTCTAGCACAGTTCTAGAAAGTCCAGTCCATGGTTAGTTGGCCCTGTCACTCTGCGGCTGTGATGAAACAGCACATCATGGCAGGAGCTTGTGGGGACGCAAAGCTACTCACCTCATGGCCAAGAAGCAACAAGGCAGAGGGAAAGAAAGTGGCTGAATTCCACATCACCTCCAAGGGCACGGTCATAGTGACTTAACCATCTGCCCCCAGGCCTCTTACAAACACTCTCTCAAGACCAAAGATGTGCACCTTTTGACGATGATTCACAGTCCAAGCTGCAGCAGGTGACATGGCTGAGCTGTTCACAAATTTTCAGTATGATGTATGGATCACTCTGTTCTGGTGTCTCTATGAAGCAGATGCAGCCATTGTATCTGAGACTAGTTTGAGGTAGATGAGGAAAGTGTGAGCTGTCTGTTGATTATCACTTCTACTGAGAGATAAGAATGTTTGATGGTGATACATGGCTTCAGAGTCTGTATTTTCCTGTTACCAGTGAGTGAAATTTGATGGACTTCCTCTGGCATATTCAGTCTGAGGAGAGTCTATTTCCTCTAGTTGCATAAATTCATCTCCAATTAGAGTTTAAACTAATGTCCTTCTATTTTGCAATGTGCCAAGCACTCTACATTTAACATCCTTAAACACTGCCAGATACAGTAGCTCTCTATAAGGGTATTGAAGTCCTTGCCTATGTATGCTCTCAGAAGCCATATGCAAAACCCCTTCTGACTGTTGTCCACTTAAGCCAAAGGTTTAATCTTTGACAAGTTCCCCATGGACTCATTCAAACTAAGGACCCCTGTGAGCCTGACTTCAGCTCTTTCCTTCAGTTTTTAGTTTCAGGCATCATCATGGTTCTTAAGAATGCATCTTAAGGAATCCATTGTCACATTGAAATTAGAGCAAGGTTTACTAAAAACACAATTGTTATTCAAGTTTCATGAAAAGCATTTGAAGATACAACCTTCAGATAGGTTCATAAGTAAAAACTCATTAACCTTAAACGGATATGTTGGATGCACAGAATTGTGTAGGATGTGTTTCTGTATTTTCTTATAGGTTTGAATCTCCTGGAGGGGCAGTCTCGGCCCATCACTTGGGAACAGTTTCAGATTGTTGACAATGATGACATTGGTGCTGTGCAATTGGTTACCATTGGTGGGCTACAGCATGGAAGGCTTACAGTAAGAGGTGAATGATATACCCGTTCAACCCAAAATTGAACCAAGGAACTATTTTCTTCAAAACCAAATCACAGGCCTGGGGAGGGGGGGCAACTCAGTTGGTAATATGCTTACTGTGCAAGTGTGAACAACTGCACTCACTCTCCAGATCTGCATGAAAGTCTTACGTGGCAGGGCATGCTTTCAATTCCAGCACTGGGGTGTCCTAGTTGACCAGCTTAGCCAAATCCATGAGCTCCAGATCTCAGTGACAGACAAATGGAAGGGGCTGAAGAGATGGCTCAGTGGTTAAGAGCACTGGCTGCTCTTGAGGAGCACCAGGTTTGATCCCCAGCACCCATACAGTGGCCCTCAACGCCTGTAATTCCTGCTAGAAGATTCTGATGCCCACTACTGACTGCTACAGGGGCAAGACACACTTGTAGCAAACAGACATGCATGCAGCAGAAGCAGTCACACAATAAAAATAAAGACATAAAAATCAAAACAACCACAAATCAAGATGGAAGAGGTTAGAGAGGTGGCTCAGTGGTCATCAGCACGGCTGCTCTTCCAGGAGGGCTGGTTTCAATTATCAGCATCCACTTGGTAGTCCACAGCCATCCTTAACTTCAGCTTCGGGGGTTGCTGGCTCTCTCTTCCGCAGGTACCAGGCATGGTACATAGACGTACATGCAAGCAAAACATTCATCTACAGAACATCGAAGAAAATCTTTTCTAAAAAGCTGTAGGGCTCCTGAGAAATGACAGTTGGGGTTGACCTCAGGCACGTGCACCCCCACACACCCAGTGGAAGGATGCTCACCCACATAATCACACATGCACACAAGCATACATGCAAATGCGCTCACATGCTCAGGCACATACACAGGCATGCAGGCCATATTTAACAGGATATGTATATTACTTCTTGGATGACTTTCCAACTGAAATGGTCATAGCAGGAAGATGTGGAGAAGTGAAATTCAACTCAGTGCAGAATGCCGATATCACTTGGGAACTGTGTCTTATGCTTGGCTCATTACTCACACTTCGGGTTTGCACAATATTGACCCCAGTTAGAGGGCAAAATATTTCTCTGTTTCAAAAATAACATACTGGGAAACAGGAGAAAAAAACCCTTTTAAAATGTTTCAATAATAATGATGTTATTGTTGTTATTAGTTGTCAGAGTTTAGAAAGACATGAATTTATAAAAAGGACGATAGATAAGAAGGTAATATTCCTCATAAGAGCAGTGCTCATGTTATGGTCGAAGTTTGTTCCTTTAACGGGCTATGAATATTTAATTCAGTTATCCTCTTAGTTTGCTTAACTATAAAGAAAAGTGAAGACTTTTGCTTATCGTCATTTGTAATTGGGGAATTCAGAACTAAAAAGATAACAAATTACTGTAAGTTCTGCCTAATGTCGAGACAATGGGGACAGTTTAAACCTGGGTGTGCCGGTTAGGACCTCGGTCTAATCAAAAGCCTTGCTCTTCCAGTGCCTTCATAATCAGTGTCACTTTCTTTGTGCCTTTGAGCTGGGAAAAGATAGAAGGGACAAAAAGGAAGTCACACCATCTAAGTTTGCAGTCCTTAACAAGTTTTTTAAGAAGTCCAGTGCAACTACTTGCATTTCTGTTGTAATAGTCTGTGCAGAAAATGAAACTGTAATACAGAAGTGGAGATGGGTTGGTGGCCCATGGCACAGCGGTGCCCTGAAATCAGAGAGGGGGAAACAGTGCCAACAGCTACCAACCCTCACTCTGTGTCAGACTGGGCAAACCATTCTAGATACCTTACCTCATTTCCCTTGTCTCACCTTTATGAAGTAAGATGTTATTAATGCTCTTGTTTTACAAGTGGACAGCCTGCGATTTTAAAGACTCCTCTTGATTAAGGCTACACACTTAGGAAGTGACTAATGTGATTTTTATCTCTGCTTGACATTAAGGCTGTAGCTCTGGTTCTCAAACTTTATTTAGCATGCACCCATCCTCTGGGTGGGGCTTACTAGGTTGTTGAGTCCAATATCCAGAATTTCAGATTATGTAGGCTCAGGGCAGAGGCCAAGAAATTACATTTGTATTTGTCTCCCATTTGGTGCTGATGCTGGTAGTTGGAGAGGCAGCTTCCCTAGCTTGCTGCCGTGTCATGACAGTGACCTGAGAGTTAACTCATATTTATCAGAGGCTGTTGTTCAAGTTCTCTCATGATGCCACAACATATCTGCACCCATATATATATATATGTATCTACTTATGTGTGTCAGGACTTGCCAAAGTGACAAAAACAACAAGATGCATACAAAAATATAAGGATGATTTATTATGGGGATTGTATGTGTGGGTGTGTTTATCTATAGAGACTAAGAAGCCTCATGATGTGTTTCTGAAAGGAATTATTCTTTATGTCTAGAAAAGTCCGTCTAGTGATTTATTTCTAGGCCAAGGCTTTAGAACTCAGGTAGCTGATGGCATAATTCTCGGTCCAGTCCAAGGTCAAAGCCCTGGGAAACAAGGTGGGGAGTCTGTGAGAGACTTACAAGTCTAAGAGTCCACAGGCCCACAAAGTTTGGGAGTGAGAAGAAGATGGCTCCGTGAGAGATAGAGACAGATAGATGGATGGATGGATGGAAGGATGGATGGATAGATACATAGACAGACAGGCAGGCAGGCAGATAGAGTACTCAACATTCCTCTGCATTTTTGTCTTAGTTCCATAACTGTCTGGTATCTCTTAGTTGACACCTCAAATGAACTATAAACTTATTATTTTACTGTTTCCCAGAGTCTCAAATTCTTGTCTTAGGGCCACACAGGTGGCCAGTGGGTGAGCCAGTATTAAGCATCAGGTGCAGCGTCCCAGAGCTCAGGAAGCCGCATGCTCTAAAGGCTCTCCTTAAATTATGTTTGGTTTTTATGTTTTTAAGGGTGTCATTGGGACTACTCGGTATGTGTTTGATTGAGAACATTTCCAGTTTGTGATGGTTCATGGAGCGTAACCCCGCGGTGACCGTAGGGGCATCTGTGTTGCTGCTACTTTCTATAGCCCTTCTGTAGTCGCTCCTCCCTCAGCCTCTGCCTCTGCTCCCTCCCTTGAATCACTCAGTACCATCTCTGCTCTCTCCATCAGAGGGAAAAGGATTTCTCTTCACTGTGGCTGACCTTCAGGCTGGAGTTGTACGCTATCATCATGATGACAGTGACACCACCAAAGACTTTGTGGCTTTCAGGATATTTGATGGCCAACACAGCAGCCACCACAAGTTTCCTATCAATATCTTGCCGAAAGATGATAGTCCCCCATTCCTCATAACCAATGTTGTTATTGAACTTGAAGAGGGTCAGACTATCTTGATTCAAGGGTCCATGCTGAGAGCTTCAGACATGGACTCCAGTGATGACTACATCTTCTTCAATATCACGAAGTCCCCACAGGCTGGGGAGATTATGAAGAAGCCAGGGCCAGGACTGATAGGTGAGTTCTGGGCAGGTAAGGTAGCTTGAATGGAATCTTTCTCTTTCTTTCTTTCTTTCTTTCTTTCTTTCTTTCTTTCTTTCTTTCTTTCTTTCTTTCTTTCCATTCATTCTTTCTTTCTATTCATTCTTTCTTTCTTTCATTTTTTCTTTTCTTTTCCTTTTTTTTTGAGACAGGGTTTCTCTGTGTAGCTTTGACAGTCCTGAACTCATTTTGTAGAGCAGGCTAACCTCACATTCACAGAGATATGCCTATCCTTGCCTCATTGGGTGTGTGCGTCACCATGCCTGGCATTAAATCTTTCTTAAAGAACTTTGTATTGTGGTCAAATTTGTGCAAGGGTAGACAATTAGAAAGCAAAATATTATTTTATAATTATACACATAATTTATTTTATAATTTTTCCATGTTGTATAATGGAAGCTTAAGGCTTCTATTGTCAACCAACTGCCTAAGATTATACATCTAGAAAGTTCTGGTGCTTAAGCCTCAAGATAACTATCATGCTATTAAAAGTTAAGTCAGCCAAGGGAAGCAATAGAATAAGTCTGAAGGGAGATATTTGGTTTATTCTAAATAGCTACTCAAATAATTTCATTAATATATTTGCTTACATGTTGGTGTCAAGAGTTTGACAATGTGGATCAAATAAGTAGTGGTCCTCTGTATATCTGAAATAAAATCTATTCCTTGGAAATATTTTCCCATTGTTAATCTCCACATTGAGATTGTGCAATTTTAATTGCTGCTGTAGGTTTTGTTAAAAGCAATTAGTGCAAATCCTCGGCTATGTACAGCATACTAGGCAGAGAAGACATTGAATGGTGAGCCCAGTTTCATTGTGTCCCAGTACCTAAAATTGCGTGGTATTTTGTCGCTCATCAGGGTATCCTGTCCCTGGGTTCCTTCAGAGAGACCTGTTCAATGGAATCATTTACTATCGTCACTTTGGTGGAGAAATCTTTGAAGATTCTTTTGAGTTTGTCCTGTGCGACAGCTATGAACCTCCAAACCTCTCAGTACCACAGGTGAGAGACCATTTCAGAACATCTTTCCAAAGTTTTACAAGCCAGCATTAGCTCTAAGAGATGTTATTAAATAACAAGTACGTGAAAATTGGTTTCATGATTCAAAGTTTGAGAAGTAATGAATTAGGCAAAAATAAGCATGTAGCATGTGTCACCCCCAACCAGACTCTGTCCACACTTTTCTAAATCACTTTGCAAGTTTCTACATGGTAACTGTTTCTAAGGTTACTTAAGCTATAATATATACATCGACAACCTCACAAATTTGCTTGCTTCTCAACACCCTGGAAGACTTTTTTTTTAAGCTAGTGTTTAAATTACAGTCGAGAGTGAGATTTCTTGAGTTTTCCTCCTGTTCTTGACACTAACTAATCAACTTTCATTCCTCTTTACTTATTTTTCAAGCAGGTGATAGAAGAAAGCTTCCTGTTAGGAAGCTCTGGTATAGCTATTGTCATAGTAAGGACCTGCTCCTGGGCAAGTACGAAGCACCCAGTAAATACTCAAAAAATAAATGGATTTATTCATTGTTTTTAAGTCCTCAGATCTGACTGGTTCTAGGGGATGTAATTTAAGCCCACAGTGAACAAGAGTAAGATGAGCAAATGTTATCACATGGAAATTGTAAAAGATAGGATCAGTGTAGCATATAGATAACTGTGGAAAGTGTGCACTCTGCAAGAAAATGGTGGTGAAGAAGATGGGTTAGATTTCAAAAGGAGCAATTGAAACGAAGTGATCGTGGACTTTGCGTGGTACTGCTGCTGGCTGTTTTACACCTGCTGCCTTCAAAGATAGCCCATGCATGGACGCAGGCAAATCTCACAGCTAGTCAAGAAAGAACACTTAAAGCTTATACTCTGTTGCTGTAATGGAATGATAGGGTGCTACAGCCATGGATGTTAGCCACTGTGCAAAAGCCCAAGTTGTACACCTGTGTGCTGACATGGACACTGGACACAGGAGGACCGTCCCCTCCTGGAGGGGAGGGTCTGAAAGAACAGCTTCGAGGGGCTTGGAACCTGAAGAAGTCAGTACTGTCCTGTAGGATAGGGTGGGGAATTGTAAAAATACCTCCTGAATTCATCTGCTTCTCTACCGACAAGCAATTCCTTTTAAAGTAATACCCGCTTTGCTTCACCAATGTATTATACCTGTCATTTCTGGGCTAAACTTTCATGGGAGATTGTGGTTGATTTAGTAGCTCTGAATGGTAGCCATCAGCAGAATCTATTTTTTAATCTGTGTATCTGTTGAAGCTGTTGCTGTAACTTTATACCATGTTTAGATGGCTCTATGTCATTTTCAAAGTCAAGATTTCAGGGCTTCTTTCTTTTTTCTTGGTAAACATGTGAGAAATCATGTTTTTCATACACAAGAAGAGAAATATCCTATCTCTCTATAATTATAGATTAAGTCAATGAAAACTCTTGAAACAGTTAATTCTAAATGTGAGGAAGTAAATCAGTAAATAATCTTAATATGGTTATAAATATATTCCATATGATGGATGGGTTCTTATATTATGATTTATTCTAATTTATTTGTGTGTTGTACACACACAAATATGTGCATGTATGTTTGGGTTCTTGTGGAGACCAGAAGAGGGCATCAGAAATCCTAGATCTGGAGAGTTAGACAGTTGTGAGCTGCCCTGTGAATGCTGGAACTGGAACCCTGGTCCTCTGTAAGAGCAGTAAGTGCTCTTAACCAGTGTAGAGAAAATAGTGTGTGTATTTGATGGATGCATCACCCTGTCAATTAAAAAATCCTATGGCCTATAGGAAAGGGTAGAATAGGTGGGACATTCAGTAGGCAGAAAGGATTCCGGGATAGTGCCAAGTGCAAGAAACTCACCCAGGAAGATGTGAAAAGGACAGAGTCATGGTACCTGAGCAGAAGTAACCAGCCACATGGCAGAATATAGATTAGTATAAATGGGTTATTTTAAGTCATGAGCTAGTCCGAGAAGAGTCTAGGTATTTCTAAATGTATTTTGAGTCTCATGAGTCATTATTCTGGGAGCTTGGGGCCAGCAGGAAAAACATACAAACCCTGCTACAAACCAGTGAGCCATTTATCCAGCGCCAGGATGTTTTTGTTTGTTTCTTTTTAAGAAACTTATTTAACATATTTCCCTGCTTCAGTGTCCTTATATTTATGAACCGGGGAAGAGAGATTGAGTGAAAAGGCTACAACATTGTTCTGTGTTTATGTAGTATGTGGTTTGGATTTTGTTTTTGTTTGTTTGTTTTTGCTCTTAAACACAGCTGGTCCCCTCTTTATATCTATAGGTTTCTCATCAATGATTCAACAAACTGATGGTAGATAATATTTTTTTAAATTGCCTCTGTTTGGAACCTGCACATAACTATTTTACTTGTCATTATTTTCTAAACCACATGGGCCACTACTATTTATATCACATTTGCATTATATTAAGTATTGCAAGCAATGCGGACATAATTTGAAGTGTTCAAGGGGATCCATGTAGGCTCTATGCAAGTACACCATGTTTTGTATGACTGGAACATCCACAGATTCACAGATCCATGGTGGAGCAGGGGGGTTCGTTGAACCTATTTCCTGCAGACACAAGGGATGGTTCTTTTTCTAGCTCAGGACTGTGTGTTCACCCCATCTCTTTACCTAGCATCTCTACTTTTCTCGGTCATCAACATCTAAAAGACATCTTGTTCAACAAACATTTAGTGTATCTTCTTAAAGGCTTGTACAAAACTGCTGTAGTTAATAGAGAGGCCAGCTTTAACAATGGAAGTAATTCTTGGTACTGAGAAATAGCACTGGGTATCCTCAAACAAAGAGAAATGAAGAGCAAGCTCAAACTATAGCTCAGGGCACATGAAGAATCAAGAATTCAAGCCACAAGAAAGTCAGGTGCCCCCTGGTGAAGTGTAATTGCAGAGCCTGAATCTGAGAGTGGTCAGGGTCTGACCAAGTCATTTGCCATGACGACTTCTCACTTGTTATTCTGATTCCTTTAAGTCTGTGTGTGCTGTGGCCACAAGGACACTGGAGGACTTGAGGGAGGCTGGAGTATAGAGGCTCTCGGCTGGTTTGAAAACTGCTTCCCACTTTGCCTGGAAATGGGTTCTTAATAATATCTTTGTTATGAACAGATTTCAGCACAATGAGAACGCCTTTATTTCTCTGTGGAGTTTGCTAAAATGGAATTTCTTTTGCCCACAGACACACATACTAATTGTTTGAGCATGCATAAATATGTAAAGACACATCAACTTAGGCAATCATAAAGCATGTTGAAAAATGTGCCCACCAAGAATTACTACAGGGGATAAAAAGCATGCTCCTCCATTCTTCTTTCATAAAGAACACATTGGAGAATAAATTAGCATGGAAAATGGTCTCTTTGAAGGCACAATAACTATTGTTTCCTTATTAAATCCAGTTTTTCAATTAAGGAGAGGCTCACTGATCCGTACTATTGCTGTGAGGGCCCATAGAGAATTTCTGAACTTTGTAGATTAGAAAATACTGTAGTTGGGGAAAAAATCATGACACAGATTTGGGGGACTAGAATGATCATTGTCTTTGTATTCTATTACTTGGATACCTGGCCTTAGTTTTTAATCAGTCTAATAAAAAAACTGAATAATTTATAGACAACAGAAACATTTCTTACATCAGAAGACCGGGAAGTCCAGGGTTAAGGTATCATCCAGTTCATTGTCTGGTGCGGGTAGTTCTTTGTTTCCAAGGTGATACCTTGATGCTGCGTCCTCCTAAGAGGACAACAAACTGTGTGCCCACACAAGGCAGAGCAGGATGGAAGGACAAGCTTTCCCCAGTCAACTACTTTTAGAGGGATCCACCCCATTCATGGGGACAGACGCCTCCTGACCTAATCAGCTCAATACTGTTACACTGCTGGTGAAGTTCCAAGATGAATCTTGGAGTGGAACACACTCAAGGAGTAAGCTGAGTTCATAAACAGCTTCACCTGAGAAACTGGAAGATGAATCTAGAAGATCCTGTAAGAGTGGAAATATTCAGATTCCTAGAGGCAGCAAGAGAAAAGCATCAGATTGAAGAAGAAATATGATATTAATCCGAGGGAGGAGAAGGTGGTCCATCACGTGCCACTAGAGTGTTGGTTTTATGTTGAAAGGCAATAAAAAAATAAAGTCGAAAAGTGCAATATATATAAACTGTGAATGATCTTGAATGACATGCTAAGAAGTTTGAGTAATGTTACTTCCTGGATGGTTGTTTTAGGGTTTTGTGGGAAGTAAATTGAAGTGAATCAACTAATTAAACTTTTTTTAAGTTAATGCAAGTTAATAAAAACTATAGACTTGTAGGTGGGGTTAGGGCTGTTGCAACCACATAAAGAAGAAATTATAGAAGTGATACAGAAAACTTGCAGGTAGAAATTTGGCAGTGGGGAGCTGGGAGTGAGGAAGGAGAAACCCAGAGCGACAGCAGGGTGTCTAGGATTAATGATGGAGTAGAGGGACAGAGAAAAGAAGCCTGACTTATTACTAGAAAGGAGACAGGAAAGTAAAACCAGGGTTGTACTTTGTATTCTGCATGCCAGTTTCCTAACCCCTCCAGTGGATTAGCTGGAATCGAGATGAATGCGTCTATCTATCTATCTATCTATCTATCTATCTATCTATCTATCTATCTATCTATCTATCTATCTATCCCTGGCTGTCCTAGAACTTGCTATTTAGACCATATAAGCCTTGAACTCACAGAGTTCCTTCCTCTCTGCCTCTTGAGTGCTGGGATTAAAGGTGTGCACCATCATGTCTGGCATGATGATTATATTTTTCAAACATAAAATCAGATGAGTGAAGTAGTTTCTAAATCATTTGACAGAAGTATTTTATCAATGGCAATTTGGAGAATCGTCTTAACTGTTCCTAGGTAACCTTGGTGTTTTCTTGTATTTCGACTAAATAGAGCCACATGTTTTCATTCTAGGTGGTGACTATCCATATCACTCCAGTAGATGACCAGCTCCCAAAAGAAGCTCCTGGCATTTCCCGGCACTTGGTTGTCAAGGAAACAGAGGTGGCCTACATCACTAAGAAGCACCTCCATTTCCTGGACACGGAATCACATGATGGGGAGCTCGTCTACACCGTTACGCGTCCTCCGTGTTTCTCCCTCCGCCACAGGTTGTTTTGTAAAGCTACCGTTGTACAAGCATCACTGTGTAGCAGCATGATTCAGTTGCTTCACTGGTTAGACTGAACTTACATTCAATTCAGCATTTGTTTTTATCACAAATGTCCTCACCTTCACGGAGTGAGTGACAATTAGTGACTGACATGCAGCTTGTAGTGTTCAGCACACTGAGGCCTAAGCAAAGCAGTCTAAGTCCGGTTTTTTTTCTAAGACAAATCCTTCTTTTTCTTTTTAATGCTGTCTGCAAAGCATTGTTTTTTAGGTATGGCATTCCATTCAGTGTTCATCTTTTACAGTCTCAGATCAAAACAGAGCATAAATAATGCTTGGGCTAGTGTCATATGTACAAGAGTCACACTTGAGGTGAGGCTAGTGATTCCTTTTCACCACAGACAGCCAAAATCTTTGTTCCCACATGATGAGGGCGGCAGAGACGACGCTGAACGTAACGCTAAGCACTCCAAACGTAAAGAGACTAAAAAGATGGAGCATCTGCTTTCTCCCCTCAATGTGGGTTTGTTTTTTTTTAATTGATTTTGATGCAGCGGCCATCTTGCAAGCATCAGGCAGGCAGGGACATGAACCAAGAGGAGGCGAGAATGAAAACTTCAGCCTGACTTGGTTGGTCTGTATGAAACTTCTAGAAGCTGATGCCGGGTGGTTTATTGCCATCATATTTAAACACTACACTTTGGGGGAAAGTTGCTGGTATAATACAAAATCCCCTGAGCAGAGCAGGCGTCATTACGTTGAACCTCGATGGGTTCTGGAGATAGGCTTCCTGTATTAGCCTAAAGGACCAGGAAGAGATCTAGCATGGTTTTGATCATACAAATAGTATACAGGTCATTTGAGATATTGAGATTCTAGTCCTGGTTTTGGGAGCTTGATATGGCCTGGCCCTATAGAGACAGATCACTAGGCTGTTAATCACCTCCAATTCCCAGCCTTCTGGATGGAAACACAGGTTATTTGTCCTTTCCTTAGAAAGGACAATCTCGGGTGCTTAACAGTCCTGGTTTCCCTGGTGGGCACCAGTACCTTCATGCTCCCAATAACTGGAGACAATTTGATTTCGCTTTTCTTAGCTGAAAACTAAGCTGACATAGTCTGTGTTTCTCTTAGACACCTGGATGCTGGAAAGTTATTCATGGTGGACAGCATACCAAAGCTAACCAAAAATCCTTCAGCCCTGGTACTGAGGTCATTTACTCAGGTATGAAAATTTGTAAAGATACTGGCCAACACAATATGTGACATATCTTCTAGAGGGTGTGGCATGCCCAGGGTTGTGTCTGAGATGCTGCCCAGTCACTTTGGCCACAGGTCATCTTGTGCTTGAACACTTCTGGTAAGCATGTGACATCTGCTTGAAAGACCTTCCTCAAGTTGAATGTAATTTCAAGCCTTGCTATAAATCCACAAGCCTTTGGCATCATTTTGCCAATGGCAGGACACTGATTTCAGGTCTCCTGCCTATGTTTTTATTCCACTAACTGCAGATCACTAATTCTACTCTTTTAGTTTCCCATGGTTGCCATAGCAAAGCGCCACACACTTTGCTGCTCAAAACAAGAGCCCTGTTTTTCTTGTACCTCCAGAAGCTAGAGGTGTTGAGATTGTGGCATTGGAGGGTTGTACTCCTCCAAACCCTGTAGATAATTCTCCCTCTCTGTGTTTTAGCATCTAGTGTTTACTTTTATTAGCAGTTTTTGATATTCCTTGGCCGTAGATGCATCATTTTCAGCTTTGCCTCCTGTCATTAAAATCTCCCTTCATCTGTCTCTTTGTTACAAGGAGACTATTTCTATTGGATTGAGAACCCATGCTACTCAAATATTTCCACTATGTATGTGTATAATGGCCTTATTTCTAAATAAATTCATACTCGAAGGTTCTAAGGATTAGAATTTCAATATATAATTTTATGGGGATGCAGCTTATCCCATAATACTTACTGCTCTCCCAAATCCTTCAGCATCCCTTTGCTCACTCATTTGAACTCTTCTCTGCAGACCCCATGGGGGTGTGGCATATGAGTGATCAGGCATCAGACATCGGTGGTTTGGGGCTAATTATGTCTGATTTATTCAGGATAAGAAGTTGTAAATGTGCTAAGTGCTACTGTTCAACCAACTTCACTAATATGGAAACGGGCTTACAGGCACAGCCTGCGTTAGTTCAATGACTTCAGCACAGAATAGGGTAAAGTATAAGCTTGCCTATTGCAGAGGTGCTTGGACTCCATCATTTGACATACTGGCAGATTCCTCACATGTGCAGACAATGTGGTTTACAAAGTAGAGCCTTGGGAGTCTTTCCATTGATGGGAATACTCAACTGTGCTCCATATCAATTCACATGGGGCGGGGGGGGGGTCTTGGACTTAGGTTGCTAAAGGATTCTGATCTCTGCAAATCAGCACATCTATCTATCTCCATTTGCTTTACAGCATGCTGTGAACCATATGAAAGTGGCCTACATGCCTCCCATGCAAGACATAGGTCCCAAGCCTCGACACGTGCAGTTTACGGTATCTGTCAGTAACCAGCATGGAGGTACTTTACACGGAATCTGCTTCAACATCACGATTCTCCCAGTGGACAATCAGGTTCCTGAGGTATGCAGGGTTTGACATGGAGGGCCAAAAGAAGGGAGAGAGAGAAAAGAGTAATGTTTTCATTTTCTAGCTGCAGTACAGAAAGAAAAGCAGGGGTGGGTGTGGGTGGGAGACTATTTCCCACAGGTCTGCCTATTTGAAAGGTGAGAATTTTTCAGTCCTGAATTTGGCATTGTTTTCAAAGCCTTTCATTCTGCTGAGCTCCTGTTGTTGATCAGGAGAAGGAGATTAAATGATAGGTCTCTTAGCAACCAGAAGAACCTATTTGCTGTCACCACAGGCCAACTATGCTGCTGTGTGATCCAAAGAAGCTTTTTAATTTTCCAAAATGAATTAGGATGGACCCTTTCGTCTTACCCTGTGCCACTGCTCAATGTTTGTGGAAGTCTTAAAGGGCCTGGGTTTTTCCTAAAACCAAACTACAAAGGCATTGCTACCTGCTGTCTTCTCTGAGGCTGTTTCTCTGTGAGGGTTTTTTTTTTCTGGACACCCTTCAGACTGTAATACTTGATTAGTGTGGCTATTATTGGGATAATTTTTTCTCCTTAAAACTGGAAAGACAAAGGAATGTTCTTCTCCATTTGTTATAGACCAGAGAGCTCTAGACCTTTCTAGCTTCACTTCCAAGGAAAAGGGTGAATTTCCTAAACATTTGCCTACCTGACCATACCCAACCTTTTCTCTCCTGAACACTTTCCTACCTGAGTACAGCCAACCCTGATACTTTCCTGGTCTCTTAGCCTGGCTGCACCTGTCTCAGGTCAGCCAACCATCTTTCTTACTGGAAAGGCCCAAGGGACAGTACTCACTCCATATGCAGAAATGGCTCAACATGGAGCTTCTCTGGAAACTATCCAGCTCTAATGTCACTGAGCCCAGAGACACCACGGCTGCCGGCAGGATGCGCTGTCTATCTGCAGGGCTATCAACACTGCGCTCACCTGTGACAGTGGTCCACCCTCTCAAGCTGGAAGACTTGCAGTCTGGGTTTGAAAAAGTGTTGAAGAGTGTGGCTAAGGCATCTGCACCAACCCAGTCTGGGACCCTTCCCTGCTGAGGACCTGGCCTGAGGCTTGTGGTGAAAATAAGTCAGAACAGCTATGGAATGGACTTGATTCAATTTCACTTAGACCATCTTTTTCCATGTATAAAATTCAGATTCTGAACCAAATTGAAGCATTCCCTATAGCACTTGCTGAGAAATCTTATTTTATGCAAAATAGTCCATTTTTGGAAAAAGGTGATCTTTGCAGGACATTATGAGGCAGATGGTTGCCTTCATTTGAAAGAAGATGGCAATCTTTTTTTTTTAATCTGCAGTCCTGAATATTTATTTTATTTATTTTTATATTAATCACAGCTTATGTACTTTGTATCCCAGCCGTAGCCCCCTCCCTCATTCCCTCCCACTCCCCCTGTCCCTCCCTCATCTCCTCCCTGCCTCTTTCCAAGTCCACTGATGGGGAGGACCTCTTCCCCTTCAAGATGGCAGTCTTAAGGCTATCGTGCTATTGATTTTTTCTCTTTTGTTTATGGGCTAGGGACAAATTAAATGTTATTTCAAAGAACTGAGAATATTTGAAATTGAACTAGCACTTCCACAATATGGAATTAAGTGATAATCATTAGGACATGGAGACCTGGAGCCTTCTAAGTGCTACTCATGAAGCCTTGGGTTTTTAATGTTTGAACTCGCTCTAAAAGAAATGTTTTGAAAAGTGTCTTTTGAGTAAAATGTATTTTCCTACTTCAGATACTAACTTGATGCCATCAGGAAAATGGGCTGATGGGCACTGCCCTTGGGGCATGTTCCCTCTGTAAAAGAGTTCTGTTTCTTTCTTCTGCTTATAGTGAGGATGTAGCGTGATGAAACCTGAGGGCAGTGCAAAGGAAGGACCGTTGGGGCTGGGGATGAAGAGACAAGCCAGTTGCTCTTGTGGTTTTCTTTGCTGGTGGTAGTTTATTGAAGAATGTAAGGTGGCCACATCCTAACCAGAGTCATCTTTCCATGACCCAGGGCACTGCCCTGGAGACGTGCATGAATGACGTGTGTCTGGTGGACATTCTCTGGTGGCTGTGGAGTAGATGCTGTGCCTCATTGGTCAGCAGGGGAGGGTACAGACTGGGGTGAGGCTGTGGCTTCATCTCGCTGAGAGAGTTTCTTTCTGTAAGAACACACTGTCCTGGCATTGGTGGTGTGCTTGCCACAGACCTTCTGGGCAGAACCCTCAGAGACCACCAGGGTCTACCAAACTCTATTGACTATCTTTTTCTTCCATGCAGTGATACTAATTTTGGAAGCTGATATGCTAAGTAAGCTCTACAGGGTTTTCTACTATGGTCTCAGAGCCTGGAGCACATATGTGTGCCTTACAAATGTAGTTTACAATTTTCTAGATTTGTTTAATCATAGAACTTGTCTTGCCCACTCTTAGCCTGGTAATAAAATATACCAAGCTGCTCTATCAAATTTGCTTTGTGCTTGTGATTAAATTGTTAGTCAGTTAAACACTGGGATTTTATATTGAAATTGCTCTTGTACCTATTAATATTTAAGTCTAATATTTAAATAAATTTATTTCTCATGGAATTTTTTCCTGTCCTTACTCTAGCCGCAAAACGCAGTGGAGTTTTCATCATTTTCCCAAGTCTTAAAGAATTTTTAGGGTTTTTTAAAAAAAGAGCTGTGGATTCCTTCCTTCATAGAGACTTGGCAAAGGCTCAGTCAATGAAGGTGGGAGTTGCCCGCTCAGTTCATCACTGCGGTAGCCACTCCTTTGCTGATTCTGCTACAGAGGCTCGGGACACTGGAAGCATATGCACTTTCATATTAGGGATCTGTCTTTGTGTCTTTGTATCTATCAACAGTTGGAATTGGAAATGCTCAATTAAAATATTTTTAGCCAAGTTAGCCATGAATGCATCTGTTTACAGACATTATTAAAAAGTTAATTGACATTTGAATATGGTATCAGAAGGTTTCGAGGGATCTGATGAACTCTTGTGTTCAGGGACACCTCATGAAACAAGACCTTGAGTGTCTTCTTCCTTCTTTCTAGGTGTTCACCAACACCCTGAGAGTGGCTGAGGGAGGTCAGTGCACCATCAGCACGGAGCACATTTTGGTTTCTGATGTGGACACTCCGCTGGACAGTGTCTTCCTCACTCTTCAGGAGAGGCCTCTGCATGGCGGGGTAGAACTGGACGGATTTCCTCTAAACCCGAGAAGCACATTTTCTTGGCGAGACCTCCATACCTTAAAAGTTAGGTCAGAAGATTTTGTGGCCTTTCCTTTCTGTGCAGCAGCACTCTGTCTAGATCAGTTGTGGAACATGGTGGAAAAGTATGCCGCTTCATATTGTTAAGGGTCAATGAAAATCAAAGAAGTAAAAAGAAATGTCACTTTTCCTCAGACATTTCCTTTCTCTCTCTGGTTTACCATAGCAGAGGGAATGAGTTTATGAATATTTGTGCATCAAAAATTAATTGCCATGAATATTAATTTTGCTACAATGGCACGTGACACAAATTCAGTAGAGACTAAAATTACCTGTACAGCTAATTGAATTTGACTCTAAGCAAAGGCAGTTTCATAACCTTGGAAACTCTGGGCTAGAAGATTATTGATCAGTCAGATATGGCAGCCTATACTTCTAATCTCGGTGCTTGGGATTCTAAGCCAGGAGGATTTTGAGTTCAAGGCCAGCCTGGCAAGAACAGAGTGAGGGAGAAATGGGGTGTGTGGGTAGAGCTAGCTCTGTCCATCGATGGTTTAGATGTAAGCTTTATTTCATTCTATGGGGCACAGGTTTGTAGGTATGCAAATAGAGCCTCCCGATGGGTGGACTGTGGTGGAGGAGTCAGGTCTCTGGGAGCCGGAGATGGAAAATTCCTGCCTCTTGGCCTCACAGTAGCTCCTTTTTGATATATATATATCGGCAAGAAACCTTTTCACAAAATCAAGCAAAACATTTCTGGAAAACAATACAAACCCCTTAAAAGTAATGGTCAGACAAACAGACATACTAATTTTTCACTTACCAAATCTCACAAATGGAAATCTCACCCCTTTTTAGTGGGGTGTGGTAGGAAGTGTTTGTCACCAAATGTTTCGTTTTGAGCCAGGAAGTTTGCTAGGGACTGAGAGCCTTGTACAAGATCACGGAAGTCTCCTTAGCCCGGTTATATCATGGATTCACATGAGATAGTCCTATTAAGATTTTCCTGTTTTGTTTATAGTTTACATTTTGGAATCTCAGTTTCTACCTACATGCTAAAAAGAACTTTTGTTTAGGTAACTTTGGGATGAATAGTGAACAGAAAAGGAGAAGTACTTGCTAGAGTTCTATGCATAATCACCTTTCTAGAGAATTGCAGCTAAGATTTTTTTTAAAGTCATTTAACATCAGTCATCAAGTCTGATGAGGTATCTCATTCTATTCTCAGGGATTCAGAACTAAGCACAAAGGTGCTGAGGTGTTTGCTAATAGCAAGAAATGAGTTAATGACCTGCTTATCTCCGCCGCCATGCATTACATGCACATTCTCAGATACACTGAGCTGCTCTAAGGGTAGTAGCATTGTGAAATGGATCAGCACACTGTAATTCAGAGTTATTTTGACAAGACAGTAAGTGGCATGGGGAATCAGCACAGAAGATAGTGTATGTGAGAGTCCAGGGGATGATGCGTGTGTGCTTCCCCTGCCAGTGGAATTAAATCCATCACCAATCTATTAGTGACCCAATTCTGTTCCTATAACAATAGCATGTAGCATACTGTTCTGTTGAAACTTTTGTTTTCAAATCCGAGGGCGTAATACCATTTGTTAGCACAAACAAATCATTGGCATGCTAAAAAAAAAGGCCCAATTAAATTCAAGAGCTCCTTAGAGTTAGCTGAGCATCCCTGTAGTGGGCTAGAGAGTGAAAAGCCTAGAATGAGACAGAAACCTGGCTGAGAATTAAGAGGATGATAGGGCCACGGGTAGACCAAATAAAGGTATTTTAAACCCGAGGAGATGGGAGACTCTTTACCAGCTGTGGTTAAGAGCTTATAAATGGAACATGGACTATGATGGCGAGGATACCTAGATCATAGATCAAGGCTTCAGAGAGGAGTAGGACAGCTTGAGAGCCGAGGAGGAAAGCTGGAAGGTACAGGGATCATGGTGTCCTCAGAGCACACTGCCATTACATAGATGCCAGGCCAAGGACTTCCAGTTATCACAGAGGCCATTGGAAGACTTCTTGCTGAAATTTATTTTCAAGATTATTTGAAAGTACGTGTGTCTGTGTATTTTAATGCATGAATGTACATACTGTAAGAATAGTTCAGGGTTTTAAGTGTTACACTCTCTCCAGTTTCTTTTTGATTTGAGGACAAATTACCGATGCATACACTTTTTCCCAGGTAGAACAATTTTACGTTTAGAGAGTTTTTTTTATTAAATTCTTTATTAATTACACTTTATTCACCTTATATACCCCTGTAGTTCCCTCTCTTCCTCCCCCTTCTGCACCCATGTCCCTCCCCAAGTCCACTGATAGGGGAGGTCCTCCTTTCTTTCCCTCTAATCCTAGTCTATTAGATCTCATCAGGAGTGGCTGCATTGTCTTCCTCTGTGGCCTGGTAAGGCTGCTCCCCCCTCAGGGGGAGGTGAT
>CM053754.1:45854249-46075450 GCA_028658305.1 Pachyuromys duprasi
AGATTCCCTGCACTCTGCCCAATGGTTGGCCATAAGTCTCAGCATCTGTTTTGACAGTCTGCAGGGCAGAGCCTTTCAGAGGCCCTCTGTGGTAGGCTCCTGACTTGTTCCCTGTTTTCTCCTTCTTCTGATGTCCATCCTCTTTGCCTTTCCACATAGTATATACTCACTCATATAGACATATTATATAGGATAAACCTACTAAAATCTGTACACCTAAAGAAACTAAGCAAGAGGCAGGACTCTTGCTAAAATACTCAGTCCCTGTCCAGAAACATTTAGCGATCTCAAGTGGTTACATATCTTTGCATTTAGAGTTAAACTACTTTTTTTCTTATTTATTTAAATGGTTATTTATTTAGTCTTGGTCACATTTATGGAGGGTTGCTTATGGCATGCAGCCCTGTTTACACACAGGCATTTTTAAGAGATTAGCTTCCATATTATCCCTGCAGGTATCAACATGATGGCTCTGAGGTTCTTCAGGATGAGCTACTCTTGGAGGTCACAGATGGCACAAATTCAGCAGAGTTCATTCTACACATTGAGGTGGGTGGAAAGCTTTATTCTTGAGACATTTGAATGTAAATTCGCTATTCTGGGAACCTCACACTGCCCCAAAACAACTCAGCATACACGGTCTTCAAAGCAAAAGGTTGCCAGTGACCCTGTATGGATCTGGATCCAGGCCATAGAGACAATGGTTATATTGGTGAAACAGTCATATTCATTTCTCTCTCCTCCTACCCCACCCCAGAAACCCTACAGCTAAAATTGCTCAAAGCTTAAATCCAGATACTTAATTTTAAAAGTGATCATTTCTGTATATAAATTTGTCTAATAATTTTGAACTATGACACTCAAGCTTACTTAGTAGCTGGGGAGACTGTCCCAAACCACTGGGTTCTCTGTGCTTATGGAAAAAGCATGCACGTGGAGCCCCGCTATACCACAATCCTGGAACGTGGTCTGTTTAAAGTCATTTTCGTCCTTCCTTTGACAAATAAAGACTGCTGACAAAGTTGAGGCATGGTCAAAGGATGTCTGAGAACTTGGTGTTTCTCTGCTGAGAGGGTTCCCAAGCTCGTGAGCATCACGTATATGACTTACAAGTGTTCACAGTCGCTGATTGAGAAGCTTATGTTCCCTGAAGGGTCACTGAGTATTCTCATTGTGCTTTCTTCCATCTTCTCCTGTTGGAATATGGTCTAGATTTTTAATGAAACAAAATTTCTATGTGTTTGTATGATATTTTATAGCTTCTCATTAATAAAGAGTGTTAATATCTATCGATTATTTTAAAGGATGAAGAAGAAATTACGTCTACTTAGTCTAACTAACTAAAGAGATAGGCTCCAGGTGAGTCTGCAGTTGGTTCAGAGTTTTGAGCTCAATGATGGAATGCAAAGCATGCTTCCTCATCACGTGACTGTGCTTTTCCAACCCTTTTTAAAATATAATTTTATATTTGTTACAGTTTGTTTACTTTGTATCCCAGCTGTATCCCCCACCCCTATCCCCTCCCAGTCTTATCCTCCTTCACTTCCTCATCTCTTCCCATGTCCCTTCCCAGTCCACTGATAGGGAAGGACCTCTTTCCCTTCCATCTGACCCTAGTCTACCAGGTCTCATCAGGACTGTCTTTCATCGTCCTCATCTGTGGCGTGGTAAGGCTGCCCCCGTCCCTGCATCCCCCTCACGGAGAGGTGATCAAAGAGCCCGCCACTGAGTTCATGTCAGAGACAGCCCCTGTTCCCCTTACTAGGGTGCCCACTTGGAGACTGAACTGCCACGGGCTACATCTGTGCAGGAGTTCTAGGTTATAGCCATGAATGGTCCTTGGTTGGAGTACCAGTCTCAGAAAAGTGACTGTGCTTTTACCTGGCTGGTCTTGATTGCTTTCTCTGGCAGGCTCTAGCCATAGCCTGTCTCTCACTTTCTCCTCAGTCCTCACAAAGGCCTGTGATGTCTCCATAAGAAACAGGAGACCATTTCAGCTTCAAGAAGGAGGGTTTTCTTTCTGGCAAACTTTTACATACAAAGAAAGACCCTGAGTTATTTTTACATTTTTAAGGCCTCCCAGTCTTATTTGCTGAATCTGTCATATATGACCATCCCATTCTATGTGGCGATAAGCAATGCATCTTGGCGAAAGAAACCATTTATTGCTCCTTTTTAAGTTAAAAGAAGTAGTTTTGAAAAGCCAGACAAGACAATTTTGGACCGTGTTGTTTGTGATTTCTTCTTTTTTTTTTTTCTCAATGACTATTCAGTTATCATCCATGTGAGTGAATCCATAAAATTTCTTAGAGTCAAGAAAGATGATGTAAATCTTTAATGGATTCACACAGAAGACATGAACAAAGATAGTTCTTCTTCATAGGCTGAAAGGAAAGCACACAATTATGTTTTTAAACCTTTGATGAAATAACTAAGCAAAGCATCATTGCACTCACTCTGTTCTCTTTATGGGGAGCATCAGCACGATGTTCTGTGTATTTGTCTTACAAAGTTGTATCCACTCACTTACTTATTCAACAAACATTTAATAAGCACCTTCTGTAATGTATGTAGGATCTTAGACAAATGCTTGTAGAACAATTATGAGCAAGACAAATGAGGAAGCTCCTGTTGTTGATGTTACAGACCATGGATGATGACAGCCACTAACTGGATAATCACAAAGATAATTGATTAAAATATATTCGTGGTTTTTGAACAGCAGCATAAGTAATAGACGGTTCTTAATTAGACTAAGTGATCAGGAAACCTTCTCTGAGGTAGAAATTAGTTGCACAAAGAGAGGGATACAGGACGGGCTGGGCAAGCTCAAGGGGTGAGGCAGAGACCATAGGGGATGCTGGGGAGCATGTGTTCCGGGGAAAATGGAGTGGGTGGTGAAGGCAACTACAGCAGGCTGCACCAGAGACTTCTGGAAACATGGCAGAGGGCAGACGGGACATGGAGGGTCCCTGCAGGCCTTGGGGGAGCAGACTGGACACAGAATGCCCCTGCAAGCTAGTAACTTGATATTTTATGAAGATCACTTTGTCTGAAGTATACAGAAGGTTGTGTAGGGCTGAAATGGTACATAGCTCACAGGCCAGATTAGACCAAATCAAACAACAAAACAGCCATAAAATTAAATCAGCCAACCAACCAACCAAACAAGCAAACAACCAAACAAACAACCAACCAAACAAAAACCTTTGGAGCATACTTTAGACTGTGGCTGTGAACTCCAAGGAAGTATTCCCTCTGTTCCCATCTCACAGATGCACATTTTCTGATTTCTGCATGTTTTTTTTTAAACCAGAGAGCCAATACAATCCCATGTTGCTTTGTTTTTCTTTCTGCTTGAGGCTTCATTTTCATGAATGTGAGGGAAAAACATTTTGTCAAGTTCAAACCTGGCGCTGATTGTGTAGTCACGGAGCTTAACCTAGCACTCAAGCCATTTGACACGCTGCTGTGGCTTACTGTGGACCTCAAAATCTTTGTGGGTGGCCAGAAGCTGAAGGTGAAAGAAAGCTTTGAATTACCAAGTAATTTGAAAAAAAAAAAAACAACTTTGATGCTGTGAATGTACATACATCAGACCACCGGGCCCAGAATTCTTCTAGAATGTGTGTAAATTTAATGAAAGAGGCTACGTGTTACAGTGAGGACTATTTTATATTGCATTTCTGCTTTGTCTTCTGAAAACAATGAGTACTTTGAGTTTCCCAGCTATAACCACAAACTCTCATTCCTGCCTGAAATATGTCTCATGTGGAGCATCCCTCAGCTGATGGAGAAAGTCAAAAGACTCAGGATGCTTTGGCCAAATTCCATAGCTATTGTTCCATGTGTCCAGAAGATGAAAAATGCCTGTCACTGTGACTATGAGCTATGGTGTGCCAGCTGGGACATTTGTCACTTCTTTCTTTTTCTTGAAAATGTGTTCTTTTGTTCCTGCTTAGGTGTTCCCTGTGAACGATGAGCCACCTGTTCTAAAGGCTGACCTTATCCCCATGATGCACTGCTCAGAGGGTGGAGAGGTGACCATCACCCCTGAATACATTTTTGCTACTGATGCAGACAGTGAAGACTCGAAACTACTGTTTCTGATTTCCCAAGCACCTCAGCATGGGGTGGTGAGAAAGTCTGGGATTCAGGTGAACAGGTTCTCTCAGGAAGATGTCATCTCAGGGACTGTGACATACAAACACACAGGTAAGTGACAACCTTGTGACTAGCGAAGGCATTTGAGAGAGTCCTAACTCCACCCCTTGTCATGGGCTCCCATAACATTGTAATCTTAATATTTTTTTTCCTCTTAAAGATAAAGCTATAGCTTGTACTCGAGTTGGTAAGCATGGTCGCCATGGATAGAAGGACTTCTGACCTAAGTATGATAGTGAATTTCGGAGAGTACAGCTGTTATTTGCTGCGCTGTTCTAAATGCCCCCAGCCCCAAGTTCTTTTTTAGTCAACTTGAAGAATTTTGCCATCCTACTTACAGATTTCTAAATCATGCTGACTTCCCAAGCAAGTCAATTAAAGCAAAACGACATCATTAGTTTAAAAAGTCTAAATGACCACCAGCTCCCAAGACATAACCAGTCTTCCTTCTCAGTTCTCGACAAGCAAGATGATGTCTTGCACATTTTATGACCTGCTCATGGCACATTTGTAAGGTCTGGGTTTCCATTGATGCTATCTCAATATATTGTTATTCAGTTGACATTTCTTCTCACCATGTGATGTGTTCAACTAGAGAAAATATTAACTCTAAACCAGGTGTGGTGACACATGCCTTTAATCCTAGTACTTGTGAGGCAGAAGCAGGCAGATCTTTGTGAGTCTGAGGTCGTCTGGACTACAGAGTGAATTCCAGAACAGCCAGGGCTACACAGAGAAAACCTATCAAAACACAAAACAAAGAAATAAAGAGAAAGAAAATATTACCTCAGTATCTGATATTTACCAGGCACAGCGTTGAGCCCCACAGGCCACAGTGGAGTACCATCCAGGCTGTACCAAAAGGCTGTTAGCTAAGTATGCAGATAGAACCCTTTCATGTGGAAGAATGACCACCACACACTGGCAGTTCATATTGTTCTTTCTTGCATATCTTCTTTCCCAAATATTTTATGTCAGTTTGATATAAGCTAGAGTCGTTTTGGAAGAGGGACTCTCATTTAAGAAAAGGCCCCCATAAGATCAGGCGAGCCTGTGGGACATTTTCTTAATTTGTGCTCAGTGTAGGCAGTGCCACCTCTGGACTGGTGGTCCTGGGATCTGTAAGTACGCTGGCTGAGCAAGTCACAGGGAGCAAGCCAATGGCAGCACTCTGTAGCCTCTACCGCTAGGTTCCTGCCCTGTTTGAGTTATTGCCCTGAATGCTTTTGATCATGGACTGTTATGTGGGAGTGTAATAGAAATAAACCCTTTCTTCCTCAAATTGCTTTTGGTTGTTGTATTTCATCAAAGGAGCAGAAATCCTAAGTCATCTATTTAGATCTAAGTTAGTAACTTTTGCCCGGAAATAGCATCATGGATTTCCTCTTGCTGGAGTTAGTCACACACTATCACAGTTTTCCCAGTAACAGTCTCTTTAGACTGAAAATCCCATGCAGGAAGTAAGAAGGCATGGAAAGGCTATCTGAGTGGGTCACTATACTACTTACGTTTGTGTCACTGTGACAAATACCTGACAGAAACAATTGATGAGAAGGAAGACATTTTATGCATTGTTTTCTGAGCATATTCAGCCATTCACAGCCATGGAGTCATGACAGAGAATCTCATTTGGTGGCAGGGGCATGAGGCAGAGTCTCTTCACATGATGACAGCTCAAGAAGCAAAGAACAAGACTGGAGCTAAAGGCTGGACTGTCACTTTCAAGAGCGCACCTATAGTTACCTACTTTTGACAGCTAGCTCCTGCCTCATAAGGTTCCCAAATATTGCCTTGAACTGGGAGACCTGCCTCCTTAAACTGGGAGACATGCCTCACAGGTTTTCCTTTAAAATTGGAGCACGTGCACCTCCATGATATCTTAACTCTTGAATTGTGTGTGCTACTAAAACCAGCACCACATTGACAAAGCCAAAGTTGGCTGCCATCTTAAGCAGCCGGTTGGCCCTGGACCATGATGAAAGAATCCTCTGAATGACTGTGAGGCAGACTCTTGGAAAACATCTTCTGAGGCAGTCCTGCTAAAGCATGGCAGTACAGGCTCCAGGAACAAACAGCCAAGGCTATGGACAACCAGATGGCTGTCAGTGTAAGAACACAATCAACAAAAACCAGGACATCATGGCTTCACCGGAAACCGCCCCCCCAAATCAATAGATATTCTAATGCAGCTGAAACACAGGAAAATAATCTTAAATCTATGATTATGCAGTTATTAGAGGTACATAAAGAGGAAAATGGACAATCTCTCAAAGAAATAGTGGCAAACACAACCAAATAGAGGCCATCTTTAACAGAATCCACAATCAAACAGGTGAAGGAAATGAATAAAATCATTCAAGACATGAAAACGGAATTAGCATCAATAAAGAAAACACAAACCGAGAAAACTCTGGAGGTAGAAAACTTAGAGACGAGATCAACCACAGCAGCCACAGTATCACCAACAGGAGACAAGAGATGGAGGAGAGTCTTAGGTACTGAAGATAAAATTGAAGAAATCGATAAATCTTTCAAAGAAAACAAAAGTGGAAAAGTTCCTGACAAGGACACCATGAAAAAATGAAACCAAAGAATAATAGGAATAGACAAAAAAGAAGATTGCAGGCTCCAACATCCAGAAAATATTTTCAAGAAAATCATAGAAGAAAATATTTCCAACATAAAGAAAAAGATACCCTTAAACTTACAGAGGCTTACATAACACCAAATAGACTAGACCAGAAAAAAATTCCTTCCCCCATATAATAATCAAAATGCTAAATCTACAGAACAAAGAAAAAAATATTAAAAGTGGCAAGGGAAAAAGGCCAAGTAACATATAAAGGTAGACCTATCAGAATCACCCCGGACTTCTCAACAGAGACTATGAAAGCTGCTACTTTTTAAAACTGAAGCTACTTACCCACACTTGTTCTGTTTATAGTTTACAGCATATCCTTTTCCTTGACAAACTACATATTTTACATCATCCTCATCTTCATTCTGCTCCTAATCCTCACAGTAAATCTGGGTAAAAACAGCCATAAAAATCATGCCCCAGCCTGAATGCTACGCTGTCTTGATATTAGTCCATTCCTTTTGAATTCAGCCTCACTCAGATTTTAAGGCCATGACAAAATGTAGGCAAATATGCTATGTAGGCCATAGGCCAGGCTAGCTTCGCACTTACGTTCTCTCCATTGTAGATCACAAATAGTCTTACAAGAAAGGGGCTCAAAAACCAATGGTTATTGTTTGTTTAGCAATCCCAACATCTTCAGCAGGCTCTCAAAGGTCAGGTGAATTATGGTAAGATGAACCATTTTCTCTTATAGTGTGTTGCAAATCCTAAAAGGCAGGTTTACGAACATCTGAATCTCTTCTTATGTGATGCCCACATAAAGAACTGTTAATAAGTCCTAGAAGGACATTGGAGGAAACAATTTCACATAGATTTTTTTTAAAAGTTATGTTACATTAGAAGGAATACTAGATTTATGGGGTGTTTTGAATGTTAAACTTCCTTAGAATGTTCATGTCTTTACTCCACTGGTACTCATTTAAGCACTGTTGGGATTGATATCAAGAATCCTGGCATTAAAGATCTGATGCCTCAGTGACTTTTCTGTTTCAATCATTGATTGAGTCATTAATCAGTGTTTTGATTAATTTTGTCACCTGTACTGATTAGTTTTAATTGTCAGCTTGATACAACTTAGAATCACCTGGGAAAGAAGTCTCAGTGAAGAATTATCTATATTAGGTTGACGTGATGTCTATGGGGAATTGTTCCCCCTTAGAGGTGGAAGGTAGGTTCCTATCGTTGAAGATGCTATGTACTTCAGACACAGGACTCGGAGGGCCCTGATCTGGAACTTACCTGAAAGCCTCCCCCCAGAGGACTATCTTTCATGGTACCCACCAGGAGGTGGCTTGGAAGCTTCCAGAGGAGGGAAGTAACCAACAGTTCTACCCAGCTATGACTCCTTTTAACCACAACAATGATCCACATGACACAACATGATATCCCTAATGGTGTAGTGGTGGCACACATACTTTGGTGGTAACCAATAGGTTTCTAATTGGATTTAAGACTCAACAATACCTAGTGCTAAAGACCTAGACAACTACTTAGGACTAGTGAAGTCAAGGATCTTTGAGGAGAAATTACAATGACTTCATTAAACCAGCACAATCCCTAACAACAACCTAAACATTTGTTCTTATGTCTACAGGTAAATGTAGTCCTCACCCCTCACTGAGGAGACTTCTTTTTGTAACAGATGGGGACAATTACAGAAAACCACAACTAATTAAAATGCAGAATTTTTGGAGCCCATTCTCTCCTAATGCATCTACAACTCTAGCTCAGGGCTCATTGTAGAAGAGGGGGGCAAAAGAGCATGACAGCCGGAACAGAAAATCTGCTGTGTAGAAAAGCTACACCTATGTTGTCTCATCCACATGGTTACCTAAACTTGACCTGAGCAAGCATAATTCCTGTAGACATGTTAGCTTGGAAAGAAGGCTTATGTGGCCTCAACCTTAGACAGACCTAGACAAAGAACTACAGACAACTAAGGAATGCTGAACGTGGGAGAAATGGTCTTCCCCAGGGAAGAGTATGCCAATTGGTTATCTAATACCAGTGGTCAGCCCTGAAAACACATGCATATTGTATGAGCAGATTGTATTTATGTATTTAGGAACACACACACACATTGAAAAAAGAAGCCATGAATTTGAAAGAGAGCAAGGAGGAGTATAGAGGAGGGTTTGGATTAAGGAAAGGAACATGGAGATGATGTATCTGTATTACAATCATGCATGCATTGATCATATCCATTTATCCTCTTCCAAAAGGATCTTTCTCTCTTCTTTTTCCCAATGCCTGTCCCCCATACACTTCGCTGGCTATAAAAGTCTCTCTTAATTTGTTTTTCTTCCCCTTCTCCTCTGGCTACTCTCCACAATTCCATTATGTACTTCAACAAAACTGAGTTATGGCTTTCCACATGTGTCTTGTTTCACTTAACATAATGCCTTTTGAGTTCTGCCCATGTTGCTGTGACTGGCGTAGTATCTGGCGTAGTATAAACACTCCACATTTTCTTTATCTGTGCATCCATTGAAGTTTGTCTGGAGTGCTCCCACATTTTGACTATCATGACTAATGCAGCAATAAACTTGAGGAGACAAGTATCTATTGGTATAAAAAAATTATCTCCTTTGAGTATCCAATGAAGAGTAGGACTGTTGGGTCATATGTAATTCTGTTTTTTGAGGAATCTGCATAACATTTCCCATAAAATTCCTATTATTTTACATTTCTTCTAATAGTGTTTATGTTTCTCTGCATTTGCCATTTATTGTCTTTTTGGTGATGGATGTTTAGCTGAGTAAGATGATAATTCATGGTTTTGACTAACATTTTTCTGGTGATTAATAAAATTGCATACTTTCTGATTAGAATTGGATTGACTGAACCTCTTCATCCCTTCGGATAGTGTGATCATGTGATATCTTTTTATTTTTTATGTTCTTACTTCTTTCATGTGAGTGTTTTATAATTTTGTTGTAGAGTTTTGCTTTTTAATTTAGTTTTTTAAGTATTGTGAGTGTGATTGCTTTCTTAATTTTTATTTCACCATGTTTACTATTTGTGATTAGAAATGCTACTTTAAAAAGAAAATGAAAAGAATGCTGTGTGTATGTTGGTTTTGTTTTTGTATAATTAACTGAACTCATGTATAAGTTCTAAACATGTTTGATGGAGTCTGTTATATCTATAAATGGGAATAATTTAATTTATCCTTTTCAGTTTTGATGTCTTTCTATTATATTTCTTTTGTTAAGATTTCTAGTACTATACAGTAAATAAGAATTGAGAAAGTTCTTAAGTTGTGTTCCTTGATTATATTCCATTTGAAGGAGCCTTCTTAGTGACTGGCTGCTCAGCCTATCAGGTATTGCTCTAAATGAAGCTTGGGCTTATATAAGGAAATCAGATGCTGAAAGCTATGCTGTCCTTTTCTTTTCTTTTCTTTTCTTTTAGGATGTTTTTCTCTCTTTTTCTTTCTCTTATTTCCCCTCCCTGCAGGCCCCACTTCTACCTCCCAGGTATTCACCTGGAAGACTCACCCTTCAGGGCATAGCACAAAGCCAGCAAAAGCGTCCAGAAAGGCTTACCATACTCCAGCATGTGCAGCTGCCCTGGAGCACCATCATCTAGCACTTGTGTCTTTTTTCCCAAACTTAAAACCTTGTAGCTTATCCAAATGAAATAGAGTCATCACTTATAGCCAGGGGATGGGTTTCAGAAACCCCACATACCAAATTCCCTGAATAATCAAATCCCTTCCAGGAAAAAGGTCTAATATGTCCTTATAACCCATGAAGAACCCCACATACTTTCAGTAATCATTACATCACTTACAATATGGAGGCAAATTGTGGTATTGTTTTGTTTAGGGAATAATGACAAGAAAAATCTACATATTCAGTACAGATACATTTTTCCCAAGTATTTGCTTAAGTTTGCAGGTGTGTCATATGTGGACACAAAAAGCTCTTCCTGTGTATGAAATTGCCATTTAGTGGGTAAAAATGTTTGCATAGCAGCAATTTCAGATAGCTCAGCCTCATGCATGCACACATCTGTGGTTCCCTGGCCACAGTGCCCTCGTTTTTCCCTCGTGACATGGTAAACAACACACAGTAGGGCTTTTGACATTAAGCATTTTTAAAAAATGCTTTTTGGGATATAAAATGTCTACTTTTTTCTCTGCTATAATGTTCAAGGAACTAATTATCTCATAGTAGGAGCTGAATAAATGTTTATCAAATGAGTAACTGATGGGCAAACATTTTAAGTCAACTTCCTCTTTATCGTCAATATGAACAGTTAAGAGGTTTTTTTTTTTATTCCTGCCAAAAGTGAAAGATAATGCTTTCTTTAATTGAATAATATTTAATTAACTCTTTCAAAATCTCACGGAGTGTATTTTAAGCATACTTACCTCCTCTTCCCACCTCCTCCCAGATCCACTCCTACATCTCTGCCCACCTATCTCTATCTATGTATGTATCTAGATGTCTATCTATATGTGCTTATAGGTAGTATGTATCAATTATCTGTTTATTTGTCATCTATCTATCTATCTAAACCCTTAAGTCTAATTCATGCTATCCAAATACTCCTGGATGTGGGACCTGCCCTGGGCCCTCTTCCGCCTACCTAGAGGTCATACTCTTAAAGGAAACTGACTCTCTCTTTTTACCAGCAGCCATCAAGCTAATGGTTTCCGTTGAACTCCCTAAGATTAAACTTTCCCTTCTCTTCCCTTTCCCTCCTCTCCCCTCCCCTTCCCTTCTCTTCTGGTTCTCAGCGTTGCCTCCCTCTTGGAACTTCAAGAATTGCCAAGAGTCCACATTCAGAGCTTTTCAGTTATCTGGGGAGGGAGCATAGTGTCCTTTTTACTGATAGGCTATTGGCTGGTGTATAGTATAAGGAACAGAAAGAAAGGACTGGAAGGCAGATCGCTTTCCTTTACATTTATCTAATGTCCTCTTGTCTTATGACTGCTGTGTGGTCAGTGCACATTCATTTCTAGTGTATAATGTACACGAAGAGGTTATTATCAAGGGGACAAGGGCACTTTCTGCCTTTCCCTGAGGTTGTGGCTAACATCAGAGGATTAAGAGGGAAGAATGAAACGATCCCCAGTCAAGCTTGGGGCCTCCCTCTTGTTCATTTGTGAACTGTCAGACCCTTGTTAGACCTGCTTTGTTTCTCCATATGGTGGTCCATGGCTGGCAGGGATTTCACAAGAGGCAACAGATGGACAAACATTTTTGTATTATTTTCCTAACTATATTTAATTTTCTAGTGATAACATTGAGTTTCATATTTTATCCCCACAAATTCCTTTCCTTGCAATGCTTGCAGAAAAGGTATGAGTGAGGTCAATCTCAGTGTGATCTAGTTCGGAAAGTCAGGGGTGAGGTCGGTCTCCGTGTGCTCTAGTTCTGGAAGTCAGGATTCAGCCCGGTTGTGTTTTTCAGGTGGTGAGACTGGCATCATGCCTTGTTTTGACACTGTTACATTGGTGGTTTCGGATGGCGAAGCTGGCCCTTTGGTGGATGGCTGTTGCTACCATGGACCTGATCCATCTGTTCCTCTTCATGACTCCTTTCCCACGTATGAGCTCAATGTCACAGTGCATCCCGTCGACAACCAGCCACCTTCGATTATAATAGGTGACTGTGCTGTTTCTATCGCTGTCGGTGTCACGCCCAAGCCTTAGTGTCATCCTTCTCGTTACTTAGATTAGAAAGCTACCAAATGCAGTTGCCACCCAGTGATCATCCCAACAGAAATATCCAATAAATAACAAATCACAGGGCAAAAGAATTTATCTGCTTGAAAATTCATGTACTTCTGTATATGAAGAGAATACAGCAGTATATATGTTTTTGTGTGTACATTTGAGGACATTGAGATCCTCAAAGACACTGGTTTATTTCATGTGGGAAAATACCATTTGCCTGCTGGAGAGAGAATAATTTATTTTATCCATAATAATTTCTATTAGAACAGAATGTGTTTACCACAGAGACCATTTATATACATTTAACCTTATATGCTTTTCAGAAAGTCATCTCTTCATAGGCATTATGTACATGTTCTGCCTCACAGGAAAAAAAAAGCCTATGTATGAATGTTCTTGTAATTTGCAAACTATCTCCCAAGCAATGTTCTGGAAAGGAAGCATTATCCCAGCAGAATAATTAAGCACCAAGGCATGAAAAAATGTTCGTTACGAGCAATTCATAATCGCTCTCAGGCAATTAACGCTCTGACAAACAGAGGTAACGGCTGATCTTGAGGAGTACATAAACTACATTTAGTGGCTTATCATTAAAACAGTTTGGCAATTCTTAGTTTCATTTGTCACTTCTGTAGAAACACAAGGGAAATCAGAGTTCCCTGAGAATGACTGGAAGGCTGAGGCAGAGCCTTTAGCCTTTAGCCGCCTTTCCATTATCATCCGGCTGGCTGGTATAAGAAAAAACCATACAACTCCATAAGTCAAATCAAATCCCGCTCGCCACCCCTGAATATTTTCACTGCAAAGAGAATTTGTGCCCAAGAAAAAGAGCATCTCCCATGGAGGTACATTTGCCTGTGGGATCTTTGGCATATTTGCTTTAGTTAGGATTGCAATCATGCCCTTTAGCTCTCACTATTCTGACGAGAGAACTGAGGCTAAGACATAAGTGTGTATTTTAAAACTTGGTCACATTTTTATTTACTTGCTTTGTGAGCCACTGTGGGCACATGAATGTGAGAGTAGGAACTGGCTCTCTCCTCCCACCCTCACGTTGGTTCTGGGGATTAAACTCAGGTCAGTAGTCCTGGCAGCCAGCGCCCTTACCGGCTCCACCATCACGCTGGCTTTTTGTACCTATTGCAGGTGGGATGTTGACGGTGGATGAAGGCTCCTCAGCAGCCCTTACTACTCATCACTTGACTGCCACTGACCCGGACACTGCCCCAAATGACTTAGAGTTCATTTTGGTTTCTCATCCCCAGTTCGGCTACCTAGAAAACACACTCCCTTCTGCAGGTTTTGAGAAAAGTAATATGGGCATAAGCATAGGTAAGTCATGGTTTTCTCACCCACAATATCTTGCCAATTTTCATGGATTTGAGTAGCTAGGCCATGCTTAGGAAATGGGTAAGGATTCAGAAATATTCAAGGCACCGTATACATTTAAGAGATTATTATTATTATTATTATCACTACAGCTGATTGTTGAATCTTAATTGTTTTTCATTTTAACTTTTATCTTGACTTTTCCTATGTGTGAACATTTATAAGTGAAATGAGTTGAAACTTTGGTTATAAAGATGTGTGAGGATACACTGAAGAGCTCACCTTTCCACGGCCTTCCCAGCAGCAGGGCCCTGAGCTAGACTTAATCTGGCGGGGCCACAGGGTCTTAGTCTCAGATGTCAGCACGCTTAGTGCATATCCCTGAAAAACACTGAGAAATGTGCTGTGAGTGGTACCAAAAGTGAAATTTGAAATGTTTAAGTAGATTACACTAATTTGGAAAGCAAAATGTTTCTCAGCGACCAGAATAGTCTGTAGTAAAACAAAACATAAATAAAAAGCAAAACCCAATCTCTCAAGGATAACACATTATAGGCGAGTTATTTTTCAAGCTACCTTTAAGACATTTTTATTTTTAAATATGAGCGAGATTAAAGATTAATCAAATTAAAGGTTATTCATCTTTTCTTGTGATTTAACTCACATCATAGGACAATTTTCCTCTTCTGGTTTAAGGCTGGTTGAACAGCAAGTTAACTAATTCCATTAATGCAATGAGGTTCTTGGTGTGTGTTACACAGACAATCACTGGTCTCCACTCATTTATATTTCTGTCAAAGAGGGGGTGTCCTTTGTAACCTAGTGTGATAGGAACCATGTGTCAGAAGGACAGTTTAGCCAAGGGCAGTTCAGTCCAAGTGCGTGGAGAGTGCCCATGAAGCTGCCTGCATCCTTATCCCAATTCTGTTATTCAGGCAGATCTGAGTCCTGTTTTAAGATCCCTGATCCGCCTTTGTAGATGGTTGGTAGGTGCTACACCAGACCCAGCTATGGTTGTGCATCTACTTGGCAGAGAAACAACTGTTAAAAATTGAAGCTACCTGGGAAGTGCTGTTTATCATTCCCTGTTCTGTCTTGGTGTGTGCTAGCTTCATTCCAGTGGCGAGACATGAAGGCTTTGCATATTAACTATGTGCAGTCCAGGCATCTGAGGGTGGAGCCAACTGCTGACCAGTTCACGGTACATGCCACAGATGGAAAGCAACACTCGCTGGAGACAACATTTCATGTTATCATCAACCCCACCAATGATGAAGCTCCTGACTTTGTGGTACAGAATATCACTGTAAGAAACATACCAGAATGTTCCTTTTTCTGTTTATTGTTTTCTGGTTTTTTTTATTTTTTATTTGTTGCCTTGCTAACCCCTTTATGTTGGTCCAGGTGTCCCTAATATGTTAATTTGGTGAAGGGTGAGGAAGGCAGAATCTTATAATCACTTGTGAACTATTAGCCTAATAATAATAATAATGGTAAAGATAATGTGTGTGCATGTGTGTGTGTTGTAGGGAACCCACACACCTACAGCCTACTAGGTTGTGGGTTGTAGGTCCAAGTCCTTTCCATGTATTCATAGTTAATCTTCACAAAAGGCTTTCAGAGTGCTTTTATTGTGATTTCATTAGTGAAGAAATGAGACATAAATAGGTTAACTAAGTAACCCAAGAGATTTATGGACATGCCAGAATTATGTCTATTATACTATAATTTTTCTGTATGTTTTTACTTATAAATAGAAGAATCATACCATCTTCTCTGTGCTTTACTTTCTAAAGAAAAACATTATATATATATATATGTATATATATATATTTCTTACTACTATGTAGTTCCTTTTAAATATCATGCATCTTTATATATGGTTATTTAAATCATACACCAGCACTAACAAGTCAAATGAACACAGGCTTTGGGCTCAACAAAACTTGGGTGTTGCTTTAAATATTTTTTGCATCTTGGGCAGGCTATTTATCTTCAAGGTTCTGTTTTCCCATCTTTGAAAATATATATCTAATTTTGTTTGAGAGTTAATCATGATGATCAAGTTGGCCAAACACAGTAGGTCCTTAATGAGCAAATGTTTCCAGTACTATTGAGTTTCATCTTTTTTCTAATATTGACCAAAGTCATTATTTCTGCTCATTATTTTTGCTAAAAATAATCACATTCTAAACGTGAAAGACTTTATTTGATTTTAATTTTCTACTGAATCTTAACGGCACACAAGCGTCACCTCAGCATGAGATTTAAGAGCCAACTTGTGCCTCTCCTCTTCTTTTGGCTCACGGCTTACTCTGGAGAGCCCTTCAGTTATTATGTGAGGGGGGAAAAACCTTTAAATGATCCCTTCCACACCTATTTCCACTGTCTTTATCTGCCTGAGGCACGGGCTTCTGGAATAATTAGGCCTCTGGGAAGTTGTCCCTTACTTCTTTGTGGAAGTAATCATGTCTTTCACCCATGCTTCCTCATACATGCAAATCACACAAGACCCTTGGGGCATTATCAGAGGCAACCTTTAAGAGTCAAGAATTTTTTTTTTCATATAACCACATTTGGCTTTCGTGTTAGGAAATTTCCTTACTGTACTGATAGCTGGGCTTTCTATCAGAATGTTTTAGTTTATTATAAGCCTTTGCAAACCCATGCCACAGGAAATATTTGCTTTTTATCTAAATTCATTAAAATTTTTATTCTCATAATGTCAAGAAACAATTTGATTTCCAAAAAAAGAATCCTGTAGGTTTTTTGTTTGTTTGTTTGTTTGTTTGTTTTAGAAAATTCTCTGGTAATCTTGTGAATAAATTTACTGTCTTGTAGACAAGATGGTTTACTACACAGTCAAAGAGGAAATGCTTCATGGTTATGCTCTATAAAGATGGAAAGTTACAAAATGCTTTTAAGGTGCTTTACTAGAGTTCTTAGGGGCTGGGAAAGTGATATACCGGTGTGAACTATTCAATAGGTATATCATTATGAATGAATCTACGATGCGTTTTTAATCTTTAATGATAAAAAGGTCATAGAAGAGCAGCATTCTTTGCCCCAATATCACAGTGTAGCTGCAGGAAGGACCCTGGAGCCAGTAGAAGAAGCTGGAAAGAAAGCAAAATTCTTACCACATGGTCCCCTCAGCTGTGAGGACAGCCCGCTGGCCTCCACTCTTTTTGCATCTTGATTCTTGATGTCCTGTAGCTCTTGATGTTCCTTCCCTGACTACATTATCGATAGACAGGCCTTCTCAGTCCTTCCTGACTTTGATTCTTGGGAACATCTATGCTTCCTCCAGAATGTAGCACAGTGGCCTTGCAGAAGGAAGCCTGTGTAGAATTTACATACTTTTATTACTTAGCTCTTGCTGTATTTCAGAACAGAAAGCAAATATTTCCTTGCTCTGTCTAAGTACTAGATGACCAGTGAGCTTCTTGAGGCAGTAAGTACTCCAGTGTGTGTCTGTGTGTGTGTGTGTGTGTGTCAGGTTCCCTGCTCTGTCATTTTATGCCTTTTTCCTTTAGACAAAGTCCACCGTTGAACCTGGGGCTGGGCTGGGAACGCCCCTAAGCTCTTGCTGTCTCAGCCCCTTCTCCCCCTGCCCTGACAGCGCTGAGGTTATAGGAGTTCTCACAGCCACACCCAGCTTTTTATCGGGTGTTGGGGAGTTGGACTCAGCTCAAAGTTTTGCAGCAAGAACTCTTACCTGCTGAGCATTTCTGCAGAACCCAAAATAAATAAAAAAAAAAGTATCAACTATGATAACAAAAATTTGAAAGCCCAAATGTTGGACTGGCAAAGTCACTAATAACAATAAAAAGAACATGCAGCTAAGGAGGCATTGAGGGGCCTGAGGGGGAGGGGAGTGGACAGGGGTGGATGAGTGTGATCAAAATACATCATATACATGTATGAACTTTTAAAACAATAAATACGAAATATTTTGGAAAAGAAATACCAAATTTGCTCCGTGTGTGCAGTAAGCATTTGCTACTTCCAAAGAAAATAGAAACCTGAAAATTGTAGAAACAAGGAGTTCCGAGTTTAATAATGGGTCACTGAAGAAAAGATTCGACTCACTTTTGCACTGAACTTTCCTGACTTCCAGAGAGCAAGCGTACATTTGTTTGCTTCCCCATAACCTTCGAATTATTAACACGATACATATTCTAAATTTTCAAATGGAATTTTATTAGAGGTGTTTTTGCGTGAATATGTGTGGGAATGATGAGGAGGCGTGCATACCATAGCCCAAATGTTGAGGTTCAGGACAAGTCTGCGGACTCAGTTCTCTCAACTTGAAATGTGAACTCGGGTGGCTAAGGCTTGTGTGGCGAGCACCTTTCCCTGCTGTGTCTTCTTACCAGCCCCACATAAACACCATGGGAATATTGAAATGGGATGTCTTGATATAAGTGGGATTTTCAAGCAGCTTTTCAGATGAAACAGGTAAAGGTTCTATTTCATATTGCTGACTGCTGGCTTGCTCCTGCTCAGGTCTGTGAGGGTCACACGACAGAGCTGGATTCTTCTATCATCAGTGCCGCTGACACGGACATTCCCAAGGACCCCTTGCTCTTCAACATCACTCACAAGCCCCAGCATGGCCTCCTCATCAACGCGGCAATCAGCAAAGACCCTTCTCAGGCCAACCAGCTGAAACATGAAATTCACAACTTCTCCATGGACCTTCTTAGGAATGGTAGATCATGTCCCACTTCTATTTACCCAGTGTCGCTGACATCGTAACTTAGCTCACCTGTGTGTGGGCTCCAAACAAATTGTAACAGCCGAAACAGAAATCAGATTTTGGGTACTAGAGGTGAGGGTACTGGGGTGAAGATCTGTGGATCAAAACGTACAAAATTTTAGTCCCCCAGGACAAAGTTTAAGCCATCTGTTGTGCACTGTGGTGTAGCTGAGCAGTGCTAAGAGCACACAGGTGACGTGCAATACCAAGGTGAGGTTGTGCATATTTGTGGGATTTAAGCATGTCACACGTTATACGTACATCGAAAGGTCATGTTGTGTTTCATTCCTACAAATTTTTGTTAATTGATACATAAATTTAAAAACTGTTTTATACCTCTACAGACACTAACAAATCCTAGAACTGTGGGGAAAGGAAGAGTTGGCATGTTAGCTCTTCAGCCTATATTACGGGCTTTTGGTTAGTGAGGGGCACACAGCCCCCGCCTTCCACTGTAGGCAGCTGAAGACATAATAGCACATTTTCTTTGACTTTTAGAATACTGTTAACAATCATATTTGTGATTTTTGAACACAGAATTTTAATCATAATTAAAATTTTTCTATTCAGATCATGGCTTGTCTGCCAAAAATTTCCACAGTTGAAACAAATATAGATCCACATATAATAACCACTCATTAGTCTCTGTGGGGATAATGTGTTCTTCAGGGAGATGACACTCTGGAGCAGCCGGAATTGTTTTTTAATTACTTTTTTAAAGATCTTATCCCATTTTCAATGTATAAAAATACTTTCAAGAATTTGAGCAAGTATGTGGCTCTAGAATTAATGGCTAATCTCATATACTTCTCTTCTCTATGTTTCATTTCTCCAACCCGAAAGGTCCTCCCTCACCATGGGCTGGCCAAGGTGGCACCTTCAGAATGCAGTGCTCAGTCCTCCCACAAGAAGCCCACCCTCTCTCCAGACCTGTCTATTCCATGACTAGTTCATCCTAGTACTTCCTGGCTTGTTTCCTACTGTAGTTTAAGTATTTCCTTCTCTAATTAGAATGTAGTCTCTTTGTCCCAAAGGTTATTTTGTAACAACTGCGGGTGTCATCTCACCTTTGAGTCTGAAAAGCCAATTCATTGTCTCAGTTTTTGTGAATTGTAAAGAAATAAACTCTGGAACTTCAAGGCTATCTGATAAGACCAGATCAGACCCTATATGAGACAAATGATATCATTACAAACATAGGGAAAGGGAATAATAGCTCAAAATTTACTCTCAGGAGAGTCTGATTTTCATTCTTTCTTTTCTGCTTTTTGGGCTGGGTAAGGTGATGGCTGCCTGTAATCCCAGCACCTAAGGAGTCTGAGGCAGGGGACATACAGCTAAAATTTTTCACATTTACTTATGATTTCAGACAGGGTTTCTCTGTGTAGCCTTGGCTCTCCTGGACTCACTTTGTATCAGGCTAGCCTCGAACTTATAGAGTGCTGGGATCACAGGCATGTGCCACCATGCCCTGTTCCAAGATAGTTTTTAAAAAGTGATATTATTGGTTGTACTTACCAGATTAGATAAGTATCATGTACTCATTGTCTAAGTTTGGATAGCATAGTCAACTTGAACAAAAACTAAAAATTTCTTACATAAATGCATATTTTGATGACATTTTCAAAAGCTAGGTTTTACTTGTATTTTATTTCTGGTTCATTTATGGCTATGTTAAAAGTAACCCAATCAATTTGAATTCATTCTTATAAACATCCCACCTCTAAACATAGAGAACTTACTAAATCCCTGCCATATTATAACTATTTCCTGTGCATTCTAAATGGTACCTGGAATATTTTGGCAACTATAGTGTCTTACTAGTGGACTATACTAAAATTTGTCATGGCTGTTTCCTATTTTAAATAATCATTTTATATTTCTTGTCATTCATGATCATATGTCAGTAATCATTTCCACAAATCTCTTAGTATTTCTACAGCTTTGTAGTAAGTTTTGAAAATAGTAAATTAAAGTTTTCAACTAAATATCTAAAGGACCATTAGGTCGGCTTAGGAGACATGACTAAAGGTAGTTTTTATAGAAAAGTTTGGAGCAACCTGATTCATTTTGATGACGGCTCAAGATAGATCTTTAATTTTGCACAATAATTCATTTTCTCAGATTCATGTAAATACTGCACTGCCTTTGTTCCTACACGGTTTATGTGGTTTCCTTATTACAATAAGGAAATTTAATGGGCTATTGCCACCCCATGTCTGCTTCCTCCATGGGGTATCCAGGCTCATGGCACACCCGGCTGGCCTTGAGAGAGTGAAGCTTAGTTGGGGTGGGTGAGTGCAATGCAGGATCCTTGTCTAGGCATCGGCAGGGAGTGCAGGAAAAACAAACCTTATAGGAGACAGCTTCAGCGAGACAGCTTGTTTAATTGAGGGGCAACAAAACTTTGGGGAGTGGGGAGTGGCTTTTAGAATGAGTGTACATTATTGGCTTAGGGCCAGGGTGCTGAGGATGCCTCATTTGCATAAAGAGGAATTCCAGGTGCTGCTAGACACGACCTTTTAAGGAGACAGGAAGTTTAACCTATCTGCCAGGCTAAGTGACCTCCTCAGGAGGGAAAGGGTGTGTTCACGGGGCTATGTGAGCTGGGGCATGCAGGCCCAGGAAAAGGAAGGAGAAGTTCTACTCCCCTGCTGATCTCAGGATGAGATAGAGACCAGCTCCCCCAGCTGCATGGCTTTCTGGCCCGACAGGCTATGAATGAATCCGCAGAACAGAATTCTTATCACTCGAGTGCACCGATTAGTGAGTGTTTTGAACACCAAAGACTAATATTAAAAAAAAAAAAAAAGAGTGTCTGTGGCATGTGCATGGTTCAGCAAGAAGAAAGACCCTCTCCTGTTTTCGTCTTCCAGGGATGAAGCTGGCCTATGTCCATGATGGCTCGGAGAGCCCAGCTGATGACTTTGTGATCCAGTTGTCAGATGGGAAGCACAAAATATTTAAAACCATTTCAGTAAATGTCACTCCAGTGAATGATGAGAAACCAACACTGAGCAAGTAAGCAGACTGAAGGAAGTCATTTCAGATTTCTATAAAGCTCTGTGACGCTAGACCCATGTGCTTCCACTGTGCCCTCTTCCACAACTGCCCTTCCGTTCAGGCATCAGGAACTTCCAGGGCAAATGTTGTAGGAAGCAGTGTCAAAACGGTGAGCCCTTAAATTAGATTTTTTCTAAAAGTTCAAGGTTACTGTAAAAATAAAGTAACTGAACACAAATATAAAACTAAACACACGTGTATATGCACATATGCATGCTTTCACATACATGTGCACACACGCAAAGTATAACCTATAACTCTAGTTACAATGTTAACTGCCCACAGTCCTCACAATAGACTTCATCAAACTTGTAACTAGAAGTGCTCAAGGGAAATGCTCAGTACGACTTTGTTCAACATCTTGGTACTTCACTGTCTGCCAAATCTGATCGACGACCCATAGCAGGGATGGAGGGACCAACACACCACTATCGCATATCAAAATGCTGCTTCTTAGAGCTCTAGTATTATGAACTGCACATCTTGCTGGCAATGCCCTTGCAGGGAGTTGCATTTCTATAGTACCAGCAATTTCTTCTGCAACTGTTAAGGGTCACAGTTCACAGACTGCAGTGATCTTTAGGAGGCCCAGAAGGCCTTTAGGGCTGGTTGCAGATATGAGTCTGGCTCTTGGTGCCTCCACTGAGACTCCTCCTTATTTAATGCTGTAGACATTAAGCATTAAGTAGGTCATCTGAATTTCGCCAGGATGGGAACACCTTCCTAGAAACCTCTAAACTCCCAAAGTCTCCTAGACTATGTAGGGCAAAGAGACCAGACAAGTCCACACCTTACCCTGTGAGATTTTCACCATTCCTTATTGGTTGCCAAATGCTCTGAAGAAAGTGTTATGGAAAATGCTTATGATAGTCTTTTGGAAGGCTGATTCTCGGACATCAGTTCAACAGAGAACATATATGAAACATCCGTGTCCTTATTTCAATGCTGGGATGTCAGAGTGGGTCAGATTATCTTATAAATGTGAAAGAGGAAGCAGGATGAATTCAAGGCTAGCCTGAGGTGACACAGAGTTTGACGCCAGCCTTGCTTACATGGGAAGACCTCTGACAGCGGGAATTGAAGGATATAATACTGTTACAAACCTTTTTGTAATCATCACTTAAAGAAGGGAGCGAGATGAAAGCCAGTGTTTATTAAGTACTTACTAAGTGGCAAACACTCTGCTGAATCCTTTATACACTTGAATTTATTAGCCCCTCAGCTACACACTGACCAAGACCAGAAAAGGAAAGGAGTCTGCACTGGAAAGCCACTGCCTTGCTGGAAATCACTACAGCCACAAAAATCCCCAAATCTTTTTCAATCCTGCTTCATAATCCATCCTTTGTAAAATAATAATTAGCATAATAACTGGTCATATTTGTGGGCCACAGTGTGACACTTCAACACGTAAGCATAAAGTACAGTGGTCAGATCTGGTTGACTGGCCTGTCACTTCAGACATTTGTCACTTTCCTTTCCTTTCTCTTCCTCTTTCCTTGTCTCCTGAGGAAGAGAGAAGCAGTTTCCCCTTTCTCTTCCACCTCTTACTTCCATCCAGAACATCTTCATTCATTGTCTCCTCCTGCACCTCCAACTTCTCCTTTTTTCTTTCCTTCTGTTATTAAGACCCCCAGCATAGATAGTGGTTAGTAAATGTTGAGATAGAGTGACTCAGATGGTTACTTATCATAGGTGCGACCTTACCACTCTCTCTGCCTCTTCTTGAAGCCTTTCAGTGGCTGAGGATGACGCTAGCATCCTTTTCATAGGATTGCTACAATTAAGATAGGTAAAAGTGCTCACAGTGGTGATCACAAATACTTTCTGTTGTCATTATTACAAGCAGTTCTCCCCATTCTAGAAGCACACAGACAATCTGCCAAGAGTAGCTTAGTCTTTGCTAGTTCTTGGCCCCATTTCCTTGATGGTTCCTTTAGATGCCATGGTAGAAGCTTCTGTCCCTGAGTTCCAGCACCTCAGGCCACCAGTGCTGTGCACAGGATCAGTGTTCCACTTCAGATGCTCACGATGTGAGGCTCCACTTTTCTCCTTAGGAAGCTGCCTCAACTCCTGCAGACAGTCGGTAACAGTGGGGACAGACAGTTAGTAACTGTGAGAGATAGTAAATAAGACAAATGTCCCACCTTTCTGCCCTCCGGAAGCTTAATCTTGTCATGCTCTGTATGGGTCCTCAAAAGATCCTAGCTGGGCACTGGGGTGTGTGTCTGTAGTCTCAGCCTCTTGGGAGGCTGAGGCAAGAGGCTATCCTGAATCTAAAGGTTAGAGACTTCCTGACCAACTTTGTCAGGTCCCTCAACTGCCTTCAGCAGTAAAATCACTCATTGTTGCCCTTTCCCTGTCCCTTCTTGCCAGCTCCCATCTGTCTAGTTTTAGGATCCCTTTCTACAAAAGTACCTGTAACACAGTCCTTTTCTGCAAAGTCCCTTTTAGGGCAACCCATATTGTGATACTTGTCATCCCTGGCATGTAATTCTGACATGCTTTTCTACCAGCCTTGTCTTTCTCACAGTGACTTTGGCTAAGTTTCATCTTATAAAAGGCACCACTGGCCACCAGATTCATTAGCTTTCTAGAATACTGTGATTCATCCTCCCCGTTAGAAAGGTAGATGAAGTCTCCCTGTCCTGTCAGGGAAATTGACTGTCCTGGGCTAGCAGGGATCCCTCTTTGAATGAGAGAGGTTGAGATGAAGTGTCAGGCCCTGGCTTCTCTGCAGAAGACCTGGTGTTTGCTGATGTCAGTTGTGAGCTGTGGTGTCCTTGGTTCCAAGGCCGAGACTTTAAGCATGCCCATCTTTCTCAGAAACAAAACTTGAGGACAAGGTAGTCATTTGTGGGCTCACTGTGATCACAGTGGAGGGCTAGAAAGAGCTGGTGGAAAGAAATCCCTTCCTCAGTTGGGTGAGGCTGGGGAAAGCCTGCAGTGTCCACATGGAAGCAGCAGCTGCTCACTGCCCCATGCCTTCATGCTCCCAGTTGGCTGTCCAGATGCCAGAAGCCAGCCTGGCAGCTCCATCTAGTCAGGAAAATGAGCCTCTATAAAGACCACATGCCCCAGGGCCTTTAAGAGGAAGAAGAGGCTAGAGATAACCAAAGAGTACCAACCTCAGGAGGGCATTCAGGAAGAGCCTTGGACATTATATAAGTTATTTTCAGTAGGGTTCTGTCTAGTTAGATATAGCTTACCTACTTTCTTCATGGAGACATTGTAAGCATTAGATGAAAGAATGAATAGCAAATCCTTATATAAACTACATGTAACATAAAATTGTAATGTTCTCTTCATGTAAACACAGCAAACCTCTCTCACCTGGCCCCCTAGTAATTGCTGCTGGGTCACACTGCTTTTTCAGACTTTTGTCACACTCCTTTTTCAGACCTTGGTATATGACTCAGTTTCCAGTACTTTGGATGTTGATTATTACTTCTTAATTCCTGAGTTTGGGACCCGTGATAACCAATACAAGTGCCCCCTGATGGACTATGCCTTCCATTTGCATATCAACACTGGCATTTTCCTTTCTACAGGCAGGCTGAAATCTCGGTGGCTGTGGGCGATACTCGTGTTCTGTCTAATGCTGTTCTTTCAGCCATAGATAAAGACTCACCCAGGGAGAAGATTCACTATTTATTTGAAAGACTTCCCCAAAATGGGCAACTTCAGCTTAAGGTAAGTGACCCTTTTAAAAATAATCAATTAATTATTATTTTTAATTCATGCGTGCATTAAATGCATATGAGTTTATATGTGCCACATGTGTGCAGGTGCCCACAGAGGTTAGAACTTTTGGAGCTGGAGTTGTAGGTACATGTGAGCTGCCTGTTTTGGGTGCTGGGAATCAAACCCTGGTCTTTTGTAAGAGTGACATGTGCTCTTAAACACTGAGCAATCTGTTTAGCCCTAGAGTGGCCTTATCACCTTAATTTCCCAAAGCAGATGTAAACTTTATCAACACACACTCTTGTACAATTGCATTTATTCATCCGCATAGTTTTCATCCAAAAGCAGAACATTTACTTTTCCTTTTAAGAAAACTTCTAAATATGTTAGCACTCCTTCTTCTTCCTCTCCAACTCCTTCCCTCCCTCTTCGAATTCTCCTCCTTCACTCCTTCCTAATGTCCGTGTCGTCCTCTCCCATTCCAGGACCACTCCTTTTCCTCTCTCATTTTCTCTGCCATACTCTAAGCCATTCTCAAGAACATGGCAACGTTTAAAAATCGATCTTGGTTACTATCTTTATTGTGAAATCTCTTTTTCCAGCCTCCTGGAAATGTGTGAGAAGGCAAAATCTTGAATCAAAAAAAACGACACTAGGTAGACTTCCATGTCTCCCTCCATCCTCACTGATGGCTGTCATATATTAGTAACTGCTGTATAGAATCCATCAAACTGTGTGAATGTAAAGCAACATTCCTGCATTTTTACATGTTCCCAAACTTAATGCTTTAATGGAAAGTGGAGAGCATGGGAACATGAAGGCACATGAAGGGTTAAGTCACTTGGGTTCTGGTGCTAACTGCGCCAGGAGCTTGCTCATGCCCTCTTGATTCCTTTTAGTCCTGTAATAGCAGATTTCTAGTCTATTCAGACTGCAGTCATCATGCTTAATGACTATTCCAACCTGAATTATAGATCAGCCACTGGAGAAGGTCAGCCGACTCATGGGTCAAAACGTTTATATGAATGGTGGCTAGAGACCAGCAACAACCTCTAGCCAACCTCGGTGTGATTACCTGAATGCTTGAGTCTTAATCTAATGTAGGCTCAGTTTAGAATAGAAAAGCATCGAGGATTCATTCTGTGGGGAACAGCTTGATTGTCACAGAGTGTGGGTACCACAGAGAGTCAGAGAGAAGAGCAATCACTGATTTAAATTGAGGTACAGCTGTGTCCTTATTTCATTTCAAAGCGTAATGAAGCAGAAACACAGTGAGAGCGCACACGTTTGGGTGGCTTGGGGCCTGAGTTGCTTCAGATATGAGAAGATACAGATGGGTCCAGGCCCCAGCAGGCTACACACCATTTTCTCACACCTCCCTCAGGCTCACCGAGGCTGGCTGACTGAGGCTAGGGACCAGGTCTCCAGGTCTCCTGGACTCTCAGGGCTTCTTATTTTCTTGTTAGCATTCCTTCATTTTTGTTTGTTTTGTTTTGTGTTTCATTTTGAGTTTCTCTTTTTTCCCCCCTTCCTTTTCCTGGCATCAGATGATTCTGTTATTTCAAACTCATATTTGGAAATATAAATGAAGAATTAGAAACAAGAGGGCAAATGATGCCTTCCCCTGTATTTATTTTCTAGGACAATATTATCAAGAGGAAAAGTTAAATGCAATCCTATGCAGCCTGGCTTAAAACAAGTCTGTTTGAAAATCTTTGTTTGCAAATATACCTGCCAAAAGGAAAAATAACCCAGCTTAACTACTGTACTATAAGTAACTTGACTCAGCAAATTTGCAGTAAAACATAGGTCTGCAAACGTCAGTTGGGCAAACATGTTAAAGAAGAAAAAAATCCCACCATGTAAAAGAGCTCAAGAGGAGTGATGATGTAGTGGTAGGGAGACTCACTGGGAACTGGAGATGGATGACCAGCAAAAAAGAAAACACACATGACTTAAATATGTTCCAGTCTGTTGGCCAGACAGGCAAACTGCAGTGTAATTCTTATCGTGAATCACTGAAAAGGACATTTTCTTCCAGTTATATTGAATGACTTTTTGTGAACTATTGTTAGGGAAAGCTATGCTAGGAATTTAAGAGAATTAAAATAGTATTATTAATACAATAAAGGTTTATTATTCTATAATAATTTTCCAGTTGTTAGCCAGTCTGCCAGCCTAAAAGCATCTTTTAATAACAAAAATGCCACAATTTCTACCCCCAAACTGTACAAAATATGTGTTTAACTAAGGTTGAATTGAGCTTGGAGATCCTGATGGAAAACGTAGACGCATTGACTGTCTACTATGTGTGTGTGTGGTTTTAGTAAGGCTGGACAGCGGGCTGGCAAAAATGCTAATGCATTCTAGTTCTGTTTTACCCAGTGAGCTTGTAAACACAAGTCATGTTGAAAAAAAAAAGGGAGGGTGTTTTATTAGTTATACAAAATTCAAAACTAAAATAAATAAAAAGAGGGAATTCCAAAAGAAGCACATTTAATTTCTAAGCAGCCAGTTCCAGCAACTGATTGCCCACCTGCTCTCGTTAATTGGGATATTTAAGCAGCCATGATTACTGATGATAAATACTTCAGAAATACCAGTGCTGTTGAATGACTTTGTCAAAAGTCCTTTGGTTGAAGCTGTTTTTCACCCAAGGTCTTTAATTATTTTAATATATTTCTTTGAAAGGAAAATGCACTAAAAGGAAAATACACTGGTAGAAGGTAGTGTAGAGTTTCCCTGAAGCGTCCCTATCAGAAGTTTTCAGGGCAAAGGAGAATGTCCACTGTGAACCAGGGAAGCCAGGATGCTGCCTGACTGTGACACCTTTCAGATAGGGAGGGACTGGGTCCCTCTCTCAGCTGGCATGCAGTGCACCCAGGAGGATGTGGACCTGAACTTGCTGAGATACACACACACTGGCAAAGTGGGTTCTCAGGATGGAGACAGCTTCACCTTCTACCTCTGGGATGGGGACAACAGATCACCTGCATTTGACTGTCACATCATCATTGAAGACACGGGAAAAGGTAAGAGTGCCTCTACCCATGCTTACCGGGGCCAGAGGTTGTCAGCAGAAATGAGAAATGTGTGGTGTAAGTCCACACATTTGTGAATTACGGGCCAAGAAAATTTCCTGACTTCCTTCCATAGGCATCAGGTACACACAAGGTACAAAAACACACCCAGTCAGGCAAAACACCAATATATGCAAAGCAAAATAACAAAAAAAGAAAGGAAAAATGTTTAGCAAAGGAGAATGTGAGTTCTTGATACTCAACTGCCACTATTCTATAATTTATGATTGTAACATACACCAGAGGTTAGGAATCATATTCTGTTCACAGACCCAGGGTCTACACACTTTCAGATCAAACAGTCTTTGATCCTTAATACATGCTGCGTTGACTGAACGCTTCATTATTTTGTCATGAAGCTCAGAATTAAATTCAGTGATTTAAGTGCAATTTACAAACCCCAACAACTTTATTTTATGAGTGTGGAATAATTACAATTGTCCCGAATTAATTTTTACATGAGTTAATGTTATTCCTTTTGGGTGCTTATATTACATTTTATGTACTTGCTCTCCAGTTATAGAATATATTCTGTGATTAAGGATGATCGGAAAAATAAGGTAGATGATGCGGAGGACATTTATTCTTTTCTGCAAAAATATCACTGTACTGGTTGGGTGTGTACAACTTGACACCTGGGAAGAGGGGCCTTAGTTGTGAAATTGCCTCCATCAGATTGGACTGTAGGCAATTCTGGCGCCATTTTCTTGGTTAATGATTGGTGTGAGAGGGCCCGTTCTACTGTGGATGGCACCATCCCTGGGCAGGTGGTCCTGGGATGTAGGAGAAAGCAGGCTGAGCATGCCATGGGAACAAGCCAGTAAGCAGCCTCCCCCCATGGTCTCTGCTTCAGTTCCTGCCTCCCACTTTGGGGTCCCTTGATGATGGGCCGTGTGACCTGTCCGCTGAAACCCTTTCCTTGCTCAAGTTGATTTGGATCAGTGTTTAATCACCACAACAGAAACGTAATTAGGACCATTGTGAACATAAGATGCTAGGCAAATGGAATACTCCAGCATTTTGGCACAAGGGAGGTGACGTGTCCATGCAGGCTATCTTCTCAGAGCCTTAGCTTCACAGCATGGGAGAAGCCATTCCACAGGCGCCTGGACCATCTCCTGTCCAGTCGCCTCTTCGTCTCTAAGGCTATAGTCACTTAGGAAGTGAGAGGCTGACCAAAAGCTCATGGACCGAGGTCTCATTGATTCTGCTTGAAGGCAGCTCACATTTCTTCTATGCTTCCCAGTGGCTGAATCACAGTCATAGGATGTGTTTGGGGCAGTTTGGCAATAGAAGCTTCCGCATGTACCCAGAAAGAAATGACCGTAGGGTACTGAGCACCTCACCACACTGGATTAATGTGCAATTGTTTTCAAAACGATTTATGAAAACGCATAGTAAGTAGACAGATGTATTTATCCATGAACATTTAAGAAGCTCAGAATTTCTCTTGCTTCTTTGTATGTTGTTTTATCATTGTGCAACATTGTACCCTGTTTTCCTGCTGTTTATGCTACTTAATATGACATTTATATGTTGCTTATGTTTCTCATGACTTCACAAGCATAATTCCTTAAGAGATCTATTTATGTTTTTGATTTAAATTTTTTGAATGTATGTGAGCTTTGTGTGTGTGTCTGTGTATCTTGTGTGTGCCTGATGACTGTGCAGACCAGAAGAGGGTATCAAATACCCTGACACTGGAGTTACAAATGGTTCTAAGCTGCCATGTGGGTGCTGGGAACTGAATCCAGATCTTCTGCAAAAAGCACCCAGTGCCCTTAACTGCTGAGCCATGTCCCCAGCCCGAGCATAACTTACCTCAAGCAGAGTCATACTGAGTAGGTGATCACACCATCTCTATCCAGAATATATGCTTAGCTATGTCTAGGAGCTAAATAACCTTTCACCTTCCAGCTGTGATGTGATGGAGTTCTGATTGCCGCAGTGGCAGAAAGGATGCCTTTAGGGGCCGTTCAGGGCGCACCCATGCCCATACTTGGCCTTCGAAGTGCTGGAGAGTGGCAGAAGACAAGAGCTGGGTGTCACCCGACCCCCAGCGGCTAAACTCCTGGTAAAAGCACCCGGTAACACTGTAGCATTCCCTTCCTTGTTTGTTCCTCTTCCTCAGAGCATCAGAGGCTTAGATTTTTATTGGAATTTAGAATAATCTTTAATTGTTGCGTTTCAGTTGGAGAAAAAAAAAGACAGTATGCCCAAAATACCAGTTTGGTCATTTGAAACAAAATTTCACAATCTTGCCACTCCTGGGATTATTTACTCCAATAATCTTTGCTGTGAGAATTTCCTTGCCAATGGTGGTGTAGGGCTGTTAGCATAGCTGGCCTCTGCCTGGTAGAAGCCAAAAGGATCTGCAGTTAATGACAACCAGGGCACCTCCAGTTTGGGTTGGACAAACGATTCAGTGGTTAAGAGCACCTGATGCTTTTGCAGAAAACCTGTGTTTGCAGAAAACCATGATGACTCACAGCCATCTCTAACTCAAGTTCCAGGGAGTCTGAGACCCTCTTGTGGCATCTACAGGCGATAGCCACACACACAGACACACAGACATATGCGTGCATGCACACAGGTAAAACACTCATATACACTAAACAAATAAACAAACAAGCACATAAATGAATAAGATGTCTCCAGACATTGGCAAACATCCTGAAGAGGGTGGGGAGGGGTGAAGGTTAGGGGTGTAATGTGTGCTGTACAAATTTGTATGTGTAGTGTGGTCTGCATGCGTGTCCATGTGTGCTGGTGTGTATGTATGTGTGTATAATGTGATGTATATGTATGATGTGGTGTATAGGGTATATATATGTGTCTGAGTGTGTGGATAGAATGTGTGGTGCGGTGTATGTGTGAGTTTGTGTGTGTTATGTGGTGTGGGGGAGGGCACTAACGGCCCTCGTTAGAAATACTCATCTGAAACTGTACTATTTCGGTCCAAAAAAATGTATCAGTGGGTCAAGGAACTTGCCCTAACTTAATTTCAATCCAGCAACCTCACATGGTGGATGGATAAAACCAATTCCTGCAAACTAAATTGTCCTCTGACCTACACAGACACACAAACACACATAGACACACACATACACTGAATAAATAAATTAAAAATAAATTATGCCCTCTTGATGTTTAGTTTTTGTTTTCTCAGGAGAATTGTCTTAGTTACTTTTCTATTGCTGTGAATAGATACCATTACCAAGGCAATAGAGGGACATTCGGTTTCAGAGGATTTTTTCTTAACCATCATGATGAGGAGCAAGGCATTACACAGGCAGGCATGGCTCAAGAGCCTTAGATGAGAGCTTACATCTGACCCACAAGCACGTAACAGTGAGCTGAAAATGGCCTGTATTTTTGAAATCTCAAGGCTCACTCCCAGGGACACACCCCCTTCAACAGACCACACTTCTTTTTTTCTTATTTTTTATTTTTTTAAATTTTTATTAATTATACTTTATTCACTTTGTATCCCCCCTGTAGCTCCCTCCCTCCCTCCCCTCGAAATCCCTCCCTCCTCCTTCTTCATGCATGCCCCTCCCCAAGTCCACTGATAGGGGAGGTCTTCCTTTCCTTCCTTCTGATCCTAGTCTATCAGGTCTCATCAGGAGTGGCTGCATTGTCTTCCTCTGTGGCCTGGCAAGGCTGCTCCTCCCTCAGGGTGAGGTGATCAAAGAGCAGGGCAATCAGTTCATGTCAGAGACAGTCCCTGTTCCCATTACTATGGAACCAACTTGGACCCTGAACTGCCATGGGCTACATCTGTGCAGGGGACCTAGGTTAGCTCCATGCATGGTACTTGGTTGGAGTATCAGTCTCAGGAAAGACCCCTGTGCTCAGATTTCTTGGTTCTGTTGCTCTCCTTATGGAGCTCCTGTCCTCTCCAGATCTTACTATTTCCCACTTGTTTCATAAGATTCCCTGAACTCTGCCCAACGGTTGGCCATAAGTCTCAGCATCTACTTTGATACCCTGCAGTGGTACATCTACACAATGGAATATTAATCAGCAATAAAAAACAAAGAAATCATAAAATTTGCAGGTAAATGGTGGGAACTGAAAAAGATCATCCTGAGTGAGGTATCCCAGAAGCAGAAAGACACACAGGGTATATACTTACTCATAAGCGGATAATGGATATATAATATAGGATAAACATACTAAAATCTGTACACCTAAAGAAACTAATCAGGAAGGAGGACTCTGGCTAAAATGCTCAATCCCCATTCAGAAAGGCAAAGAGGATGGACATCGGAGGAGGGAGAAAACAGGGAACAGGACAGGAGCCTCCACAGAGGGCCTCTGAAAGGCTCTACAGGCCACACTTCTTAATACTTCCCAGTCAGTTTTACCAACTGGGGTTACCAAGCACTAAAACATACCAACCTGTAGGGCCATTCTCATTCCCTAAGAAATCTTACTGGATTTTGTATTTTTAATCTATCTCACGTATTTTATTTTCTTGTTGGATATTCACCCATTTAGTGCCCATCACTGAGGAGGGTGTGGCACTGTGTAGTGCTTATGAGTTGTGCCTTTACTGAGTGAGTTAAAGCCAATTCTGCCTCCAACTTTCAGTAAGAGATAGCCTCTAGCACTAAACAGTGCCTCCACATCCCAAAGTTATGATCTGGGGGCTGGGATAGTGCTCTTCCCTGAAGCAGAGCCCCACCCCTGTGCCTGACAGGAAGCAGCCCTGCGCGTTTTGATTGTTTACTTACTTTGTGGTGTTAAGAATTGAGCTTTGGTCCTTGTGCATGCCAGGCAAGCGCTTTATAACTGAGCTATACCTCCGACTCAAAGCTCTATATTTTAGATACGATCATTTTTAACTGGATTATAACCCCTGGTTTGTGAAATGCCATCAGCCTATGTGCTAATCACTTCTGTCTTGCTTATTCATATACTTGTCTATGTATTTTTTAACATTATAAAATAGATGTATTATAAAATGAGCCCTTGTTTCTTCAGTGAAGTGTTCACTTAGTTCTTGAGTCCTTGTTTCTTCAGTGAAGTGTTCACTTAGTCCTTTTGATTTACTAGTTGGAAAGTCCTTGCTAGGTGATGATGGCAAACACCTTTAATCCCAGCACTTGGGAGGTAGAGGCAGGCAAATTCCTGAGTTGGAGGCCAGCTTGGTTTATAGTTTTAGGACAGCCATGGCTATACAAAGAAATCCTGTCTCCAAAACAAAACAAAGGTCTTCCCCCAGCAGGTTATTCTTGACTCGAGCACAAATTGGCCTTTGTCTTTTTTATTTACTTTGGACATTGTATGTTACATTGTATGCAACTTGGGGGAAGAGGACCTGAATTGGTTTAAAGCACTAAAGGGACAGTCAGTCATGGTGAGGAAGGCATGGTGGTGGGAACTTAAGGCAGCTAGCTACCCACTTTGCATCCACAGTTGGCAAACAGAAACATGAAGGCCAGTGCTCAGCTTGCCTTATGTTTTTATGTATTCTGGCCCCACCAGTTAACGATACTGTCTATAATCAGGGTAAACCCTTAGCAGTTACAATTTCTAGAAACCCTGTAGCACACACACCCAAAGCTGTGTTTGCATGATAATTCTAAACCCAAACAATTTAACAATGGCTAGTCACCATACAGGGCTTACATTTGTTTTTAAATTTAAAACCTTTTTACAGTGTCATCCAGGAGTGCTGTTTGCAGAATTCCCATGCTCTCCTCTCCAGCTCCTTCCATTTCCATTTCAGTGCACCTCCCTCTCAAACTTTTGGCCTCTTCTTTAACTACTATTGCTTCATACTAGACACACAACCTGCTAAGTCCATTTAGTCCATATCTATGTTTAGGGCTAACCCCTTGGGATTTGATAATCTGTCAGGGGCTCATTCCTAGAGAATACTGATTCTCCCTTTCAGCAGCCATTAGTTGCCTGTCATTCTCCATCTGAGGGTTGACTGAGCTTTGTGAGATTTTTTCCCCATACACATTGGCATGTCAGTTGGTATTGTCATTTTGTAGGCCTTGTTTAGGTAACCATATTGTTAAGATTTCATGGGGCCGCTGTTTCAGCAGACATCCTGCTCCTCTGACGTACAGTCTTTCTGGCCCTTCTTCCCTTCTGTTCCCTGAGCTTTAGGTTATGATATAAATGTTTTCAGTTGGGGTTGGGTGCCCCATGGTCAGTTGCTCTCTGCATTCCGACCTGTCGTGGATTTCTGTAATGGTTCCACCTCCTGCAAAAAGGATGTTCTTTGGTGAGGGGTGAGAGAGTTCACAGCTGAATAGGATGGCTGGCTGCTTTTCTCCCCTGGCAGCTTGCGTGGTGTCTCCAACACTTGGAGAGCAGTACTCAGGGATGCAGCTTCCAGGTGAGACACAGCTCAGTCTCTCCAAGTCCTGTGTTTGAAGTGTCTTTATCAATGGGGACATTATTTTATTTTTATTATTTTTTTACAATTTATTTATTTTATATTCTGATTGTAGGCCCCTCCCTCATGTCCTCCCAGTCCCCCCTCAATCCCTCTTCCCCGATATTCCCCCCGCCCCCAGCATCTGACCATAGCTTATCAAGTATCATCAGGACTGCCTGGATCCTCTTCCTCTGTGGCCTGGTAAGGCCGCATCACCAGAGGGAAGTGATCAAAGCGCAGAAAAATGAGTGTTTTAAATATGAATCTTAACTAAAATCTTCTTGCCATGCAGGTGATATTGTCATTCACGAAAAACCACTCGTGGTAGCCAAAGGTGACAGGGGTTTCTTGACGACCGCCACTCTCCTGGCTGTGGATGTTGCAGGCAAGCCTGAGGAATTGCTTTACCTCATCACTTCCCCACCACAGTATGGCCAGGTGGAGTACGTTCACTATCCTGGAGTCCCCATTACCAGCTTTAGCCAAATGGACATAGCAGGACAGACAGTCTGCTACATACACAAGAGCAGGGCAACTGCCCCCAAAGACAGCTTCAGGTAAGCCTATGGCATTTTTCTGAACCCCTTCCTTAAATTAATGCTTAGGAAGAGAAACAGTGAGGTTAGCTTACTCCACCGCACTAGCCGTCTTGCTATGTGTCTCCCTAACATTTACTTAACCCAAGGATACATGAAACAATGTTATCTTTTAAAGGCAGGAACATATAAGTCCTTCTCTGGTTCTTCTGTAGCTGTGTTTTCTTCTGTTTCTGAACTAAAGGAAAAAGCACGCTATTGAAATGGCAGAAGCAGGGCAAACAAGCAGAGCCATTGTTAAAAGCGAAGCGTGATAAGCAGATCTGTGTTCAGGCTCTTCTCTGAAAGGAACACAAAGAGCTGAGAAGACCCTCGCTCCAGAAAGACACAGAAATGTAATTTCCCCTTGCTGCGTGCATTTTTCTATCTGAGAAAAAGGCACATATTAGCATAATAAATTTGGCATGAGCAGACACTGCCTTTTGACACAACATGTTCCTGTAACTATATCATAAATCACATTGTCACAAAGTAGATCATATTTCCCCATAGAAACCAGGTTATAATTGGGGACTGTGCACCTGCTCGAGGATTCAGTATCAAATAAATCACTGGGGTGAATAACGATCTGGGGTGAAAAGGCAAAGATACGACACTAATGCAAATCTGTACCCATTTAAAATGTGGATATTGGTTTCCAGTCTCACAAAGCAGGAGAAATTCTGACAGTTCTGTCTAGTGATGGGGGAAGCTGTCTGGACATGCAGTCCTTGATAGAATTGGAGACTCCAGCCAGGGATCAGAACCGAGCAACCTTGGATTAGTCATTGAGTATATGATCCACCCTTTACTTTCGCCAGCTAGAGAGTATTAATTTGCCTGCCACATATACTGGACTTTTGATCCTTAGTAAGATGTTTGCCCCATCCACTTAACCTTCTGGAGTACGCGGTTAAGTAACTTAAGAATAGCAGACACCTGTATGATCCAGCGGGCAACAGAACTCACACAAGCTATAAGGACACCCACATTTAAATCCCTCTCTTCTGGGTCATATTTTACCTATCGAAATCCCTGCTGTGACGAGCAGTCCGTGTCAATGAGGACGATGTTGCTTACCATTTGAGTTTTGAAGGTGATTTCCAAGGGATGACCTAGATTAAATCCGGTGTTAAGCAACAACAAAAATACTGACAGATATGTCCCACCCCCCTCTCTCTTTTGTATGTGTGCTCATGTGAGGGTGGTGCACATGTGTGTACAAGTGCATGTACATGTGGAACACAGAGAAGAGACCTGGGTGCTGTTCTTCAAATGCCGTCTATCAGGTTTTTTGAGATAAGTTCTCTTACTTAGCCTTGATCTTACTCAACAGGCCAGGCTGGCTGGCCAGTGAGTCCTGGAAGCCCCCTGTCTCCGCCTCTAGCACCGGGACAACAAGCACACACCAGTACACTCAGCTTTTTTATGTCGGTTCTAGGGTTCAAATCCAAGTCCTCATGCGTTCAGATCAAGCCCTTTACTAACTGATCCATCTAGGATATCTATAAAGAGGAAGGAGATCAGGAGACTATCCTAAAACAGGAAGGTAATTATCTAATTGAGCAATATCTTTACTGAGTTTGTGCTTGAGTGTTGTTGGGCACTAGAGAAAACATCAGGAGAGAGAGAAATCCTCTTCTAGTTGGCTCCTGTGTTTGAGTGTTATGTTACTATTGTGAAAATACAGGCTCAGTGTCATTTACTGCCTTTGTGACTCACAGCTCTGTGAGCTTCGTCAAGTTACACAGCTGCTTGCATTGTTCCTCCTTCTACGGGACTGGATAGCACTCCTTGTACGAGCCCAACAGGGTCATAAGGAGCTTTAAATGAATTAGGGCCCTGATGTGCATACAACACCTAGGCATACAGGAAGAACTAAGTTAGCACTCTCTGCCATTGGTATTATCCTGGTATTGCCACTGTTATTCTAGTCTTTCCTTGGCCACTGTCTCACCTTCCATCTTTGCAGTAGCAAGCGTGATCATGGCAGAGAAAGGAAGTCTCAGACAGGAGCAGCACTTGCTCTTTCTTCTGTCTGCCAAGGAAAGTAGGTGCTCCTTGGCCTCACTCATGCCTACTAGAACCACGGCTTTTGATTGTGTGCTCGTTTCTGGGGCCCTTTGCTTCTCTCCATTCCTGATTCTCTAGTTCATGCCCATTAATGTCAGCTTCAGACATTCATAGCTGCTGGAAGAACTGGTGAGCTGGCTGAGGAAACCAGTGAATGTGAGTGAATACATACAGATGGAGGGAAGTGAAGGCAAGGTGTTAGGATGGCGAAAACCTAACCCCAAATCCCTTACTCAGGATTAGTGACTTTGTGAAATGCCTGATTCATGTCAGGGAAAGTCACCTAAGTTGGCATTTACTTTATCTATCTATCTATCTATCTATCTATCTATCTATCTATCCATCCATCCATTCATTTTGGGTTTTGTTTTTCTTTCTTTTTTAAATTTATATATATGTGGTTTTTTTTTTACAATTTTTTCACTTAATGTCCCTATTGTAGCCCCCACCCTTATCTCCTACTAGTCCCCTCTTCTCCCCCTATCGCCCTCCCCTAGTCCACTGAAAGCGGGAATCCGCCTCCCCTACTGTCTGACCCTAGCCTGTCAAGGGTCATCAGGACTGCTTGGATCCTCTTCTTCTGTGGGCTGGCTAGGTCGCCCCTCCAGGGGGAAGTGATCAACGAGCAGGCAACCAAGTCCATGCCAGAGACAGCCCCTGCTTCCCTTACTGTGGAACCTACATGGAGACTGAGCGGCCTATGGGGATGTCTGAGCAAGGGGACTAGGTCCTCTCCATGCATGGTCCTTAGTTGATACATCACTCTCTGCTGGCCCCTTGGGCCCAGATTTTTTTTTTTTTGGTCTCCCTATGGAGCTCCTGTCCCCTCTGTGTCCTTCTATCTTCCCCTTCTTCTGTAAGACTCCCTACATTCTGCCCAAAGTTTGGCTGTGTGTCTCTACATCTACTTCGCTCCCCTACTGGGTGGAGTCTTTCAGAGGACATCTATGTAGACTCCCATCCTGTTCCCTCTCTTCCACAGCTTCCAGTGTCTATCCTTTTCCCTTCTGAATGAGAATTAAGCACCTTGCCTAGGATCCTCCTTGTTGTTTAGCTTCTTTAGGTCTGTGGATTTTGGTATGTTTAACCTATATTACATGGCTAATATCCACTTGTGAGTATGTACTATCAATGCCTTTCTGGTTCTGGGTTACTTCACTCAGGGTAGTCTTTTCTAGTTCCATCCATTTGCCTGAAAATTGCATGGTTTCCTTGCGTTTAATAGTGGAACTGTGTTAATGTACCACAGTTTCTGTATCTATTCTTCAGTTGACGGACATCTAGGTTGTTTCCAGAGTCTGGCTATTAGGAATAAAGCTGCTGTGAACATAGTTGAGCAAATATCCTTGTTGTTTGGTAGAGCAAGGATGTGGAGAAAGGGGAACCCTCCTCCATTGCTGGTGGGAGTGCAAACTTATGCAACCACTTTGGAAATCAATCTGGTGCTTTCTCAGAAAATTGGGAATAGCACTTCCTCAAGATGGAGCTATACCACTCAGGGCATATACTTAGCTGGCATTTTAAAAAGCTAGTTCTCCTTGGGAAATTTACTTTCTTTAGCTCTTCAGGGAGTTACCTGGGAGTACTACAAAATCCAAATTCTTGGGCCTCGTGCCCATTTTGGTAGGTCCAGTCTCAGCTAGAATCGGTCTTTTGAAAGGCTCTCCAAAAATCCGATGCCCCAGGACCAGCGTCCCTGAGCTGGCCTACTCCATTTCTCTGAGTGTGTTCCGAGCCTCCATGAGAATTTCCAGAAGCTCTGCCAGGGCTTCCCGGAGACAAAGAGAATGGGGGGTTCCAAAGGGCTCTGGGGTCCTCACCTCAACATTCTAACTAGACTTTACTTCGTTTTGCATCTCGACATTCTGTTTTCTACTTGGTTTTGCATACTTTGAAGGTTTTCTGCAGCAGAAATTTGTGGCCTAATTTTCCAGAGCCAGTGATTTGGGTTTCCAGTGATAGGACGGTGTGAAACAGCGTAGTCTGATGGGGGAAGGAGCGGAGAGTGAGAAGCTGGCTCTCTCACCCCTCTGAGGGGTCCAGGAGCGCTGTCCCAGGTTGCTGTGGATATGCAATCTCAGCTCTTCATATTCGGTTTCCTCTTTTTAGAGAGAATATGAGCCCCAGTTTTTGCAGCCTTAAAAAACATCTACCCAAGACTTAAGAAATTGTTTTCTTATGTATATTTTGGTAGTGTTTATGGAATTGATATTTTAATAGAGAAGTATTTCTGGTTTTAGAGTTAAAAGGTTTCTTTCTAAGAATATTTATAAGCTGATATAGAGCAGTGGTTCTCAACCTATCGGTCGAGATCCCTTTGGGGATTACATATCATATATCCTGCAAATCAGATATTTACATTTTTAGAAAACTAGAAAAATTACAGTTTTGAAGTGGCAACAAAATAATTTTATGGTTGGGGGTCACCACAACATGAAGAACTGTATTGAAGGGTCACAGCATTAGGAGGGTTGAGAACCAGTGATATAGAGCAAAACAGCAAATTCGAAGAGTGAAGGTAAGTACAGGGATGTGGCAAAGGTCACCAAGATGGCGACCTTTGATTAGAAACAGGGCAACAGAGAGGAGCACAGAGGGCAGAAAGTGTTCATCCAGTCCAGTGCCTTCATTTACCTGTGATGACGCTCCTGTGGTCTGAATGCCCACGTTGTTCTGGGCATGGCACCAGACACTTTCTGAATGTCTTTCAGGCTTCAAACCACCATCTTGAGAATGATGTGGTTGTGACCAGTTTGTGCACAGAATCCTAAAGTTCCAAGTGACAAGGACATTACCTGATTGATATAACAGCTGCGTGTCAGGCCATACTTGGGAGCTGAGAACTTCTTTCGACTGAAGTATTCTTTGCACTGTACCTTTTTTATACCAAAAATTTGTGGAGACTCTGTTTGTGCAAAGGAAGCCCCTCAATGTGTCATTCTGATCGGGGGCCAGCAGTTTTGCATATTTATAATGGAAGAGCCTCGCATCTGCCCAAGATCCACATTTTAATCTTGTCATTTCGCTCACCCAATCACGGGCTGCTGTGCTGCCTGTCAGGTGGCTCCAAACCAAAGCTGATGCCTGTTTTAATGAAAGTGTGATCATGGTGCTTTTTAAAAATTAAATATATGCAACCAATCTAATCACCCAGATTTATGTTGCTTGCTGTTAAATTTGGCAAGGAATTTGGCTGGGTAAAAGAAATGAATTTTATGGTAGAGAAATTTTCCCCTTTCTCTTTTTAATGTAAGATGTGGCAGCATTAATTAAATAGGGTTTAATGGTTGAATTTTACCTTCTGCAAAAATATTTTGTGAATCATAAATTTCCCCTGCATTGTTTGGTGCTGCTGGCCTGGAAGAGAGATTTGGCAGCCCACTCTAGGACAGATGACATGGAGCGATTAGCAAGCTGACTTCAGCTGCTGGCGGCGGGGTCCTGAAAGAACATGTTAATGTCCTCCATTTTGACATGCCGGCTGGACTTTTTTTTTCCTGAGGAGCTGGCACTATTTATGATTCCATTTTTATCTTTTAAATGCCATGACAGATGGCAGATTCTTCAGCCAACTCTATTGCCAGGAAATGCAGAAAGCTTGACAGCATTGTGGTAATGGTAAAATCAGACAAGGCAGACAACTCCCCCCCCCTCCAGACAAACCTGAAGTCATTCCCCAAATTTCATGAGAATGCTGGTCATCCTGTTGGCATCTTTTGAGGGGCTGGCAGGGAGCTGGGGAATGCAACAAGGGGAATCAAACAAAACGACCTGCAGAAGGAGCTAATACCCCCACGCAGCCAGTCTCCTCACCTCAGGATGATCACCGTGACTTACAGAATATGCGTGCAGGGTTTGAGAGGAGGCACATGCAAGTCTCTTTGCTTGCCTTTTGCAGGCAGGAGCTGTGTTGACCTTGTTTCATTGCTGCGCTAGCTTTATTCTGATGGGAATCCAAGCAGAACCACTCTGTCTCTCACCCTGGTGACGCTTCTCTGTCAGTGGGTAGCTTTCATCATTACTCACAAAAGTGGGATGATGCATTTGATCCAGTCATGTTTAGAAATTGCATCTTTTTTCACCCCTGACTTATTAGCTTTAGGTCAATGCAGACAGCTGCTTCAGTGTCCCAGCTGGGAGCACTGGCCTCAGTAAATGTATTTCTTACTCTTCCATGGTCCCTGGCCTGCTCACCCTCACTTCCATCTGTCAGATGGCACATTGCCTGTTTCCCAGGTGGTCAGATTACCCAGCATCAGACAGGGATGTGTGTGAGAAGGACAACATGGGTCAGAAGACAGTTTCAGTGCCCTCAAAGAGGTCATGTTTGGCCTTGACACTGATCTTTAAAGACCTGTCTTCAAAGGACATTTTTCAGAACCAAGACTCTGGTCAAACATTAAAAATGGCCACCTTGGAGTGGCCAGCTACTTACTGTGGCTTACACTGAATTCTGTTGCTCCCTATCCATCTCCCTCCTCTTTTTGCTTTCTTCCTCTTCTTTTTTAGCTAATATTCGACAACCTTTTAATGGGAACAAACTCTTTAACTCTATAAGTAATGCTAATATTAAAAATGTACGTCACCCCTCCCCCATACATGCCAGGGAGTAACAGCCTGGCTAGATCCCAGGGGAGGACATTGCAGCCAGTCCTGAGGAGACAAGATGAACTGGGGTCGGATGGAAGGGAAGGAGGTCCTCTCTCATCAGTGGATTTGGAGGGGGCGGGGAGGAGATGAGGGAGGGATGGGGAGAGTGGGAGGGAATGAGAGGGGGCTACGCCTGGGATGCAAAGTACCTAACCTGTGATTGATATAAAAATAAATAAATTACATTTAAAAAATGTACATCACGAGGCTGAGGATATGATTTACTTGGTAAAATGCTTGCCATGCAGGCATGAAGGCACACATCTGTGATGTCACAGCTGGGAAGGTAGATATAGGCAGATCCGTAGGCCCTACTGTCTGTCCAGTGTTGCCAAATTCATGAGTTCCAGATTCAACAAAAGACCACATTTAAAACAAAACAAAACAACAACCAAACAAACCACAGAGGATGGTTGAGGAGGATCTCTGCTATCAACCATATATCAGCTGCTGGCGGCAGGGTCCTGAAAGAACATGTTAATGTCCTCCATTTTGACATATATACACACATATACATATATGCCCACATATGCAAGTATACACATTCACAGGGAGACACGTGCATATACATGAAATAGAATTTAAGACAATTACAAACCTGAATGCCTTTGGCCTATATTGGTGCTAAGTTATGGATGACTAATTTAAACTCCCTCAGAAAGCACATTTGATGCTGGCATGTGGTAGGTAATAAAGAGCCATTTCATTTGAAAAGGGGACTTGGGCAGAATGGAAGGTATAAAGCATCTTCCAGAGGAGTAAAGTGAGAAGAGTCCTTGGAGGCACCGAGGGGATGCCTCCCAGAGGGGATCACTTCTGGTCAGTGTGTAGGACTAGAAGAGGAGGGCATGTGCTAAGGCGACAGGGAGAAAGAGAGTGAAGTTGACAGACAGACAGCTCGGTGCTACACCTCAGAGTGCTTCTCCATTGACCTTTGACACTGTCAACAAGAAGTCTGAAGAGCACAGATATTTCTCTCAGAGCACTTGTTTTTTCACCAAAATTATATGGTGACACTTCATGTTCAACCAAAGAAATTTTCCAGTTTATATAGAACTTATTAACCAAAGGTTTGTATTTGCCAAAGTATGACTGCTGATTTTTTTATGTATAATTCTCAGAGTATCTCAGTATCTTTTTTCAAACTTTGCATACTGAGATGCTCCAGGGGAAAAAAATCACATTATTTACAAACTTAGATTAGAGAAATGTGAATTTTTTGTTTTACTTTACTTCATTTAGATATCTTTTACTTTGAGAACATAGACTGCTTCTTCTATTTGTCACATCATATTTTCTTTGTGACTAGCTAACTAAAAAACTCAAAATCTTTAGCCTTCCCTGAATCTGAGAGCTACAATGACACCTAGGTTGGTAAGATAAGCCCGTGGGTACAACAGTGGCACAAATGTTACAGTAGTGACCAGTTGCTTTCTCGTTGGATTTAACTGCTACTTCACACGATGAAACTATTAGCAGAGCCCCAAATCAAGGCTGGCAAGGTCATACACCACAGGGAAAAACCTAAAACAATTATTCTGCTAAATGGACACAGTAATAAACTGTCCCCTAAGCTCTTACCTGATTTAAACTCCTTTGAAGAGCATATTTTTTAAAAAACAAACAAAAAAATTATGGCATCTTTCAGGGAACAGAAAGCCATTTGAAATGGAGGAGTAGATGATTAGTGTATCTTTCAGTCCTCATCAGAGAAATCCCCTCTGATTAATACAATTAATACAGACTCGCAACTGGTCAACGCGTGGAAAACAAAAAACTGAGGAGTGCTCAGTTCCAAGTGGGACATTGGTATCACCCCCTCACCCTATGTCTCAGGCCTGGTCGTCACAGAATGGTGCAGAAAGTTGGTGAGAGCTAGCAATAGTGGAAGACTGTAGGAAAACAAAAGTTGCTGGGTGTGACAGGCCAGATGTGATCATGAGAGTTGTGACTGATGCACAAGACCAAGACAGCCACGACACCAGCATGGACGAGGAGGGACTCAGGAAGTTCTTCCCCTAGTTAAGAAGCTGTTAGGAACTGAAGGCTGCTGAAGGGTAGACAGTCACTTTTCATTAGGGACGGGGCCTAAGAAGCTACCCATTCTTTAGTTGATTGTCCTGCACCCACGCACAGACCGATAGCATTAAGTAAACGCAGTTTAAAAAATAGCACAATAAGCTAGGAGAGAAAAGCAGTGGAGGGGTAGTGGGAAAATTGGAGGAGGAAGAGGGAAAGGGGAAGATTTGACCAAAACACAGTGTATGTATATATGAAATTATCAAACAAACAAAAAACCAAAACCTTCCAGGTAAAAGCTGTACTCAGCCAAACCTATCTCCCTTGACTTTTTGCTAAGTATGCTTTGTCCTGAGTCCTTTGCCCCAGGAACTGGTTCCACAGCCTGGTTTCAGGTTTCTTCTGGTCAGGAGTAAATCATCTGCCCTCAAATCCTGAAGCACAGAGGATGAAGGCTTTCCCAGTCAAGTATGTCAGACTTGCAAAGTAAATGCCACGCTTTCCTGAGCGAAAGGAGGGATTCTTTTGTGATTTAATGTTAGGTTCTAGTAAAGTGTGTTATTACAAATTTTTACATCAATATGGACACACTCCACATGTTTCTACCCAGTGGAGTATGCATCCTGCGTATTTATTTCTGCAACCACAAGTAGAGAGGAGCTGCTGGGAACCAATTCTAAGCAACTCTTAGTACGTCCATTCCTTAGGTTTGCGGTAAATTTGTCAGTCTCATTTGACAATAGTGTGTTTCCAGAGTTCTAACATTGTGTCTTATTTACATAAATACATTCACATTCTCCATTCCCTTCAAACACCACAGTCAACAGCAGGCTAGGGGAGGAGAGGGTGGATTTGGCTTACAGTCTGACTTTGGGAAGTCAGGGCAGAAATTGAACCAGAAACTTGAAGCAGAAAACTCTATGTGGATGCTGCTCCCTTTGCTGGCTTGCTCTGACAGCCTCAGGCCTGGCTGGCTTTTTTACACAGGCCATGCTCACCAGCTCAGGGAATGCTGCTGCCCACAGTCGGCTATCATCTCCTACATTAATTTACAACCAAGCCAACGCCCCACAAACACGCTCACAGGCCAGTCTGATCTGGACAAACCCCCTATGAAGACTCCCTTCTCAGGTGATTTCAGGCCCTGTCAGGTTGACAGTTAAAGCTGACTGGGGTAGTTCACGGTAGCCTTACACGTCCTCTACATGGAAACTGCGCAGGAGTGCTATCAAAAACTGGTGTCACTGCATGACTGACCGCAGTGAAGAGAACAGCCCTAGTGATTGATGCAGAGCAAACATATACCCAAGATTGTAAGAGGGGTCAACTCACCCTGAAAGTATCATTTCAACTTTCTCTTCAAAGTTGAGCATTGGTACTTATGGACTACAACTTGATTTGTGTGTATGTGTGTGTGGGGGGGGTGGGGGTTATGCTATTGATTGAAAACTCTGTCAGAACAGAGTGTGTGGAGTCAAATAACCTGGGCTCTAGTGCTGACTCTATCTACCTGTCCATGCAGTCCATGAGGTTTCTAAGTGCCCCTCTTCAGCAGGGGAAGCATTCTTGTCTATCATCAACACCTGCATACCTCAGATGGTGCAGGTGTACAAAAGTACATGTAGGCTCTAGGAGGTTAGAGTCTCAAACGCTGTGGAGTTGGGTGGTATCTGGTACTCATCAGGTCTAGCCTCTCATCATTTTACCAAAGTCTAAGAAGGCCCAGAGAGGAGAGGGAGCTAGATAACGTGGCTAAATAATGCGATATGTTTCTTACAAAGTTTACCAATGTGACCTGTCCTTACAAACCCCACTGCCAGATGCAGCAGTGCACATCTGTGATTGCAGCATTCCTCTGGTGAGATGGGAGGTAGAGACACAAGAATCGCTGGGAGCTTGGATGTGCAGAGCTGGTGATGCAGCTAGCCTGGCTTACCTAGCTGCAAACAACAGGCCTTGTTTCAAATAAAGTGAAAGGGAAGACCTGGCACTGATGTGGAGAGTGTCCACTGGCTCTGTACACATGCTATGGCGTGCATATACACACACACTCACATGCACACACACACACACAGAGAGAGACCAAGACACAGAGAGAAGCAGGGTCAGAGAGACAGAAAGAGAGAAAGAGGAAAGACAGACAGAGACAGAGAGAATTTTTTTCCCAGAAGTTAAAATTTGACATTTGGGAATGTAACACAGCAGTAGAGCACTAGACTAGCACATGTAAAGCTCTGGGTTCAATACCCAGTACTGGAAAAGCACAAAAATACATGAGTTAGAGTAAATTATCCTGTTCACTGTCTCATATATATATATTGTGGTCCCAATGATTAGTCTTTAAAGTTATGCTTTCTACATTCCATGAAAACATATTATTGCAATATTAAAAACATATGAGTACACGCCAGCTACTCATACAATGGGTACAGTTGGATAGGAAATTCCTGTTTGAAACAAAAGATTATGCTGAGCTTGCCTGCTTCATCATAGGAGGAACATCATTAGTGTTGGGAAAATACTCTTGGATGTAGCATGGTCAACCTGTCTATTACCCAGCAACTGGTTTGATAACAGAAGGATGTTCTTCTGAAATTCCACCCTTGCCTTTTCCTTTGAGTCTCAATTCGACATGTCCTTTAGTAAAGGTGTGTTGTCGTTTCATTCCAGTCGATGGTGACACAAGAGCCCATGCTGAAGGCTGCCTTGCCTCTCTTTGCCAGATATACCATCAGCAATGGACTGCAGACCCAGCATGGTGTGTTTGAGATCACACTGGAGACTGTGGACAGAGCCCTGCCTGTGGTGACCAGGAACAAAGGCCTGAGGCTGGCCCAAGGGGCCATCGGTCTGCTGTCCAATGATCACCTTCAGCTGACTGACCCTGACACACCCCCAGAGAACCTAACCTTCCTTCTGGCCCAGCTCCCACGCCATGGGTACCTCTACCTGAAGGGGAAAGTGCTTCAACATAATTTCACCCAGCAAGATGTGGACAGCAGAGGCGTGGCCTATCAGCACTCAGGAGGCAGCTCCCAGGCCGACTGCTTTACTTTCCTGGCTACAGACAAGAAGAACCAAGGCTTTGTTGTGGATGGAAAAGTTCAAAAAGAGCCCGTTTTCTTCACCATCCAGGCAAGTATGGCAGGCACAGAGTTTGTGCCAGAGATGAGGGGAGAGCCATTGCTTCCGTCCTCTTGCATGAAGGTGCAGGCTGCAGCATGCCAAGCTCTCTGTGTGACTGTGCAAGGGGCTGACCTTACCAAATGGTAGAAAGCGGTAGGAAAAAGCAAAAACATGGGCCTTAGATTCGACCTAGATTTGAATTTCTGTTTTGTCATTTATTATCCATGAAAGCTAAAATGACCTCTTCAGCCTCTCCTGTTTTACTGTTCTGTTGCCGTAAAGAGATACCATGATCAAGGCAGCTTGTAGAAGAAAGTATGTGATTGGGGGCTTGCTTACAGTTTTGGTGGTGGTGCGGTAGTTCATGGCCATCATGGTGAGGAGCATGGCCGCTGGCAGGCATGACGCCGGGCAGCATCTGAGAGCTGACATCCTGACCCACAAGCCCAAGGCCTGGCATGGACCCATACCTCCAACCAACAAGGGCACACCTCCCGGCCCTTCCTAAATGCCCCACCAACTAGGGCCTAAGCATTCAAATACATGAGCCTATTGGAGCCATTCTCATTCAAACTACCAAACCTCCTAATCTTTGAAAGCGTGCCTGCAGAATAGTGGTAGCAATTAAACAAGATTGGGCATCCAAGGCACTCACCCATCGCCTGAAACATAGACATTTGTAAGGTATAATTCTGCCATCAGGATTCTGCTTAGTCGGGCATGTCATCTACTGACATGGTTAAGTGTGCAAACCTTACAAGGCTGCGTCAGGATCACCCAGGAACTGATGATGATGGCGGTAAACAGTAATAGCAGCTACAAACTTTTTTCCCCACCCTTAATTTCTAGACAGTTTCATGCACCTACATAATGCGTTGATTATTTGCAGTCCTCATTCTCTCTTTCACCCTCCTCCCCTAACCAGAGACACCATTCTACAACAACTCGCCCTCCTACTTTCATGTCTGTGTGTGTGTGTTGCTTGCATGAGCGTGGATAGGAGGTTTTTCTCTGGAGCGAGGGGAAATCACTAACAGCTACACCACTGAAGAAAACAATGCTCTCTCCCTCCCCCAGCAACCATTAACTGCTGATAGGGCTCCAGGGAGCCGTGCTGGGGCCGTGTGCTCCGAGACCGCCCCGTCCTCTGCAGACAGCTAGCTGCCCTGCGTTCATGAGTGATGTCAGCCTGTCATGTCTAGATGACTTTTTAGTTTCCTCAACCCCCTGGCTCTCACATGCTTTACAGCTCCACGCTTTTAAAAATGGTCATCTAAAGACCAGAGCTCCTTTGCATAAATCTCACTTGATTCTCATAAGCATTTTATGCGGTGAGCTTTATTATCTACATTTTATACGTGAAGAAACGGAATATCGGAAGTGAAGTGACTTGATCGGAGAGATCAAGTCTGTTTGATTCCAAATTCTGTGTCCTTCCCATGGCTCCATACTGCCACGTTTGTTGACTCTCAGCAATTCTTGGAGGCCAGAGTGTTTTGCGTCTTTTAGTCAAAACACATCAAGCATGTTCTGGCTCTCAGAACTCCTAAGCTACTCTTCTTGGATAGAGTTCACCCTGTTCCACACACTCCAACCAACAGCAACAAAGATGCCTTTTTTGTCTTAACTTCAGGATAATCTCTGACTAGTGAGATAATATTCTGTCCTTTCTCTTTATCCTCTGTTAGGCCTCCCCAGGGAAACCTGTGTATGCTGTGTACAGTGGCCATATATCTTTGTAGACAGACAGTACAGATCAATAGGATGTGAGAGACAGTGCATGTGTGTGAAAGAGAAAGAGGCACACAGGCAGAATTTGATTTGGAAATTGCCTCATGCTATTATAGGTGCTGACATGCTCAAGAGGCCTTGCACAAGCAAGCCAGTAGACTAAACCTTGCAGGCAAGGTGGTGCTGCAGCCTTGAATCTGAGGGCGCAGAGAGACGAAGCTGTTGGTTCTTTGAGGGAACCCCACTCTGTTCTCTTCAGGCTAGCAATGGACTGGATGAGGCTAAGACAGTCTCCATTACCTTCTCTGTGGAACTAAGCGTTGGCTGAAATTCTCTTCCCTTGACCGTCCAGGCCTTGGGCCTGAGAACACATGGCACAGGTACTCTGGGTGAGGATGAGTCTTCGCCACTACGAAGGCTGAGGAAATGAAAGGAGCTTCAGATACCCGGGGAGGCAGCGTTGGTGTGCTGACCCAGTCACTGCAGCGTCTACTAAAAAAAAAAAATTCTGGATTTGTTCCCTACAAGTTTCTAAGTTATAAATTCTACATGTAGACACAGCTGCTTCCTTTGCTACAGAGATGGAAATTGAGGTAGAGTAGAGAAACTAGAACTAACACAGATCTCTCTGCCAAGGTGCTCCTCTAAGAACAAAACCATTCTAAGAGTCTGTTCCCTCTCCGTAGCTGTGGAAGCTGTCTTCTGGGTGTGGTAAAGCTTGGCCTTCATCACAAATGCTAGATGTCTGTTGCAAAAATAAACAAAGAAACAAAGATTGTGTTAAATACTTACAAGCCCAAGTTTTTTTGTCCATCAAATTTCTTTGACCCCTTGCTCCCTCAAGAGCAAAGGAGTCAAGCAGTATTTTCTAAAGCAGCTGGCCCTGCCAGATGTAGGAGAGAAGGCATGCCTAATGTTCTGCTTCCAAGAGCTGTTTGTTTGTTTTAAGACAATACAGTATTTATTGACTGCCACCAGTCAGTGATACACTGACCCAGATAAGTGACTCCAGCATGGGCAACAAGTTATAGGAGTGACCATTAGTAACTGAGGGCAAAGCTGCTGAAGTGGAGAACTGAAAACAAACAAACAAACAAACAAAAGCTGTGCTTCACTGATACCAGTAGGCACACACGACTTTCATTCTGTGGGGAATCACCGCCCCCCCCGCCCCCAAGACTGCCACAATCTGTGAAAAGGACAAGTCTTGTGTAGAGACAAAAGGACCTGCCCTTACTCTCGACGGAACTGACATGTCTGGGAGGATTTTCACTAAATCCAACGCCAGTTATTGAAAGATAGACAGAGCCTTCCTTAAAAATAAAATGTCTTCCCCTTTTTAAAATGTTTTAAAAACCTTCCGGTATACCAAGTCAAAGACCTGCTTTTGAAGAAGCAAAATGTTTAATATATCTGAGCACTCTGGTATGGGCTGAAGCTCGAGAAGACCAAAGTGACTAAAGTATTTAAGGTGATACATTTTTAAAACACTGACCACAACAAATCTGTATTACTTTTGTAACACTTGGGCATATAAGAAAAATATAACATCAAAAATAAAGACATTGCCTTACATTCAGCCATCTTGTGTTTGAGAGGATACTAACATGGCTTAGTGTATTTTCATTTTTCCTCTTCCATGCCACCATGGCTGTGGGAGCTTCTTTTCCGAGAAGTGCATCAGGAAATTTACATTCCATGTTCTGCAAAGCTTCGGAAGTGTTGAAAGTCTCAGCATACAATTTTCAGATCCAAATCTATTAAAATATTTTTATAATAAGCTAGAACAAATCCAGAAAGCATAAACACACCTTTCGTATGTGTATGGTGTGTGTGCATGCATTCTTACAAATGTGGAAGCGTGTTCGTGTGCTCATATGTTCCCATGTATGTCCATCTGGTGGCTGGAGGCTGACGCTGTGTCTTCCTTGATCACTGTCTGTTTTACAAAGGCAGAATCTCTCTTTTTGAACATGGAGCTTGCTGATTCCATTAATCTGACTAGCCAGTTTGCCCCGGGGAATTCCACCCCTGCCACAGTCTTAGCTGTCCATCACCACCCTTAAAATATCTAGTCTACCTACTGAGTCACATGGTCTTCAGACTTAGTTGAACAACGCAGAGTCTAGAGATAATCACTTTCATGATTCTTCTAGTAAACCGTTTCACATATTCTATTCAACACCTTTGCCATTTGGACAAAGGCATGTGGATACCTAGGATTCTGTTTGTGTAGTTCTTTAAACACAGCACATCTTTCTGAGTTGCTAACAGTAAATTTGCCATGTGATTCTTAGGTCAGTTTTAGCATATTCCACATGCTTCTGCTGTGGTTCAGGCATGGTGCCAGGTGCAAGAATGGGCCCTGGGGAGGGAAGATACAGTATTTCCCTTCATAAAGCTAACACGGTAAGGAGAATCAGACATGAAATAAACCATAAAGCTGGGTGAAGGTTTAGGATGGAAAGTAAGCCTCTACCCTAGTCTCTGTATTTGTTAGGGTAGGATGCGCAAGACAGGCTTCGGCAGAAACCAACAGGTAAGGACTCCAAGCAACCAGTAAATTGAGGGATTCGCCATTGTTGAACCACGAGAAACCTGTGTAGCATAGGGAAAGAAGTCCTTGAGTAAAGTTATGTCGATAATTCAGGTGGACCAGCTGGACAAAGCAGCACCCCAGATCACTCACCTGCACCCGCCTTCTCAAGTGGGGCTCTTGAAAAGTGGCCGCTACGGGATTTACATCACTTCCCATGTACTGAAGGCATCGGACCCCGACACGGAGGATGGCCAGATCATTTTTAAGATTTTACGAGGCCCGTTGCACGGCCATCTAGAGAACACGACAACAGGTAACTTCCGTCTCAATCCTTGTAAGTCCCCTCATTTTAAACTACTAGTGGCTGGCATGGCTAGAGAGTAACTCAGTTAAGTGTAGGCCCATTTGATGAGTGCTCCCTGGGGCTTGCTGAAAGACTCAGCTTATGAATCAATACTGTTGCTAATGGAAGTTTGAAGCTGCATCTTCTAAACTCATCTTCATAAGAAGAAACAACTCCTGGTGCACAGCAGCTTAACTCTTCACCATTTTGTTGTGTTTTATTTTGTTTTTTCAGGTTGTATAGTATTCAGAACACGGCACCAGGGACAGATTGATATTTCAGACTAATTTCTTTCTTCTAATATGCATCCTATACGACAGCAGATTCTTTTTTTTAAATCTGGGGTTTTTTAATGGATCTGTTAGATTATATATTATTTCTGCTTCAGGAAGGCGGTGATCACAATACCTCATTAAGCAGGGTGGCAGAGTTTTATTAATTCCCTATGTCCTTTCTCTTTAGTTTAGCACTGCAAGGCAAATAAATATCCCTGAAGCAAAGCAAATTTAAAGATGAATCCATTGCATTTGAAATTGAACATAGCTACAATAATGTTAATTTCCTTTAAAAATAAACTTGAGCTCTTTTGTCTTGAACAAGGTCTTGTGTAGGCCAGGCTGGCCACAGACTTGACATGTAGCTGATTGTGGCCTCAAGCTTCTGATCATTCTCCCTCTGTACCCCAAGAGTTAGGATTACAGATGTGTGACACCATGTGATATTTGGGTGTGCTCCATGATGCTAGGCAACTACTCTACCACCTGAATCCCCCCCTCCCCCCCCCACACACTCAGCACTATTCCTTAAGTCTGTGCTTCAAACAGAACAGCTGTGTGATTTTATCAGCTCTTAAGTGGTGTTTGATCTGATTACTTGTGGGATTCGTTTATTTCTTGCCTGTAGGTGAATTTATCCATGAGCGGTTTAGCCAGAAGGACTTGAGCCGTAAGACCATCCTTTACATCATAAATCCATCTTTGCAAGTGAATTCAGATATCCTGGAACTTCAGGTCATGGACCCCACAGGGAACACTGCTCCTCCTCAAAGGTAACTTTCCATTATTCGTTGGTTCTACACGTCATGTTTAAAATGTATCTGATTAAGAAAATGAGATAATCTTTCCCACACCAGACATAATGGGGAAAAGCTCAGACAATTTATTTGGAAGAGGGGATTTCTGTTGTATTATTTCTAGATGATGGAAAAGCCAGTGGTTTCCAAATTATAAAGGCATGCTTGCACACACTGGGAAGTTGCTCTCTGAGCTCAAAGCACATGTGAACATCCTGCAGCCAGAGGTCACTCTAGGACTGTGTTAGTCGCCGCTGGCTTCTGAACAGTGTTGTGAACCAGGGTGGGATGAATAGGAAGGAACAGCCAAATATATTCTCTCCTACAGAAAAGAAGGAAAGAGAACACATTAGTGCCTCTGCAAGTTAGCAAGCCTTATAGGCAAGATGAAGAGAGCGTAAAGAAAAATAGACTCGAGAGCATTTTTAAGTGATGTTTAGAAATGTGGATATATATGATATAGGATAGTAGCCAGAACACAAACAAATCTGCGATATTAACAAGATTAACAGAGCAGGGTAATTTCAGTGACTGCGCCTCCTTTCCAGATGCTCCTTGGATATAGACCTTGAATAATTTACTGGCTGACAGATGGTCATGATGAAGGTCCTTTCGTCCATTTTTTGTGGTGCATTAGTTTTCTTTATTTACTGCCTTTCCTAAACGGCTCAGAGAAAAGTTAATTTGGTCTAAATTTTGTGTTCACCATATCAGAGACATATAAGATAGCATAAATGACCATAACCTTACTATGCTTTCTCTAGGATGAAATGTGAACAGGAGAGAAACATGATGAGAAAGTGTTCTCAGTACTGTTTTGGTGGTTTGTTTTGTTTAGTTTTTTTCCTCATCCTGTAGTGTAATTTCACCATTCTCCAGCAGAGGTTGCTAGAGTCGTTGTTAGCAAAAACTGTCACCCAGTCTCAGACACAAGTAGTGAGTGACCCTGCCTCCATTGCCTATTAACTAACCCCACAGCCTTTGGTCCCATGGCTTGCTGGTACTGGCAGGGAACAGGTCCCTGCACTTAAAATCCTGAGATTATAAACCAAAACGAATGCTCCCCCAGGAATCAGTTTCCACAAGCAAAGCAGGGTTACAGTACAGTTACAGTTTAAAGAATGACTTGCTTTTTCAAACAAGTATCTTTATTTTCAAGAAAAGGTTTTAAACTTACTTTCTAAAGATATTAACTAATTGTGTTCACTCAGCTTTGTAGTCTTTTTGTTGTTGTTGTTGTTCTCCTGAGATGCATAGTATTGATCAGCCTTGACCCTGAGCTAGTGCAAGCCTTTGGTCCTCCAGAGGCCCACATGGTATAAAGACAGAATTTCCTCCCAGAAATGGCACTAGGTTCCCTCTTACAGTACCCTTTTCATGCCTTATTGGTAGTAGCAACGAAAAGACTTCATGAAGATGCTTTGTTTTTAGGTAACTATAGAAGTTACTTACGCAGGTCACAGCAGTTATCACTTCCATGGAGGTTCTTTCAGGTCAGCATGCTTGCTTGTGCGTGGATAACTTTTCACAGGCTCAGGCTGGAGATGTTCCTCCCACCTCCAAATGGCTAGAACCCGTGAAGAAAAATGCCTGCAGACAGCTAATACAAAGAGAACTCATATTTGGTCCCAGCATGCCTTGTGCTATTTTCTTTTGACTGGCCAGGGAAGTAGGTATTATTCAGCATTTGAGTGGAATAGTTACGACCAAGTAGATGTTTGTTTTCTGAAACTAAGCACACATTTTTCTGATAACAAACAAAAGGAGGTGTGTGCTCAGGCCTGACCACCTGAGCTTATTCTCCAGATCCAACTCTCAACAATTGTCTTTTGTCTTTTGCACACACGCACACACACACACACACACACACACACACAAAGAGAGAGAGAGAGAGACAGAGAGAGACAGAGAGAGACAGAGAGAGAGACAGAGACAGACTTTATAAAAACAGAAACAAAAGTCTAAATAGTGGTTTGTCTTTACAAAGTGACCAGCAAGAGCCTTCTAACACACACAATATGAATCATAGGCGTTTGGAATCTTATCATTTTGAGCTCTATTTGATATTATTCATTTAATCAACAAAAACCATAAGGTCGGGTACCATCATAATCTACAATTTGCAGGCAAGGAAACAGAGGCACAGAGCTAGAAGAGACTTCCACACTCGTGCAGCTGGTTAGTGTGGTAACTAGAGTTCAGCCCTTAGTAGTCCATGTGGCCACCCTGCTTTGTCCCCTTACCCTTCCTTAATGCCGGCTCAGCCCTTCTTTCCCTGTAGGTATTGGCCATCCAAGATGCAAGGAAGAGGAATACTTATCCATAAAGAACCTTAAGGGTTACCTGGGTTTTTGTGAAAATGTGAAAAACCGACTGAGTAGTATGCTCTCCATATTTAATGCCCTGGGGATTGTAATATAGATAATTATCCTTTGGACATGGAGTGGAACAGGCCTACACTCTGGTTCTACCATTTAGCAATTGTTCACAACGGCTTTCTGATCTGTATAATGGGGAAATACCACAGTAGGCTTAGTTAAACAAGTGAGGTCAAACATATGGAAGGATCTTGTAAGTTCTTAGCAAATGCATCTTGGGGTCCTTAGTGCTAGTGTTCATTTCCTTGAGTTTTGTTAATTCAATTGACTGTTTGAAGAAGTATCCTGAACTATTTGGTGGGTTAAAGTCTATCTCTGATTGGATATTGATTTTAGGGTGATGCACATAGCAAACAGTCCACATGGTTATTCACAATAAGCTAAACACGGTTTTGCTGTTGTATTTTCTATGCATTATTAGTTCTGAGGGATCAATAGAAGCTCTGGTTCATCATAGGAAAGTTTGGTCTGGGCGAGATCAGTCCAGTTACCAGCAGCTGGCTAATTGGTGAGTGTGTTTAATTATATCACATCAGATTTCATCAAGCTGATCATGTTATTGAGAATCTATGAGAGAGGGTGCATTGTGCAATTCACCTCACCTTAACAGGCTACCGGGCCAAGTCTCCTCCCCTCCCCTCCCCCATCCAGGTTAGTGCAGGCAGCAGTTAGTCATGGAACACATTTGGAAATGCTGCCATAAATAGAAGCTACTTTATACCACCAAAATCCATGGATGTTTGACTCAAAATTTAGATTTGGCTTAGTGTCTAAATTCTAGGCAGTGCTCTAGGTGCTTAAAACACAATCCTCCAAAGATAATAAGGAAATTAGACTCAAGGCACTGAAATAATTGTCTCTGAGGTTGTGGAAGAGTGGCAGCTGAATGTGAACCCTGACCTCCACGTCTCAGAGATCATGTCTCTTCCTGGCTCTGGCCATAACTTGACTTGTTCACAAGCTTGCTCTGTTCTCTGGCTCAAGTTGCCTCCCGACATGATCTACAGAATCTAAGCACACTACACAGGGCTTGTGGCACTCATTAAAAAATATATATAATGAGAACAAAGCCAACCTACACCAATGTAGTTTTCTTAGTACATGGTCCATCTGGCCTCTGTTATACACACACGCACAAAACAGACAGACAGAAAAGAAGAAAGAAAGAAAAAGAGAGAGATAGACAGGCAGACAGAGAGACAGAAAAGTGAAAGATAGAAAGAGAAGAAAGGGAGAGAGGGATGGAAGGAACGAAGGTAAAGAATTAACTTCAAAATAGAAGTTGGTCCCTATGGCCCTTCTCAATCGGGGTTTCTCTGCTCACTGATTCTTGTCCTCGCTGGCAACTGAGCCCAGCTGTTCTATTACTCAGTCTTGGCCTCAAAAGAGAAAAGTCAAAAGAAATGTAAAAGGAAAGGAATTTCTATCAGACAAACTTTAAAACATTTACACTGCTTTTATGAAACACCTTGTAGGGGGAGAGGTTGAAGCCGTTTGCTCGCTAATGCCTGCACATTGTCTACAGCCCAGAGTTAACATGTGTATCCCCAGTCTCGAGCTAAGGAAGCACAGAGGAAGGAAAAGAAAATGGCACTTATTAAGCACCCACTGTGTACAGGTGCTTTGCACACATTAACTAATTTTAACTTTAATGATGTGACATGACTGTAATTCTCCTCATTTTACGATAATGAAAACTGAAGCCTAGAGAGACAGAGGAACTGACCGCATCCCTGCACTAATGAGTGGTTGCGAGGTGTGTTTGACTCCAAAGTGCTTGTTTTCTCTACTCACTCTGCCGCCTCCTGGCTAACCACTCCCCACCATCAAGAGAAATGGAAACCGGGAAGCACAGGTGTTCAAAGTATGAGGTTGTCGGGGCTTAATAGCTTCATCTCTGAATTGATAAAGTTTAGACAGAATGCTTAGAAAAGTATGTTTTAGCATTTCAGTTTTCCAAACTCAGATGCTACTTGATTATAAGTTAATATCTAGTTATAGTAATAATGACCTAATCACAATTTTAGCTTCTATGAAACGTTTTACTGAGAAGCTTGCCATGCTTAATGAGCCCTCACAGATGTTCATTTAACTACTTTGAAGTATGACTTGTGTTTAGTATGCTTTAAGAAGAGAGGAAACTGAGGCAAGGAGAGGCTAAAGTGTACTTATTAACCTAGATTGATGTCCCAGGTCCCAAACTGATGTAACCCCGAGTGTTTCATTCAGTTTGTTGCTCCTTCATATATATGAATCAGATAGCTACAAAATAAAATACCAAAAGCACACAATTTTTTTCACCGACAGGCTCTCTCAGTGTGGACCTTGTCGACGTGTTCATAAACCGACGTCCTGTTCACAGCTGCTAAGCAGCATCCCCAGGCGTTGAGAACTGCAGTATGCCTCAGAGAATAACATATGTGCCCAGTTAAGAAACCACACATTGACACTGAACTCCATTTTTCTCTCTAATCAGGTCAGAATAGTGGTCAAGAGGTACAGAGTAAGACAGGGTTATAAGGAACATGTGAGAATTTTCTGGCTTAGAATTATCTTCAAGGTGTCTGAAGGATGCTAACGATTCTGGGAAAGGACATTTCTGTCTGTCAGCTCAGCTCAGGAAACAGTACAATGAGCAGACAGTTGTGGAGTACTCTGTGATGTGCTGTGTGTCCACACTCTGCAAAGTGAGTTGTCACACATAGGGAAGCAAAGGCTGCTCCCGCGGAGCATGCTTACTGTAGTGTGCTCTGCATGAAAACACAAGTCGGGATAAGGGTTTAACTGAAGAAAGTTAAACTTTGACAAAGATTCTGTGATGTTAAATGACGTGTCCAAACACCTTTCCTTGTGTCTGACTGTTTGAGTTACTGAGTGGCAGAGGGTCCAGAAGCCTCCAGGTGTATAATCCAGCTTCAGCGCCTTCTGTTCCCAGAAGTGGTTGTTGGAGACCAAAATTTAGCTTTCACGTAGAATCAACGCCTCTGCTGTGCTGCATGTCTCTAGCCTGGGAGCACTCAGCTGAAGGCATCTTTCCTCTCAGGAGTCAGCCACAAAGTCTGGACAGAGTTTTAATGGTTGTGAGCAGGGTAAAGTACAAAGCTATATTCACTATAGAGGGACAGAAGGTGCTGCCGTACTTTTCAGAGTCCAGGCTGCCGCCCCACAGCAAAGAGGCCTTGATTCTAACAGCCACAGTGTGGGGTGGGGAAGCCCTAGCCTAGGGGCTCCTGCCCTTCAACTTGAAAAGTTTACCACATGCCTTTAATTCATGGTATGTTGTTAACCATCATTTCTGCCCATAGAATGTAGTCTACTCAATGGTAAGAAGAGGGTCCCTTAGATGTGAGGATGTCAATCCAACCTTATCTTCACAATGCCAAAAAACACAGAACTTCCAGACTGATCTTATAGACTCCAACATCTGAATGTCTAATACCAAACTACAGTCATGTGGATTCTTACAGGGAGAATTCCAACCTGATTGGCTACACCGTTTCTCTGTCTCTGTCTCTGTGTGTGTGTCTCTCTCTCTCTCTCTCTTTGTCTCTCTTTCTCCCTTAGGTATTTTCACAGAGTTTAATAAGAAAAGCAGCTTTCCAAATAAATTACTGCAAAAAAAGTTTACATTCAGAACATATTGTATATATCCTGTGGGTATAGGAGACTTTATTTAATTTTTTTTCCTGGAAAATCTATAGCCTGGGTTAACTTTCCTGTCTTTTTTTTCTTTAAACAGTTTTAAGGAAAATAAAAATAGGACATTGTTTGGTGACAGTGTTAACCTACAGGCATCGTGATAATTTAGATGGTGTGTCCAGAAAATATGCATGCACACACCCAAACACTGAGACCCTTTGTGCTTTGGAGTGAACAGCCCTCTAAATTGTCCCCTTCTTTATCTAGATCAGCAACCGGATTGCATTGAGTGTTAGGCCTTACGGTTACGTGGGTGTGTGCAGTGGCTCTGATTGCTGCTTGCAGTGCTTAGTATCGACAATGGGTGGAACTGACTCAGCCTTGGCACTCACTTGACTCTTAGGAGACTTAGCTCAAATTCCTCAACATATATTGCAGATATTGGTTTCCCATTTATTTTGCTGTCTTCTCCCTGAATCGTTTTATTTATTTATTTATTTATTTATTTATTTATTTATTTATTTATTTAATATTTTGCGTTTTGCTTTCTTTTTACCTGAATTCTTTAGGAATTCTTATCTTATTTATTGCCACTGGTTGACCTTATTAAGTATTCTTTTATTGTGCTTTAAGAATAGTTCTATTTCATGCTAGACTTAAATTCTATTGCAAACCAATATTTTTAATGTAAAAATATTTTCAAGTCATCTTTATGCTATCCAGCATGCAGTAACAATGTTCTCCAACTGTTGAAGGAACACCCATGTCTGCAGCGCGCATGTCTTATCGTGAGCCTCTGCAGTAAGTCTATGCTGCAGTGTCTCTCTACCCCGCACTAGCGTCCGTAGATAAATCAGTACAAGCGTATTTATTTTATTGGTGAACTTTGTATGATATGATAGTGACCTGTGACCCCTGCAAGAGTGATAGAACAGTTGTTGAACCTTTCTGGCCTTAGTCTCCCATCACCCCTTTTAGGTTCTTTAGATGACAGCCATTAAATATGACAATTTCCATCAAATGTCAGATGTAGCAGAACCTATTTATGAATAATATTCAGCTGTATACAGTTGGACCTCTGTGTCCTACCTTGCAGATATAGCCAATTATAATTCAAAATTATTTATTAAAGAATTATGTCATACTGAACAGGCACAGACCCTCTTCCTTGTCATCAGTCTCTAAACAATATAGCAAATCAGCTATTTACACAGCATTTACACTGTATTTGGTATTGTAAGTCATTTAAAGATGAAGTAAGGCATGCAGAAGGATACGCACGCGCTACGTGTGAGTCGAATATGTACATATGTCAGCATCAGCAGTGGGCCGTGGACCCACTCTTCCGTGGACACTGAGGGATGACTACGGTTGCACCCAAGCCACACACCATTGTATCTCTTTCATTGCACAGAAGGAGGGATGCGTGTTAGGTACAAAATACACAGACACTGTAGTCCCTAAGCACATCCGGGGATAACTTTTCATTAAAGTGGAGCCAAGTTCTGAGATCTTCCTGAAATGAATGGGCTCTTGAACTTCATGCCTGCTAGTTTCTTTCCCATTTGAACTTCTACCTCGTCACCAACAACTGTGGGACTTTTGCAGTCCTTTTAATCTTACTTCTTTCATGTACAAAATAGAATTTCTAACACTTTCTCTGTTCCCTCTTAGTTGATCATTATGGTGATCAACTAAGAAAATGCAAAAATGCATCATGAACAAATTTTCCAAATTAGCGTAAGGGATTTCTGACACTGGAATGGGTTAATCAAACTCCTTTGCCGCCTTGATGGAATTCAGTGCTCGGGCTCCTATCTAGCTGACCACACTAAGGGATATTCTTATGGGTACCTTATGATCACCTTTCTCCTTTTTTTTTTTTTTTCATGCACAGCTTGGAGCTGAAGTGGTCTTATATTGGATGGTCTCAGACTGAATATGAAGTCTGTGAGAATGTAGCCTTATTACCCTTGGAAGTTACCAGAAGGGGATATTCCATGGACTCAGCCTTTGTGAGCATAGAGGTAACAACTCTAAAATTCAAATTGTCAAGATAGAACTTAAAGTTGGTGGTGAGTCCCTGTGATGATATTTTTTTTTTTAGAAAAATTCAGAATGGCCAAGGAAACTGCAAACTGCAGTGTGTTGGGGGGAGGGGTAGGTCATTATATGCCGGAGAGCCCAAGTACACAGCATCTTTGTCCCTCAGACTTTCAGTGATTCCTAAACAGTTTTTAAAATCCACTGTTGGTTTTGAAATCTGGCTACTTCCACACTTTCTTTAGCTTTCAAGTTTGATTTCACAGAAAGATGTATCTAACTTTGTGACTCCGTATTAAACTGCACTTTGAAAGGTGTATACAGCTTCTATGAGATGCCCACAGCAAATGCCAGTCACCAGCTGTGCAAGAACAGGATCCCTTTTCATGCCCCAGTGGCTAAGGTAAAACAGGAGACATAAGCCTATCTGGAGATGTACCCACGTCCTGCAGAAACAGAAGGGTACTGAAGTGTAAAGTCCGCACACTGTCACTTTGGCCAGATTTGCTGTCCTTTCCGTAGGCCGGAGCACAACCCAAGGCTTACAGAGTTGAAGGGCTTTGGAAGTCGTTGTACCCACAGCCCTTGCAGAAAGTGGGCTTTCAGAGCTGGTTTACGTGCTTCAGTGGGGAACAAGAGAGACCCCTGCTCAGTCTGAGAAGCTGAGCCCCTAAGTGAGGTATCATCTCGGCTAGTCACAGTTATGATGGGTTAAAACACCTCAGAACACCGTGGACCTGAACCTGACCACATCCAGACTCACCATAATTTATCTTTCTAGTGAGTACAGGTCCCTGTCTCCAGGACCTGCAGGGGATTCATCATCAGAGTGGGAAATTGGCATTTCCCATAGTTCCAGGGAATGGCTATGGGAAAAAAGAGAATTGATTTTTTTTTAACATTCCCCCCCCACCCCACCCCCGGTCGTTCACAGAAAGTGCCATATGTTTGTGTGCAGCATTTAGGTCTATGTTACCACTCAGAGCAACACGTAAAAGAGCCTGTATGGTGCTTTAGTCTATGTAAGTTGTATGAACATGAGAGCTAAGGGTGCAGGCCCTCATCAAGAATAGTCCCTGAGGTTTTGGAGAGTGCTCGATACAGTGGAACCTGCCATCTTCCAGAAGATCTTCTGGGCTACCTGACTGAGAAGAGAGAGAAGACATAGCCTGTGCTGTTTGCCTTCACTGAATTGTGTCCCTTTACCCAAACACTTTGCCTCAGACATGCTTTTTCCACCTAGGATTCTGTAAACTCGGTGGTGGTAAATACTAGGTAATTGCATGTGCGAGAACCATGCAGACAAATGTAACTTCCAGCATATGGTGGATGCAGGTGTACAATGGGCTGCCTTTTCCCCAGCAAAGGCTGGTTCAGGGGGAGCCTTGGCATTGAAGACAAAGAGCAAATGGAAGCCTAGGAGGTAATCCCTTCTTCAGCAAGATGTTTCTAAACAGAATGATTAACCTGTTAGCATCTTGGTTGGAAACAGACGTTGTTGGAATCAACAGGAAGGGATGGACATTTTAGCGCTTAACGTTGTGTACTCTTGCTCCGTTTCCACGGCCTTGACCATCGTCAACATCTTAAAAATGCGTAAGAGTAACAACCGTTGGTGAGGTTTGCCCAGGGTCTCACTCAATGGCCATTTCCAGACTCACCGCAGACATTTTGTTTAGCAGACATGTAGGCTCCCCTTGGGGGTCTAAGAGCATGTCTTCAGAACCAGGATGCAGTGGGACAGTCTGTAGTCCAGGGCGGTTTTCTCTTTTTACAGCTTTCGTGACTAGGGCTCTAAACCTGTAGGTTCTGTGTGCGGATTGCCTGTGCATAGCTGCTTGCCAAGTCTGTCAGTCCCACAAAGCTTTCATTCATGTTGGTGCAGAGTGATGGTTTCATCCAGGCAGGACAGCAATCTGGCCTAAGGGATTTCCATGCCCTGGAGCTGACTGCATCAGCCACTGCCTGCTTCTCTCTCTCTCTCCCCCCTCCCCCCTTTCTTCTCCCTTTTAAACCAGGAAAGGTCATGGAATAAAATGGTGCTCATAACAAAGAGTACAATAGGGTTTTAAACTTTATTCTATTTTTTCCAATAATTGGATACTTTTAAAAGGAGAAACAATCAGTTAACTTAAGGGGAAAAAAGCATGCCACATAGCGTGGATCCAAAATGGTTTATTATAAATTTAAAATTCTTACCTAATTCTCTGGTGTAGAGTATTTACTTTTGTTTTTAAATGACTTTTTTCCCCCACTAAGGTCAACCAAGTGTCAGCTGTAGCTGGAAAAGATTTTACTGTCACTTCATCCAAACTGATTCAGTTTGACCCAGGTATGTTTTTTGTTTATAGTTTGTTTCATATTCTATAAGCAGTGGGAAGACAGGATATTATGCAGTTTCAGCCAACTAGAGGATCATCAATGAGCCATATCACCCTATTCCCAACAGACAACTTAGGCCTGAAGTTCTACCCTTACATATGTTTTTATTAGTAAATATATATTTGAATGGAGAAAAAAGTCATAACAAATAATAAACATAAAATATCAAAGAATAAATATGTCCAAAAAGATATTATTATAATGGTAATTTAATAAGCACATATTTTGGTAGAAATTTTTCAAATGTTATGATTATCTAGATTCCTAAGAGGAGTTTCTAAATGATCTCTTTTGAAACAAGTTGATATAACATGCTTCCAGGGCATATGATTATTTCACTGAATAGCACTTACTTTGATTTAAATCTGTGGAAAATGTTGCTAGGTACCAAAAGGTAAAATGTTAAAATGTAGTTTCTTCTCCTGAAGATGTTCTGTTGCATGTAACATATAGACATGAAAATATTTGCCAGCAGAACTTTGGAACCCAAAGTGAAAGCAATTGTTCTGCATAAAGAAAATGCTGGGGGACTTCCTGGAGTGGGCAACATTCTAGTGGGGAGGGGGAGGAGGGGCAGGAGGAGGAGGGGGAGGAATGCTGAAGCAGTAATACAAAAGCACTGCTTACTTTTGGGGAAGTCTGTCTTAAAGCCAAGAGGCTGGACACCGCCCTTCCAGGCTCTCTTGTGGCCGGGATTAACTGCCTCCGTATTCTGCATGGCTCTCCCTCATTCCCTGTGGTCCATAAAGGACCTTGGTCACTCAGTGAAGAACAAATGGAAAGATGCTAGAGAAGTACCCAGGGCTTGTGGCTTTGTGTACCCTGATGATTCTATCAAGCGTAAGCTCACTCGACACTCAATGACTAAGTATCTTCCCCATCCCCAAATGGATGATTTTTGTGTCAGGAGAGGAATGTCTTTGTGCTGTTCACAACAAGAAGCAGAACACAGGAAGATTATATTGTTTTTCCATAACTAAGTGCTGCCAACTGTATAGTTTTGAACATAGCAGTTTCAGAGGCTTTTCAAGCTAAGACCAATGTGTGGATCAGGTGAGGGAGAATCTATCCTGTCCCTGTCTTTTGTGCCTTTTGTAGTTTGCTGGCAGTCTTTGGTGCTCCTGGCTCTTGCTATATCTCCTTAGTCCTGTCTTCACCTTCGCATGATATTCTACCTATGAATAAATCCTCCTTCACCATAAGAACCCAAGTGAGCTTAGATTAAGGAGCTACCCTGTTCTACTGTGACCTCATTCTAACTCATTACTCCCCCATTTACACATTACACATGGTAGGTGCTGGCAGTTAGTTAGGAAGGCCTCACAATATAAGCTTTGGGGGTTACAATTCAGCTAATAACAAGTTTTCTAACATGGCTGAGTTAGGCTGACCACGTTATTGCTCTTCTGTATTTGACACTTACCTTCAGGACTTTGTAGGTTCTTCCGTCCTCAGCTCTACCACAAAAGGGTTAATGTTCTTTTCATCCTCATATTTTAAAGGACTTGTTTGAAAGTCAATCATTTCTGCCATATGTCCTTTTTATTATCATAGCTGTTTGCTGCAAGTTAGGTTTTCAGCAGCCCGCCAGGCGCTCTGTTTGGGTTGAGAGGAACTAGAATGTATCACCCTAGGGGAGACACAGAAATTTATCTCTTGGAGATTCCACTGCATAAGATAAATGCCTGTTTGTCTAGAAGAGTTTACATGCTGTTTTGATAGCTGCTAATGACTTCTGGGGGCTCCGAATGGTCTCCGGATTTTAATGACTGTTTATACATTGGAAAATAATATAAGCATATTTTATACATTTTTTAAAAAGCCATATGTTTGGCTGCTCATGATTTTGGAGTTTATTAAGCCAGAAATAATTTCGTATCATGAATCCTTTCTCTAGAGAATGAAAAATATCCCCCATATCCACAGGTCCAATAAACGTTTATATACTTTCACATTGTAAATCCGTGCTTCTTCTAGATGGCCCCTGCCTCACCCTATCACTTTGCCAGGAGCGATCTATTCATTTCTCTGGAAATATCAGCTTCCCTGGTGCCAGAGAAGCAGCATGGGCCATCCAGCAGCTGGAGTGAGGCTGCAGAGCTCTGGCTGGGGTGGGGTGAAGGCTTGCCTCGGAGCACCTCACCGAACTTTGCAAACACGGACCCTGAGAGCACATTCAGCTGTTGTGACTAACCTGAAGTGCTCAAGTGCCTGTGCAAACACTCTAAAGAAAATGAGTGCTTTCCTTTAAAAGATGTGTCCCCAAAAGGTTTGATGCATTCTTAATCAAATCTTGATCATTCTGAAAAAGTCAAAATGTTTTCCAAAGGAACAGCTCTCTAATTTGGCATTTCCTGAAAAAATATTGAGAAAATGTCTCTCAACAGAGAAATCTGCTTTGTAGGAAAATATCCAGGGATTCGTTTTCTCTGTAAAGTGGGGCATGCTTGTATGAAAGGGCATCTCTCCTGTGCTCTATCCAGCACCTTTTGTTTTCTGGAAACAGGAAGGGGATATTCAAGCCTTCTGAAAACCCAGGTATATCTCGGGAGTTAAGGACCACCTTGACCTCGAATTGCAGGAAGCAGGGCACCAAACAACAGCCATGAAATCACCACTCACAATCTTGTTAACCTGAGAGAGTGACCCCACACACCTAGAAGGCTTGAAATCAACGTGAAATATAGGTCAGCAAGTCAGAAGCCCTTAAAAGAACTCTGAGGAGGTCTCTTTCAACTATTTGGTTTTGTTCCATAAGATCCAGCAAAAACTTTTAAGGCCTTTTTGGTTTCTTTGTGTGTGTTTGCTTGCTTGCTTAGAAGCGATACTATCATTTTTCTACTGCTTGAGACATGAAAATACATTTCTATGCATTTGATTTTTATTTAAGTTATACTGAACATTATGACGCTTGGTGATCAGAACAGTACTCTGAATATTAACTGTCTCCATTGTCTACCTCTTTTAATGCTCATGTAATTTCCATAGCTGCCTCTAAAGTCCCAGAGTCTCCAGGTACCCAACGTTCACACAGACACTCTCAAATGCAGTCTGCTAAAGCACTCACTTTCAGAATGTCAGTGATGTCTTCTCTCACTAACCACTGTCTAAAGCCTGAATCTGGCCACCTGCTGTCCAGGGTTCTCTGTAGTGTAGCTACAAAATCTACCTGCAGCCTGTGACCTCCTTTCCCCAAACTTCTTCATTCAGCTGATCTATTTTCCACTCGCTTGACCCAAACCTCAACTTTTTGAACTTCCTTAGATTGCTTTTCATTTCCTCCCTCCTAATCTCTGCATGTGGGTCCTATAGGCACCTACTGTGCACACACTCTGTTCTCATCTGTGTGGGTGGGTCCTACAGGTACCAACTGCACACACTCCATTTTGTATGTTTTGTCAACTAATTCCACATAACTTTGACTTCCTGGTACATACAAAGAAAGGCTACAGAATTCCTGGGTCCCCTATCCACCTAGCCAACCAAGTACAAATCAAAAACTAATCAGAAAAGTCATTTCTTTCTGTACTTACTGCAAACCCTTTGATTTTCCTCTGATTATACCTGGGGCAATGCAATATCCAAACAGTGTTCATTATATTGGCATTAGAAACAATCTAGGGATGAACTAAAGTTTACAGGAAGGTTGCATAGGTTATGTACAAGGGATGCAAGCAACAGCAGATGCTGGTAATCGGTGGGCGTCCTGGGACTCATCCTCCTGGATACCCCAAGACAACTGTCTTGTCTCCTCCTAAAAGTTTCAAATTCCTTTAGATAAGAGCTTGGCTTATGCTGCACTTCTGACATTTCCCATAGCTTCTAATGCAAAGGCAAGTGCTTATGGGTAAAACAGACATTTTGGTGGATTGGCTCACCCATCCCTGAGGTGAGAATTAATTACTATTTTATATTCTATAGTTCAACTTCTGATTTTGCAAGGACTGTAAAAAGAAATAATCTGAGCACCCAGAAGATGCTGGATGGTTCCCAAATCAGCCATCAACTTATACTATTTATCAGAATTATTGTAGATACCTCTATTCTTTGCCTCTAAGAGCAGCCTGAATCAGAAGTGAATAATTTCAACTTTCCATTGAATGCTACAGGGATTAGTGATATGCTGATTTGGTTACAAAATCTATAAGAGACATGTTCAAGAAGGTGGCTGTTTTGTGGATGACAGAGTTAGAAAATGTCAATCTGTAAGGAAGATGTCAATTTTCAGAAGAGAAGCCTGGAAACAGTGTTTAACTACCTTATAGAGAAAGACTTATTGGCGTGGAAGCACCCGTAAGCAGGGGGGACAGGACAGACTTTCAAACTTTGCCCTAGGTACCAACCTATAAACTTACTGCCCTTTGCCCCCATTCTTGTACCTCTCACTCCACCAAAAAGCCTTCAGCTTGCTTACCTCTACCCTCATCTTTCCATCTAAATAAATCCAGGAAGCTGTCTTACAGTTCCCGTCGTAGAAACTGCTAAGGATTGGACTTTTTCAGAAGTATCTTCCAGCCTTGGTATCTCTGCCTTTGATTTGTCTTCCATCCCAATGGGGCAGAGTGGCTGGGATAGTATAGTGAATAAAAACTTGTATTTAGTTCAAAAGATTATGTGGAATAAACTTGATTGTACTCCTTGATAGAATCAGGGGGCAGGGAAAAGGGCGACTGTACCAGTCCATGTCTACAGTCTCCGGCCTACACATTTGCTCTAGGAGAGTGTCCAACTGCTGAGCATTGCATCATCAGAGAAATCAGGCATGGGTTAGACCTGGGCAGGGAGAGCAGCTGACACAGGCAGCTGTCGGTGGAAATGAATCACTTCAAGGGCTCCGTGAGGTGCTGAAGCACCATCCAATAATCACTTCTTTCTGCTGCAGCATCTTCAGATTTTTTGCAAGTATTAAGATTTTCAAAATTGTAGTAACTATTTCTTAAGCAAGGAGGGGATGGATTGGGAGAAAAATTATGTTTGGGATTTTGTGCAGTAAACGCTTTTTTTTCTCCCCCTGGGTAATGCAGCTCACTTTTTGTTACAGTGTTTGTATTGAAGGCCGATCATCATTGTCCAGGAACAAATGCGGTCTTTTTTATATTATTTGGGAGAACAGCGGGGCCTCCGTGGGTTGGTGGCAGTACAATAGCTCACTTGGGCTACCGCAGTCTAGCTGTAGACATGTTAATTAATATATTTCTCTGACACCTAGGTGATTGAAATAGCAATTAAAGAGTAATTAAAATGTTTACTTCTTGTAGGAATGTCAACTAAGATGTGGAATATAGCAATTACCTATGACGGATTAGAGGAAGATGATGAGGTCTTTGAAGTAATTCTGATCTCCCCTGTCAATGCGGTTCTTGGCACAAAGACAAAAGCTGCAGTGAAAATTTTGGACTCAAAAGGAGGTATTCTTTTGATCCTCGTCTTGGTCCTGGCACCATGGCTGCTGGCTTGCAGCAGCAACGTGCTTGATAACACCTTCAAGTCAAAATGCATAATTTCTTGTCAAGAAAGCGCCTCCATCATGACCCCAGCTTCTTTATTCTAGTTTGTGCTTCATGTGGCTTTCCTCCTGCTACGAGCAATGGCTGCAGAAAAGCAACAAGTCAGTGCCCTGGTTGCTTTTTTTCTAACCGTTTGTTGTTCTCACCAAGGGGGAAACAATGTTGGTGAGAATCTATCGACAATTATTTTCCCCCTGAGTTTGCAGGGCTGTAATTATCTTCCTCTGTTAAAGAGAGCTCCCCGTGCCTAAAACTGGAGCCCCCACTGTAGTGTGACCAGGAAAATTCTAAGAAGGGAAGGAATTGGAGAAAAATAGACGTGAAGATGCAGCTGGCTAGGGACAGGGGCAGCTGGAGAATACTAATGAATGACTTGGTAATGTAGAGCCAAACAGTTCTGGGAAGGTTCTGCTAGAGAGCAACATGCAAATAAAATAAAAAGCAAAGCCCGTGGTGCTCTGAGGTTTTGTTCTGCCAAAGTCCTTCTGTTTCTGGTTCCTTATCTGTGTGACATTTTATGTGTCCAGCATGACACTCCATTTTAAGCCTTTATTTTTATGCTTGTCAAGCCCTGTAGTCTGTGTTTTTTCTTACCTGTAATCTATTGCTTCCTTGCTCACCCTAAAATAAAAATGGGCCCTGTCTCCTTTGCACATCCATGTTTCCATGAGATCTCTCATCCCACTTTCTTCCCCACATTTGCTTCTCTTACAGTGGGAAGGTCTGGTCACATTAATTGTGTGAAATGTACAAGTACAAAAACACCCTGGGCTGGAAATGTAGCTCAGCTGCCCAGTGCTTGCTTAGCCTGTGAAAGGCTCTGTGCTTGAATTTTAGTGCTGCTAAAATGGAAATAAGTGTCCAGACAGGTTCTGTCAGTAGGTTCTTTTTTGTTTTCTTGTTAGTTAAGGTTTGTAATTACCTTTTTACTTATGATGTGTGGAGAGGTCAGAGAACAAGTTGAGGGACTCTCTTCCCTTCTATTATGTAGGTTCCCAGGATCAAACACCGGTAGTGAGGGTTGGTGGCCAGCATCTTCACCTGCTGAGCCTTTCACTGGCCTAGTTTGTTTGTTTGTGCCTTTGCAGAAATATCAATTGCTGAGGTTCCCACAGAAGCCACTCTCTTAAGATTCACTAGGGTTTTGCCATGTTATAGTTGATTGCAAATTTTTAAAGCTGCTGCTTGATCACATGATACCTTTAAACAATTCCAGTTTCTGCCTCTAAAAGATTGGAGGAAAACTGAATATTCTCAAAGTGTGTGGGGGGTGGTACTTGACCACAGAAGGATCACAGAAGGAGGGAAGCGAGCCGGTTCCCTGAGTGTCTGGAATGATTATAAAAACCGTGACAATGATTTTCATCTATGATTTGTGGGATGGATTTCATGACTTTATAATCACCCCATCCATGTGCAGAAGGACAGTGCTTTCCCAGGTGGAAACTGATGAAGAGAGAAGGAGTTGCTGGCAAATGGGGAAAAGGCAACATCTGGTGGGAAATTCATCCGTCTAGGTTTAATGACAAGCTGTTCCAGAGACTGTGTCAAAGCCATCACTTATGTGTTTGTGTAGTATACTGATAGCCTGCCATCTTGCATGCCTCCAGGACGATGCCATCCTTCAAATTCCTTCAACCAAAGCAAGCACAGCACACGGGGGAAGGACATTTGGCATCCGCTGCCCTCAGGGTCATTCTCACTCACCACTGCCGGGTCTCCTCATCTGGAAAGGAGGCACCCTCCATCTTTCACCAAAGGAGATGTCCTTCAGGGCTTTGATCTCACAGACCTCTCTCAGAGGAAGATGAGGACCCATGGGAATGGGAAATCGGTAAGGACGGGGACGTTCTGGGAGGGGATGTGAGTGTGCTTCAGTGCTAAGTGTCTAACTGTTTGGATTTTCATAGTGAGTTCTTTGTGGCGTCAGCAGAGTGTTTTATATGCAAGTGTCATTATCCTAACTCACCCCACTGACTGTGCCAATTGAAGTGGTAGGTACTCTTATTCAGCCATGTGAATCCTGCGTTGGCTCCTTTTATGACCAAGACAGGTAGGGAATAATCAGTGATCCTAGGACAGAAGCACATTTAAGGTACACCCCCCACACCCCAGATAGGGAAGCTATGACCCCAACAAGGCACATTCTCTTACATATGTGTATTTCCTGAATCTTTCTACATTGTAGATGCACTGAAAACTAAGAGGCCCAGTGAGTACATTGGATGCAGAAGTCAGCACAACAATGAGCTATGGTTACAAGTGATAGTTTAAAAAATTTTATTAAACCTGCATGAAAAAAAGTCTTATGAAATATTCTTTTAAATTTTCAATTATTATAGAACCTTACCAGAATATACAGTGCTAATTGCTTTTTAAATCAGCTTTGCATACATATTGGTCTTTGTTGATTTCAGGTTCTCCCATCCTCTGTTTGTAAAAATGGAACAGACATCATCTACAATGTAAGCATAGAGAATTGCCAGATGTCTTATGTTCGTGATGTTTTCATGTTCGTGAGATTGTTACATCTTTCCTCTTTGTCTACTTATCTGCAACTTTTTTTTCCTGAAATTTGTTTTAGAAGATTAGGTGATCAAGAAAAATCTTTTTTGTCTCTTTTCTTTGATACAATCTTTACAATGCTCATTACTGGAACAAAAATGTTTGCCTGCTATCTTGATGCTAACTTTTTTCCCTCATTGTTTCTTGTTGTTGTTGCTGGTTTCCTCAAGTATCATGGCATAGTTTCCTTGAAACTAGAGGGTGACAGTTTCTCAGCTCACAAACAGAAGGCCAAAATATCCATTCAGAGTCAGCCACAAAGGACAGTCAAGGTGGCCGAGCTGCCCCTAGCTGATAAGGTGGAATCCACAGCCGACTCGCACTTTCCCAGACAGGTATGGAAATCTTTCTTCCTTCCTGTTTGCCTTCTGGCAAACTAGTCTGTGGGCCATAAACACACTTAGTTCACAAAATGGACCTTAAGTTTGGGGATAGTTTACTTGACACAGACAGATGCTGCCAAATAAGGAAACTATGTTCATACTAAGTCAATTCTAAATGGCCACTCTTCCCTACAGGGTCTGCTGCCCTTGTTTCCAAAGAACTGTTCTGTGGAATTAAAGGGACTCTTTCACTTTGATGAAAAAATCCACAAATTGTATCAATGTGATGGAGTCACCTGGAAGGCCTGGAGCCCCCAAACCGAGGTGGGACACTGGCTGATAGCTAAGCACCTTTAACAGCAGCATGCTCTGTGATGTGTCTACAGAGAAATCCAACATGCAATTCTCAACTCATGCTATGTCTTTTCTTATTACACCTGGAAAGCCAAGAGGGGGGAAAATGCCATAATGTGACTTTTTAAGATCCAAAATCTAAAGCCGGGTGGTGGTGCATGCTTTTAATTCCAGCAGAGGCAGGTGAATCTTTGAGTTCAAGGTCAGTCTGGTCCATAGAGTGAGTTCCAGGACAACACAGAGAAACCCTGTCTCAGGAAAAAAAGACACAACACACTAAACAACAAAAATAAGATCCAAAATATAGTATTAAACCAGTTGATTTTGTCTGATTATCAGAATGTCAGTGGTATAAAACAACCATTTCTGACTGTGGTGGCACTTCCTGTAGGAAGTCATTTATCTCTCAAGATGGGACGTTCCAGTGGGGGTTGCCTCTGCTCCGTTGAAATGAGTAGACACACAGGCTTCTTTCTTCTGTGAGGCAGACTCCAGATTACCAAGTGCATTCAGACAACTGTTTTGCAGGGGCTGAAAGGGAAATCCTGCCCAGCTGGATGGCATCTTCACTCAGGCCACTGTCACACCTTGATCACACGGCAGAAAGGCACCTGGACCACAGCCACCCGAGCTTGCAGAGAACAGTAAGGAACCCTGTGCCACACGTGCCTCATGTTTTCTTTATTTTCACATGGAGCTGTAGGGCTGTGTCAGTCACTGAACATGTATTAAACGTCTAATGTCTGCCCGGCTTCGTCTAAGGAGCCCAAGGGGATTTTGTGGTTCAGAATGGATGTGTGGCTGGTTTTGACACTTCTGTCTGCTAAGGTCTTTTTTGCTGTGTTTGTTTTCTGTTGCGGCTGTACTAGTACCACATTCTTTTCTGTTTCCTTCTCTCTCCATCTTTAAAGAAAAAGTCAGAGAACTTTCCTGAGTCAAGAGCACTGTAGGTTCTGATATTTTCTCCTCTCTCTTTCCCCACCCCCTCAAATGGTAGACATCCAAGCCCATTGATTTTTAAAATAACTGGTAATGAAAAGGCCTTGGCATCCAGCCTCTGGCAGTGTAGGAAGCACCGATGCCCATAAAACCAGGCAAGTAGGACAAAGGCTCACTGGGTAACATTAAACAAAAGATAACTTGTGGCCAGATAATGACAACAAAATTCATCTGATCCAGGACTTTAAAAATGCATATACAGCAATCATGGAGCAACCTTTTTATTTGATAACCTGGATATTATCCAAACAATGCAATTACGCTAATATGCATTCTTGTTGAAATTGGGACTACAGTAATTTCTAGTTAATATTGATTATATCTTAACTTTATCAAATTTAAAAGGGTATCCTCATCTGAAGACACCATTAAGAAAATGAAAGGGTAAACCACTTCAGGTTTTTAAATCACATATCTGATAAATAGCCGATAAAGCCCCTGTAAATAAATAACAAAAATATAACTGAAATAATCTCAAATGAGGCTGACAAGGTGGCTCAAGAAAATCCTGACGGCTTGTGCGAATGTGGGAGAGAACCAGCTCTACCAACTTATCCTCTGCCCTTCCCGTATGTGCAGCGGCATGTGTGCATCAACACATACCACATATGTACAACTATAACAAAAATTTACAAGTGACTTAGAGACCTTACAAGAAAAAACAAACAGAAGGTTACTAAATAATTAAAAAATTTCTCAACATCACTAGAGACAATGAAAGTGATGGTGAAAACATTTTACACTCATTAAATGATTAAAAATCATAAAATTACAAGATCGGTGTTGACAAGGGTATAGAGCAAAGATAATTCTTCTGTATTGTTATACCACACAATGAGGTGTCTACTTTGTGGGACTGTCTGACAGTTTTTAATAAAGTTATGTGCCCCATGACTTAGTAATTTTATACCTAACTACTTCACCAGGAGATTAAAACATACGCTAGAAAATACAAAGTAATTTTATAAGTTTGTTCAAAATACATGATAATAAATTGTATCATTTTGTTATTAATTTATTAAAGTGCTACCTATTTTCTCTATCACCAAGATAACACATTTATATCCATATAGACTGATTCTCTGAAACACCCAACAATATGGGTAAATTATGGATAAATAACACACCAAATGTATACGGCCTCACACAATAGAATACACATGACGTGATCCCACATGTACGTGTGGGAGAATGTACACATGTAGTCTGTTCTGCTTCGGTAATAAAGGGTTTCACCCCCAGATGGTGAGGCCTGGAAGCAACACCAAGGACTGCTCTGTGCAAGGGCTCTGTGTCTTTATCCACACAGCTCTCATGTGAGGCAATACCTTTGTCAAAAGGGACCCATAGGTTAAGAACCATTGATCTAGGGGATGGTTGGCTGGAGCAGTAATAGTTTTTTTGCTCTTTCTCTCCTTGAAAGATCTGGTATGTTAACCCAGAAGTTGTCGGAGCTATCCAGGAGAAAGATGCTACCAAAAGGAGGTCATTCCTGGCAAAAGAAAGGGTAGTAGACGTATCCTGCGGTAGAGTTTGTCAAGGTCCTAGTGTGGGGAGTTTTTGGTAAAATGTAGACAAACAGAACAGAACTTCCCAACTTCAAACTCGAAAGCAGCTTTATTGATTCATCTTCCACTTAACTGTGGCTAGCTCTCCATGGTTATTAAAAGCCTGACCAGTGACTTCAGCCACTTTCCTTCGACGACTCCCAAAGGACAAGCAAGTCCTCAGTAAGATTTAAGGGTTACTTTTAAAAAAACCGTTTTATTTGTGTGTGGGTTGGGGTGAGAATGGGAGCAGTTTGTGTGTGCCTCTGGAGGTTAGAGGTCAATGTTAGGTTTCTTCTTCAGTCACTGTGTTAGGATAGGCTATCACTGAACCACGAGGTCACTGATTCTCTCAAACCTGCTGGCCAGTGAATGCCTGTCCCTTTGCCTTTCCTGCACAAGAGGCACATTCCATGTACCTAACTTGTATGTGGTCCCTGGGAATCCAAACTCAGGTCCTCACGCTTGAATAGCAGACTCTTTATTGATTACTTCTTCTCTTCTTGAACATTGTTTGTTTTTATTGTGTTGGAGAGGAAACCCAGAGCTTGATAAGTTCTGGTCACACACTCTACTCCTGAGCTGTGCCCCAGACTCTCACCGATCGCTAATACTGTGATGAGATAAAGGATCGCCTTTGCATCCATGCAAAGAGGCTGGTGAAAGGCAGCCAGGCAGTTCTTATCCCAATGTCTATGTGTATTCTGTTGAAATCTATTATTTTAATTTCTTAGTGTTGCAAATCCTTCTAATAAAATACTGTCCACTTAGAGTAGTATGCTGATGCGCTCCTGTTGGTCACCCTGTCAGTCTTCCAACACCTTTTAAAATTTTGATTGTCTTGATATATCTTATTACAGCTGCCTTTTAGTGGATAGTAGCCTTCTAGTTACAGAGAGTTCCTTCATAGCTCTCTTAATACTGTCTGGGTTACTCATGTCCATCATAAACACAAGGCTGAAATTAAAGGCCTGCCTCCTTCCTCATGCACCTGACCTAAGTCTTCGGTTGCAACTTGAGGCCGAGCACCCACCCTGACCTAGATTAGCATGACCCAGTCCTATGTGCTGCCTCACCAATGACACCTTGCTTTTACATCATGTGTTTACAGAACTCTGTCACATAAATAACTTATTTGAAGTCCATCACTTCTGTGAGGAAAGCCAGTGTTAATATCCCCAATCTTCAAATTTTAAGACAGGTCTCAGGAAGCAAAATCAGTTGTTCATTGTCATGGAAGCAAGGAAAGAGAAGGGACTTTTCCATTACACCCCCCAAAGAGCTCCAAAGTGTAGGGGATTTCTCACCACATATGCGCGTCTATTTTAACTTTGTGTTAGGCAAATCTAACACAAGCCCTCAAAATCATGTATTTTAAAAAGTCTTGTATCTCTCTCACAGCAAAGAAATAAAATTTTAAAATTGAATCCAATTAACCCTTTCGGGGAATGCTGAAAGTAAAATCAGGTTTTGAACTTACAGATTCATGTTTTAATTTTTTGTGCTAGAATAAAGTGAGTCTAGACTAGACTACACCTTTAAATACTGTTCTTCGGTACTGCTCTAACTACTTCCTCATTCATTGGAGAATAGAAACCATAGCTCAATATAACTGTCTTATACAGTAAGATGCAGTTTACACTGGTAATTTCTTTCCCAAATCTCTTTTTCATAAAGCTCTATTAGGAATGTAGATGTTGGGGCCGGAGTGATGATGGTTCCATGGCTAAGAGTACTTTCTCCTCTTTTAGAGGACCTGAGTTCAATTCCCAGCTGCCACATGGAGGCTTACAACCATATACAAATCCAGTTCTAGGGGATCTGACACCTTCACGCAGACATACATGCAGGCACAATACCAATGTACATAAAATTTTTTTTAAAGAATAGCATGAGTAGAAGGAATGTAGATGCTTATGATTTTAAATGCCTAGTTTTAGCACCTGTTGAGCTCATTTTTACTATAAGTACAAATAAGAATTTCTGTGGCCATAAATATGAGTTTATAGCGATATCTGTTGATTACATACAGGAGAACATAATTGACATTTGGAAATACTGTAAATGGAAGATTTTTTTTTTTTTTTTTTTTTTGGTCCTGGAAAATGTCCACAGTGATTCAAGGTGGCACATCAGAGTGAGCATGGCTCTTAGATCAGACATTATTTCATAAGATGCTTCAGAACCACTGTTGTTCCAATTATTTCCAAGTGATTTGTTATACTTTTTATCAGGAAATTGTTTTAGGAACATATTTTTCTGAAAGCAACCAACTAGCAATAAAATAAACTCAAGTTGCACATAATATTCACTTTATTGACTAGGAAACCAAACAGCTTATTAAACGTGCTCTTTGATGGTCTGGGGTGTGTATGGTAAATGTGATATTTCAGTATCACTAGAAACATCTACACTTCCAATTTCAGTCGAAATATTAAATATTTTATGTAATTGGGTCCGCATGGTACTTCGGCGTGCATTTGCTTTCGAGAACAAGGAGAATGATTAGAGATGTACACACTGGCTGAAGTCACTCTTTAAAAGGACTGGGAGATTTAAACAAACTCTAGGCTTCCAGGAGGAACAGTTGGAGATAGTAAAGCCCCTCTTCAACACAACTTGTCTCTGAACCCCAACTACCCTTCTTCTGTTCGGCATGCTTCAGCCACACCTGGCCCTCCTGCTTCCTCCCCCCCCCCAGTACTTTCTGGATCATTTTTATCTTGTTTGCCAGTCTCATTGGCTTGAAAAATGAGTATTTCTCTAGGGGTTGTAAACCGCTTTCATGAAGTTAAAGTCACATGTTTACATTTTGTAACTTGAAGCTTTACTTTATCATTAGATATTTTAGTAGATGGCTTTAGATTCCATGGTTAGAATTAGTACACATACAGAAGTGTTTTGATTGCTGTTTCTTTGGGTTCTCCGTGGTATGTATCTGAGTTTTTTTTTTAAATTTCCAGAGGGTCATTTACAATGCCTGTGTTCCAATGAGAACAGTAAATTGTGTGTTATCCCTCGTCTCTAATCAGATTACTAACTCAGTCTTTATCTCCCATCTCTTTGCTTCCCCATTGGTGTTTTATTATTTTTCTAACCCAAAGGAGCCAGACTGCTAGATTAGGCATTGCTTGAATTTACATATTGTAATCTCATCTGCTTATTTCCTAAGGCGGTCATTGTACATTTGGTAATTCTGTTATTATAGATCATTATCTATGATGCCATTTCCCCATCCCACAGGACCGTCTGGAACCCCTGCTGGCCTGTCCTTAAAGAGCTGCCCTGAAATATCGGTGCCTGTGCAAAATGTTTGAAAAAGTAGATGTTTATTTTTGTAGCCAGAAAAAGTAAAAGCTTCTGTTTCTAACCCTGAACTTTGAAAGCCTTCACACTTTAGAGTATTTAAGGGGTTTTTACTTATCTGTGTAACCTACGTATTTCAATTTTATATATATAAACACATGACTACACAGACAGTAGCTACCATATTTTGTAAGAATTGAACAAAATGAACAAGAATTTTTTTTACTTAAAACCACCATTCACATGACAAAATATTCGTTTTGTGAATTGTTGCTTTAATATTTTGCCTAGGTGAGACAGAGCTATTTTCTGCCTGGCTTTTGATTGGGGGGGGGGACACACTTCTTGCTTTTTGGAGATTTAAACAGAAAACTAGGACTGTATTTAAGCAGCTAAAATGAATAATTTTGCAGTCTGTTTTCTAGATAGTTTCAAAATTTTTCGAACAGGGAAGATGCTAAGTAACTGGAAATAAAGCTCCTCTATCCATCCTGGTGATGGTTGGGGAGTTAGTGACGATCAGTAAGAAAATTACCAGGGAAGACACAGAGGGGCCAGGCAAGAGATGGATCCTGCCTGTTCCATTCTTGGTGCAGCCTTCCACAGTGAGGGGATAGCCCAAACCCATTTAACACAAGTCAAATCTTGTGTGTCCCAAGCCCGGAGCACACAGGGTACTCACACTGGATACAGGGAGGTGTCCAGGAGTCTTACAGATCTTTGCAGGCCTGTGAAGCACCATTGAAATACAGAGCAGCAAAATCCTATGTTAGTGAAAGGGGAAATCATGAAGAAAGAAACTTTAGTTACTATATATGAACAGGTCAGAGAAATAGATCTGAATTTTGGAAAGCATAGGCAAAAATGAATAAACTTTTGCTCAGCAGTTGTTTAACTGTGTGTGTGTTGCTCTTTTATTTTCCACTTGTCTTCTTGTCCACAAATGTTGATATGGCAAGACAATCATGGTGACTTTATTTATCTTGTCATTTGACCTAACATTTTTAATTAAATATTTTTATATTAATTATACTTTATTCACTTTCTATCCAAGCTGTAGCCCCCTTCCTCATTTCCTCCCAATCCCAACCTTCCTCATCTCCTCCCATGCTCCTCTCCAAGTCCACTGATAAGGGAGATTCTCCATCTCTTCCCTCTGACCCTAGCCTATCAGTGTCTTATCAGGACTGGCTGCATTGTCTTCCGATGTGGCCTGGCAAGGCTGCTTCCCCCCTCAGGGGGAGGTGATCAAAGATCAGTCCAATCAGTTCATGTCAGAGACAGTCCCTGTTCCCATTACTAGGGAACCCACTAGATACGTAGCTACATGGGCTACCTCTGTGCAGGGGTTCCAGGCCATCTCTATGAGTAGTCCTTGTTTGGAGTGTCAGTCTCAGAAGAGACCCTTGGGCCCAGCATTTTTTGTTCTGTTGCTCTCTTTGTAGAGCTCCTGTCCTCTCCAGGTCTTACTATCTCCCCCTTCTTTCATAAGATTCCCTGCACTCTGCCCAAAGTCTGGTTATAATTCTCAGCATCTGCTTTGATACTCTGCTGGGTAGAGTCTTTCAGAGACCCTGTGTGGTAGACTCCTGTCCTGTTTCCTGTTTCCTCCTTCTTCCAATGTCCATCCCATGACCTAACATTTTTTAAATTGCATTTCTTCTTCCTTTATTTATGGGCATGGGTGCCATGATGCACGTGTGGAAGTCAGAGGACAGCTTAGAAGAGAGGCAGTTCCCTCCTTCCATGATGCGAGTCCCAAGCTGGAAGCTGTCAGGCCTGGCATTACCTCATGGGCAATCTCACTAGCCCTTAACATTTTATGTTCCTACTTTATTAATTGGAATAACTGTGTATCTACAGGGCACAATGTGTAGGGCTGTTATGATAGAGGCATAATTATGTATTGTTTTTTCTTTGAACCAACCCCTTTCTTTTCTTTCCAAGAAGAAAATAACCTACTGGTTTTTATCAGAGCACTTTAAATAAGCTCCAAATGGAGGAGTCAGACAATGGAATGCTACTTATAGGAATAATTTAGCTAGCTTCAGTGTAATTCATAGAGAATTCTATTTTGAGGGAAAATGGTGAGTGTTGGCAGGAAGAGTCTCTAACTTCTGTAAAATGGATGAGCTTTGACAACAAAGCTAGTCTCTTGTTAATTTAAAAAAAATTCTAATTACACAGAACTGTGATGTAAATAGAGCCCATGTATAACGTGACAACACTTTGTTTGCTGCTGCCCACTCCCCATCCCACAGCCCAGCAATGCTAAGCTTGAGTGTAAAGTCTTGAAAAGCCTTGTCTACTTTGCCAACTTGTTTTGATTTGTTTCTGTTATACACATCGTATGAGCAGCAGTCTCAACTCCCTGTTGCTGATGTTCTCATCTTCTTTTGTGTATGTGCAGGTACCAGGGCAATCTTGTGACCGTATTCTCCAAGAGGCACATGCAGTGGCTGTGGGGTATCAGCAGGAGAAAGCCCTTCTGGATAGGCAAGTATCTGCATTCTGCTGAGCAGAGAACAGCAAAGGGGCTGATGCCCACCACTCCCTCCCATTGGCCAAGTGATTGCAACTGATGATAACATGCAATTGTCATCAGTTGAAACCATCGGGAGGCCTGGAGTGTGGCTCAGTGAGAGAGCAGGTTCCCTTTGCTCAATCCTTAGCAGCCAGGAAAAAGAGAAGACCACTTTAGACTTTTTGGACCACTTTAGACCACTTTTGGCTTTTTGGCAAAGTACTTTCATTCTTGGACATCTGTTTCAAAGACACAGTTAGGGATGTGGTTAGACCGATATAAAAATTCAATGCAGTGGCATTTCTAAAATTTAAAATTTTGGAAATGGCCGTTTAGATTGCAACATGCTTTTGTGAAAGTGAAATTTATATTTAAATTGTTTTTACATTATGTGGTAAAGCAGCAATAAAGTGTCTTATGTGTGGATATTAATTGACTAAACAATTATATATTATATTATTATTGGTAATGCATAGTATTTGTGATCAGGACTAAGTGAAAAAGCAGAGTTCCTAGCCATACAAATCATGGAATGATTTAGAATGAAGAAGAAATTTATGTGCAAGTACAATATGTATATAGATGTACATGTGTGTATATAAATATGGTTACATGCTAAAGTTGCTTACCTATAAGCAACAGTAAAAGAACTTTGACTTTTATTCCTTGATTTTTCAAATTTTTACTCTTTTCTCTAATTTTGGCAGTTAAGACAAATCTTTACCAGTTACTTCAGAGACATGATTCTCAAGGCACATCTGAGCCAGCAGGAGTGGAGACTCCTTCCTTTGAGGGGCATTGTATTTGGGGTAACAGTTACAAAGCCAGTCTTTGGCTCTCAGTTGTTTTTCTGTAAGCTTCATTGGGTCTTTAACCCAGACACGGCCTAAGAGTACTGAGTTGGTCTGGAGCACAGCTTTTCTCTATGTCCATAATTGTAAGGCTTTGTACTCACAAGGGCACATGCTGTTTGGTCACCAACCCAGGGAAGTAATTCAGCGCAGGACAGGGTATTCCTGACTGAAATCTGAGTGGAGGAAGGCAGCGTGCCGCTGGCTATAACTGTTGTCATGATCAAATCTGAGTGGCCAGCTATCAGACATGCTGCAATTATAAAGCGTTCCTTCCTCATGCTTTTTCTTTTTAAAAATTCTATTATGAGAAATAGGGAAAAGCTTCTATAAGCAAATGTTACAGATATTTACATTAGAGTCAAATTTTCAGAAACTGCCAGTGGGAGTAGAATGGGAATGAGAGGAAAGCTGATTTTTATTGGCATTGTAGCAGATTGAAACATCTTAAGCTCCAGACTAGAAATGACATGCCATAAGCTACTTCTGAATTTGAGAATGAAGGCTTTCAAAGGAGGAGGAGGAGGACTAATGGATGACAAAATGTCTGCTTTGCCACGACAGGGGCTTTGTGGGTAGTGGCAGGGATGGTAACAGCTGCAGGAGCTGCAGAGATAACTCAACAGGTGACGAACACCTGCTGCCCGAGCAGAGCACCTGGGTTTGGTTCCCAACACCTGTGTGGCAGCTAATACCCACCTATAACTCATTCCAGAGGCTCTCATGCCTTCTTCTGGGTTCTTCTGACACGGTACATACACGATACACAGACCTACATATAGGCAAAATACCTGTACACATAAAATAAAAATAAATAGAAATTAAAAAATAATAATAGGTACCATTTAGTAGATGCCAAGATATGTTTAAAGGTTTTTTTTTAAAAAAAATACTAAATTAAAATACAATTACATAATTTCTCAACCTGTGGGTTGCCACTGCTTTGGAGGTTGAAGAACCCTTTCATAGGGGTCACCTAAGACCATCAGAGAGCACAGATGTTGACATAATGTTCCATTGTGCTTTATAACAGTAGCAAAATTCAGTTATGAAGGAGCAATGAAATAATTTTATGGTCGATATCGCCACAACATGAAGAACAGTATTACAGGGTTACAGCATTAGGAAGTTGAGAACTACTGCATAACACTTCCTTAGCCCCAACTTGCTCATTCTCAAATTTATAGCATATATATATTTTTTTTCTTGAGTATACAAGTACAACCAGCTCAGTCTATATACCATTACTTGTACATATACAAATTCAGGTTTAACCAGTTGGTACTAGATAAGCACCTGGGGCCCTCTTCCCCGTAAAAGAGTATTTCATTCACTCTCAGCATTCCTTAGTTGTTCTTTGTCTAGGGTAAGAATTTTACATGAGCTATCATCTTTAATCTTCAACAGAACTACATATACTGTTTTTATGCCCATTCTTGAGTGCATAAAACCAAGACTCAGAAAGGGTGAGTAACTTACTGAACGAGGGCACAGTCTGCTTGGCTCCAAAGACTAATACTAGTTTTGTCATGTTGTCTCATTCTTGGTCCTAGAACTGGAGCTCACTTTCATTTATAGCTATGCTTAGTAGCATAGACCAAGGCAAGTCTGGTGGTGCACAACTGTAATCACCACTGTTTGCAGGTCTGAGGTAGGAGGATAATGTGTTCAACACTAACCAGGGAAGGTAGTGAGACCACACTCTAAAAGGGAAAAATAACAGAGTAGAATAAGGTATCTAGTCCAGTGGTAGAGCACTTACCTAGCATGTGTAAAGAAATGAATTTAATGCCAGTACTGAAAGGAGGAGCACAAAAATAGACTAGCCATGGTACCTAAGTCTAAGTGTAATAAAAATATTTGGCATGTTCTCTTGACTCACATTAGGCTTGAAGAACCAAGTAACAACTGGCCGTTGGGAGTGGATCGGAGGTGAACCCGTTGCTTTCACTAACTGGAAGAGAGGGCCCCCTCGGCACACAAAGCCTGGAAAGAACTGTGTTTTGGTTCACAAAAGGGGACAGTGGCAATCGCAAAACTGTAGTAAAGGCAAGGCTCACAATTTTGTGTGCTCAAGGAAACTCTGAATGTAAGCAGAGATTTCTCAGCTGTCAAGTTACAAAATCTATGCGGATTGCTCTGTAGAAATGTGTTGTGTTGTGGCTGGCTGGGCAGGAAAATGAGATCAATAGCCCCAGAATGATGGTTGTATAAATGTACCTTTCAAGATGAGATACAACTTCTGCATGGCAGTATTTTTCTTAACAAATGCCTGTGGTATTATAGTCTGTAATATTTGCTTCTTCTAGAAGATTCATACTCTTTCCTGTGCCAACTCTCAGGCAGTACAAATATTCATGGACCTCAGATGTTTTGTCCATAGACCTCAGATGAGTCTATCTAGGAAGATCAGAATTTCAGGTGCTCCTACCACAGAGTCTGAATGAAGCTAGGCCTATAGATCCATTAAGCCAAGATGGAGTTCCAAGAGTTGGTTTGTATCCTTAAGTCCTTTAAATGTGAAGCTTAAAATTAGAGTTTATGGTAGGCAAGGGGGCTCTCTTGAATGGCGAGGTCTTTCAGGATGATGCTCAATTGCTCAGGTCTAGTGAGGTAGAGGCAGGAGATACTGGATGGAGGCAAGGGTCTGCCTCTACTGGAGAAATCAAACCCTTCAACTCATGAAACATGTTATGTCCCAGTACAATTACGGTATGCTGCCATTTCTTGGCTAACTATTGGTTTTCCCCTGCCTTTCAAGATCATGTGAACTTTGAAGAAGCAATATCTCCATTGACTATGCTGGCAAGTATTTTTAAAGGACAGTTGAAATAAAGAGTCTATGAGTATTGGTTGACATACAAAAGAAAATGCCAGTCCCTCAAAAACATCCTCATGAATTATGCTGGTGAACAAAGAACTAATACTGGAAACAGAACTTTTGAAAGCCCATTGTCTTGGAAGGGATTTTGAGGTGACTTTGAGCCTTTAAATTTGTATTATTTGCAGAGATACTCTTCTAAATAGATTCTCTAATCAAAGGTACCTTATTAATTTATAAACCCAGTTGAGTGAAATGTCTTTGTAGCAATGAGGCATGCTGTGCCTCTTTCTGGAACCCAGGGTTAATTATGGGAAGTTAGAATGTCCTTTTGAAATGTTTACTAATTGTTTTTTCATAATCACTAAAAAATACAGCTGTGCCAAATATGACTTGTCATATGAGCACCAGTGTAACTTTAGAATTAAATGAGGTGTTCAAGAAGACTAGAGCTTTAGGGCAGGCTTTTCAAATAGAATAATAATATCTCAAGTGTTATAGACACTAAAAATGGCTTAAGAAAGTTGTTCCAGTTTCTGAATATAAAACATGACAGGCTTGCTTCATTTCTGCTCATTTATCAAAGTTTCAGTTCATAGAAGTTTTTACTTAAGGAGGTTAGGATAAGACTCAGACATTCTGTCTCTTATTGAAATCCAGATGTAATTGCAGAATCGGGTGCTCTTACCTCAGAGGTTTGGAGTAGTCTGTAGACAATAAAATGCAAAGGCCATGGAACATAAGGATCCTTTAGTATTTAACCAAAGCAGGCCAAACCCTTCCTCCACTCTGGCTCTAGCTGAGTTCCTTGTGATCCACTGGTTTTTGCACCATGCAAAGGTGGGATTCACGGTGGAGGGAAGAAGATGGAGCCCTACAGTTCAGAGAGGGAGGAATTCATTTTAAAGCTGTACACACGATTTAAAGCTGGAAATACGGAACCATGCCAACCATGCTCAACCTGGTTAGCGTGACCAGTTTATTTTACTTTTCTGCAGTGAGAACAGTATGGCCGTAATTGCAAATGTTTCGCATAGGGAATGTTTTGGATTTTATATCAACTAAGGATAGACCATTTTGTAAATTACCTGAGCATAAAAGCTTTATCAAATTGAGAAATGGGGTCTAAGTGATTGAAAGAACATATAAGTTCAGACAAGCTTGGATTCTGGGCATGACATGACCCATGGTTGAGCAGGACTGGCAGGAGATGAGAGTAGCCAGGAGGTCGTAACAGGAGAGAGCTGTCCGCGGTCCTTTTCCTCTGTCTTGAATGCCCATTCAGGAACTTCGAACATGCAAGGACATACATGCAGCTCAGTGGTATAGAACTTTTTAAAGTTTTCTGAAGTTTGATCTTTAAAGAACACATAGTATATGTCTACTAAAGATAAATCTTAAAAGCTGGTGTTAATCGTTTCCTCTCTTTCTCTGGAGAGGTAAAGACAAACTGAGTAACATTTATTTGTATTTCAAGTTTAGTTTATTTTTAAAACAACCCAATATGCATGTATTTCAATGAACACTGGTTCTATGTAATTTAAACCATCAACTGGTGCTAACTAATTTCTGTAATGAAGTAGCATATTAAATGTACTCTATCAAGTGTTGTGTCCGAGTTAATAAAATAAACATGCCTAATTCTCAGATACTGTACCTTCAGTTTTTCATATTTTACAGTTTCCATGGGGCCTTGCAGGTATTGCTTTGTTTACATCACTTTGTTTGCTTTTTCAAGACAGTCTTTCAGAATATAGCCGAGGCTGGCCTTGAGCTCCTGAGCCTCCTGCTTCAGTCTCTGAGCTCTGGGGTTATAGCCATGTGCAGCCACTGGTTTGTATCTTACTGAGTCTATCCCCTTGCAAGAAGGGATGGGATGAGAAATCGCAACATGTCTGTCCTTTTTTATTGGTTAGGCTAGCTATTAGTTATCAACTTTCATGCATTCACATAGTTTTTATTCAGTGGTATCAAATACACAGCTTCAACCCTATAGGGTATTGTCTTAAGAATGAAGAGATTCAGTAACGAGTGGAATTTTTTTTTAAAAAGCACAAAGCTTATGTGCAAATTTCCACACGTCTTGAAAACTGGAGAACTTTTTTGTTTGCTTGTCTTCGTTTTGTTTTTTGAGAAAGTCTTTCTCTGAATAGCCTTGGATGTCCTAGAACTCACTCTGTAGACCAGACTGACCTTAAACTCAGAGATCTGCTTTCCTCTGCCTCCTGAATGCTGGGATTAAACATGTGCACCACCACTGCCCAGCTTACCTGGGCAGAACTTTTGACTAGGAAGGAAGTTCCCATGGAGTTTGGTGATCACTTCATCTCTTTTCAGACTAGGGCAAACTGCTCAGGCTGATTTCTGTTGTATTTCTCCCCAGATAAAGAAATAGGAACTCCTTTCCAAAGCTTATTATCAGGGCCAAGTATCATTAATACTGAATTCATGCCTCCACAAAGAAGATAGGAAGATTTTTAAATTCAGTTAATCTGTTCTCTAACTATTCTCCCTAAACGATAGGCAGTCTGTGTCTCTATTATAGATTCCTGGAGCAATAGAAATTAAAGAGAGATCTTTGCTGTCATCTTATCTGCTACTCCCATTTTACAGAGAACATTGTAAAGAAAGTAGCAGAAGGACTGGCATCTCAGAGATGATGGGCAGCAGGGCAGGGACATAATTAAACGAGTAATATGCTTGGTCTCCTAGCGTGAGGACCCATGTTCTTTACCAGCACCCATGGAACAAGCCAGTGTGGGGCTTGTGCTCATAGTCTCTGTGATGGGGAGGTGGAGACTGGGATGTCTCTAGAGTTATTTGGCCAACCCACTCTAATGGATAAGATCAGGTCCCAGTGAGAGGTACGGACTCAAAATGAGGTAGGTAGCCCTTGAACTACCATACCGGAGGTTCACTCTGGCTTCTATGCCCACACACCCACATCTCCCCCGTACACTCTGGCCTTTATGTGCATGCACACACACACACACACTGGCCTCTATGTGCATGCTCTCTCTCTCTCTCTCTCTCTCTCTCTCTCTCTCTCTCTCTCTCTCATACACACACACACATGAATGGTAGGCAGAATCTCTTCCAATGGTAATATTCAGGTGGCCTTATTGTATTATAATACAATATTTTTGAATAGCGTTATAAAATTGATGAAAGCCATACCCTAAACCATATATTCCATGATCCTATTTATATGAAATGCCCAGAATAGGCAAGTCTATAAACCCACATTGGGCCAGAGGTTTCAAGAGTGTAGAGGATTTGAGGGGTTGAGACTGACTAGCAACAGATATAGCGTTTCTTTTTGAGGGGTCGGAAATCCTCTAGAATTAGGTAGTGGTGATGATTACAACACAGTGAATACACTAAAAACTATTGGACTGAATACTTCATTTTATAATGTGTTGAGGTACTGGAAATTAAAACTAGCACATATTACATAAGCACTCTGCCACTGACCTTTATCCCTAAGCCCCAAAGAGAATGCTTTAAGTTGATGAATTTCAAAGTGTAAAGTGTTCTGAAAAGTTTCCATATAAAATTCATTTTCAAAAGCTGGAAATGGCAATGTTGGGTCTGCTCTGTGTTTATCTGGATTAATCAGATACCCTTCCATTTTTTGCCTGATGCTCACCCAAATTTTGTTTGCTTGTTGGTATCACTGGTTCACGGGCAAGGAATGCTAAATCTGACGTAGTTTTAAATTGGCAATGTTGCCTTCTTCTCTTTCCTCCCCATCAATCATGGCAAAGAAATGCCACGAGGAGCATAGTGTGTCCGGGTGTCTGTAACGTCCAGAGCACCATGATATTCATGAAATTAATTTCACAAACCTTTAGAGTAGGCCTGTGCGGAAATGAATATACGATCCTCATAACTTACACAGAACTGCTCATTTTGAACCACTTTTATAGGCCTTATACTCTGCTAGGTAATAAAATTCAGTTTATCTTAAGACAGAAAGGAACAAAGATCAACCGGCACTTCCATTGGCGGCCTCATGGTGACCGGCAACACTTTCCAAGGAGTGCTGCATGGGCCCACTTTCCCTCTCCTCCACCTGCATGTCTGCCTTCAAAAGGCAGTCGGACCCAACTTGCTATATGAAAAAAGGTGCTAAGACCCAACTACATACTGCTTATAAGAAACATGCTTTTAATATAAATATGCAAATCCATGGAGAATAGAAGAATCGAAAAAGATACACCCCCCTAAACCTAGACGAAGTTGGAGTGGCTATATTAATGTCAGCATAAATTTTAGAGCAAAAAATATTGCCAAGGATAACAAAGATTAGTTCATAATGCTAACAGATACATCAGGAAGGGAACTGGTGAGCTGAAACACACATGCATTTGGTAGCAAAGTTTAAAAATATGTAAAGCAAAAGCTGATAGAAAGGAGAGAAATGGATAAGGCTATCTTCATAGTCAGACTTGTCAATACCCCTTTCTTTAAAATTAGTGGAATGACTAGTGAGGAAATCAATGAGGGTGCAGAGCATGAATGCGGTAACTATGTTAACGTTAACTGAGATTTCTGGAACTACCTGGAAGTATCAGAGTTCATCTTTATGTGCATGTGAGCCATTTACCAAGGCAAAGTTTTAGGGCATAAACATAAGGTGTCTGCATATTTTTCAATCCCAGCCGAATATATCCCCTGGATATAATTAAATTAGGAATCAGTGACAAAAGATGTTTCTAGAAGATTCTCTGAGTGGTTACCCACTACACTGTACACCTCTTTAATGTGTATGTTACAGATAAAAGAAAACAACATTTATAAGTATTTTCATCTGGATAAAAATAAAAATATATCAACATTTCTGGTATGCCATTAAGGCAGTGCTTAGAGGAAATTTTATAATAATAAGATCTGTATCAAAAAGTAGCTACATCAATAACCTCTCTTCTACATTCGTAAGAAGAAGTAAGCTAGCTGTGTGGCACACGCCTTTCATCATCGGGGGGGGGGGGCAGAAGCAGTCAAATCTTTGTGAGTTCAAGGAAAACCTAATCTACACAGCAAGTTCCAGGTCAGCAAGGACTTCACAGTGAGACCTTGTCTCAAAAGAAGAAAAGTAGATGAGGAGGAGGCAGAAGAAAGGAATTAACAAATGTCACAGTAGAACTTGAAGGAATGTCAGGAATAGTGGTATACAGGAAGAGGCAGAGGCAAGAGGATTCCACGTTCAGGACTAATCTGTGCTATATAATAAAACCATGGTTCAAAAATCCAAAGGCTCCGTGGTAAAGGGCATTTCTAGGGAGTGACTGGTCTGGGGTTTCATCCCCAGCACCACAAGAAAAAGAAGAAATAGTAGATATCGGTGGAACCAGAATGATGCTTAGAAATAAATTTCTAGTGAGAGTGATTAAGATGAAAAGACACAAATAACTAATAGCAGGAATGGGGCAAAAGCAACAGTAAGGTATTCTTAGTGAATTGTAGCTATTCTTACAAACAACGGGGACTATCAGAAATAGTTTAGTAGAATAAATTGAGCAATTTAAACAAAATGAATGAATTCTCTGAAAACACAAACTCCTAAACCTCAATAAAAAACAAATAACTTGAAGAAATCCTCTTACAACTGAAGCATTTGAATGGGAAGTTTGAAATTGATCTATCTTATGTCAAAAGCTCATTTGCTTTGCTCTTTTGTAAAGACACCACAATAGTGGACCTGTGGAAATGAGTTTATAGTTGAGGCTATTACAAATAAAACTGCTATGAACACTCATGTGTTGGTCTTTGAATAGATATAATGCTATCTTTTCCCCTTATGTAAATACTTAGAAGTACAATGGCTGGATCATTGTAGTACAGATTCTGCTTCTAAGAAACCACAAAATTGTTTTCCAAAGTGGCACTTCCAGTTTCTATCGCCACCAGAAGGGTCCAGGTATTTCAGCCCTTTCATGTGCTCAGCAGCATTTAGTGTGGTGATGTTTCTAGGAAGCCAGTAGTTCTAGCACAACACGGGTTGAAGTCACGTTTGCCTGGGGAGCAATGGTCTTGGTCATAGTTCCAAGTGTATATTTGCCATTTATATATCTTCTTTACTGAAACACCTGTTCAAATCCTTGCCCCGTTAAAAAAATTCTTGTTCTTAAGTTTTCTTCTGCATAAAAAAATGTTTTCTTCCTATTCTTAGCTTTCCTTTCATTCTCTCAGTGGTGTCTGGGTTGAGATATATTATCCATTTGCATTTGTTGTTGGGTTTGACTTTGTAAGAGTTTTTTTTTTAGGAGCTTTTTTCTATGTACATGAGGTAATCTCTCTCATGCTGTCTCTCTTTCTGTGTGTGTGTGCTTTAAGAAAGGATCTTATGTAGCCCACGCTGGCCAAGAATTCAGTGTGTACCCAAAGATGACCTTAAATGATCCTCCTGTTTCTGCCCCTCCAGTGCGAGCGTTACCCGTATGTGCCACCAGGCCTGCAGTCCCTTTTCTCTTTAAGAAATTTTATTGACACTGTTAATAATTGACAAGTAATAAACTATACATTTAACATGTACCATTTGGTATGTTGTGTTTACGTTGTTTCTTAATTAAGATAATACATATATCCACCTCTTTCAAAAGTTTCCTCACGTCCCCTAGCACTCTCTTGATGTTTCCAGTTTGCTTTCCCCATCTCAAGGTAATAAATAATTGACTTTCTGTCACTATAGATTGGCTTCTAACTTCTAGAATTTTCTATAAATGGACTACATATGCACTCTACTATTTTTGCCATTCTTTTGCACTTAGCATAATTATTCTCAGAATCACACCAGTGACTAACTGCAGTCAGTAGGAGGAGGTGGGGAATGAGAACTGGGGTTTTAAGGTTCTGTATCACAAGTGATAACTTTCCCATGTGTTGAGGCATTTGTGTTCAATGTGAAAAAGTTTTTAGGAGACATCCAGATGACTAAGAAAGCCCTCTCTGAAAGTCCCAGGATGCCTTGCTTTTAGACAAGAACTATGATGTGCAAATCCGATTCGAAAAAGAACTAAATGAAGGGATGATGTCTCCCCTGACAGAAAGGAGTGTTTGCTGTGCTAATGGATTGAACTTGGGTGAGAGCGACTTCCTGAGCATGGCTTCTGGAACCACATTATTGAAATTTCCTTTGGCATTCAGCATTTCAGCACACATTTGTTGCATGTACCGAAAAGGTGCTTATAGATCATGCATAAAATCAATAATGACCTAAATGGGGTTACACGTGGGAAGAAGAGTGGTTGGCTCTGTGTGGGAAGGAGGAAGTACTCAGGGCAGAAGCCAATGAACAGGGATGGCCAGCATCGGAAGTCTCTCAGCAAATGCCTTCACCCATTGCTTTCCTATCCAGGTCATTTTATTGACCTGATACAATAGCCTGCTTAGGGTTTTGCATTAAGTTAAGCTGAACTTTGTGCAAAGGTTTCTTAGCCTGCCTGAGTTTAAGTTTATGGGCAACCTGGGCCCAGGCTCAGACAAGCAGGAAAAAGCAAACCCTGGCCAGGTTTGCTCTCCTTTTCCATTTTTATTGTAGCTGGTTTTTTTTCAGCTAGTCCTGCCATCTTGTTATTTAATTCCCACACCTAAAGGTAATATTATGTGTAATATTTTAATATTTATGTTACAGATACTTAAGATTATGTTTCTGCATAGGTGTTGCCAAGATAGCAAAGCCAACTTTTATTTATAGAGGGTAGAAAATATAAATCTATCCAAAACCTTTCATGAAATGAAGGTTTTAATATTTTCAAAGAGTTGGTTCTGGTGGCTGCTCTTGGAGAGCCTCAGAGAAGGGCTGTCAATACAAGGCGTCATTGTTTTAGGTTTCTGATCCATGATTTGCACCCCCACACACATACAACTTTCCTTTCTTTTGGCAACTCCTCCTGCATTCTGTCCTACACTTGGCCCTGAGTCAGCTGAAAGCTTTGCAAGTTGATTTTCCATCCCATCTGAATTGCAGCTTAGCTGCGGAACTGTTTTCCATGTGTTTTTAATCATTTGTCCATGTGTTATGAGCTTATAGGGACAATATGGCTCCCCCAAGCTGCCTGCATTGTATAAGCAGAAACTGGCAAGGCGGCCAGGAGGGGAACAGTTTTCAGACAGATGCCCCCTGCACTCTCTGTTGGTGATACACCACCTCCATCTTCCAACTGGAGCACAACAACTGACAAGCTGCCTAGAGGTACCTGGCAGGCACGATCCCTTCCTGCCTGAGTTACCTTTCCCAGGAGTGTTAAAATCCTTCCCCGGAGAGTTGTCTGCAAACCGTGGCAGCAGGACAGAGTTCAGATGACTACTCTCAGATGCAGCCAGCTTGGGAAATAAAGAACGGTTTATTCTGAATCCTTCCAGATTTAGTGGAAATTTGATTTTAAAATAGAGCCCAAGCATGGAGAATTAAGGATAAGTCCTACAGGACAGAGACCCCTCTCAGAAAGGCAAGCACAGCCACCTCCTGTCAGGAGTTTCCATCCACAGCCGGCTGCTGGATTTGGGAGGTTGAAACAAACATTCACAAAGCTAACGGTAGATCTTGGGGCCAGGAAAAGAAATGAAACAGAAAATGTATTCAATAAAATGCCTGCGCTTGGCTCTGTGACCCCGCAGGCTCCTTACCCTGAAGAGTCATCTTTCTGTGGCTAAGAAGATACACATAGATCTTAGTTAAGCCTAGCTCTAGCTGTCATTAAGTGACTGAATATGGAAGGAAGGAGCCCCAAGTGGGGCACATGCCCCCAATCCCAGCATTCAGAGTTGGAGGTCTACCTGGGCTACATAGAAAACACCTGTCTCAAGACTGGCAGCGGGCTGCTCTCGTAACGTAAACGCTTTGAGATTCTCGTACCTTTCCACCTTCTCCCCGATGCTCATTTCTTTCCCCCAGCCTACTTAAGATTGACTTCATGAAACATAAATGGAATACTACTGAGAATTCAGGAAGGCAGATATGTCTTTCAAAGGAGGGAGGAGGTTTTAAAGAAGTGAAGGCCAGATGTCTGTGGGTGGGTGTGGAGCAAATAAGAACGTAGAGATTGGGGTTGGGTTTGAACAAACAATCCCATCACTGAGTTGTGAATGCAGATAAGAACCCTGAAGGGCAGAACATGAAAGCTTCTACAGATTCAGGAGACATTTTTAAAGTGCTTGAGGCATTCCAACATTATGAAAACCCTAATGGAGGTGACAAAGAGAGCTTGCTATGGGGCTACTTAATGAAATATGGAGAGGATGCAGTTCTGAGGGGCAGGCAGAGAGAGGTGAGCTGTCAGGGTTTGAATTCACATGCGAGAAATCATCTGGTGGCTTCTGTCTTGCTCTGTGTAAGAAGGGATAAGGCCGTTGATGAAAATGAGGACCAGACAGAGCGACCAATTGAAATAACTGGAGTTTAAGTTTATATGGAAAATAAAAGTTGTGAGTGTGAAACATGCATGCCACGATTCAGAGGGCTGTGGTTCAGGGGTCAGAAGGTTGTAGGTGAGGAGGCCAATGAAAGCGGGGATTATCCCATTTCAGGCAGGGTTGACTGCACAGTCATTGATTGCCATGACATCTTATCAGTATAATGGTTAAAATCCATCCCCACGGACAAATCCATCCCCCAGAATGACAAGCCAAAGGACAGTAGTGTTCTTGGTGAAGTCTGGGGACATATGGTGCCCAAGAGCCTTCTAATCACAAGCTCAGCTAGCAGTTATCATGGCAAGGACAGGCAGTCTACGAGGGAGAAGGTACCAGGGAAGGCTCACACTTGACTGTGGAATGTCTTTGCATTATTTGTAATTGGCTATTTATGACCTACTCAAAAAAGAAAGGAAATTTGTTGTATAATCTCCACTGTATTTCCTTGTGCTCAGTGAATCCTTATTGAATAAAATTAGTAGAAACAGTGTTAATTCCAATGTGTTTTAGCATTTGGTAACAATTGATAGAGCCTGATTAATATGTAAATGGTGTCCGCCTAAAGTTTTTTTTACATTTTGAATAAATGACACTTTTGCTACAAATTACAACATGTACTCGTCATGGAAAAGGACATCCTTATCATCAGTCCCTATAATTCTATGTATATGTGGGTGTGGGCACTCATATAAACACTATATGAATGAAAAGAGTTAGGGGAGGAGGGTACTTCTGTGTGTTCAGTTTTCATAAAACGAGCCAGAAGTGATATAGCTCTATATTTTCAATAACTTACCAAAGTAAATCACTGAGGAAGTGGCTTGAAGGGAAACCGTTTACTTCACCTGTCTCCTTGTTGTTTGAAAAATAAGGAAAAGGGCCTGGCAAGATGGCTCAGTGGGTAGAGGCCCTGGCAGATAAGCCTCATGACCTGAGTATCATCCCAGGACCAACATGGTAGAAGAGAATGGACTTCTGTAGGCTGTCCTGATCCCACATGTTGAGGTTATGTACACACACACATACACACACACTCACACACTCACACACACAAACTGTAATAAAAACTAAAAATTAAAAGAGATTCTGTCTTATTTTGCATTTTAAAACTATGATATTCTTATGATACCACTGCTATCCTATGTTTTGAAGAAAACATAAGCTATGTTTATGAAGGAATAACATGTATCCGAATAGATTTCTCACTCAAAGCCCTCATCCTGCATTTCCTCTTCCATCTCTCAGCTGTCCTGTCTGCCTCTCATACCCAGCCCTGTCTCAACAGAGCCTCTCACCTTTTGTTGATTTGAGATAAGGTCTTTCAATGAAGAACTGGCCTCAGAGAGCTCTCCACGCCTTTCCAGCCTCCTTTGGAGACTTAGAGGTTTCTCACGGGCAGCCAGTGAGGCCCTTACACCTTTTTATTCTTTCTTTATTTTGAGTGGTTGACTTTCATGCTGTCTCTCTGTACCAATGACAATGGCACAAAGCAACATTTCATGTGAATATCTTCGGAAAGGCCTCTGGGGCTGCAGAAGACAGATGTGTGACTTACCTGAAAACAAGGTCAAGGTAAAAGCAGAATCAGAATACAGCACACGTGGATGGCTGGATTACTAAACTGATCTGAGCCTGGCTTACTTGGACCCACAAAGTCGGTTCTGCCTCTTGGGTATACTTACCTTGGCTCATTTCCTTTTGACGGTTGGTACAAAGTACACCAATAGTTTGTTTGGTTTGGTTTAATTTTGTTTTCCATAACAGCTTTCTGCTGTGTTTAGGAATCTTCTCCAGACCTTCCTGCAGTTGGCCCATCCAAATGGACAGAAGAAATGCCTATGTCAACTGAAGACCAACAGAGGCCACCCCTTTCCTCTGAAAGGAACAAAATATTCACTTATGTGCTTAAGAGTAGATAAGAGCACGTTACATCCAGAGCTTTAGAACTGATGAGAGTACACTTTCTCAGTACACTGCACTGAGAAAGGTGAGCCTCCCTGACCATAAGAGTAAGAGATGGTCTGGAGACAGCTGGCCTTTCATTCTATGCTTGTCCCACAGGAGGCTTTTTGTCAGTCAGGATGTTTGCACATTTGAGCAACAGGAATTGACAGAATAGGGAAAAGGAAAGTTCTCCAGGAGTGATTTGTAATTTGGGCACAGGAGAGGGGAAGTTAAGACCAAAGGAAATTTTTTTAAATGAGTGATTGACATCCCGTAGGTAATAAAATTAGAGAGCCTGTGCCCCTGGGCATCTACACTGCTTAAGGCAGGAGCCAGACTTTAATCATGTTAGTCATTTTCCAGTACTGATCCTGAGTTTTCATCCACAAGTGTCTGTTCAATAGAAGTTGTTCCAACCACATGCAATAGCCAGCAACTGCAGCACAAGGTAAGCCGAGACCCCAGGGAGAATCCTTGGGTCAAAGCTAAGTTTGGGACATACTAGGCTCTGTGTGACTGATAGCAGTGGAATTTAAGCCACTGAACAATGAAGTTAAAAGGGAACCAGGAAATGTATCCTAGTTAACTTTTGCACAGTATTTATTACCTAATGACTGCTCTGGAAAGCACATCGCATTGGATTGCTGGAGGGAGCTAAGAAATTCAAGTATTGGACAAATTTTTTAAAAAGACTATTTAAAATAAATGGTGAATATCAATGTTCTTATGGTAAGGACCTTTGGTGAATACCAGGAAGTTACCATGGGCACCTGGAGCAAGTTGAATACATATCTTTCAGAATTCTAGTAAGATAATAATCTATTTAAAACATAGTTGATAAAATAATTCATGCAAGGCTTTGCCTCATAGAACCCAGCAATGACTATCAAGAACACAAATGCCTGGAAAGACATAAAAGTAGAGAACCTGTGGAAAGAGAGCTTCACACTAAACAGAAAGAGGACACACCCTAGATTATCTCTGCTAGCAAGAGAGGAATGTGGTGACTCAATTAAAAGAAGAAGAAAAGATAAGCAAATGTGTTGTTTTCCAGTTGGGATGCTATTAGGATGCTATTTTGGGTGGACAGGACCAAATTCCAAGGGTTCCTTTTTTTGATATGTTTCTTGGACCCTGAGCTAATGTCAAGTCTTTTACCACTCTTTTCCTTGATCCCTGAAGACTTGCGTTTATTGAATCTGATCTTTACTAAGTTTTATCACCAGTTACTTGGAATTAAGGCAGAAGATGTGGATTCAGTCACATAAGGATTCCCCACTCCAGCTTCATCTTAAAATTGATCAAGACTGGGTTTGAAGTTAATGTTCTCAAACCTAGCTCAGTTAAAGAAAGAAAAAATAACAATGATGAATCAGCATGGGGGACACATTATCCTCCTTGATTGATGAGCTGTCAGCTTATGTCACTTGGGATCCTGTGGAGAAATTTGTAAACAACTGCAAGGGTTTACTGATCTCTGGCCAGTTGTGAAATTTGGCACTTGGCGTTCGTTTTTTAATGCGAAAGGATTAACTGTGGAATTGTGAGTCTCCACATGTGGATAGGAAAATGTATTCCCTTAACTCAGCTGTGACCAGCAGCTTCAATCCACATGTGACTACAGAGAAGGCAAAGAAGGCTCGTGTCCAACCAAGCTAACATCCTTCATAACCATTATGGCAGAAATCCTTAGTGAACCTCTACTCCCTCCACCAAGGCCTGGGCTTTTGCTTAATGTGTCTTTTTTTTGTTTTGCCTGGGATGCTTTTCTAGTCTACTGTGCCCCAGCTAAATGCAGATGTGCAACAAATGGTTAGCAGACTCTTGGTTTCTTCTTCTAAGGACAATGAGGGATTCAGACAAAGAGCAAGTTGTTTTTGCCAGTACGGCCACTCACAGACAACAGCTAAACCACCAGCTAATTACCTCCTGGGTCTCAGGCTTTCACTGGGGCCTTTAAAAATACACAGAGCCAAAGTGAAGGCAGGACGCCATTAGCACTGCATAATGGAAGCAAACACTTAATGTGTTTGCTTTGCCTGCCTGCTGACACCTGCCAGGCAGGTAGCGTATATGGGATGCCCAGGCTGCAGCCCTGCAGAGGGAAGCTCTCTTTGGGGCCTGGACAGCTGTGAATGTAATCTCTGTCTCTGGGCGCTGGCAGCATGAGGCTCCTCTTCCTGCAGTTGCTTGTGCCATGTCTGCTCTTGCCTCTGGGGAAGGCAGGCCGGTGTGCGGATGGCTGCCAAAGGCAGAGCTCTTTTTCCTTTGTGCTACTAGAAAGGGGTCGCAGAGATCTCCACGTAGCCAACCATGAGGACGCAGAAGCCAAGCCAGATCTGTTTGTGGCCGTGCCACACCTCATGGACACCAGCCTGGCTGGGGAAGGCCAGAGGCAGAGAGAGAAGATGCTGTCCAGGCTTGGAAGACTCTGGAAGAAACCCGAGACAGAGCTTCATCCCACAAGGGAGGTGAAAAACAACCATGTCCCTTCGGGGATCCAGACCCTCACTCAGCCAGTAGATGTGAAGAAAGTGGAGAGATCGCCCCTTCAGGAGGAAGCCAAGAAGTTCTGGCATCGCTTCATGTTCAGAAAGGGTCCAGCCTCCCAGGGGGTCATCTTGCCAATTAAAAGCCACGAAGTCCACTGGGAGACCTGCAGGACAGTGCCCTTCAACCAGGTATGCGTTCTAGAGGGAAAACAGCCAGAGTTTGCAAGAACTGGGGACAACTAGGACACATGGTAGAATGGAAAAGGGCTGACGAGAGCACCTTGCCTAACCAGATTTGGTCCTTGGGGATTTGGTAAAATGTGATCGTATCACCCCCATTTGCTTCTCACGTCGCCATTGTTTTCTGGGATGCCGGAAATGCTTCATGCTAGAACGGTGACATGGTCAGTATTTGGCAGCCATCATATTGAAGGCGCAGAGCTTCATGTGTGTATATTTATTGGCCATTATCCGTTTAGTTAGGAAACTGGGGACTTAGAGTAGTTGCCAGAACTATCTTGCAGCTTATCTCCACACTCAGGGGGATGTGTAGAAAGATACTCAAATCAAACTGGAGCTGAGGGGGGGGGCGCGATGCACTGGACATCTCATGGGATGCCCTACTTTTGTTCCTGATGCTCACAGCTTATTACTGTGCAGGTTCATGAAGGTTTTCCTTAATAGTTGCTAAAACTATTTGACGTTTAAAGTGTCCCCACAGAAACTCTATGTTGAGATTGTCACTATCATTTCTTGGCATTGTAAAAGCAAAATATATTTTAGAGTGCATTTATGTTTCTCATAGGTTTTCAAAAAAATTATCTTAATGTGAAATTGCATTTCTTTCTTTATCTGCCTCCTAGCTTGTGCAGGCTAATTTATAGTGACCATGATCAACTCTGCACTTTTAAGGGACATTTTACTTCTGCTTCCTTCCTGGCCACACCTGCTTTCCAAATGCTAAATTAAAATAGAGAAAATGCATCAAAACGACACAGAACCAGAAGCAGCACAGGAGGGACTAAGAGTTTACAGTCTAGTAACACCACCCAATTAAGCAGGCAGTGTTCTGAGGCAATTGCCGGTGCAGCTATGACAAGTCAATCACCAAGTAATAATATCTGCTTTGCTGGTCCATGTGCAATTAGAAAATTGCTCCTAAAAACTCAGGCAATCAAGTTTCCTTTGAAATTCTTACTTTTTAATTCTATTGCTAATTAGATTGAAATTAAGGCGTTTGACTCAGATAGTTTGAAAGACACGTAAAACTGGATGTATGGCGTTATGAGAACATGGCAAAGGTGATGTAATGTAGGCATGCACGCTGTGATTCTGATGCTTACAGATTTAAATGCCGTACAGCTCATGTGAAATACGACAGAATTAAACTTATGGTGTCTGGCCTATTCTGTAATTAGCTGACCAGCATTTATTGCACCATGTGTAACAGAAATGTAAGAGCTGCCATTAGGCTCTTTGTCTCCAATCAGTTATATCCAGTTACATGACAATTCTTTAAAGTGTGTTTGCTTATAGTGGGAGTCATTTTCATGTTAACTCAAGGCTTCTTAGAGGCTAACTGATAAAGAAAGCTTTGTTGAGGTGGCCTTGTTCCAAAATACATCCCCAAGTGCAGAGTTCAGAGCCCTTTATTCTAAATCATCCTTCTGTGTCCTGAGAGGCATGAGATGCTTTGGGGTGACCTAATCCATTTGCCTTTCAGACCATTGCCCATGAGGACTGTGAAAAAGTTGTTGTCCAGAACAACCTTTGTTTTGGGAAATGCGGTTCCATTCATTTTCCTGGAGAAGGAGCACATCCCCACAACCTCTGCTCACACTGCTCGCCTACCAAATTCACCACCATGCACTTGAGGCTCAACTGTCCTAGCCCTACACCAGTGGTCAAAGCGGTGCTGCATGTAGAAGAATGCCAGTGTGTGGTGAAGACAGAGCACGGAGAAGGGCACCTCCTATCGGCTGCTTTCCAGGATCCTTTCGTTCCTGGGTTTTCAGCCTCAAAAGCAATCCCGTGATTACGTTGGAAAACAAAACCTCAACAGAAAAAGTGAGGGCCGTCACTCTGGAAATGTTAAGTGGGTTACATAAAGCTCAAAATGGTTCTCTCTCTCTCTCTTTGGTTTGTATTTAGACAGGATCTTATGTTTTCAGGCTGGCCTCAAACTTTCCGTGTGGCTAGGGATGGCTTTAAATTTCTGATCCACTTCCTAAGAGCTGGGATTATAGGCACTGAGCTCTCAGAGAGATTTTTAAAGCGATTTTGCATACTTCAAAGTTGCCTCTGTGACTCAGGAAATAGCTTGATTTTATTTGAACGGTTCTTGCCACAGATGTGGGAAGCAGCCTGTTTGGTGGCTCATATTTTTTTCTTTTCTTTTTGTGCTCCCCCCATGAAGTTTTCACTGTTGGTTTACTGAATTTGAAGGAGGAATGCTACTCTTAGCAGTTTACACAAGGAGGGGCCTCAAGCGCTAGAAACCGAACCATTCCCTGGAGCATGAAGAAAATGCATGAATAGTACTTGAGTCAGGCTACTCATGGACATTACTAAGAAACTCAGTACATCTCTAAATACATTGCATGTCGTTTTAAAGGGAAACAGTTTATATGTGAAATCTTCTCACATGCCTTTGAATCCGTAGCAAGCGGGGTTTTCTGTGTTTCAACTTCTTACTATTGTATAAGAGTATATGTGACAAACTCAACTCGTCAGATTCTTCAATGTCAAGTTCTGAACACGATCTGAATGTTGTAATATATTAAATTTTAGAGTATGAAAAATTCTTGGAAATACTGTGCCACATACATGTCTGTTGTTTGTCTTTCAGAAGTATTTCTGAAATGACCTCATGGGCTATGGCACTGGCCAGGGAATTCTGATTTCACAAGCAGCCTCTGTGTAAGTCGTTCAACCTCTCTCTTAGCAACTGCCTCCTTCCTGCTTACATTTGCTTGTGTCCACATATTGTACCGCATTGGCTTTCCCAGACAGATTACTTTTTAATAGTAGTTTTTCAGATACTTAGTTAGAAATTACTTGATTTGGATTTCTTTACTTTTAGTACACACATACATACACACACACACATACTTCCCTGAGTAATGACTAATTACTGTTTATAAAGAAATTAATTTTATGTTTTATTTCTATTTCTTTTAAATCACCATCTCACACGGTACTCTGAAGAAGCAAATGCATTTATAGTTAGTGTGTATTATGCAACACATCAATGTAATAGAATGTAAGCTACAGAGATACACATGTGGCATTTACAACAGAATATATTATACCCTTTGGTGGTCAAAGACAACCTAATTGGCCAAGATATGGTCATAAGGATAAAATTGTTAAGCATTAATGATATCCCAGCTGGTCAATATATTTTGGTGCCAAAAGCTATTGAGCATCTGTCTAGCGTGCAACTGCTTAACCCTGATTATGTAAACCCATCTCTGCCAATTGGGGTCCCCTTCTCCTCCTTACAACTTCACGAATCCCTTTAATCTATGCTTGTAAATAGACTCTCAAGTCGAAGCTCCAATCAATTATTAGTTTTATTCAAACTTCTGGCCTGCTCCTCCCTCACATGTAAACTCCAGATGGGCCAGCTGATAGACTGTCAGAACTTCTGTCCATGAAGTGATTTGTGTGAGCCTCATAAATCTGCCCATTCACAAATGTTTTACTTGCAAGAGAGAGCAGTGTCCAGCACTCAATGTATAAAACACGGGAGCAAAGGAAATCAGTGAAAGGAAATCCACGAATAGTGTACTCATCAGGCACCAGATGTGTCTTTAAAAAGACCATCTACTCCTCTCAAAGAACATATGAAGCAAGTAATCACCTATTTCACCAGTAAAAAGAGTCAGCCTTGTAAGTTTAAGCAACTTGTCAAAACTCTCATGGACTATATTTTCCTTTCTTTTAATAGACTTGAGAATTTGGATCTACTTATATTTTTATAGAAGAATTCATGGTAAAAGATGGCAAGACAGGACTCGTTCTGTGAGACCCTGATCCAGATGTAGTTGCCTTACTTACGTAGCTAGGGGCCACATTAAACATGGAAGCTTTCCTTTGTGGCACTCACATTCTATGCAGGATCTCCTCAGCTTTTCAGTGACACAAGCCTGTCTTTGGTCTTCTGCCTTGACATTCCCAGGAGAGTTTCTATTTGTGTCAAGTATTTGCTCATTCCTTCTCTGTCACTTTAGCCTCGTATCTCACTGTCTTATTATGGATGTCGGACCTAGCTGTTCCATGTGAGCCTGTCCCTGGGCCAGGTTCTCTGTCAAACATCGCTATCACTTCATTGGTCCTCACTACAAATGCCTTCCTAAATCTTGGTTTCATTTTCCTGGAATAAAAGATAATGTTTGTTGCTGGGGAAATACGGTCAGGTTAGTAAAGTGCTTGTCATACAAGCTTGAGTTCATGTCTCCAGTATCCATGTGAAAGCACATATTGGCAAACACTCTGTGTGTGTGTGTTTCTGGAACTGATGGACCAGCTAGTCTAGAGAAATCCATAAGCTCTGGGTTCAGTAAGAGATCTGTTGGAAAGATATTGAGGAAAACACCTAACATTGACCTCTGCCCTCCCCCTCCACACATGCTCATTCATAGGAACTTGTATTTTTTAACTTTGGGTCTCCTCTGATATTTTGGCAGTCATGTGCACACATTGCTCAGTAGCACATAGTACTTTTTCCATGTGTATGCTTTATTCTGCGGAGGCTCCCCAGTTACACATATGCTGTGTACTTGCTTGAATGTAAGATAAACAGAATTCTGACCCTTGTAGAGCTTCCATTTCTGTGGTGGGATGGGCGAAGAACTTGAAAATCAGACAACTGAAAAGGCAGAATGAGCTGGCTCTAAGCTTCAGGCAGAGCAGCATGCTAGAAACAGCTTGTTTTCAATTGAGTGATCTCTGGGAGCAGGGACATTAAAGCCATGCCCTTTTAATGTCTAGCACGATGGTCTCCTTCAATGGTCTATGGTGATTTCTTCTTTGCACAGTATTCTGCCTTGTTTCTCCAATGCTTTTTAGAGATTACTTTTTTCCCTAAATGTTTCTCTATATTCTAGAAAGCTGACATTCAGTATTCCCTACAGAGAGTAGCTGAGTGAGCTTTCAGATTTCATTTTCTCAGCGTGTGCTTGTTTTTGGCATTTGTTGACATGGGTCTATTTTGTTTTTCACACAACACATTTGTTTCTGGTTGGCTTTGCCTCTGCTTCACATTCTTCCAGGACCTACACGTTTGACAAGAGCAAATACTTTCTGGAATAAACATCTTGTCTGAGACAAAAAAAAAAAAAAGGAAAAATAGTGTGCTTATTCCTAAAGATTGTTCTAGAAGTAACACAAATGACCCGTATCCCATGGTGAGACCAAACAAGCTTCATGGTAATTCTGATTCCAATGCTGTTTGAGAATGTTAATATTGTTGATATTTTTTTAAAGGACGTTATCCAGCCCAGGTTGGCCTAGAACTCAAAGTGTATCTGAGGATTACCTAAAACTTCTGACTTTCCTCTGTCCACCTCCCAAGTGCCAAAGTTACAGGTATTTGCCATCTCAGTGAGGTTCTAGGCTTTGGAGTTATAATCCTCCACCAAGGTGAGGGACATGATTTTCTTTGACCTGTTCATTGAATCCCTAAGTAAGAATGTCATTCAATCCCTACATTTTTAGGGGATTTGGTCCATTCAAGATACTACATTAAGAACTTAAGGTTATTTAAAGATAAACTGGATACACACCTGCAGCAAAGATGATGATGATAATGATGTGTGTGCAACAGATAAGACAACGGTTATTATACGTGCAGTCAGAGCTTCTAATCATTGAGACTTTCTATGTCTGGATACTTTAACTCCTTTTAGGAGGAGACATTTCCTGGTTATGTGAGCATGTGTTGTGTGTATGTGGTTGAGAATGGGATCTATGGCCTCATGCATGGCAAGACAATTTTCTACCCAACGCTTACATATAGTTGTTGTTTGCTTGTTTGTTTTACGAGGCTGGAGAGGTTTCTCAGAGGTTAAGAGTGATGGGTGCTGTTCCAGAGTTCCAGAGTTTGGTTCCCAGCACTCACATGCTGGCTCACACTGTTTTGTAACTCTAGTCCCAGGAGCTCAATGTCCTCCTCTGGCCTCCAAGGGTACTGCAGACAAATTATATACAGTTATACATGCAGACAAAGTACCCACACACATAAAACAAAAGGAAAAAATTATGGATTTCTTTCATTCAGTCTCCTATATTTGTGTGTCTGTGATGAACCCAGTATAAAAATATGAATAAACAAACAATGATTATCTGGACATAATCCTACATCTTCAGAGTCTACTACAGTACAAGGGCAAGTAAACACATGCTGTTGCCTCCCATTCACTCTTTTTTAAAGCATACTGTGCCAATCTCTCCAAAATTTCATCCCCAAGTTCAAGAACTGCTTTCCCAGGAAAGGCTTCCTTAACCACCGCCAGGTTTGGGCTCACCACTTACATGCCTTCATGGTGCTGCATGTCTTTTTTTCACGCTTCATCTCAGATCATGATTATATGTTTGTCTGTACATTAAATGCATTCTAAGCTCCATGAGAAACCTGAGTCATGGATATCCTTCCCATTGTAGTCAGTGCTTAGGAGAGCATAGCCCTGAGTAGGTAAGAGCTTGATAAGCAGAGCTTTGCAAAATATGCAATATTAATATCTGTTGCGTGCTGAACATATATATCAAGAACAGTGCCAAGTGTGCCCTATTATCTATCTATCTGTCTGTCTGTTTATTATCTATCTAATCTTCATCAAATCTGCATGAAAATGCATGGAGTAGAGAATTCCACGCTGTTTTGTAGTTGATGGTGCTCAGGCTGCCACAATAGTAACATTGCTAAAGTGTCTCTGCTAGAGGGTAGCAGAAGGTGAATGATTCCCAAACTCAAGTTCTTTCTGACACCATGATGCTTCAAGATAGAACAAAAAGCATGTGTGTGGGTAAATCTATAAAGTCTATACATATATGCATCCATACACACATAAACCTTAGTACTCAAGCTAAGTTAAGCCTGTGGCTAATCTAATGGTCTAGTCCTTCTTTAGGTCCCAAAGCCCTTTGCAAAGTAGTAGTAAGAGTAAAGAAGTCTCAATCCCAGTACCACAAACTACAGCTCAGAAGGTATTAAATTGTACAGGACTTCTTTCAGTGAAACCTGGTCAGCATCTCTTCATTTCCCTGGGGACATGGGTGCCTTCCTTTCTGCCCGTCACTACCAATTCCCTACAAGCTTTTCTCAGTGACAACGTGGGTGTTGCTCCACCATGCCAGTGCCTATAGCAGAAAAGAAAAAGGGTGACCAGTGATGCCTTAATGTGCAAGAGTGTTTGGGGTAGAGACTCAGCTCTGGGAACAGTTCTCTTGTACTTTTTTCCCTTGTAAAGAGCTGAGTACAATGAGGAATGCCCAACATAACTAAATATTTAAATGAGGAGTAAGGAGATGATGGCTGTTGGGCAGCCCAAAACAATGCTATTCACAGTTATACCACTTGATATCCGGTTGTCACTACTCTCTCTCTAGTTTATGAACCCTTTAACAAAAGCCCTGTGTGCTACGCATCTTTGCTGTACTTCTGCCTCCAAGATATTGTATTATATGTATACACAAACATACTGTAAAATGAGTATGTTTCCTGAACTACTTTTGGAAGAGCAGCTACATGTGTGAGGCTTCTGACTAGCAGTGCATACACATGGATTTGGTAAGCAACATGGAGTTTTTGAGAAGATTACCGTAAAAGGATGCACACACCACTGAAATGCTCACAAACATTAAGAGAACTCAGGGGAAAGTTTTTGCATTTTCATGTGCTTCTCCAAGGTTCCCCAAAGTCAGACAGTGTACCATAAGATAACAGCTGGAATATAAAAACAGAAGAGAGGCCAGCGATGCCAGAAGAAAGCGGATAACATAGGCCTTTGACTCCTGGGAGGCAGGAAAGACAGGTTTCTGCGCTGGGGACACAGGTGAGTTGTAAGTACAGCCAGCGACTTCGGTTTGCCTTGTTTAAGCTAAGATCTGCACTGTGGGGTTTGCAGTGGTGACATGTGAGTTACTCAGCAGTGAAGGACACCTTCCTGTAATGCTAGTTTCCCAAACACAGCCTGGCCTCCTGTCCCCACCCATGCTTTCAGGTTTTCATGTTCTTGCTTTCCCTCTTCCTCCTCTCCTTTGTCCTCCTCCTTGTACAAAAAATCAAAAAAGAAAGAAGGAAAGAAAGAAAAGGAAGAACAACAACAAAAACAACAAAGAAACGGCTCCCCTCCCCTCCCCCCAGTAACCCACCTGGGTGGGGGTTTGGGTTAATACTTTCCAAGAAAACTATTACAACTTCCTCTTGTCTACCAACAAAGAGAAACACACCTTTCTCGTGACCAATGACTAAGAACAAGGTTTTCCAGTAGGAATGGTTTGCACAGTGCAATTACGACAAAGCAAGCAGCCTGGATTCCTGTTCAACAAAGGAAGTGAATCTTGCCTCTGGCAAACAATGCTCTCTTGTAGAAGCCTCCACATAGCTTAGTACCTTAGAACACTGATAAATAGTTCTCCGGGGAGCTTGGTTGGGACCGTGAGTTGTATGTAGTGTAGATCCTTATAGGGGCTCTCAAGCAAGCAAAAGCAGACTCCATACCCCATTCCTCTGTTTGTCCTTAAAGGTGATGAAGTCATGGCAAAATTGTAGTGGAAATCATAAAGCAGATACTTTTCTTTGGTGTCACGATAATCTGCTTTTCCCCACTGATCTTACTTTCATGTCTTTTCCCTTGCTCACCTCATTTCCAAACATTCAGTTATCCACAGTTCCCCAAGGCTCCCAATTAAAGTCTGCCAATGTATCTAGCCCACAGATGTATCAGTTCAAAATAGAATCATTTTGAATCTAAGAAGCCTCAGGTATTGAGGATCAAAGGGGTATTATTTGTGGGTGGGGGGGGGCGAGAAGGGTTGGTTTTAGTTTTTTGAGACAGGGTTTCTTTGTGGAGTCTTGGCTGTCCTGGACTTACTTTATAGATCAGGCTGGCCTTGAACTCAGAGATCTGCCTTCCTCTGCCTCCCTGAGTGCAGGATTACAGGCAGGCGCCACCGTTCCCAGCTTTATTGGGACTATCTTTAATAGCCCTTTCAGGCTCTCTTGCTCAAGAAGACAGAATGTGCCTCTTTTTTTGAGGAGTTTGGGTTTTATTCCATAGACAAGTGCTTTTTAACCCTGTTACATGAGAATTCTAGTATGTGTGAACTTTTGAAATACAGGAGCTCTCTTCTAAGGCCTGGAGGTGGAAATTGAGGCCAGCATATTGGTCCATGTGTTTTAAGCTGCACAGGTGACTTAGCCAGATAACAAGAGATACAGTGACTGAAAAAAAAATCTCTGATCTCACCAGCAAAGTCTTGGGCTCAAACCCAGCCCTGGTAAACAAGCAGCAACCAAAGCAACAATAACAACACCACCCAGGAACTAAAGACAGCACAGGAATCTGAACACTTGTTGAGATTCTGAGAAAGAGCGAGGCTGTGGTTTTCCACCTGGACACCCTACCTTAGCTCCTCAGGTTCAGGGTTTGGAAAGCGAAGGAGCAAACCTTTTTCCTGCTGACTTCTTCAGTTGTTTTGTCGTTTCTGGGGCTGTTTCTCACCCACATGGAACAACTCGGTGGGTTTTGTTTTTGTCTTGTCCAGAGAAACTTAGGTCTTTAACTAAGTTGATTTACTTCCCGCAAGTAACATTTAAAAAAAAATCACTTTTTAAATTGCATTTACTCTTTTATTAGAGTTCAAGCTTATGGTTCAATAACCTTAAGCTATTATGGGCTAAAACTTGCTTCAGATACTCAACAGCAATGGGGAGTCTGATTCAGTGGATTTGGGGGATTCTTGGGAATCTGAATTTTCCATACAAATATTTTAATATGTAAACAGTTGAAAAAATGTAAAGTGACAAGAATAGTTTCCAGCTCTCTACCTTAGCTCAAAAGCTTTGACATTCTACCATATTTCCCTTCTCTCTCATCCTGTATGGATGTGTGTATTTATATTTGATACATATTTGTATTTTGTGGGATCATGTGAAAAGTAAATGTCAGGGTCTGGAGATGGCTCAGCAGTTTAGACCCTTTCAGCCCTTCTAGATAACCATCACCCTCTTCTGTGGGTTCTAACCACATGCAACTCACGCCCCAGGGGATTGACTGTCCTCTTCTGGTCATGCATGTACATGCACACATGTACTCACACAAACAAGCATGCAAGAGTAAAAATAACTTTAAAAAAAGATGGTGAATTTCAAGTATTCTGACATTTCACTTTCAACACAGTCTATATACCTTCTAAGAAGTATTGATATTATCATATGTAAATAAAATAATGATGTCACCCTTCCTGAGAAAAATAACATCTCCAAGATATCATCCAGTTGTTTGCATTATGAGAAACACCTTCTGCATCTAGTACTTTCTAGCATGATATCATGGTCGAGCAGTGGAGACCTTTGTGGAATAAACAAGACTTCCAGAATCAGCTTAGTCTTGCCCATTCTGGGTAGAGTTCAGGAGCAGGTCAGACAAATGCCTCAACTTGCTAAAATGTGCATTCCACCACACACATACAACCTACTCCAGGCTTGACTGCTTGTCCAGCCCTCAGGTGCACCTCTACTCACCCATCTCAACAGGACGAAGAGGGAAAGGCTTTTCCTTGTTCTGAGAAACATCAAAGAAGATGCAGTTACCCTCGTTTTTATAAGTGAGTATATGAGGCATCTGCATCCTTAGCCACATCTGCTGGTTTAAGGGAAGCGCTTGCTTAAGTGGAGCTCCCAGTCAAGTGACTCCTGGTGTGATTAAAGAGTTAAAATTGCAGCCTGTTGGGTGCTTTGGGGCAGCTGTAAGGAGAGACTAGGGGAGTCATGTGGTGTGTTTGCATGCTGAAACTGTTTTGACAGAACAGCCTCAGCTGCCACTGCATACGCTGTAATTGTAATACATTCTTAATAGTTTCAGAGCACCTAGACAAGGCTTCATAACGACAGCCTAGGAGCTTCGGTAGCAATTAATAAATGACAGCACATCCAGAAAGAGTCTGAGAATGCAGGCTTTCGCAAGTCAGGCCTGAGAAGGTTCCTGCGTGCAGAACTTTCTAAGTCTGAGGTCATGCTCTAGTTCTTGCTTGCATGTCTCCATACGTCACATTCCCAGGCTCTTCCTAAGCAGCGAAAATGAGAGCGGTAAAGGAGGGGTGAACTGGACACTCCTTGCTAGGAAGATACTAACTGGGCGTCACTTTTTGCTGTGTTGCTGCAGTGAAAGTTCCCATTTGCCTGAAAGTGCAAAGAACATGACTGTCAGAAGTACAGTGTGTTATGTGCATCTGTGAGCTTTCTGTCACTGTCCAGCGCAGCACGGACAACTAATAAACTCAGGAAATGGATTCAGGGCTGCAGCCGTCCACTGCTGCTTCTGCTGAATTCCTGGACGCCTGGTTGCCGCAGACTTCTCTCCCTCGTGACCTTATCCTGCACTTCCTAGTGAGTTTTCTCAAGCACATTTGCTCTTCCACTCATGTCAGCCACTCTGCAAAGTACTTGTGAGCTTATATGCATTTAATGAGCTAAGCATGAACCTTCCTTCTTTGGCACTGTGGAGTGTTGAAAAGGGAAATGCTAACGACCTGAATTTTTCAGTTATTAGATGTGGATGTCATAAACTCAAAGATGATCTGTTGAAGTCATATGTTTGGAAAATCTCCTAAAAGTAACCTCTTCAGTGTTGGCAGCTGTAAGACACAAAAGAAAGCACAAGAAAGCACTGTTTTTATTTCTCTGGTACCTTGATTTCCTTTAAAGGGCTCAATGCTTTATCCTGTAGTTGGCAGACCTCCATTGGGAGGTGTGACTGTCTCCTTACCTCTTAGTCCCTTTCCAGGGCTGAGTTCTTCTTTCCACTCACTTTGAGAACACAGTAATTTTGTTCTCAAAAAATTACTGTGCCCTAACTGGAAAGCTAGAAGCCATTCAAATGTAAACACTCAGCAGTCCCTCTCTCTACTTAAATATCTCCCACCCTATCATCCCCTGCCTCTATTTGTCTTTGGATTTTTCGAGTTGAGTACCTGATCTTCTCCTGGTGAAGCTAACCTTCCTGCTGGGTTTGTTGATTCTGTTGGTGTCCCTGCCCTCACTTTGTGTAACTTTCTGATTCTAATTTGTCTTTCTTTTCCCAGTCCAAGATTTTGTCCTAAAGATAAATCCAGGTATCTCGATCCTAAAACACCAATAAAAAACAGCTCCTTTCATTATCAGCTTCTTGTAGCCGTGATCAATGCCTCCATTTCCAAATATCTATCTTCTCTTAAATTATCTAGTTTTTAAAATCCATTTTTTTTTGTTCTCCAGGAAAATTCTAATGACCAAATCCAGTGGTCTTTCCTCAGCACCATGATCATTCTTTTTTTGTGCTTTCCTATTTCTGACTACCCTAGCTCCTGACCCCATTTCTTTTCACACCTCCTGAATGCCTAAAACCCCTCAGTATTTGCAATAGATAAAGACCCATCTCCAACATCTGAACACCATTTTGACTGTTATTTTAAATGTGCCTCCCCTATTTTCCATAAACTCAACTAACCCACTGAACTCCCATGATGGATCTGACATCTAAGGAAGTGATGGAAAGACAAACATATCTAAGACTGGATCTGTGCCTTCATGGAACTGTTTGTACAAGCTAATAGATCGTTATGGTGTAGGAACCCAAACAGAACCGTCAAATAGGAGCTCAAAGTCTAGTGGGCTCCTGAACTCTAGCTTTGCTATCTCAGGAGAGCAGTCAATCTAAGAATACTTTAGGAATTAAGAATACCAAAATTATGTTGGGTAAATTATCTGGACCAGCCATAAATTCCTATACAATGTGATCCTGAGCTAAAGGTTAACTGCCTTTCCATTTAACTGCTATCTCTCCTCATCTGTAAACAAGGCCTGCTTGTTGAGAAGTCTGGAGCTTTGTGTATAAGTCGCAATTGTGATTTTTGCCCCTAAAAACTCAAACCAACAGGATCAAGTCTGCTTCCCTCTAATCTTCTTGGGACAGTCCTTCTAGCAGTGACTAAAGACTCCATTCGACTTATTCAGGTCTCTCAGGAGTTTTTCTCTTCAGGTACCGGTAACAAAAAGAAAATGTCTAATGTAGACTGTAATCTAAAGGAATAGATTCATAGACTTCTCCAGGATGAGTATAGATGGAGTTTGCAGCTGAGACACCAGGGAAAACGATGGTTCAGGATCACTTCAGTACTGTTTGGACATACATTGGAAGGGAAGGCAGAGGGTGTTGCTGAGACATAGTTTTCCAGTCTTGGCCAAACTTTCTGGAGTTTGGTTACTGGGTGCCACTGTCCTGGAGGAATGAAGATATTCTAAAGAGACAGCTGTAGCCTTCTCTTTGCTTATCATTAAACTTTTGAAACAATGGATCCTAAAGAAATTTGAATTTTCTTACAGGCCTATGGCTGGGAGAAGAAGGCTGGAGCCAGGTGGCAGCTAGAGGAGGAAGCTGTCTCTCAGCAAAATATCTCACAGGGTTCTGACAACTTGCCAGACTACCTCGGCAAAGAGACTGGAGGATACAGTGATGGGTCAGTCGGTGATACGATGTGGGGGATACCACCCCTCAAGGAAGACTCTTAGTTACCCACACCTCTTACCTCACGTCAGGACCCCAAAGATGGATTCCAGGTCACTGGGTCTCTTTGTTCCTTTCCCCAATGTAGTCACATTAAATAAGTCTCTTTTCCCTGATTTTCATCATTACTTCTTTAATTTTGGCTTTAATTGTAGTCTTGGCCCACTGAGGACAGGGAGCTGAGTCTAACTTAGCGAGAGCTGCCAGGGATGGTCTCGTCTTAACAGCTCTGATAACATGGAAGAACAGGTGCTGCTGAAAATTAATGTTTGAATATGTTGAGTGTGAGGAATGTGAGGAACACTTTTATAGGACCTAATTTATGGGTTTCTTCTTTCCAGTGTAAGGCTCTTGGTTTAAAAAATTCCGACGAGGTAGAAATTTGGGGATAACAAAAACAAATGGGACTTTATACACTCTTATTGTTTATCCAAAGCAATGTTAAAATTACAGTTGTTACTACACTGTCTTTAACCATCCACCTGAAATAAAATTATTAACAGTAATCTGATCCCTCCCTTCTTCACCAGATACATTGATTTATTCATAAGTCTTAAGCAATTTATGATGACCCTTAAGTTTTCCTTTTACATGTAATGAAACTGAGACACTGGCTAGTTAAGCAATGTCTCCTTAGTAGTGCCAGAGTTGGGGCAAAATCGGTTATTGATTCTTCATTAAATTCTCTTTAAACCTAAGAGTTTCCAATCATTCACAAGGCAAGGGACCATAGACACTGATGTAGTGGGCCAGTTAGACCCTGGACATACTGATCAAATTATAATTTTATTGGTACTCAGTCTTCCTTCTCATTTACAAATTTATTGGTAATCAGCCTTCCTTCTCCAAGGCAGCTTTATAATACAATGCTAGAGCTGAACAGTTGCAACAAAATTAGATCCAAGATTCATAACTACTTTTCTGTCTTTAGCGAATGTTTCACAGACCCCATCCTGAGGGTTCTATTCAACCATATTGACATCTTCCCTTCTGTCTGTGTGTTGGTGGGCAAGGACAGGCAGACAGCCGTTGACCTTGCACTGACCTTCTGCCAATAACACATTGGAAACTGATCTCCTTTCTCCTCTCCCCTTCTTTTAAGTAATTTATTGTTTATGTTTCCTGGTACAGAAATGGTTAAAACAATCACAGCCGCCTTTGCCTTACTCACCAGAAGCAAAATGTGACAACTTTCTTTACCTAAGCTATCAATGGAGAGGTACATATTTAAAAGATAAAGAAATTTAAAATAAACGGAGCATTTGTAAGTCAAGAGGCTGGTACTTTAAAGGTACCTGTTTGATAGGAAAGACTAAAATGTAATGAATAGTTCCTGCAACAGGTACCTTTAAAGTATCTATTTTTTGTTTTTTAAAAACGTTTTAGAAGAAAATGGAGCATACTCAGAAGCATCCGTGTACATCTTCCTGTCTGCCATCTTTATGATACAAACTAAGCAGACCTAGACTCATTTTTGCCTATCATCTTAACCTTTGAACATGAGCTTGGTAGCTCTGAGCTGAGCATGTCCAGAAATATGATATTTTCCTTCCTGAACTATGACTTTAAACTGAGCATGCTCAGGAAGGTGCCTGTACTCAGGGTGCTTCCTCACATTACTATGTATGAAGTCACTGGGCCTTATCTCTTGGTAATACTGTTTTGGGCTTTGGACTCACTAAGCTGCAAAGCCATTTGATCTGATAACAACTTAAATGGAAGTATACAACAAAACAACAACAGAAACCGTCAATGACCTCTTGACTTATGAATGCTCTGATTTGTAGTTGCGTCTGGGGGAGCATGGATCTGTTTGGGATTGACTGGCATTTGAAGGTGGGATTAGAAGGAGGGAATTAACTAGGTATCGAATGGTGACAGGAGGTAAAGATGGCTGGCACTTGAGTATCAGAAGCAACGCATGAAAATAACCTTGGTCCAAGGCTTCACTGCTAAGAAGTCAGCTACCATCAAAAAGGCTCATTATGGCAATTTTCAGTGCCAGAAGTTCTTTTCTTTTCTTTTTTTTTTCCAGTTCTGGTTGATTTTAATTCTTTCAATCTCAAACAGATTTTTAACTTGTTTATGTCCTGGATTTTAAATTCATATGAACACCTACCAGAATATGTTTCCCTACTGACACTTATCTAAATGTAATAATCTCAAGTTAATCTTTACTTAACTTGGTCAAAAAATCCAGAGCAAGCAGGAAAAAAAAAAAAAACCATCATGTTCAATTTAGAATTTTTAAATCTTTCCCAACATGTTACCTCTCTGCTTTTTGACAATGATGCCCCCAGTAACAGACTTTTCCTCCTGAGAGCAGGCGGTCACTCCTGTCTGAAAGCTAATGGCTCTTCTTTAAACGTAGCTTTGGCCTTGTGTCTCATCATGATTTGACTGTTTCTTGCCATTCTCTTCTCTACCTTTCTACCAGTTAGACACTTGACTCACACCATAGGGCTCCTTTGCTTTCTGCTCTTCATATATTTTCCCAGTCGCATTTTCCTCCTCTAGAAAATTGAACACTGTGTCCTCTATTTTGCTTTTCTATGAGGTCACCCCAATCCACCTTTTTGACATTAGTAGCTTCTCAGCAACAGTAGCACTTCCCTTGCGTCTGTTCAGCATTGCTCTCATTTGTTCTCTAAGAACGTAGCAGTTCTTCAGAGTCTTGCTTGCTACTTCAAACTAAAAATCTTCCTTTCTCTATTTTTCACATCCTAGGGCAAGTTTTTAACATGACATCTATAACTTCCTTGTGATCCTCTTAAAATGTGGGGGCAGTGTGTAGAAGTCTATACATCAATACATGAAATAAGTGAACACGCTTGAATGTATGTATGTAAGTATATGTATGCATGTGTACTTTTCTGAGGAAGGGATCTACAACTTACATTACATATTCAAAGAGATGTGCTACACCAAAAAAAAAGGTTAAGAACAACTTTTAGATTATTAGTCTATTCTGGAATGGGCATTCTGCCACTCAAACAGATGGAGGTGATGAAATCATGAATGTGCATCAAATGTGGGTGCTTAGGGCATGGGACCCAGCTGGGCAGGTGGGGAACGCCATCCGCCCAAAGCTGCCAAGGGCTATTAGCCAGTGCTGATTAAACTCTGGACTGCACTGACTTTTGGAAATTGCAGTAAAATCCAGTCCTCCCCAGTATTGGCACGGAAGCTCGGCGGTTGGCCGAGTCTGTCCATGTAAGTGCTCTGCCTGTGCCTTTGTCAGCCGCCCCATTGGCAGCAGTAACACTGTTACTTGTCCCTGTCTATTTTTTTTTTTTCATTCCCAGATACAATCAGTTTGATTAGAAATCGTGCTTCAGCATTACAGGTAGAAGTAGAGCAGAATTCTGGAGGGAAATACAGTGTGTGACTCATTTCCATGCTTAAATTAAGTAGAAAGCCTATCGGACTGGGGGTGTTGTTCATTGGTCAAGTTCTTGCCTAGCTTTTTCCAGGCCTCAGGTTTGATCCCCACCACGAAAGAAACAAAAACAATAAGAAAACCAACAGCAAAAACAATCAACCAACCAACCAACCAACCAACCAACCAACCAACCACAACAGCAACAAAATGTTTCCAGCAAGTGTTTGCTACTGGTACCGTATTTCCGGGTCTCCACTGTGACACATGCCTATCAACACAGACAGTGCTTAACATGAATAACAGGATGAGATGAAACAACCTCATGAGAGAGGCGAGCTTTTGTCTATATCCTCTTCCTTTCTAAAACTGCTCATGGAAGCAGGGACATTTTCTGGCTACTGCCTTCCTTCCATACTTTTCCTAGAAAGCTTTTTGTGTATTGGTTTGACTGTCAAGAAAGACGTCATTAACGAAAGCAGGCATTAAAGCATATAGACTTCCAATTTCTATGAGCATTCATATGTCTCCTAATTTTTTGGGTCGATTGTTGAGATCATTTGACACAAATTAGTCCCCTTCATAGAGATGTTTGAAGAGACATCAAAACAATTCATAATCCTAGTCAATGGGTTTGAAGGAAAATAAAAGTGTTTCTTCAAAGTTACTCTTTACCTGTATTACTTTTGTCTATTCAAAGAAACCAAGTGATAAAATGTCACTATATCAAATGCATAATGATAACAAACATTACTTAACCCAAAAGAAATTGTGGCAAGTCTTCTTCTAACCCCATAGCTATGTGTGAAAGGGGATCTTGCTAACTTGATACAGAATAAAACTTGCATATAGTCAGATCAGTCTCTACCATTCGGTTGTTTTAGGGTGCAATGGTCTAAATGAACAATTCTCAGATTTGAGTGTGTGTTCTGAATCAGTTGGAAGGTCATTAGAACACAGAGTTGTGGGCTGGAGAGATGGCTCAGTGGTTAAGAGCACTGTCTGCTCTTCCAAAGGTCATGAGTTCAATTCCCAGCAACCACATGGTGGCTCACAACCATCTATAATGTGAACTGATTCCCTCTTCTGGAAGGTGTAAATGCAGATAGAACACTCATATACATAAAATAAATAAATCTTTAAAAAAAAAAAGAACACAGAGTTGTGGGCTTCTTCTCCAAAATATCTAGCACTGTAGATTGGAGTATGGCTGGAAAAATATGATTTTTCAGAGGTTCCTGGGTGACACAGATGCTGCTTGTCTGGAGATCACACCATGAAAAACATAAGGTCATGAAGTGTTTGCTCTCAGGAAAAAACACATTTTCGAATCCCTAGCAATTCATAATAATATGAAGGTCCAAACAAGGTCTGTAAGGGCAGTGATGACACAGAGCTCTGTGTTCGCAAGGTTGTGGATGAACTCCCATCCAAAGTTTGGCTACTATTGGTAGACAGACATAGAGCCAGACTCTTGTAAACCCACTTGGAAGCCTGAGACAGGAGGATGGTCTTGAGTTTGAGATACAATTCAACATTGTCATTTGAGGCCCTCCATGAAGGTAAATCTAGATTTGAAATACATTCAGAAAAGAATTTAAGGACTAGTGGGAGCAAAGTGAATTGACTTAGTAGCAATAAGGGACATAGTTCAGATTTAAGTCCAAATAAGGGTAGGATTATGGGATAGAGGAGAGAGACACAAGCACAAGAGAGGGAGCAAGTGTGCCTTGAGGAAAGGGCAAGAGTACACCCGAGACAGGATTTTGTGTATGTGGTAGAAAACACCGTTATAATAGGAGTCTTTATGATATATATGTAGATATATATATATATATATATGTGTGTGTATACAGACACTATATAATTCTATAGCTTTCTAAGTTTAAAAAGTTACATAGTTTAAAAATAAAGGAAAGACGTGATTTACTTATTTCTCTTATCTTTTTGTAAATAAGAGTGTAAGATGGTTTTATGAGGGTTATTGTTTCGATTTAGAGTTGAGAGAGTACTGTTAATAGGGTTAAACTCATGGCCACAGCCGTTCTGGCTGCACTAGCCGCAGAGACTTTTAACGTTGTTTGGGATATATTGGGAAGCAGTGTTTCTGAAGGCAACCTTGGCTTTCTTGGTTGTGTTGAAGTTTCTTGACACCCGGCAAGGAGGAAAGCAGAGCTAGATCTCAGGGTGAGACTATTTTTTTTCTTCCTTTTCCACATCCCCTGGTTTTCTCTGTCTTCTGAGGAAGGATAATAAAAATATTTTAGGAGAATGAAATTAAGAGGATTTGACAGGAAGGTAAGTTTAGAATTAGTAGGTCAGTCATCCCAGGGCCTAAGGAACTGGTACCACCAGGAGCAATTTGTTCTGGAAGGATTTCAATACCATTTAACAGGAAGTACAGACTTCTGCCAGCAGGTGATTTCTCTCCCATCCACACAGCATCTCCTTCTGGGTCCTGTAGGCATAAGGAGCTAGCTCCGTACACCATGAACAGAACATAAGCGTTCCACAGCACTGTTATGGAGCTGGAGTGAGATGCCAAAAGTTGTAGTTACTGTATCTCAAGCAGTTGTGAGGCTGTTTGTTTTCCTCTTGACTTAGATCGGGAGCTGGGTTATTTGAACCGCTGAGTCCATTAACGTTTCCTAGGTTTCACTGGAAAGCTGGCAATTTGTAGAAAATTTCTGAAATACATATACAGATTATTTTGAATGTGGATTTAGGTCGCCAACAAGAAGCGGGGAAAGCCTTGGCTGGGGTATCCCAAAAGAGGGTCTGAAGGCCGTAAGACGGAACAAGGCTGCTTTTCAGTCTTTGAGGTGCACTGATAGGCATCACCTGTGGATCCTATTAAAATTCAGGTACGGAATGAGCAGGCCTGAGACTATGCATCCCAGAGGATGTCAAAGCTGCAGACTTAATATTGAATCAAGGTACAATGGAAAATCCATAGCTTGTCACTGGGGAGAGAGCTTGTCCCCCCTGGAGCACCGCTCAAAGCTAAGGCTGGTCCTCTGCGGGGAGGGTGCGGGACGCATGGCCCGCCTGGGCAGGCTGCAGGGCGGGGAGGCACAGGTAGGTTAGGTGAAGGTAGGCCGGGCGCAGCTCTGGGTTGCGAGCGCTTTCAGGTCTTTCGGCCCTCGGCGGCTCCCATCGCAGCGCCGGGGCGCGAAGCGGAGACGGCGACGGCGACGGCGGGCCGTGCCTCCGCGCGAGCGCGCGGGCATGCAGACACCCACTCGGCCGGTCCCGGCGCCCCGGCTCCCGGAAGCGGAAGGGGAACGCGGCCCGGCCTGGGCGGCGGAGGCGCGGAGCAGAGTGGGGAGCTGCGGAGCGGGCGGCGGTGAGTGTGGGCCGGCGGGCGGCCCCGCGTCTGCCGAGCAGCCTCGCTCCGGGACGCCGCGGCCGCTCCCGGGCCCGGTGAGTGGATTCGGGTGGTGAGAGGAATCCGAGTTCACGCCGGGACTCGGGCTTCGCCGCAGCCACGGGGCCCGGGCTGTCGGTGCGACCGGGCGTTTCATTCATTTCGAGGTCGCTGGTGCGGAGCTGCAGGGGACCCTCTGGAAAAGCTGTGCGCCTCCACTGACCTTCTTCTCCCTCCTCTCCCTCGGCCTCACCGGTGGCGTTGAGAAAATGGCTTTCCGCATGGCAGCGCTTTGCACTTGTTACCATTCTCTGTGATCGCTGGCTGGACTTAACCCGCAGTGGTCGTTTAAAATTTATGGCTTTTCCTAAGCTGTATTTGGGTCACAAAGATACCTTATGAGTCAGTGGAAGATGTTTGTATCTCCGGGGCTAAGCGGACCTGGCTGATTATTACTTGAAAATACTGCAGTACAGCAGTTCATAAAAGTACAGGAAGGGGAAAAAAATCAAGGTCATTGTGGGTGGGTCGTCAATCAGTGTAAAGTTGCAGCCCAGAATAAGGGCAAATAAGGGTAATTAAGTGTAAGTTAAAAAGACTTGTCAGATGGGTCCTCCACTAATATGTGCAACCCCTCCACCCCCAATTCACTACCTACTTTGTGGTAAAAGGTAATAATAGCCGTTACTATTTGATGACTGCTTAGTATGTGCCATTCCTAGATGAAAGGGTTTGCTGCAATATCTCATTAAGTTCTTCCAGCGCTTGAGATCCACAGATAAAAGTTCAGAGGGGTGCTCTGTTTCACCTTAGTTGTGCTCTCTCTCAATAATAAAGCTTTTGAAGAGGAGAGGAGGTGTGAAATCACTTGGGAAAAAAAAAACAAATAAAATTTGGAGTTGGGAAAGAAAAGCAGATTCTCCTTTGGTTTCTGTACTATCCAGCTGTGGGGTCATGAATAGGTCAGGGATCCAGTTTATTTTCTCATCCATACAACAAGGTAGCCAGGCTGAAGTTTTTTAGGAGCTGCCTTTTAAAGCTTCTCCATCGTTATTTGGGAAATGTCATGATTTTAATGTAACACCTTTTGACATGGTGAGTGTATATTTAAAGCGTCTTACCTCATGAAAAAAAAATGAGTAAAATGTTTGTAGTACAAGAATTCAATTTGACGTAAAACGGTAGAATTATATTAGATATCTTCAAGCTGGAGATTTCTGTTAATATTTTAGGAGTATCGCTGGAATAAACAAAATAGTACACGCTTAAGAGAAACTTAGGTCTAAGTATGCTTTCTTTACTTAAGAAAATGTAAACACCTAAGTATCTACGCATCAGTAGGGCAATCAGGATCCAGACAAAAATAAATCAGTTGATCATAGCATTTTTACTTATTTTCTCACTGCCTGATTTCCCTAATTCAGAGTGGGTAATTCAGAATCATAGTGGGAAAGCACATATATTAATAAAAAACCTGAGAACTCTGGGAATGTCCACATGGAGCCAATGGAAACGTTTTTGGCATAGGATGTTATTACATTTATCAGCAAAGGAATGCAGACTTTCTTATATTATTTAACAGAATGTTAGGACATAGATTAAACTTTTCGCATGTTCTAGGATTAAAAGATTGTTCGTTTACCATCAAGTAGGAGAGTCAGTTTATAAATGGCTGTTATTGAAATTGAAAATGTTTGACATAAAGTCCAGGAATCCCATGATCTTCCTGAGCTATCTCTGTATGTGTGTAATCTGACATGCGCACGCATGCATGTGCTTATATGTGTCAGACAGTGGTAGAGTTCTTGCCTGGGATGAGCAAGGCCCTGGGTTCGATTCACTGGCACTGAGAGGGAGTAAGTAGAAAGCAACAAGCCCCTGTCTTGTCAGGGTTATGATTTGTTGGTTAAGGATCCCCAGTATGCTGTGTCAGTTAGTTTAACAGGCACGTTTTCATGTATGAGGGAGCTTGCCAACCCTAAACACTTACTATATGGTAGTGTATTTACTTGTTACTACTTGTTTCCTGGTTTACATCTCCCTGGGGTAAATTATGACATTTTTTGGGTATGTCTTTTGCATTATAGGCCTGTTTTTCTCCTGTAGTTATCTCAGTGTAGATTAAGTTTATTCTAGGCTTAAAGCATGCTCGCGCCACACACACACACACACACACACACACACACAGGGAGGCAGGGGTGGGCAGGGATCAGATTAGGTGCAATTTAGCAGTGCTTGATTGTGAGCTCACAGTTTCTGGTTTTAGGCCTTTTATCTGTGCTTAAAGAGTTACTAAGTTGTTCACAATTTGGGATTTTCATTGTTGGAAGCATTTAGTGTTAGTGTACGTAATTCATACCTGCTTTGGTAAGCTCTGCTTAGTCTGAGCAACCCACTCTAGCCTTCTTTTCTCCTTCCAGGGTGTCTTGGCCCAGTGGCTACTTGAAGGGCAAAGCTTGCCCACTTTCCCACTTGGAAGAACATGCCTGGTTAACATCCAGGAAAAACTTTCCTTGGCCTCTTCATTTCTGGCTTTTAATATTTCTGAACCTTTTTTTTTCCTGTTGTTATTTTTGGAGGAAGGTAACTATTGAACCTATCCCTACCTGACATTAATGTTGCTTTTTGTGTTCTTTTACTCCATTGCTCCACAGTGAAAAGTCCGATAGAACTTTTGTATACACTGGAACAATGTTTGGTAGTTTGTTTTTAGTTGATACCATTGTACATCTTCCAAGCTATTTTTTTGTCAAGAGAGTACTGAAGTATGTAACTCTAGCTCAGCGTTGTTAATGGAAGTACAGTATTTGTGATTACTTTATTCATGAAGCTGGTTTACAGAACAACAAATGCATGCAAGGAGCCAACAGTCTATGCTCATTTTTGTCCAGAGTGTGTGACTGAGCCTTCTGCATAGTGCATTGTTTAGACCATGTAGGTGCCAGGAGAGTGTGCCTGGACACTGCTGCACCTACATTTCTCTTGAACTCTTCTTGGAGTGCTGTCTCCAAATGCCTTGGTTGGACTTGTTCACCAGCTTCTGACCTCAAGCACGGATTTCCGTCCATGCTCCACTCTGCTGACATCTTGCTTTGTACTTGAGATTTGGAGTAGTGGCTTTGTTTCAGATCAAACCTGTAGTGTTCTTTTTCTGCTTGAAAATATGCCAGGCAGCACGTGGCACGCCTCTTTGCTGCGTATTTGCAGTGCAGTGTAATGCGAGTGGCAGCACTGCAGTATGGAAGGTTTTTCCTCACAGCTGATTCTGTGTGCATGTCGGTGTGCATGTATGTGGGCACATTTGTTAGAGGACACTGCGGGGGGTTGTCATCTCCTTCCACCATAGAGGACCCAGGAATTGAACTCAGGTCTGGAGGCTTGCGGGTAGGTGCCTTTACTCACAGAGACATCTCGCTGACCCTAAAGATTTTTTTCTTTTTTTTCTGATAATAACTTCCTGGCTTTGTCATGAAAAAAGATAGAAAGTAGACGGACAGCTAAATTTTAATATGTTTTTAGTGATGGGGTGCAGGGATACTTTTATCTAGGAATTGCTAAAGTAATACTGATCTTTAATTCATTCTCTTTCCAGTTCCTTTGGACAATGCTGCTTCCTTGATAGACAGCGTATCACTGAAGCGTGACAGCAGTCCTCTAAGTTGACGTTATCTCTGTTTTGCCATGTTACAAAGAAGCTTGGAAAGTGAAGAGGCGGTGCTATGATTTGGCCCTATTAGCTCCCTATTTTTAATGCCCGTACAAGAGTTAGGTCTACTTGGTTGATAATAAACTGAGTATCTGTGACATTTTTAAAATTACATTTCAAAATAGCTTGTTGGCTGATTCCTAAAGTCAACTAGAGCCTAGTTTCTTAGAGTTAACTGCCATGATTGACCAATTTTTAGAGTAGAATAAAATCAAAGGTCAAATAGCTTTATGGGTGTCTTTAAGGAGATACACCTGCAACTTTGGTTTTTATTGTGGTGTGTCTGAAAATTATTTAATGAGTCATTTATGTTCTTTTAGATGTAGAGTGTTAATTGATTACAACTAACGTTTTATGACATTTTATAGTTCTGAGGCATTGGGATATTGTTGTTTCTTAACTTTTGGATTTAGGACTTGATATTACTCGTATCCCACAGAGAGTGATGTTTTTTCTTGATTGTAAGTCAGTGAGTGCCTGGGATTTGACTCATGGATGGTTAGCCTGTGCTATTTCCTAATAATGTGACTAACAGAAAGCGCTGTCAGGAAGCCACCCAAGAGTTCCAAGCCTTGGCAGCATTACTGACTTTGGCCATATTTCAAAATGTACTACATGTAATTCTCAGGATTGGGTTTTTTTTCATGTATAAAAGAATTCATTTATTTACCATTGGTGGGTAGCAGCTCCTCAAGTTTGGCATATGTGCAGAATAAAGGAGAGCACTTTGACCTGGGTTAAAGTTAGTTGGGGCCGAGAGGTGGCTCAGTGGCTAAGAGCTCCTGCTGCTCTTCCAGAGGACCTGGGTTTCTTTAACATCAGTGCCCTAGCAGATCATATGTAATTAAGAACTTGGTGGAATAAAGAAGTGAATTGGTATATGCTGTGTAGAGTTCCTCTTTTTAGATTTTGAACTGTAGGTACCCACTTTTGTGGTTGTCTCTTGGTGGTTTTGTTACAGGAAGATATATTTTTTGTTAAAACGTTTAGAATGAAAACATATATTTTAAATTTACTCTCTGTTAACCAGTTGTGCTTAGATAGGTCTAGCTTTACATTTGGATCATCACCCTCTCACCAAGTGAGCTCAGGATGCATTGTGACTAAGGCAGTTCAGTAGAGCCCAAATTCGGGACAAGTGATTTTTCTGGTTTTCTGAGAACTGGGTGATTTCAAAGGAGAGAGCTTCCAGGAATAGTGACTGCGGTGCTTCAGGGGGTTGGGTGGAATATGAACGCACAGGGTAGGTGGAGTGGGGCCTTCTTGATCTTCATACCATTTGTTAGCGGCTTTTTCCCAGAATATTTCTTTGCTTACTGTTTGTAAGAAATTATTGTTAAACTCTTCATAGGTACTCACGGACAACTGTTATTGAAGGAAGGCCCATATAATTGAATAAGTAATGTAAATAGATAAGTAAAAGAATGATTCAAGAAGATAACACCTCTAAATGCAAGTGCCAGAGAAGTTACAGCTCATCTCAGTGAGTTTGCAAGTGGTGAGTGGGCATTTGATTTTACGTGGGGACGTGTTTGTTTTCTGTAATACAGGGTGTCCTCGGAATCTAGTGTGTAGCAAATGATTGATTTGCTAATGAAGAACTAAAGGCAATTTAGACTTACTTGATTTTTCATATTACATTTTGACAGTATGTTTTCTTAATACCTTTTCCATTAAAAACCTCAGAAACATCTTTTTAAGTTATAAATCTTACATGGTTTTGTGCAGGTCTTTTTGTACCACATTTAAAACTAATCTGAACTGAGAAAGAGACTCTCAATTAAACATAATGTATGTAAGATCATTAGTGTCTGTGCTTTAGGATATTTCTACTTTTCAATTGGTTGAAAAGAATTTAGAGTTACATGTCCTCTCTAATAGACTTAGAAGAAAACATAAGTATGTATATAAAGCATAAAAGCCTCACTACTTTGTCAGCCGAGTGTTATGTGTGGTCTGAAGAATGATCTATGACGGCCATCTGCTCAGTTTTGAATAAGTGAGGATAGAGAGCAAAAGTAAAAGAGCAAATACCAGGTAGCAAATAGAAGCAGCAACTTGCTAGCAGAATACCATCAAATTAGGGTTTTACAATATCTAGTAGGGACACCTGAAGTAGCCTGACTGAGAGAGCGAACACAGGTGGCCTTCCTTGCCACATGGGTCAGAAATCAACTGGGGAAGTTGAGGCAGTCAACTGTATTTCCTAAATGAGCTTTCTTCCCGTGGATGGTCTTGCCATGGCTAAACTTCCCATTCTGAGTTAGGTATTTTTCACCATCTGACAAACAGTAATAACTACTGTTGGAGATGGTTCCATTTCTAACTATTCTCAAGGACACAGTGTTTTTGCTGTTCAGGTTTTGTCCCTTTTTGTCACAGACTTAGCCAGACCAGTCCATCCTCCTACAAGGGGTCTTGGAGGACATAAACATGCTTGGGTCTGAAATGGCGTGTAACCCAGCTTCCAGAGCCAGCTTCCCAATGAGCTCCAATAGCATGTGAAAGTTGACATGTATTTTGTACACTGTATCATGGGATGACCACTGTTAGCAGTTTGATTACTGTTTTCTTCAGACTTTTTCCATGTTCTCTATGTAGAAATGACTTATTTTTTTTCTTAAAAATATTTATTATGTAGCTGTCCTAAACTGCAGCCCCCAGATTTTCATCTTGAAAATAAATTTTGAGGTGTAACACATGAGTGTCCTTACTTAGATTCTGTAACTGATGGTCTGAATTTCGTCATATACACACTTGTCTCTCTGTCCATCCATCAGTCAACTTCATTATTATCATTCTGTTCCAGAGTATATTGCAGACATCAGGATATGTAGAGGTCAAGATTGGCTTATAGTTTTGGCTTTGTAAAGCTTCATGTGGAATGCTTCAGTCTTAAGTGTGCTTTTCCTGAGTTTGCTCATTGTTTGATAAAGCCACAGTAACGTTTTAGATGGTACTGTATTTTTATGATTACAAAAAGTCATATTTCTCTCTTATATCCTTGTTCTGTTTTGTACACTTGCAAGTGTGCTTTCGTCGGCATTATAAATAAAATTGCTGGGCTAAAGGCTTTCACATTTTGATGGGTGTGCAGGATTGCTCTCAAGAGGACTGTGTCCATTTACAGGAGGTCAGCAATGCATGAGAGTGCTCTTCCCTTGCACTCTTTCACATATGAAAATAACCAGTCACTCTGTATTTCCTCGTTTCTAATGACTAAAGAGATTTTTCTTCCTGTTTGTGAGCTGCCGCCTCATATATTTGGATTGTGTCTCTCTTAGCAGTTGTGCACTATAATATTCTTTTCAGGAACGCTTTGTCTTTAATTTTGTGTTTGGTGTATTTTGTGCCCAGAATTTCAGTGTTTCTGTGGTCAGTCAGTGTTTACCGGTCTTGGTTGTCAAGGCCACCCTTACGCCAAGCATCTAAAATCATTTGCTCTTTTCATTCACTACTGTCTTTTATTGACTTTACAAAGAAACAGATCATTGTGAACTACAGTGCCAGGGAAATTGGTATTAGATTTGAATTGTGAATTAAATTTAAACAATAAGCTGAGTTCTAGAGACACTTCAGATATGAACAGGAAATGATGAATATTTTCGTACTTGTGGAATAGTAAGAAAACCGGTTTTAGCTAAGGTAGGGAGTCATAGGAAACCAAGTTTATGAATATATGTTTGGCTTTGTTTCTTATTATTTTGACTAATCCTTATTTTTCTCTAAAATTTTTATTCTGACATTATAATTTTCTGTCACATAGTCTTTGTTACTTTTCTTCCTCAGTGACTCAAATCTATTTTTCTGTGGTGGTAAACTAAAGGTGCCTGACATGGCAAGAAAGGAAAGATTGTCTACCTTCAGAATAAATTGAACACTGTAAATATTTCCTTAGGGCAGTTTATTACAGTTGAATTATAATTTCTTTAAAAGTAGTTTGTGCGGTAGTAATTTAGATCAGTATGAAGCTAGCCAGTACACTCCGGCGTAGTCACCAGATAGCAATCTCCAGTGCTGAAGAACCAGTTCATCAACCAGTCACTTCAAAGTTTGATTATGAGGTCACCGTTTAATACACAAATTAGCATGTGGGGATCTCCAGCTAATGAAAGTATTTGGCAAATGCCGTCCTTAAGCCTAAGCAGCTCTGACCAAACTCTTTAGTTTGGTTGTTGCTCAGGGTGTGTGATAGTTTCTGTCCAGCCACCAGCCACACCTGGTAGCGTCCACACTGGAGTGACCCTGCCACTCTACCAGTTACAGGCTCTTGGCTGTAACCAGTTGTGGCGCTTGGAAGATCACTGTTTTCCCAGCCTGCTGTAAGGACTATATGGTGCTAAATTTTACTAATCAGGTACTTATTTTCAGTATTCAACAGTGTGTTTCTTATTTAGTTTCGGCTCAGTCTTTTTGGGAATGCTGTTGTTTTAGAGTTTGCCATCTATCTACATATGTTTTCATTCAGGGAAACAGACCCATCAGAAATGATTTTGTCACTGTATAGTAGTTTCTGTTGTGAGGGACTGATCTTTTAATAATAAGACAAAATTGTTATTTCAAAACTAAACAGTTCAAAAGATGAATACTTGATGATTTTCCTACTTGCTTAACAGGTTTGTATATCTTTCTGTTTTTAGTGTTAATACGATAAGGAATAAGCCACAGAAGTATTTTTGCATGTGAAATTAGTGTTTAGCCCTTCGTAGACCTGAAACATTGAAAGCCAGAAAGATGAATGAAATTCATGCTTAAGTATGAACTTCATATTGAGTCTGTTGGGAGGCAGAGCCTCTGTCTTGTAGCTCTTGATAGTTAGCAAGAGAATAAAAATATTAACAGTAAATCTCAGGATCTTTTCCAATTTCCCATCCTCCCAAATTATTCTTTGCACTGTGTCTCTTTTTAGCTATGTAGGTGTTTGTGCTCCTTTAGTTTTTAGAATAGTGATTCCTAGCAAATTACACAATATTCTTCCTGATTTTTTTTTTTTTTACTTTAGTGATACTAAACTGCCTTTTAAATTTCTAACTAAAAGGTAATGAAGTTCAACTTTTATTTTTTAAAAGACCTAGGTTTTATTCCTATTTTAGAATTCTTATAAAAATACCGATTTGAACTTTATTTTACTTAAATTGTGTGGTATAGTGCATTTGAGTTCTTGTTACTTTTTACAGGGGAAAACTAGTAGCTTTTAAGTTAAAAATATATAGTTAGATTAATTTATTTTCTTGGTCATGCTGGGGATTGATGCTATGCAAGTAGTATACTGTTGCTTAGCTCTGTTCTTTTTCTTTTGTTGCTTTAGGAGTTGGGAGTTTCTCAGGATGAGAGGAGAAGAGTTCTTTTGAACTTGAGTGGCCTTTAATCTTTGTTTTTGTGGCCTGTGGCCCTGCTGAGCGCCAGCAAGGTCCTTCAGTGGGAGACCAGTTATTCTAAGAGTGAAATAGTGGGTATCGTATCAGCTGTAGATCTGAGAGTCATCCTGGACTTTTCTTTACCTCCTCGTAGTGAATCAGTTAGTAAGTCTCACTGATTTGGTTTTACTTCAATGGGTTCCTTCTCTAAAGTTAATTTTGGTTTTTGTTTTCTGTTTTAGTCTAACTAACCTGTCTTTAATTTTATGCTCCACAGGAGATTGTTAATAATTTATTTAAAGTACAAATTTTACTTAATCCCCATTTTAATAGCTTTCCTGTGAATAAGAATGAAGTCTGAGCATTCTAACTGACATCTCTTTCCCTCATGATAGAACCCTGTCCATGTTCCCTGGTCAGTCCCTAGGAGGCTTTCTGACTTCTGAAGGTAGCTTGTGAAGCCTGCTTGGTGCTCAGCTCATAGTCTGCTCTGGGCTCTTTTTTGCATTACTGTTGTGGTTTTTGCTTAGTTAACTTTAACTCATCTTTTAGGTTGAGCTCAGTTTGTATCTGTTCTAGGAAGTCCTGCTTGAACCCAGTGTACTAGGCTCATCTTCTGTGCATTTCCTGACATGGTCACAGATCTGGAACTTACCAGAGTAAATTAAACCCCTTTTAAGTGACAGTTTCCATTAGACTTGGCTTACTTAAGCAAAGGCCATAGCTCATTATATCTATGATGTCTAGGAAGTGACTGGTCTAGGTACTTAGTTACTAAACTCACTACCGTACCGCTGACATCTTAGTTAGGGCAGTGGTTAGTGCTTCTGAGCCAGCAGTCATCTGGGTATGTACCTTGTGAGAATTATTCAGTGGACCTAGAATGGGGTCTGGGAATCTGTCATTTTTTTTAAAGCTCCCTAGTTGATTCTGGTTAGCTGCAAGTTTGAAAACAACTGGCCTAATTAATTATTACCATTATAGCATATGTCAGAGATGCTTTTAGAACATGTAAGCTTAAACAACAGCTTACTGTTGTTAGCCTTGTAAGTTGTGTCTACTACAGTATGGATATGTTGTAGGTCACTTGATGGAACCTGTATATGAAATTTTAGTTCATGTGGAAGCTGTCTCATTTGGGGATGTGTTGCTGATTGTGAATTCTCAGTCGTGAAATTCCCTTTTAAACAGGAGTCTTCTTGAGTTGATAGTAAGGGAATTAGTTGGGCTTCACAAATTTTGATAATTTAACTATTTTTAATTTTCATTTAATTTTTAGCATTTCAAAATGACTTAAAATATTTCATTGTGATTTCAAGCACGTATAGTCTTTATGTTTACATTTGTGTATATCCCAAAAATATTATCCAGATCAATGTACATCATAATTTTGCCCCTTTAGTGGTTCTGATCAAGTTCTTTTATGGCTAGAACATACCCCATCTACTACAAGATAACCAGCATGTGACAGTAGCCTCCTGCTAAAAGTGCTAAGACTTTTGTACATGTCTTTTGGCGGACATGTTTTTTTCTTTTGTGTCTACACATGGGATTTGTAGTTAAAAAAAGGCAAGTATTTTCATTTGAGCAGATCATGCTGATTTGTACCTTTAATAGTGATGATTTATACTGAACAATTAAAATTAAATTATTTGAAGGTTTTAGTGAATTTTCTATTCATCTGCTAAGTGCTTATTATTGAGACAAAACCCAAGTATATACAGGAAACTCAGTAAATGTTGTTTTGAAGTTAAAGAGTTAGGCTCCTGTTGAGTAACTTTTCCATGTTAGTAACTCTTCTTTCTTCTCTCTAGGGCTGTCCTCTCTGTGGGTTGGCAGTTCTAGGACTGCAGAATGGGTCTTCGGATTCACTTTGTTGTTGACCCACATGGTTGGTGCTGCATGGGTTTGATTGTCTTTGTCTGGTTATACAATATTGTTTTAATTCCCAAAATTGTCCTCTTTCCTCACTATGAAGAAGGACATATTCCAGGCATTTTAATAATAAGTAAGTTTCTAAGTCTTATTACCTTCTATAAAGATTTTTTCTCCTTGTGAATGTTTTGAAGTACAGTATCTCCGTGACTTTCTTTGAATATGCTGTTTCAGTAGAAGTACTAACCTTTTAATGAAATTACAGTGAACAAAACAATAGCTTTTTTGTACTTACAGAGTTAAGATACTAACTCCATGTTTATTTCACTCTGAAAACCATGTAAAGACCATTTTGTTCAAGAGAACAGTGCGACAGCAGCTCTTCTTCTGTTCTGTGTTACACTGCAGACATGGGAGGCATGGTTGATTGGCTGCTTTGAGACAGGGCTTCTCCCTGGAGCCATCCTTCTGCTGTCTTCTCATGCCTGGGGCCCTCGTGGCTGTGCCTGGCTTGACGACAGAGGCCTGATAGAAGGGGATGGGTCATAGTACTGGAGATAAGAGTCTCATGGTCCTAAAAATTACCCATGAGGTCAGTTGTGAGGCCACGGGATCTCCTGGGTCATTGTCTGCTGCCGCCCACAGACCATGGCTTGCTTGAGTCACTGAGGGTCAGCTCACAGTGACACGCTTGCACAGTGCTTACAGCTTCATTTCCTTCCCTCATTTTGATCTCATAGCAGCCGTGAGAAATACAATCCCCATTATGCAAGTGACAAGACTGACCCATATCGCTAAATGTGGCCATGTGTCCCGTAGTCCCAGCACTCAGAAGGCTGATGCACGGAAATGCTGGCTTCGGGGCCAGCCTGAGCTCCATAGTAAGATGTGCCTTAAACAAACAAACATATGCTACACTCAGGCAGACATTCAATGAGCACTGTTTCCTTTTTATGTGCTCAGCGTGTTGGCTTTTTATTCCCCTACAAAGTGCCCCCCCCTTTTTTGAGCAACAGAGAATTATAGGGTATGTTTTATTATTTTTTCTATGTTTTAAATGTGTAATTGTGGTGACTTAATCTCAAATTTTGTGTTAATATTCTTATGGTTACTTTAACATTCAGAGGTTTCTAATTTCATTTTTGAAGTATATCTCTTAAGATTCATTGAAAGAGGAAATTGAGTATCACTAATTTAGAATAAATTTAAAGCTAGAGTTGACGAAAAGTTAAGTGTAGAATGTGTTTTAAATGCTGTTTTTATTCTTTTAAATGCACCCATTCATTTCTTATCATGGGGTCACTGTATGAAAGGATCATGTATTATAAGTTTGTCAGTTGTTTTGGAGAATCATTTCGCGCAGTTGTCATCTTGGCAGGGTTATTTGAGGAGTGAAAGAAATCTACATTTCATTTTTACATGTAGCCTATTGATAAAGTTATCCTGATAAGGCTGATTAAAATGTGCTTTAAAACTTTAAGCTTGTTGATCAAGCATTTTAAAGGGTAAATGACTAATTTCTGTTTAATTCATATTACAGTATTCTATGGCATTTCCATATTTTGTCTGGTTGCCTTAGTGAGAGCCTCCTTAACTGATCCGGGAAGACTCCCTGAAAACCCCAAGATCCCACATGCAGGTACGGACAGCTATAGGTTTATCCACTCTCTATTGTGTTTATTGACACAGCTGATTACCTCTAGTACCTGGCTTATGTAAGTCATTTGAAATCACAGTGATGTCTTTGCTCATGTGTCAGTTTTCAATTGCAAGCAATCCCTTCTGACTCCCTCGCTCTGTAGCTGTTCTTTTTTTCTTCATTCCACTTAGAGCCACATGTATTCTGAACATGTAGCTTATTTTCACCTCTGTGTGTGTGTTGTAGCTTTGGTCTCCAGAAGAGCCTGATACTTACAACAAATAAATACATGTTGAATGAAACATAATTATCTGAGAGATTCTGGTTCATTTTAGAACAGGATTTTCATCTTGTGATATTGGTAAGATTATAGACATTATTTCCCATCTTTCTCCATGTTCTAAAACTTGGTGAAAAATCGAAAACTTTTGATTGTGATATCATTTGAAGGTAATTTTTGTAATCACTGTTTTTCTAGAGAACCATTCAAACCACAAAAATATGGATTGTTTATTTTGTTATATACCAGCTATAATAGAAGCTCACTTTTATCTCTTCAGCTCGGTTTTTTTGATTATTTCTATATCAACTTTGAAAGTTCTGTTCTTTAAAATTTTTTTGTAGTACATTTTAAAGCTAAAGTATTTTTTACAATAATTTAGTGGCTTCCAAATTTGTACATTCAGATTATCTGGGAAGCTTTAAAAAGAATTCAGTGTCTAGGTCACAACTTAGTTAAATCAGAATGCCTGTGTACTCACAGGTATGAGTTTATTGAAAGATCTCCTGTGGGTGCAGTGTGTAACAGAGTTTGGGAATTAAAGTGGTAATTCCATATGAAATGAGGTTGACAAGTCACCATACCCAGCCTTCCGGAAATCCTGATCCTTGGTTTTTGAGACCTTTCATGGCCTTGGTCCATGGGTTTAGAGGTTAAATGGGAGTGTGTAGCTGTAGCACTGCACTGAATATGTAGTTTTATTCGTGTTCAGCAGTTAATGTGCGTTTGTTCTGGAGAGAGGGAATACGCTGTAGTCTGTGTAGACTCGCTCTTCCTACCAGGCAGTGTAGCCAAAAGCTGTCTGTGTCACATCCGTGTGCTGCTGCTTCATCACTGTAGTCTATTAGCCGCACAACAAAGAAACAGACCTTTTCTAATTCCGGACCCGTTTCTAAGGAGCAGTGTTTGCAGTGACCAAACGCTCAAATGCTTATAGGCTTCTGACACTTCCTCCCATTAAAAGAGGGTCTAAAGGAGTAGCCATGATTCTACTGTTGTGAAGTTGTCATGCCATTAAATTGCTAGATCTTAACATTTTAAGAGAAAAATGGGCACATTACTGAGTTTTTGTCATTATAATGAAATACCCAAGGCAGGCAAGTATTATGAAGAAAAGATTAATTTAGCACACATTGAGAGAGTCTCACGGTTCAGATGATAGGATGTGGGAAGGCTTCTGTATCTCTATCAAATAATACCTTCCTGATCTGTTTTCTCCAGAGCCCTCTGCAGAATTTCCCGTAAAGGCTTGTTTACAGTATGCTAGGCTCTGGTATGTTGTTCCAAACTCTTCCAGAAGCCTAGTTCCCAAAGAAGCTGCACATTCTTGGTAGAGTTGTTATTACAGCTGTACCTGTAGAATCCACTTTCCTGTGTTGGTTTTGTGAAGTAACCAAGGCAGGTTACTGATGGAGAAAAGAGATCCCTTTAGCTTATCTTCTGAAAGTGCAGGGCCATGGTATCTCCACTGGCCCAGCTCTGGTTGAGGGCCCAGGAGGGAGCACTTGCATTTAGGTTCACGTGACTTACTCTAGGGGATTAGTATCCCTTCTGTGGTCAGCCCCACTGCAGTGGAAGGGCTTCCTTTCTCCAAGAGTCTCTCAGCTTTTATGGTGTCATATTTGTAGACAAACTCTGAATGCATAGACCTTTGTGTTCAAACCTCACCCAAACATTGTCAACAGGGAATCTTGATTTGTATAAGATGTTTTATTATTAAATAATTTTAATTGAGGAAGATCTTGAACTTGAGCCTAGCCTAAAGTACATAGTGAGTAACACCCTGACTCTCAGAGAACCATCCAAACAAACAAATCCATTACCAATAAAACTCTGAATTCAAACTCTTAACACTGGGGAGGTGGAGGAAATAAAAATCTGATCAGTGTATAAATAAGTCCACAAGTAATGAAAATATAAAAACAGAACATTTAACAAATAATGTATTTTTTTTACAGACTATTTTACTGTGTGAGTGTTTGTACATATGTACAAATGTACTCCATATGCATGCAGGCGCCCTCAGAGGCCAGAAGAAGGCATTAGGTCCCCCTGGAATTGGGTGCTAGGAACTGAACTCTGGTCCTCTACAAGAGTAAAACATGTTCTTAGCCCCTGAGCCATCTCTCCAGCCTCACAAAGAATATCTTAGTGTCTGTGAGACAACTTGAGTCCATAGAAAACCACTGTGTTATTGTGTTATCTTTATATGCAATGGTGACAGGGCATCAGAGCATCTTGCTGACTTTGGGGGATTCACATTTTGTCTTATCTTTACTTGACTTGGCAGTTTTTTTTCCTCAAGAGACCAAGGACCAACTTCTCCATTACCAATTCAACTTCTCCAATTAAACTAACAAATACACAAACTATTTTTATTACATTTTAAAGTTTTCAAAGTCTACAAGTCTCATATCACATGTTTTTATAATTAAGTCAGATGAGTTAGGTAGGATTGTCCTAGGTTGCACAGCTGAAGAGTTACGTTGCTGCCTACAACCTAGAGCTGTCACTTTCATCTTTTTAACCATGTGTGTATAAAGATTAAAAAGTTTCTTTTATCATTCACACTTGCTATATTTTTTGGGAGGTAGGGGATTGAAGTTGTTATGTAACTTTTGGTACTGATTATCTAATGCATTTGTAAATACTGTTTTTAACTTAGTAAAAATTGCCAAATTTAACATGCAAAGTAATATAGCAAAACAAATCTTGAGGATATAGAATTGTGACTTTTATATAGGAATGCTTGAAGGTTGAGCAGTTTTATATAGTTGAATTCTTTAAAAAAGTAAACTTAACCTAGAACCCCTACACAGATGAAGCCCATGGCAGCTCAGTCTCCAAATGGGCTCCTTAGTAAGGGGAACAGGGGCTGTCTCTGACATGAACTCAGTGGCTGGCTTTTTAATCACCTCCCCCCTGAGAGGGGGGTCCAGCCTTACCAGGCCACAGAGGAAGACAATGCAGCCAGTCCTGATGAGACCTGATAGGCTAGGATCAGATGGAAGGGGAAGAGGACCTCCCCTATCAGTGGACTTGGAGAGGGGCATGGGAGGAGAAGGAGGGAGGGCAGGATTGGGAGGGCAGTAAGGGAAGGGGCTATAGCTCGGATACAAAGTGAATAAATTGTAATAAAATTTAAAAAATAAACAAAACGAAAAAAACTTAAAGCCATAATACTTACATGATTTTAGGCATTTTCTATTGAATCACTCTGAACTATTTTATATAGTTTGTTCCTTTCTTTTTTTATTTTTCCTTCTCTTTCACACTCTCTCCCTCTCTCTTTCTCTCTCTCTCTCTCTGTGTATATGGTATGCCCGCAAGCACAAGTGCTTGTGGGTATGCCACAGTGTTTATGTAGAGGTCAGAGGGCAACTTTTGGAAGTAATTTCTAATTGAATAAGATATTGGATGATAATAATCTTCTACCTTATTGAAGCAGATGTTCTGTGTCTGAAGGCTTCTAGCTGATTTTATCTCTGCTTCTTATCTTGCCATTTTTTTTTTTTTTAGAATACCTTTAACATACATGTGATCCATTAAAAATGAGGCAGAGTTAAACACAAGGGAGTGTCCTGTTTCTTTCTTGAGAAAATACCTGGAATTTGATTTTAAAACCTTTGAGCATGTAGACATAATCAAGTGAGATTTTATATTTTTAAAATTTACATGTGTATTTGAAATAACAAGTATAAAACAGTACTCTAATTTAGAAATGTCACTGTCATTTTCAAATTTTATGGACTAATTCTGTTTGAACTATTAAAATGCATTTATTGATGGTAATTCATCTGTCATACAGTTCATTCATTGAAAGTATCCAGCTCACTATGTGGTTATCCCCACCATCTGCTTTAGGACACGCTCATACCACCATTGAGAAAACATGCTGTTTTTGTTTTTTGTTTTTTGTTTTTTTTTTAACTTAGAAGATTCTGCTTTGTAATACTGTTCTTGAGTTTTACAGAAAGGGGTGGACTTGACTGCCCTTCATGCTGGAGTTTGCTAATCTACTAACTAGGGTCCCAGCTTCTTATAATGTGGGTGCTGTTACTGAATGTGGGGGTCATGAAAACTTAAGCTACAGTAAAAGATTTCTGAGATGCAAAACTGAATTCTAAATCAAATGAATGCTGACGTGGAGACACCTCTGGTAGCCTGTAGTAAGCCGTGGATGGTGTCACTGAGCTCTGAGTGTGCCGCCCTCCCGCCGCCACTGCGTGTGTGTGTGTGCACGTGGGCTCTCAAACTGCGTAAATGCACATTTGTGCGGACTCTACAAATGCCACTGAAACCCCCAGGTGCAGAATCATTATTATGTATGAATTGTAGTTTTTAAAAATTGTATATACAGTTTTCTTCTGAAGAAAACAATAGTATAAAGAAAACTAGGACTTAGTATTTTTCTACCACATTTATCTTACTGGAATTTTGGATTTCAAATATTGCTGTTTGAAGAGCTGGGTAAGATGGTATGTGCTTGTAATGCTAGCATTCAGGAGGCAGAAGCAGAGGGATCACCCACAAATTAAGGTCAGCCTGGTCTACGTAGTGAGTTTAGGCAGGCCAGAGTTACATAGTAAGATGTGTCTGAAGAAAAAAAATTATTTTTGCTTAGATTTCTGACAAGTTTTATTTTAAAAATTGTTAAATGATTTTTGGCTCAGGATTATGACAGAATTTCCAGTAATTTCTGAAATGGTCCTAGACATTCTTATGCCATTTTTTGCTCTGTATTTATGCACAGTGTTCTCAGCACTGAAGATTACAAAATTAAAATATCAACTAGCTCTGCAAAACATTTAAAAGCTTCCTCTCGCAGTATCACATATTCATTATGTGAAAACAAACAAGCTCAAGTATTATTGGTTTGAAGTTCTTTAAATGCCATAATCCTGTGTAAATCAAATAACTGTTTTAAAATAATTTGTGACACCAATATTTGTTGTGTAAACTTACTTTATAACTGGGTCATATAAAATTTCCCTGGTGGAAAGAGTTACAGGTGGGGCAAGTTAAGGAGCCTTGGTGTGCACAGCAGTCACAGGCTCCTTCTGTAGAACCAGATAATTCCTTCCCTCAGGAGCCAGGACTTTAGGCATGGAAGAAAGCACTGATTGTCTCTAGACTGTTACATGTTCATTAGAAATGATGCTGTGCTGGGGTCATTGTACATGAGTTTCCATCTTGCTTGCAGTAGTAAGGCTAGGCTTGAGGTGTTTAAACTGGACTCCAATATTGTTTCTCTCATGATATGTTTCCATTAAAAAAGGAACTGTAAGAGTTTTTGTTGTTGTTGTTTATGTTTTTTTGAGATAGGGTTTCTCGGTGTAGCCCTGGCTGTTCTGGAATTCACTCTGTAGACCAGGCTAGCCTTGAACTCAGAGATCCACCTGCCTCTGCCTCCCAAATGCTGGGATTACAGGTGTGTGCCACAAACCCCCAGCTAAGAGATGGTGTTTTAAGAACCAGTTAATTTGATACAGATTTTACTTTTATTTACCTGTTTCTTTCAAACGATATACAGCAGAGTGTTTTCCTCATACTTCCTGTGTCAGATTGGAGTATGCTGATCTATTCCCAGCCACTAAACTGGAGTAATAGAATTTAAAAAGTTTCTTTTCAGGAAATTGAAGATTATTCTTATCTTCTTTTAAAAAGACTTAGAATATTTTTAAAAAGAATTTAACTTTCAAGCCTGGCATGGTGGTGCACACCTCTAAGCCCAACACTCAGGGTGGCAGCGGCAGGCGGATCTCTGTGAGTTCAAGGCTATGGTCTACAGAGTGAGTCCAGGTCAGCCAGGGCTATACAGAGAAACTCGGTCTTGAAAAGCACCAACCAACCAACCAAACAAACAAACAAATAAAAAACAAACAAAACACCCCCAAATTTAACTTTCATATTTGAGCAGGCATTTGGTCCCCCCACTGTGTTGAGGGGTTACACTGTGCATGATACTATGCACTGTGAGAACTGCTGTGTCTGTCCATCTACTGTAGGATTATGGGGTAGTAGAAACAGAAGTGCTAAAATTTAAAGAATTTTATAATGGTAAATTTTCGTTTTAGTGATCACAAAGAATATGTACCTCATATTAGAAAGCAGTTATTTTATCTTGAAAGATGAATTAATAGTTTTATAGGTGTGATTAGAACAATTTGTAGTGAAAACAAGTACCTTTCTCTTTACTTCTGCAATCCTTTAATTGCAGACTGCTTTCCTATAGCGCAGAGGGAATCGCTAGCTGGGTAACAGGCTAACGCTAAGCCCAGCGCTCGAGGGTATGGCAGGAGCATCAAGATCCCGTCTCCTAAAAACAAACTCTTCTTTTTATTCTAGCCTTAGTCAGACCTCCATCCTGCTCCTAAGACACAGATCCAGATTTATTCATTAATATTAAAAAATTAAATGCTTTAGGGAAATATTTGTAAGATTGGTTTGAACTTATTTATCTACAGAAACTAAGACTCAGTATTATTCTTTAGTGTTGTAGACAATAAAATTTGCATAAAATAGCTGATTTATATAAAATTCTTCTAATATTTTGGCTGAGTTTAGCGCTTTATAAGAGTTCATTTACATTTTCATGAAATTTTGAGAATCATGCTGTCTGTGATTTACTCTGAAGTAGTGATTTCTTGTGTTGAGTGTAGTGTTAGAATAGAAATGCGTAAAACACGTAGAACATGTAGCAGCGTTTATGGCAAAGGTGCTCCCTTCGGTTGGAGACTCAGAAAAAAGAAAACTGTCTTGGAGAAAGAGGTTGCAGACCCCTGTGGCGTTTGGCCGCGGTGGCTGTCTCAGCATCACCCCGTGCCGTCTTCCTGAACGGGTTTGCTGTCCTCCGCAGAGCGCGAGCTGTGGGAGCTGTGCAACAAGTGCAACTTGATGAGGCCGAAGCGCTCTCACCACTGCAGCCGCTGCGGCCACTGTGTGCGGAGGATGGACCACCACTGCCCTTGGTAAGCAGACGGTCAGTGCCTGCGGACAGCAGCGGGGCTGCCGGGCAAGCACCCCACCGCGTACGTCTGTGCTCAGCACTCGAGAGCTGAGCCAGCAGGATTAGTTAAGGAAAATAAAAAAGTACAACCTGAGAACCTTCCAGCTTTAAGCAAAAATTGCATTAAAGTTATTCCATGAAACATTCTTTTAATTTAAATGGTTCTCGAAACTATGAGCAAACTATCTGTAAAGATCTTATCTCAGCTAACAAGAAAATATTTGTGCAGAAAGTTTCAGAATTAACACATACCCAAATACACAGAAAGACCAAGACGCTCCTATCCACTAAGACATGCATGTACCCTTGGTACAAGGTCAGATGTGTGGAAGCACTTGCCTCATGGTGGTTTCTCTTGTTGGGCTTCTAAGCCACAAGGTCCGCTGTGTAGAGTCCTTACTCAGGAAGGAAGTTGTTGAAGAGTAACAATTCTCGGGTTCGCTAATATCTCCATTCCACTCACTATACTTTTACAGTGTTTTCTCTTGGACATTAAGTATTAACATTTTGCTCGTGTTGGATGTATATAAGTGCTAATTAGCTGTTTCTGTGGCACTGCCAATATTTTTGGTCAATAGGGGGCTCTGTTGTAATATTTAAAGACATTTTGTTAAAAAGATTAAAAAACACCAAGTGCTCTGAGAATCTATTGTATTTCATTTCAAAGTCGTCACAAAAATATTTGAGCAAGATATATATAATTCTGCTTTTCTAATACTGGATCATGTTTAAATATTTAAATTGATATAGAATAGCACTTTATAAGTATATATGCATATATGTGTACATACATGTACATATATATGAAGTTAACAATACAATAGCCTCCTTTAACTTACTAAGCTCATTTACCTGCAGTTGGCCAAAGGACACAGTTCATCTTTGTCTAGTGATGCTAACCAATTTCATTTTCCTTATTTATGATAACTTATTTTGATAGCATTACTAATTAGCAAATTTTTAATTTTAACTATATACTAATTTGAACAGATTTCTGGAGACTAGAAAAACAGAAGAGCATTTAAAATAAAAGTATTTCAGGTTTTTTAATTGTCTAAATCTTCTATAAGATACTGTATGCTATGACATGCAGTGTTTAAAAAGTGTGTCACATTTTAAATAAATCCGCTCCCAAATAATTTTCTAAACCTCAGCAATACTTACAGCCAAAATAATAGTATATGAAAAATACTTTGTGAAATCTGTATTCAGATTAGTGGTAATCACACTGAAAATTTATAGCACTTTTTCTGTATTAGTTTTCCCGATCAACTAAAAAGATAATAAATATTCATGGTACAGTTGGTTGTTGCTTCCTTACAAAAGAATGCGATAATTTAAAGCTTAAAAAATCATCTGAGCAATGCATCTGTTAGTACTGGTGATAGATTCTTAACAGGTAAAGACCAGCTTGTTGCTGAGGAAATGAAGCATCCTTTAACATGAAGTATATGTTGAGATATATATGTTCTTATGCTTCCAGTGTCTCTTTCATCCAGTGCTTGTTTCAGGGTATTGGTGGGAAGAGAGGGGAGTAGAAAAAAAATTGAAGATTAGCAAGGAAAGCTGTCAGGTCTAGATTTGGGAATTTCTGTGATTAAATTTCCTAGCAGAGCACTGCTGAGGTCCAAGCAAGGGAAATACACGGTATAATTGGAAGCAGAGGATTCCTGTGTTTTCAAAAAGTACAACATTTTAGCCATCACAACTGCAGATCTGATGTCCAGCTATCAACCGCCTCAAGGTCTTGCTTTTTTGTCTCTGACCATTCTTTCTCAATAGTTTAAACTCAGGCGCCCCACTTGCACTTGCTGTGTGCCTTTTAGGGTTCAATGCTGTCTCAGAGTGTGTGTGCATTGTTCTGGAGCCTGTTGTGGACAGGAAGGGTGGGCGGCAACAACCAAGTGGTTTTTTCAGACTTGAGTGAGTGCACGTCTCTTAAAACCTCTCTTAAAGGTAAAAAGGCTTAGAATTGTACCATCCTGTTTGCCAGGTGTGTACTCTGTAGTCTCAGAAAAGCCTCTACAAGCATTTCAGCTCAGTTCTGTGTTTGACTTTTAAAAATAATGCAAAACAACACATCTTTTAATCTTAACATCTCTTAATATTTTAAGTGACAATTTAAACTACAAATTGAACTTGCCATATATATATTCATTCTCCCCTTGGTGATAGTATAGTCCTATTTTGAAAGAAATAGTTTTTGAGAAAAGTACTGAAAATTTCATACTGAAATTTTAAATTAGATTTTTCCATGAAACCTTAAAATGCACTCATTTTGTAACAGAATGTGCATTTTGAATCAGCCTCGGCAATGCGTGCTTACAGGCCATCAGTTTCCTAGTTAGATTTTGCTGTTGTTTTGGCAGAGAGTACATTAAGTGGTTTTAAATACACTTTTATTTTCAGCGGCCAAGGATAGATATCTTATAAGGTAAAAATATAAAAATAAAATCATATGCCTCATAGTTCTGTCCAAGTAGCAAGTTTGAGCTGCTTTTCTTTTAGGTATTCAAATTGTCAGAAGGGCAGGAATGCCAGAGTGTGATTCTTTTTCTTGCTCTTTGACCTCTGTCTTCTTCTTCTTTTTTTTTTTTTTTGAGTATCCTCTGGCCAGTGGCATGAATCCTCTCCTTACCTGCCTGTGTCAGTTGACATGAGGAGACTACCAGTGGTCTGCTCTCCTGCCTCACGGGGCTGCTGCAAGCCAGAGGAGCATTGTCTCTAGCTGTCCTTCTTGGTAAAGGAGAAGGCACTTTAGAGTGTGTATATCTTTAGATAGTTGCTTTTAGGTTTGGGTGGGACTTATCTTCATTATCCTTATGTGAGCATCTTACTGAAATTTAAATGTTTCTTTTTCATTTTCTCTTCAGGATAAACAATTGTGTGGGTGAAGACAACCATTGGCTCTTTCTGCAGTTGTGTTTCTACACTGAGCTTCTAACTTGCTACGCACTGATGTTTTCTTTCTGCCACTATTATTATTTTCTTCCACTAAAAAAGCGTAATTTGGTAAGACATGTTTATATCCACTAACGTTAGAGAAGCTGTGATGTATGCCTGTGAACATAGTGGTTCCTTGAAGTGCAGGCATGCAGGGATTGAGAAGGCGGTCTGTTCTTCTTAGATGAGCCTCTTTATGGCTATTTGTATTGAGTAGATTTCAGAAGACAAAATATTAGCTCTTTCAGTGTAGGAGTCTTAGTTTTAAAATAACTAAAATAATGTAAACAAAAGAAAAGTATCAATTTAAAAAAAACATACAGGATTCAAAATTTTTAATTTACTGTTAAAATTTTTGTGTGATTTATTTTGCATATTCCTTCTTCCTTTTCTACTCACTCCAGTTCCTCCCACTTCCCTGCCACCTAAATTCTTTTCTTTTCTTCTTTTCTTCTCTTTTTCCTCTTTCTCCAAAGACAAAAGAAAACAACAACAACAACAAAACAAAACCCAAAAAGACAAACATCAAGCCATAACCAAAATAGAGGACATAAAACACGAGTGTTTTGTGGTGGGCAGCTATGCCCTGGCGTGTGAGGAAGTAGTTGAATTTTTAAAGGTTTTCAAAGAATAGTTGAGAAGAGGACTCCTTTCTCTCTTTTTTGTTTTTTGTTTTTAAGCCTAGATCTTAGCATGCAGTCCACGGTAGCGATAAACTCCTTGCCGTCCTGTCCGGGCTCCTGAGCAGTGGGTTCTGGCCTGTGCCGCCTCGTTGCCTTCTGCCGCCAGCTCTCCCTAGCATAAGATGAATTTGCAGAATGTTCTAGAGCAGCGGTTCTCCACCATCCTAAAGCTTTGGCCCTTTAATACAGTTCCTCATGTTGCAGTGACCCCCAGCCATAAAAATATTTTTGTTGCTACTTCGTAACTAATTTGTTGCTGTTAGGAATCAAAGTGTAAATATCTGTGTTTTCCAATGGTCTTAGGTGACCTCTGTGAAAGGGTTGACCTGCAGAGGGGTTGGGACCCACAGGTTGGGAATTGTTGTTCTAGTGTTATCTTTAGGTACACATCATTTGACCAATGTTCAGACTTACCTAAATGGTAATGATGCTAGCAGCTCCAGAGCTTTGGTTCTTGTCTCTGTTGACACTGTACTGTGTACTTCTCATTTTAGTGTTTCTAATATTCACAAAAGAAAATTGAGGAAAATGGAAAGAATAACATATTAGACACAGAAAGGGAGGGGATATTGCCCAACTGGTTTTAGTTATAGAACTGGATTAAATGTATTGACTGTAATTTTTCCATCTTATTTGGACTTTGTTTTTTGTTTTTTTCAGAAAATACTGTGTGTGTATGTTTGTGTGTGTAAGAGAGAGACAGATGGGAGAGCGTTAGAAGAGAGAGCATTTGTATTTGAGTGCATGTAGAAAGATACAAGATAGAGAAAGAACTGATGGAGTTAGGTACTTTTTCTTTACTATTTACACTGTTTACATCTTTGTATATAAAATGTTATGGGGATAGGAGTCGGGTTAAGTTGTCAAATTTGAGTGATGGGAGTCTTAGTTCTGTATGTAGTTGCTTTGGGGTGCACTGTTGTTCTGAGACTTGGTTGCTCCATGTGGCTACAGACCTCAGTGGGGCTCTCTAATGTGATTGGATTGGGATTATTAAATATGGTGCATGCCATTAAAATTGAATCCAATAACTGAATACAGTTCAAAGTTTGGGTTCTTGTTGGTACGGATCATTAAACCTAGAGCCTCGTACAAGCTGGATGAGAGCTTTGTCGCTGAGCTCTGTCCCTAACCTGCTTTTAAAATCTGAGACAGGGTCTCACTAATTGGCTAGGTTGTTTTTGAGTTTCTTCTTACTCTATTGCCAAGACAGTCCTTGAACTTGTAGTATTCCTGTCTCAAATCAGAAAAGGTTTAAAATGTATTTGGCATTTTCACACTGTGAGTACTGTGCCTCTTTCTATTAGAATTTTAGAAATGTTTCATCTTGCTTAAGGTTAACTTTGACAAAATTGGTGTTAATTAGAAAGTCCTCCAAGAAAAGTGGGTTAAAATTGAACCTCGGAAGAAGTGTTTTAAAATTGTTCCATGGGCTTAAGGTCATAGTTTTTGAGAAGTGAGAGAAAAGATGCGAGATGTGTCTGCGGAGAGAAGTAGATCATGAAGAGAGACCACCTTGCAGGGAAGGGCAGGGCATGCACACAAATATGAAAGATAGGAACTCTAGGTAAATTAATGCCAATTAGAGGAAGAGTTACATTTAAAAGTAGAGAAACTGATTGTAGGTGGCATTTGAACGTATTTTCATACATGTACTGTGTTTTTGTACATACCTACTAAAATTGGAAATTAATGTGTAATAGTATATCAAGGGGTTCAAAATCCTAGGGAGAAAATATGTCTTTTGCTCACCTTCATGTTAGAAGTGATGAAATGGCAACTTAAAAATGTCTTTTCCAAGCATGTCATTTGCCGTTGAGGAATCTCTTGGCACATTCTTATTTAGAACATGTTCTTATTTCTGAGTTAGGGGTGACAGTTCATTCCTATGATCCCAAACTTGGGAGTCTGAGACGGAAGGATTGTCGTGAGTTTGACACAGTGAATCTCAGTATGGAGCACTTTATTTCAACTCTTCTGGAACAAATTATCCCAGTTATAAATCTGAAAGTATCTTCACTTCTTCAGTTTTGGAGAGTTTATTGGTTAGCACCGGATTCTAGATGAACAATTGCCTTCAGTTAAAAACAATATTTTCCATTGTCTTTTGGTTTTTATAGTTTCATTGTAAAGTCAGTTGTTAATCTATTTCATCAATACAATGTGTTTTTAATGGCCACTTTTTTGATTTTTAAAATTCTCTTTCTTATAATTGTAGTGTTGTTTTCTTGGCATTTTTTCTGTCGAGTACTTTGTGTAACTTCTTGAACCTGAGTGATGAAATTCTTAAGTTATAACATTTTTTGTCTTACTTTAAATACGCTGTGACCTTTTTTAGCATAGTTTAGATCCTAATGATGCTTCTGTGAGTTTTCTTCCCTTCTTGTTTTTGAAATCTTTTCTGCATCCTTTACCCCACAATTCGATCTGTTTTTTCTACTGACCTATCTTCTGATTTATTAATGGTAGCTTTTCTCCTCTACTTTTGAGTTGTTGATTCAGTTACATAGTATCTCTCACTTTTAGACTTTCCACTTGATACTATTTCTCATAGATCACTTTTCTAGGGAAATTCTGCATTTTGCCATTTTCTTAAACATTTTAAAGTATCATTTCTTTAAAAAATTAAATATTTATTTTATTTTATATACATGAATGTTTTGACTGAATGTTTGTATGTGCACCACATGCATTTCTGGTGCCCATGGAGGTAGGAAGATGTGAAGGGTCCCCAGAATTGGAGTTAGGGATGGTTACATGCCACTATTTGGGTGCTGGTAATCAAACCCACGTTCTCTGCAAGATTATGAAGGACTAGTTTCAATTTGTTCTCATTCTTCAGTTGTATCCTTCTGGGGTCTCAGCTGAAGAGCTGAGGTGTGTCTTGTGGATCATGTCCTCTGGTGTCCTCCCTGTGAAGATAACCAGCAGTGCAGAATTGCAGCTCCTTTTGAGGCAGCTCTGCCTCCGGGGTCTCAGGCCTAAGTTCTGGCGAGGTTGTTAGGTTGGCTGCTGTTCACTGTCACAATAGCTGTTCATGGATTGGGTTTATCTGGCTTCTTTCCACAGTGTCATTAGGAAGGATCCAGACAAAGAATTCTTTTACAGGTGTCTGTGTTAATAAGGCTTTTGTAACAGTTTCTTCTCAGGTGATTCTAATCATTCTTGATGCCCTAATCTATATAGAGTTCTGTGAAGTGTTCAGTTTCAAAACTTATGTGACCCTAAGGTTTGGGTACTGTTGGGCTCTGGACAGACTGTATAATGAGGTAGATATTAGCAAATAGAGAGAAGTAAAAAGTCACTGTGAGACAAGAAAGCAACAGGAGGCTTGAGGCCACCTTTGAGGTTCCGTGTGCTGAAAATGCTGCCTGCAGCTGATGTTGGGCTAAGGAAGGCTGCACTGTTGTTCTCAAGAGCACACTGTACAAACTACCACCAGGTTCTGTGGGAAAGCCCCCGTTTTCACACTGACCTTAACAGTAGTTCTAGTCCACACGCATTTTTTTGTAGGTCCTTCTTTCTACCCTTTTCATTTTTCCTATGACCGATAGAAACCTGTATCTCACTCTTGAGTGTGTGTGGACAGCTGACCAGGTAGTGTGTCAGCCCTCTCTCATCCATCTTCTACCCTTCTGATTACTTGAGATATGCAATAAAGACCCCAGAGTTCCTTGATTCATTTGGAGTTCATAGTTACTGTGTGTTTGCTTGACTTTGATCCTCGGCTCTTGTCCTGAGAGAAGTGGCTTTTGTCTGCCTTTTCCCTTATGCCCTTTCAGGTAGAGAGATGGCGGCAGAGCATCTTTCTCTTGTCTTTAGATGCCAAAGCTGAGTGCTTGTCCTCTAGGTTGGAAAAGAAAATGTTTTCAACTCCTAGGTGTGTGTTAGTTTCTAAGATGAAAGTGTTTACTCTCCTAAAAGAAAAGAATTGCCTGTGAATGGCACTTGACAAATGTTGGTGAGAAGCTGTTTGGTTATTAATGCCTCTTGGAAATGAGAATTAAGAGAAAGCAGGCAGGCGCTTTGCAAATTCTGGGAGATAAACCATTTGAGAATCCGATTTTCTATTTCTTGTTTATTGTTTTTAGAAGACCTCTTTCTGAGATGGCTTAGTTTCTTTGCAGTTAACCCCAGATTTTTGTTTTTCTTACAGTAACTTCATGCTTTGAAAAAAAATTTACTTTTTCCTGTAGTGCTGGGGAATGAGACTAAGTACTGTGTGTGGTTGGCAAAAATTCCACCACTGGATTATACTCCCCACCCCTTATGCTTCTAATCTCTACCTTCAAAATACACTTTCCTGGATATTGTAAAGTTTGGTGGAGTTCTTGAATATGTCCTTTGTTGAGGAAAAGAAGGTATAGAAAGTATAATGGGTAAGGCATGTTCCTGAGACTGATGAGAAGGGTGAAGCTTCATGCTGTAGCTCACCCATTCACAGAGCAGCCATTGATGGAAGATGATTTGGGGGCAGTGCTTCTTAGTATTGCAAGCATCAGCCTGCAAACACTGCTTCTATTTTTTCCCTGAAGAATTTTTCGGGGTGGGGTGAGGGGAATCGTGTTTCATGTAGCTTGAGCTGGCTTTGAACTTGCTATGTAGCCCAAGCTGACCTTAAATTTCCGATTTCCCTGCCTCCATCTCCAAGTGAAAGGATTGGTGTACCTGAAGAACATTTAGGCAATTTTATACTAGCATTTAAAAATGTTAAAGTACAGATTTAAAATATACTAACACATTCCAAAATTTGCCCCTCAAAGAATGACAAGTTGATAGGTTTATACATTGATGTTTTTATTTTTTTATTAAGGCAGCCTGCATTTAATATTTTATCTAGCATAAAGGCTGCTCATTCTGTTTTATACAGACATCATAGTACTTTAAGTTTTTTTAATGTGTTCCCACTGGCAACTAGCTATTGTAGACAGTAATTACTATCTATGAGGGAAAAAAATCCCATTCTTAAGTAAATAATTTGTAGTGTTAAAGTAGGAGTTATGTAGCTAATCATTTGAAGAATGTTACTTCAGTTCCAAAATTATGCTTTCAAAATTATTTTTAGATGAAGTAGATTCAAATTAACTTCTGATTGATTCTTTTGTAATTTTTATTTGAAGGGCAAAAATCATACAAACTACACTTAACGATCAGAGAGCAGGAGTGACAGCAGGGAAGAGAGGCAGAGAATTTAAACAAAAGACTTGCTGCCACACAAGGGAAATAAATAATGTGCAGTGGACAGCCAGAGTCTTCTGCTAGTGAGATACATTACTGCTATTACAACTGGCTGATGTCTAATAGTGTTGCAAGGGATTTGATGTCATATAGAATTGTGCCACACAGTTATTTGCCTAAGTGTTTAGCAAATAAAGAATGGAAATAACCAGAAGACTTGATTGCAAGTATCTTTTTGTATTTCTAAATTCCATTACAATTAAAATATTTTTATATAATCAGCCTTAAAGGCAATTTATTTCACTGTTTATCGCTACTAGAATACTCTAGGAAGCGATCCTTATTTTCTTATCCTGTACAAGGTCACTTATTAATCATGGTAACTGAAGAATGGAGAATATTTATGAAATACATATTTAGCCTTATGAACTTTTGATAAGTATAGCCAAGAAGAGTATGGGACTAAGATCAATATGGAAAAAACAAACTATTAATGCTAGTATGAAGGCAATCTAACTTTTTTGTTCATGTGTGCTTACTGCTAGGGATATTGTCTCTTTGTAACATTTACAGATACTGGTAGACAAAAATATCTAATATAACAGTTGTCAGTTCTTTCCTGCTTAGAAACCTTGTAGCAAGCCCTGAGCATGTGCTGTAATAACAGGTTGGCTGGATGTACGTCATCATGAGACTGTTTCTGTGGCAGTCTAGTTCTAAAGAGTAGCATTTAACAAGGGAGACACAGCAGCTTTTGCCTCTGAGACCGTCGATCTCTTAGAGTCTAGATGGCTAAAACCTGGGAGCAATGTTGCCACTCTCTGACTTCTGCCAGACACTCTACTGCTGCAGCCAGTGGCCAGTTGAGCAAGCAAATATGATATCCGATTTCTTAGGAATTGCTCCAGCTTTTCTAGAAATTCTACTCCAGAATGTGCTAAGACCAACAAGACAGTTTTCCTGAAGTATTCACTGCCTGGAAATCAGGTGCTGGTCACCTTTGCTGTATAATATTAGAGTTACATGCACATATATACAAAATGTAACCTTTGATTTTGGACACTCAATGACAGTCATTAGAGAGGTATAAAGAGTGAGTTTTCCCTTAGTAATTTCCATTAGGATGTAATGAAAGGGAAAGATTTTATGTTCCTTCAGAGAATATAGGAAGAGAGAGAAACACAGAGAAAAGGCCCAAATATTCAGAAAAATTATACAGCTATAAAGATTTTTAAGACTAAAATAAAATGTTTTTTCTTATAAAATGAATTTTCATATCAGTATTAATCTCTGCATATGAAGTTACATAGTCCTTTTGAAAGCTCAGATCTTTATGTTAGCTGTGTCAGATCTCATCCAATTTATTTCTTTTTCTGGAAAACCAAACAACTCAAATCTCTCAGTGATAGTCTGGTTCTCGATAGGGATGGGGCAGTCAAGAATTATTTTTTTTTTATTTTAAACTCTGTAATATATAGTCTCTACACAATAATACAATACATAGTTAAATTGTAAGATTTTAAATTTCTTTTTTACTGTAATTTTGCTGTTATGCCCTATATATTGTCATGTACAGTATATCTGTGGATATAGGCCAATGAACTATCTGGGGCTGTGTGGGCAGCATTTGAAAGACACTCTTTTTGTAAGTACAGTTAATATCCACTGTTGTGACTATTGCTATACTATCTCTGATTTTTGTTTTCTTCCACAAACTCTGTGTGTGTGTGTGTGTGTGTGTGTGCACGCGTGCACGCGCATGTGTTGAAAAGGTAACTTGTAACTCTGGGATTGAGAGAGATTGTTATTTCAAGATACAATACAGTAGTGAAATCTTACAGTTTTCAACTTTCTAAGTTCTGAAGTTATTTTCGGAAATTTAAATATATGTTGATGACATGGAACAAAAGGAGGAGCTGGTTTCTTTAAAATGGGAATGCTTATGCATGACATATTGGTTATGATTTCACTAGTAAGTAGTTCTGCAAGTTGTTTTAAAGACTTTCTTTTTCATTTTAGGACCTCTTTGTTGTTCGGCATGAGCTGGCTATCATGAGACTAGCTGCCTTTATGGGCATTACTATGTTAGTTGGAATAACTGGACTCTTTTATACACAACTGATTGGCATAATCACAGTAAGTATATATTTAATGTAAAACCCAACACGTATGAACAGATGATATAATTGTGGACTTAATTCTAAAATGTTATGGGAAGTTTACAAATTAAAGGAGAAAATTACCCACAATTGTTAATTACGTATAAAGTATACATAAAATTTTGTACCCTTTTTAAAATTTATTTTTTAATTTAATTCAATTTATTCACTTTGTATTCCAGCTGTAGCCTCCTCCCTCATCCCCTCCCAATCCTACTTCCCTCTCTCTTTTCCTCCCATGCCCCTTCCACAGTCCACTGAGGATCTCCCCTTCCATCTGACCCTAGCCTATTCCGTTTCATAAGAACTGGCTACATTGTTTTCCTCTGTGGCCTGGTAAGGCTGCCCCCGCCCCCTCAGGGGGAGGTGATCAAAGAGCCAGCCACTGTTCCCCTTATTAGGGAACCCATTTGGAAACTGAGCTGCCATGGGCTACATCTGAGCAAGGATTCTAGGTTACCTCCATGCATGGTCCTTGGTTGGAGTATCAGTCTCAGAAAAGACCTCTTTGCCCAGATGTTTTGGTTCTGTTGCTCTCCTTGTGGAGCTCCTATCCCCTCCAGGTCTTGCTATCTCCCCCTTCTTTCATAAGATTCCCAGCACTCTTTGCAAAGTTTGTCTGAATTTCAGCATCTGCTTTGATACCTTACTGGGTAGAGTCTTTCAGAAGCCCTCTGTGGTAGGCTCCTGTCCTGTTCCCTGTTTTCTCCCTCTTCTGATGCCTATCCTGTTTGCCTTTCTGAGTGAGAATTGAGTGTCTTACCCAGGATCCTCCTCCTTGTTTAGCTTCTTTAGGTGTACAGATTTTAGTATATTTATCCTATCTTATAGATCTAGTATCCACTTATGAGTGAGTATATACCGTGTGTGCTTGTGTGCATCCTTCTTTTAAAAACAAGCAGAGTATTTTTATATAACAGCAGACCTGTGCTTACAGGCTTAATGGTTAAATACACATTTTTCTATTCATTAGCACCTAGTGTGCAATCATTTTTTCTAATCTTACTTTCTTTTATACCACACCAATCACTTTGTAATCTGTGTTACAAATAACACTGTTTTCAACATCACTTTTTAAAAAATTACTTAAGATCAATTACCAAAGATAGACTTACTAAGACAAATATTTTACTGGCAATTAAATCATTTCTTGGATGTTTTGATTGATTTATTGATGTGTAAACTAACTTAATAAGTGATTATCACTGTTTAGCATGTCTGAAAGAGTGACAGTTCCTTTTATATTTGATGTAGAAGAAAGTCTTGAGATAATGACAATCCACTTTGACATTTTTCTACATCAGATGCTGTCAGTTTTCTTACCACTTAGTTTGAACAGTTATGTCAGACACTTGACAGTATCAGATACTACTCTCTTGTGGGTGCATTTACTGCATGGGTTTAAGTCAGTTTGAGAGTATAGGTGTAGAAGCAATGAGAGATAAGACTGGCTGACATATTGTAGTATCATTAATTTTTAGAATTTTCATAGTTAGATCCTTTTATCACAACAAATGAGAGTTGAAAAACAAAATTTGTAAGAAATGAAAAAAATACTCTATTAGAGAGAATGTACGTCAAGTTAACTTTTTTATATATTATTGGAAGGAGTATAACTTGACTTAACCTTGTTAGAAGGTGAATTGTCAATGCCTATCAAAATTTAAGATGTACAATCCTTTGATCAACCTTGTCAAAATAAACTTGCAGAAGCTATGTGTTTGAATGTATGTAAACATGCTTAAAGGGGCTTCAGCATTATGTTTAACATCTATGCTGCATATGAACATTTAAATACTCACCAGAGTATAGTGAAGTAAAGAAAGATGACCTCAAAGCCTTCTTTAAGCGACAGTGTTCAAGAATGATGGTAGTTGCCCAAGGATGAACATATGTGTACATGCACTAGAATTAAGAACTGTATAGTCCTTTACTATCTATAGAAAATGAGTTTCAGGGTGGCCTGCATATACCAAAATCTACAGTAGCTGCTAACAACCTTTATTGGCATGTCTTAGTGTTTGTACCTACATTTAAAGTATATCTTCCTATATAATTTCATTTCTAGATCCTTTATAATACCTTTATAATGTCAACACTATGTAAATAGTTGTTAACTGTATTGTTAATGGGATTATGTATAGAAAAGTCTGGTATGTTCAGTGTGGGTACAAGTTTCTCCCTAGTATTCTTAGACCATGGGTTGGTTAAATCCACAAATGCAGAATGCATGAAAATGGAGGGTCAGCATGGTGTGGATATACAGTCAGTAGATTTTCAATAAAAATACCAAGACCATTCAGTGTAGAAAAGAGGTCTTCAACTGATGGTTTGGGAACAGATCGATATTCATATGGAAAGAATAAGATTTGTCCCTCTGCTTCATGTCATATGCAAAAAGTTAGCTCAGAATGGATTATAGTGCTGAAATGGAGGAGCTAGAGCAGTAAATCTCAGAAGAAAGCATAATCGACGATGTTGATGTCTTAGATAGAGCACTCAAAGTGAAAACTACCAGAGAAAAAGAAATTAGACTTCATCAGAATGGCAAACTCTTACCTTCAGGGGCCTCATTCAGGGAAGTTTGAGGAGATCTTAGAGCTTAATTGGTCCTCACACACTGTTGTGGTGTGACAGTGCAATGTTGTAGAGAGCAGCGCCACAGCTCTTTAAACAGCAAGCCACAGAGTTCCTACTAGACTCGTCAGTTCATTCCTATGTCCACACAGCAGCTTTTCTCAGCTGTCCCAGACTGGAAGCAGTCCAATAGCTGTTGGTTAGGTAGATGCACAGATGTGTGAATTGTTCATGAGAATATGAAAAGCATCAAGTGCTGAAGCATGGTACAGTGCATATAACCTTGAAGACAGGCTGAATTAAAGACCACATACTTCAAAAGTCCATTTCTATGAAATGTGTAGAGTGGGAACATAGAGGAAGAAAATGGCATGTTGGTTGCATAGGGCTGGAAGACTAAGAAGACAGTTCAGAGGTATAGAGTTTCTTTCTGTGGGTAATAAACATGTTCTAGAAGTGAAATTAGTATGTCATATGAAGCTCATTCATTCATTGTAAATATTTGCTGTTGAACCCTTTACCCAGTGAGGCACAGTCCTCCAGTGATGTGTGAGAATTTCAGTTGCTCCTTATCTTTGCCCTTGTCTCTTGATGACAGTCTTGGTAATTGTAGCTGTTCTTTTGGTTTGTAACAGCATTTTTTTCTATTTGCATTTCTTTGATGACTGATGTTTAACACTTCTTTATATGCTTATTGGGAATCTATGGAATTTTATGAAGAGTCTGTTTTAATCTTTTTTTTTTTTTTACCATAGAGTGTAAACTATTCCTAATACTGATTGGTAGTGATGATAATAAGTGACATAGGTATGGGTAACAGTGCTAATGATAATGATTGTTTCCCCTAAAATCTACTGTTATGCCCATTCATAAGTACTTAATAATAATGAGCTTCTAATGCACAAATCATGTCAAGTTCAAGTTGTTGTGCACATTGTTTAATTTTCAACTTTGAATTTGCCAGAATTCTTAGTCAGTATTTGAATACCTCAAACACAAATTCCCCTGTTATTACTGTTGATGACTAGGGGTGGACATGTGGAAACATTGACCTAAAAAAGCACATCACATACCTGGAGGCTGATAACAGCTTCCTTCCACCATGCAACCCATTAGCTTCGGGGACCATACCTTGATGACAGCTATTTCAAGCTTTTGAAAGAGTCTCTGCTATAATGTTTGAGCATTCTGATTGTATATGAGTGAGCCAATTTTTACTTGCTTGGTCCTAGCCTGACACTACCACAGTGTTAATAATTATTTTCAGATTGTACATGGTTTTTAAAAAATATTGACTGTCAGTTTGTTGTATTAAACAGGGAAATTGAGTTCGGACAGGTTATTTCTAAACTGAGTAGAAACCACACAAAGTAGTACATCTATGGGACCTTCAGAAAAAGATGCAAGGACTGAGAGAGAGGTAACATACGTTGTCAGTGTGATCTTTAACACTGTTCTTGCCCTCAAATACAAATGCTCATAAATGGAAATCGCTCTGTATTGACTGGAGGTAGGTCAGTCAGTAGCACAGGTATGAGGGCCTGAGTTTGGACTCCCAGAGCCCACAAGTAAAGCCAGGTGTGGCAGCACGCACTGTAGGCGTGTGGAGCCTGCATGTGGAACCCTGAAGTCCTTGGCCAACTGAACTAGTGAGCTCCAGGTTCAGTGAAGACCCTGTCTCATGAAGAGCGACTGAGGAAGGCACCTGGTGTTCATCTCGGGCCTTCACATGAATATGCACACAATCACACAGACACCACACAGAGAAAGAAACTTGGTATGCTTTAATTCCATTTCTATGGATTGTTGTGGCAGCCATCAAACACTGTTCTTTTTGGATTTAAGCGGATAGCGGTTTCAGAATTTACTCCTCTCCTTGCTGATTAAGAGTTGCAGCCAGTCCTGGTCAGACCTGATAAGCTAGGGTCAGATGGAAGGGGAGGAGGACCTCCCCTATAAGTGGACTTAGGAGGCATGGGAGGAGATGAGGGAGGGAATGAGAGAGGGGGCTACAGCTGGGACACAAAGTAAATAAACTGTAATTAATATAAAAATAAAATTATATCAAAAAAAGAAAAGAAAAGAAAAATCCCTTACAGATCAATATTCTTGATTGTCAGCTTCTGGGCATGTAGGAGGTACAGGCATATAATACTATATCTGATCAGAGGAATCTTTAGAACCACATGAAAATGTCACTTAAATATACTTAGAGCTCAAGACAAGCTTTTCCACACACACAAAAAAGAGTTATTTTTAAGGTTTAATTGTTTAAAGTTGTAATGTCTTCAGTGTGTGATTTAAAATCTAAGGATTATTAGCATCTATACAAATTAGCATTGTAAGATGTTGAAAAGTAGACTATGCTTACCATTGCTATAGATACTTGTTCTGTTCATTTTCTGTTAAACGAAGCTTCATCTCTGTATATCTTTTCATCCTATGTGAATGCTCAGATCTCTACACTGTTGAGCTAGTGGTGAATTTGATGGTAACGTCAGTCACACTGCACTGAGTTATTCTGTGGAAGCAGTCTTCTTCTCCCTAACTGTTCTGTGCTGCCTCTTTCCCCCACATCGTCTAAAAGGTTCCTCGGGAAGAAAGAATATCATTTCCTTATGGAGAGTTAAGAGTTTCATAGCTTGAGTGTAAGTCTGTTAAACAAGTCAGCAAAATAAGTGTCTGAGGATTCAGAGAAGCAGGATTCTCTGTAATTATTTCTGCATTGTTTCCTTTAACCTGGAATGAACAAACCCTCTCTCTTATAATTTTATTTCCATAATTAAAGGATAATACATAATACACAATCGGGTTTTTCTAGTAAATCTAAAGCAAAATGTTAGGGATTTACTTTATTTTCAGATTTGGTTTAAATTAGGATTTTCAATGTGTGTGTTGTGTGCTCAACTGAATTAACATTGGAAGCCATTTTTACAGAAGCAGTTGGCTTTGATGCACTCTTTATTTAGGTAACAAGTTATCTTAGCAGCCCTTGCTGAGGGGCCATTTTTGCTCTTGTATCTGAGTGAAGTGGACAGTTATGTTATTAATGCAACTGACATCAGAAGGAAGAAGTAGTAGTCCTAGGCAGCAGGAGGAAAGTCTGTGCAGGGAAGCTCCAGTGTTAACAGAGCAGGGTAGCCAGACCAGTTGGTTCAGTTTCCAGTGACAGAAGATGTGATGTAATCAGGAAGCCCAACAGCAGGCCAGCATCCCTGGAGAGGCCCTGACTGGGAGCTTTTGTCTGCTGTGATACTCTTCTGACACTTTGTCTAAATTTTGTGGTTTGCTGAGTACAGGAGTTTGTGTGCTAGCTTCTGATATCTTCTTTGGAGCTCAGTGTGTTGCTCAGTGTGCTGAGGTTAGGGGTAGGGTGAGGAAAATGTATTGAGCTGCAGCTTTGTAAAAGCCTAAATTTTCCAAGTGAGTATTGCCTTTGGTCTCACAGATGCTATTGGACTCTAGTTAAATATGAAAGATAATTTTTAAAATTGTTACAAATAAGATATTTCTCCTTATACCTACTGGCCCATGTTTGATTTTCAGTCAGCATTTGCCTAAATATAGAAAGAATCATTAGTGCATGGTTGACTTATAGGTGCATATATTTGAATACTTGGTCACTAGGAAGTAGAACTCCTTGACAGGCTTAGAAGGATTAGGAGGTAGAGCCTTAGAGGAAGTGTGTCAATAGGGTGGGCTTTGAGCTTTCAAAAGCCCATGCCAGGCCCAGTTTTCCCCCCTCTCTTCCCCTCCCTATGTCCCCCCTTTCTCGGCATGTAAAACTCTCAGCTACTTCTCTAGTATCGTGAGTGCTTATGTGCTCTTATGCTTTTTACCATGTTGCGCTGCAAATGGAAACACGCCCCAATTAAATGCTTTGATTTTTAAGAGTTCCTTATTTATGGGGTCTCTTCACAGCAATAGAATAGTGACCAAGACAGTGACATAATTTTAACTGGGGTTAATCTTATGCATTGAAAAGTATCTTATATTCAAAATGTTAAATCAGATGAAAGAACATTAACTATTAAATTACATGTTATTAATCAATTAGTAGATTTAAAAAACATATATATCCAGAAATCTAGGCCTAAAATTGTAATTGAGTTTTGATATCTTTATAATTGAGTTTGGTCAAATATCAGTGAATCAGTGAGTTGAGTTAGTATAGTCTCATTGTAAATCATGCTTAGAGTACTTAGCTTGCAGCCAACATTACACATATGCAGATCTTTGTAGCTCACTTTAAAGGGAGATCTTTGGAATTTTTTGCTTTCCTTTCTAAGTTATATATTTTTAAATAAAATAAATGTATTTCCAATGCAGCATTTCCAGTTGTAAAATTATATAACATTTCCTCAGTGCATTCTTAAAACTCTAAAAAATTTGCCAAAATTCATCGTGTTCTTAGATGCTTTTCATGTTCTATGTTAATATTGGACATATTTGTTTATATGTGGATATAATAAAGAATTTTATAGAGACTAGTTTTTCCTTTTTTGTAGTAACCAAAATTAAGTGTGAAGTTGAATGACGTGTAAATGTTTTCCTGAGCAGAAGTGTTTTTCTACCAGGCTTCTCTTTGCTCAGTATGGTAGACTGCCCGAAACACTCCAATGAATGTAAAAGGTGAAAATTATTTAAATGTGTTTTGATAATGCTGGTAAAATAGTTAGGGCATAGACTTCTAAAAGGGTTACTATTGAATGTAGAGACACTTTATGTTGCTGTGTTGCTAGACATTTTGTATGTTACTATTGCTTGGTGGTTTTCCCCAGAAATTGATTTTATCATCTCACGTTCTGAATTCATGGAATATTTAACCTGATTTTAAAGCATCATAAGGTTAGAAGAAGCGTGGATCTTGTACTTACTGACTTTTGATCTATGCCAAAGGGAGCTTTCACATTCTATTGGTTCTTGGTGAGCTCCCAAACCCTAGCCAAAGGCACATTCAATTGCCTAATTTGTTTTCTGTTGATAACCAGAAACCTCATCAAAAATATAATTTTTGTGTTAAAATACAAAAATTGTTGAGTTTGGGTCTTGACTGTAAGCATAGATTATCAGCTCTTTCAGTTGTTCTGGTGACCATGAGGTTACTTACAAAACATTCTCAGCACAGGCATGAGATGTGGCCTGCATGTGCTTGTGTGGGTACAGTCACCCTCTGTGGCCTGCATCTGTGACTGTGTGGGTACAGTCACCCTCTGTGGCCTGCATGTGCCTGTGTGGGTACAGTCACCCTCTGTGGCCTGCATCTGTGACTGTGTGGGTACAGTCACGTCACTCTGTGGCCTGCATGTGCCTCTGTGGGTACAGGACCTCTCTGTGGCCTGCATGTGCCTGTGTGGGTACAGTCACCCTCTGTGGCCTGCATCTGTGACTGTTTAGTTTCTTTGTGTGTGTGGATACCTTTGCTGACCATCAGCTTTCTTTTTCATAAAGACTTTGTCATGTAGCTTGTAGTTACTTTATATAAATAGATGAGTGAATGAACACTGGTTCATATAATTTGGAGTTTTACTTTATGACTAATTTTAAGCACCTTGTGGCTTACATAATAGTCTCCTATTTGTCTTTCATAATAAACTTATGATAAACATAATTTGAGTAACTGATATAATTGAGATACTGTTTTTCATAAGCATCTGGAAGTGCTTAATAAAAACATTTAATAAAAATGAGGATTTTCACTCATTGAGCATTGATTAGGAATTTTAATACATATTGATCTATTTAAATCTCACAAAAACATAGGAGATGTGGAGTTTCAATTTCTTACCAATTTTGTATAGCCAGATGGTGGTGTGATGAAGAAAAGCAGAGAAATTATTTTAGAAAAAGATTTTCAGTGGCTACAAATGTAAAGACTTCTGCCTTTCCACCATTGTCCTGTGATTGATGAAATGTTTATGTGAGCTTCATATTTCAAATAAAAGACACAGCTGGTTCTCTGTTTGCAATGGAAGCTAAAAAACTGTCTGTTTCCAATGAGTAAACTAGTGAGTTCTGAGTGGAGAGAGAATGAATGTTAACAGGACTTCCTTACTTTCACATTGAAAAATAAAAAGTAAAGAACTATGCTATTTCTGGCTTGCCTAGTTAATTCAGTCCTGCAGATGTATACAAAGGTGCCCATTTTATACAATCTTGTTCTGCTAGGTGTGTTGAACTTTAAAGTTAAACAGGGATTAAAAAGATGGCTCAGAGAATGTCCTGCTCTTGCAGAGATCCAGAATTTGGTCCAAGCAACTCTATTGGGTGGCTTGTAACCACCTGTAATTCTAGCCCTGGGAGGTCTGACACCTTTTTCTAGCCTCCATGAGCACCTTCATTCACATGCATTCCTCCCCCTACTACCACAGTACCCACAGTCACTTATTTTTTTCTTTGCAAAATTAAATGTGATGCTGTTTATATACTAGTAAGCAGTCAGATAAAGCACTTACAATTAGGAGAACCCAGAGACAGAACAGATATATGATCTAGAACTACAAAAACTTTCCTGAATAGTGTTTCCAAGGCTGCATACAGTAAGTAGTCATCATGGATTCATGAAGTTAGCTAGCTTTGTGCAGCGCGGAGGCATCCCGTTCAGTGAGACCTACCACGAGGGCAGAGTTCAGGTGATCATAAAGGCAATATGGAGCTATATTCAGGGGCCTCTCTCTCGGCTACCTTTTCTTTTGTCAAGTCTTAAGTTTGGTATGTAACTCCTTTTGGAAAGTGTTTCTAGAGTCAAATAGGCCCAAAGGCAAGGACTTTTTACACTCTGAAGATAGTTATTGGAACCAGATGGACTATTTATTCTTCGTGTGTCGTTCAGTGTATCTAAGGCCTCTCTTCTGCACATTCTTTTCCTCACAGGACAACATATGTGGCCAGGTAGTGGCGCTTGGTGAGAATGAACTCAAAGCAAGAACAGCTAGCTATCAGCCTTCTGGGCTCAGGGGGCTGGTTTCTCAGCCCGCTTAACCTGGTAATCAAGAGGCCTATGGTAATGAATTCTTGGCTTTCCTACTGTACCCCACTCTTAATTTTCCAATCTTCCTTCTGTTAAGAATCTTTTTTTTCTCCATTCCAGGCATAATTCAGCAGCTAGTTAGGGTATAGTTTTTCTCTTATAGTCAAACATAGTTTTACACTAATTTTGAAGGATCTCTTTTTATGCTAAGATTAGCCATTGAGAGAAGACAACGAATTAAAAGAGAATAGGGAAGATTAGACCTGTTTCTGAAAATCTTTCTGGGTTTGCTTTTTTTTTTTAATGTAAGAGTACAGTTTTTTTTCTTTTTTAATTAATTTTTTATTAACTATAATTTATTCACTTTGTATCCCAGCTGTAGCCCCCTTCCTATCCCACCCTCCCTCACTCTTCTCTGATGCCCCTCCCCCAGTCCATTGATAGGGGAGGTCCTCTTCCCATTTCATCTGACCCTAGCCTATCAGGTCTCATCAGGACTGGCTGAATTGTCTTCCTCTGTGGCCTGGTAAGGCTGCACTCACCTCAAGGGGAGGTGATAGGCATTGTCTTGTATTGCTTAGTTATACAAGCTGATTGAAGTTTTAAATGTTTTGAACATTAGATCATTCTAGGCATAAACGTTTCTCAGAACTGATTGTTGCAACATTCAGTAAATGTAGGGCTTTCACATTGCTGAAAGAATGGTTCATTTGCTGGGTGGCTGAGGCTGTGTGTTGTGTTTATATTCTTTCTGTGCCATTTGTTGTGTTGGTCCTTTTCTAGTGCCACTAAAAGGGTGAGTATTTTGAGTATGGTTAAAAAAAAAAAAAGAAATCCCACATTTGTCCACATTGTAAAACAAAACAAAATAAATTAAGCCTAACTTAGCACTTGTGCATAGCATGGTTTTCCCTTTTCCTGCAGTGACAGTCTGTCCTGTGCACTTGAGCCTGCTTGTGAATGTAAGGTCTGACTTTCCTGTGCTTGCTGTCTTCCAGCCTGCCTTTGCTGTAGTACACACTCTATGCGGTTTTGTGGTAACAGTGTTCTGCATGGCAGATGTGGAGAGAGCTGAGCATTTGCCATGTGAGAGAAACGGTGGGTTAATTTGGCCAGCCTCCCAACTCCTGTTTATAACGGGGGGTAAACATCTTATCCTTCGAAAGAGGAGATAATCTACTCATGCTGAAGGGTTTCCATACATGAAAGCTGACTCTGGAGTCTTTAAAGTTGATTCTTTTCAGGGCCACTGCTGACGTCTGCAGAAAAACTTGTCGTAGTATTAATGGACACAGTAGATGGACCCTGTCCTCACATAGCTTTCAGGCATAAAGAGGGTGTTGTCAGTGGCTGTATTCCAGGCATTCATACACCTTTGGAGCAGTGCTTCTCAACCTGTAGGTCGCGACCCATTTGGGGGTCAAAGGGGTCCCATATCAGATATCCTGCTTATCAGATATTTATAGTATTATTCACAGCAGTAGCACAACTACAATTATGAAGTTAACTGCGAAAATAATTTTATGGTTGGGGGTCACCATAACATGAGGAAGAATGAGAACCAAAGTAATCTAGAGCTAGCCGTGGTGACTCTGTCTGTTTCTTCTCCCTGCACTTTGGTATGGGTTCCTTTGCAGTGGCCTTCTACCTCTGCACCCTAAAAGGCTATTCAAGTGGCCTTCTCCGCTTCCTTTATAGATGTGACCCTGAAGCCTAGTTTTCTTCTAAATCAGTGGTTCAACCTTCCTAACACTGTACCCTTTAATATCATTCCTCTCATGATGACCTCCAACTATAAAATTTTCTTTGCTGCCTCATAACTAATTTTTCTGTGGTTTGAATTGTAATGTGACTGTCTGTTTTCTGATGGTTTTAGGAGACCCCTCTGGAAAGGTCGTTTGACTCCTCCCCATGGGGATCATGACCTGTTGAGAGAGCCGCTGCTCTAAATGCTTAAGATTATACTCTCGTATATTTGTAAATTGTGTTTTCATTTGGAATAAATGAAATACTGTTCTGGAAGGAAGTTACATAACAAAACAAAAAGAAACTTATTTTCTACAGAATTGTCAAATTCAAGGCATAATTTTAAAAAAATCAGCATATATGGAATATGTAGCAAATCTGCCATCTTTTTGCAAATGTTCAGAAAATGCTGTATTTGAAACTATTGTTTGCTTCTAGTTTCATAAAAATCAGATTTTTTCTCTCTTCTGGAGGCTACCTGCTTGTTCAGCATGTCTGACAGTGTATCATCATGAACACTCATCCAACATCACTAAATGTAAAGGGTTAGAACCACGAGGGGAAAGTTCTGTAGCTAAGTGTGTTCACAGCTTCACGTATTTCCATGAGTAGTTCTGGTCACTGTTGCCATACTCCACCTTCTGCCGTATGCGAGCAGGTTAGTAAGGTCAAATCAAGGGAGATGGTGAGGATTTATGCGATGTTTTTGCATATTTGAAAAAGATTTCTTTTCATTGCTTTAACATGTGCTTACATTTTAAATTTTTACCTGAATGTAAGGTTGAGCAATTTCTGTATTGGGTATTTGGATATCGTAACAGTTTGTCAGTTTGTATATTGCCAACAGTTTGTCCACTGTTATAGAGCTTGACGTGAGCTCTTTGAGAAACTGTCTTCTACTGAAGTGATTTCCTTCTGTGCCTGTGTTACAGCCTCGTAAAACACACAGAGAAAATAGTATTGTTGTAAAGATTTGGTTTGTTTGTTGGGGACAAAAGAGAAATGTTTTGTTTTGGTTTTGTATTAAGGAATATTAATCATCTAACTTTAATTTTCATATTAAAACATGTTATAACAAGATCAATTCATAGATTTGCTGTATTGAATTTTGATATTTATAGAAATCTATAAAACCCAGAACCACTAGCATTCTTTGTCTCTAGGTAGTTCTGTATTCATTGATAACTTTTAGGTACCATTTTAATATTTGTTTGTTTAATAAATATTTGCAGACATTGAGTTAAATGGAAATAATTGGCCTTTTAAAAGAATTACCAAGGAATCAGGTGTCCTAGAGGTTATAATCAAATGAAATGGTTCTTGTGGAGGTGCTTGACATTTTTGTAGGTCCCTAGTTTTTGGATATGATGGAATGTAAATTTTATTTTTCTAAGCAGACTTCAGGGTATGTGCAGATATATAAACTTGTTAAGTCTTTAGAATATTTTCTAGATGTGCTTACATATTCCATAAAATAGAACTATTGATAAACTTGTTACATCTGAATATAATTTTTCTGTTTTTAATAGGATACAACATCTATTGAAAAGATGTCAAACTGTTGTGAAGAAATGTAAGTATAAAGTCTATAGTGATTTTATTTAAAAATAGAAACAATTGACCGCCTTTGAGAATTGTGTGCATGTGTTAATAGTAGGAAACTAAAATAATCATGGCTTTTTCTTGGTGCCCCGTCTGAGTCCCAAGCTAGACAGGCGTATCTCAGTCTTAATGTGGGGGTCTTTCAGCCATGAGAGCTTTTAAACTTACAGAAGTAAGTCAAATTATTTGTCCTGAAAGTACATCAAAAGAGATTTGCTACTGTGTTGACACACACCCTGTTAGCCTGAGACTCTCCTCTGCTTCCAGAGTTACCCTAGGTTGATTGACGATGCAGATGCAATATCTGCTATCAGAGCTAAAGCTCAGCTGCATGCCACATGGAAAGAAAAGCTGCATTTGTGATGCTGAGACACAATGCATCGGAGTCCAGTAATGGACCCCAGCCAACCTGTATTGTTTCAGCTGACTGAAGTGCACCATGGGAGTGCTGTCTTTCACTAATAATGCTGTCTTCTGTAGATCGCGGCCCCGAAAGCCATGGCAGCAGACCTTCTCAGAAGTTTTTGGCACTCGTTGGAAGATCCTGTGGTTCATTCCTTTCAGGCAGAGGCAACCACTGCGAGTTCCCTACCACTTTGCCAATCATGTCTAAACAGATGGATGGTGGGCACAGATGGGTCTTCCATGCTGGAAATGCGTTACAGGTTTTATGAGAATAGAACTATGACAGTCTTGAAGTCAATTAAAATCCACCCACCAATCTTAGGCATCATAATGTGCCCCAGGCTTTATTTTAATAGTGATCTGGATCCTGTTGGGGGACTAATACAAGATCTATATTTAAGTTTTAAAAGCGTGTTTACTTTCAAATTAGCCTTCCACTGGGATTTCTTTAACTGCTTCTGTTACTAAACTCAAAAGGCAGTGATTGGGATGAAATAATTGTACATAAATTTCCTTCAGTGCTCTCAGTACTTTAAAACTTAATTTATGGAAATTTGAGATGTTTAATGTTTACCTTTAAGCAGTCCTAACCAAATTTGAATTTAATTCTTCAGTTTTTCAAAACTTGATACACTTTCTTATGTATAAATGTTACTTTTTGGATCTCAGTTAAAATGTTATCACTACTCCGTTCATATGTGCTGCAGGGTTTTTAAATGCAGCACAGGAGTAAACAGCAAAGGTCAGGGCTTGCCCAGGAGCAGCACTCTGCTGCTTCCTTATTGCCTACTCATCAGAAGTGATCTAAGATACCACTAGTGTGATGCACCAACTACTACCTTACTATAAAGGAGAAATTAATTTTCCTTTCTGCTGCAATTATTGATTGCTCTTAGAATATTTGTTCCCAGGAGAAATTTGTGACCAGTCAGGCATGTATTCCTATTTTACCCTAAGATTCTAATGACTGAAAAGGGTAGGAGGTTTGCAATAATTCCAGTTACTTCTTCAAGTGCAGTTATATCAGAATGCAGATAGATGTTTTAAAATGTTAAACTGGATGGTGTGTAATATACAATATAGAGAAGGATACTGTGCTTTTAAAGTATGTATACTTTTATTTATCTGCTAATATATCTCACTGTACACATTGAAGGTTTATTTATTGTATAATAGATGAGCTGGTCAGCTCATATCAAAGTTTAAAAGTAGATCGCTAAATTTCCATACCAGTAATCATCCAAGCTGAAATTGAATTCCCATTGACCAGTTATAATTTACATCACTCTAAAGAACTTTTATTAAAATCTGATGTCAGGAAATTACCTTAAAATAGAATGATCTATGGTATAGTGATGGTCCCTTAACAAGCATGAGCCTTTTTTTATACAAAGACATTTTGTATGATTTAATTTTTTCATTTAGAATACTGCAAATCCATATGTTTGAAAAGTGTGTGTGCTTGGTGATCTTTCCCCTGAAAAGAATATTGAACGAATCTACCAATCTTTAACCATATACATACTTTTCTTATAGGTAGTTGTAAAGTAAGAAATCATAGCTGGGAAATACTGAAACAGAGATTGTTATTGGCCAGTCAACTAATACTGTGGCTAGTTCTTTCAGATACTGTAAATGTCTTATAAAATATTCTGAATAGAATAAGCTCTTCTCAAATATTAATACCATATTTTCATGTTTTAATTATGTTTATTATTTAAAAACTTAGAAGTGGCAGATGAAAATATTTATTGGTGCTAAGACAATTGTAAGTAATATAAGAAACATTTTTAAAGGTTAGGAAACATAAGATTAGTATGTTTATTTTAGGCAAAGGAGTTGGATTTTGTGCAAGCTGATTGACTAAATTGGCTGGTGACAGTTACTAAAAGAAGTGATGTGTATATAATGTAGGGAGATAGAAGCTGAATGCCTTCAGAATATATATATACATATATATATATTCCATTCACACAAGACCTGGAGCATCCATAGCAGCCAAATGAAGGCCTAAATATGGAGCTGTGTAGACTTGCTTATGCTCCTGGAGCAGCAGGAGCTCTGACACGAGGTAATGGGGATAGTCTCTTTCCCACACTGGAAATCTGTGGGGTTGATTTTCTTAGGTTTGCCACTTCTCGGGCACATTATCTTTACTTTCTCTTTACTCTCCCAGGTCCCGATCCTTCTCTGCGGAGTTTCTTTGAGTCTTTTGACTTAATGCACTAGTTTGAGCGACAGAAATGCTATTATCAGTGTATTTACATAAGAATCTATATTGCAGTATATCTATGTATACTTACACAGTATTGTCAAATGTATATGTCTAACCCCATGGGGTTTGTAATCACTATTAGATTCCTAGAGAAAAGCCTGTTGGCCATGTCCTAGGGATTAAGCTCCTATGTTCTTTCTGCGCCCTCTTTTGGCTAATTGATGTAATTATTCTGGCTCTCAAGGCTTTTATTGTCCCGTTAGTGGGTTGTATCGCCAATCTGTGAACATGCCAGAGGTACATACACACTTATGGGAACATGTGTATAAAAGTGTAAAGTTTTATAAAAATCGAAAATGAATGTGTTATTGTTGGTGATGTTCCTTCTAGGTAAACTGCTTGGCTTCATGTATGTATATTTGTGTACACTTTTTAATGTCAATCACAAATTTAAATTAGGATAAGCTAGTTCAATAATTTTACTTTAACCTTTATTTTGGCATTATTACAAAACAAAACATTTATACAGTTGCTGTGGTAACTGTTGTCTAATGTGTTTTACTGAGTATTAAAACATTTTTTTTCAATTCAATTTTGGAATGGTCCCCCTGCACTCATACACACAGAGACACACAAACATACACACTCAGGCGCAGTTGCCTTAAAATAATTAAATAATTAAAATAATTGGTTAATAGTACTATTTTTTCTTTGCTTTAAAAAAAAAACCTCAGTCAGAGTTAAACCGTTGACTCAATAGCCACTTGTCACTCTGAATAACTACATGTGTGGAGTATTAGAAAGCAATGGAGCAATGAGATTTTTGCTTTGTCTAGATAATGCATAAAAGCTTTTATAAACATCACATTTCATTTTAGCAAAATGTGTGTTAAGTGGTATTTTTGCACTAGCAAAGTCATTTCTTGGGCTTCTGCAGTTACAATATTAATACTAGGTTACAGTTACACATAAACAATTAGAGTTGGGCCTCTAAGATGGCTCAGCACATAAAGGTATTTGCTGTACAAGACTGGTGACCACAGTTTGCCCCCTGAACCCAATTAAAGGTGAACAGGGAAGAAAAAACCAACCAACCAACCAACCATCTAGCTCCATAGAATTATCCTCTGACCCCTCAAGCATGCCTTGACGCCCATGACTCCTCCCCTATCATCATGCATACATTTATTCATTCGTTTCATATTCTCTGTCTCTCTCTCTCACACACATACACACAGTGTTTTGAAATCTGATTGGATAAGCTTGATGTAGGCAACAAAGGACTAAGTTCAGAATCTTCTAAACATTGAACAATCTATTAAAGAGTCTTGGTACTTTGTAACCAGACTTACATTTCAAATTACTAAGCTAGTGTTTTAGTGTTACATAAAAATAAAAACCAAATTTGTTTATAATTTGTATTAAATATTTTATTTAACATAAAAGAGCCATTTAAAATTGTAGCTAACATAGTAATCTCTTTTTCAGAAGACAGCTTACTTTTAATAGTAATAAAGTAGGGGCTGGGGTATTCCTCAATACAAGAGGCCCGAATTCAATCCCAGGAATCAGGAAAAGATAGGGGGAGGATATAGACCATAAGCATGCATGAGATGCAGAAGAACTGATCAAACGTCTCAGAACATTTCACTATGGAGGTGGCTCCATTCAGGATGGCAGCTCATTTTAATTATTTCTTTTTTGTTTGTTTGTTTTGTTTTTTGAGACAGTTTCTCTGGGTAGCTCTAAGTGTCCTGTACTTGTTTTGTAGACCAGGCTGAGATCCACCTGCCTCTGCTTCCCAAGTGCTGGGATTAAAGGTTTGCACCACCTTGCCCAGCCCCATTCTGATTATTCTTAATGAAACTCTGGGTTACTTCCATACAAGTAACTAACTGTTATGCTCAAAAAGATGTATTAATCCTAATCACTACTCACAAAGACTCAAATTGAGAACAAACTTCCAAACAGGAGATACAAATGCATTTAGATGAAAGCCACGTAGTTTTCTGTATTAGATCATGTGTAGTTTGAATGTTTTTACATGTGTTGCTTAGAAAAATCACAACTTAAAAAAAAATCACAACTTGTCTTGCAGTGGCTAAATACAGCACTAATATTCATTAGCATATGCTACTTTATGTCTAGACTGTTCTCTGAGTAGTTCTCTGGGTAGTTCTCTTGTATGACATGTGTCAGTAGATAACCTAGCTACAGTTCACTAAACTATAGTACTTCATTATATAAATTTGACATAACCGCTACTATACATACATATACTGAGAATTATTACAAATATTATATAGCTTACCAGTAGTTCAAATATTAGACTTTTGTCCACTTCTACTAATGCTTAGAAAATTACAAGTATTGGCAGGTGTAGTTAGCAAGTCCTGTAAACTTAGTGTGCTCTACTTGCTAGTGTTATTGACCATGTAATTAGCTAATGAGTGAATATATTGATTCAGTACCCACATCTGTTGTTGCCTTCTGTTGTAGGTACCATGCTCAGAATCTATATACAAATAAAAATTTTAGTATAATTCATGTTTAGCTGTTCGTAGATTCTACAATATTCTGTAGTAGAACGTGGAAAAGTATTAGAAGCCATTTACATGAGGTATTTTATCACAGTATTGTCACTGATTATATGAACCAATATTTAGCATTTCTGCTACCTTTGTGATGGTGATGGTTTAACTTTAGAAGTGACTTTTCTCACTTCTTCCATTATCTTTGTGCATTTTTTTAAAACAAAACTTAATTTCTAGAAGCCATTTTGTTAAAACCAATAACATTTTTATCAGTTCTTTAGATGTGGCAATATTATCTGCTAGTGACAATTTGAGGCAAATTATTAATAATTTATTATTGTTATCATTATTATTTAGAGACAGGGTTTCACAGGCTTTGAATTCAGAATCCTCCTACCTTTGCCTCCCAGTTCTGGGATTACAGGCATATTCTGCTGTGCTTGACTAAGTGCTTAAAGTTCTTATGTCATTGGTATTGCTGATTTTTTCATTATCATATCTTTTACTATGTTACAGCTTTTCCTCCATCTCTACCCTCGAGTACAGGTACCAATAAGTAGTGAATAGCCAAAAATTGGATAAAGAAAGTAGGGGACATTAGTAAGATGGAGAGTCGGTTAAGTGGACATGAGTAATTGGCATCTCTGCAAGAGTTGAGTAGAGACTGGGCTGTAATATGACACTTTCCTTGCCATCTCCTCATCCCCCGCTGACACCATTTTACAGTCATGCCAATGACACACGTGCATTTTGTGTGTATATGTGCACAGTCATTCTGGGAAGCATGTGGCTTGAGTTGTTTAATCTCCACTTATGTTGCTATTTCTTTTCAGCTGAATAGATGCTCTTAAGAGATTGGTGTTTTTTTTTTTTAATTTCAGATAAGTGTGTAGGATATGTTAGCCAGTAGCATGCACATGTCAAATATAACATGGAAGTACATCTATGTAATCAGAAGAGAAAAGATAGCTTGCCCAAAGTTTGAAAATAAAACAAAAAACAAAACAAAAACCTGCAACCTGTTTTAGGAGTTTCTTATGGCAAAGAAAGAATACTGTGTCCTCAGAGAGAATCAAAAACTTAGTTATGAAGGATGGTTTACACTTTAAAGATTGAAATCCTGGTGTTTTTGAGACCCTTGAGGTCTTTTTTTCTGTTGGCTCTTCTAGTTCATATCCTCGTGTGTACGGTAGTGCTTCCCATAGTTATTCAACTGTGCAATTAACTAATTACATATATGAAACATTTTTCATCTCAGTAGCTTTATATGGAAAGATGTAGCCCAACTAGCCGTAACCACAGGCTTGTCTCCTTTGTAGCTCTGCTTGCCTGTTCCACTCAGCACAGGGTCTGTAGTTAGGAGACCGTCAGTCAGATGGAAGACCTGTCTGCCTACTGTTACCTCTGTATCGGAGCTAGTGTGGATGGTTGATATTTTAACCTACTCGTGCCTGAGCAACTAAAACATCCTGGTGCTATTCACGTTAGCATTGAGTTACATTTTTAATTCTTGAACCAAAGAATTAATTTTCTTTTTGGTTGACTGAGAGTTACCTTTTCACATCTGTGTCTGAAGAAGTGAATAAACGGTCTAATTGATGGAACTTTTAGCAGAGTCAATTGAAAATGGTTCTTAGCTAGACTTATTTTTTATTCACTTATGTACATTAGTGTGGGTTTTAATTTTGTACTTTAATGTAGTGTGGCTACTTTATAAGGTATTTTAGTAGGCTGAAGCTGCTAAAGATAATTGAATCATTTTTCAAAAGGTTTTATATTTTTGGTTTCACTTCAGCAATGAAGAAAAACTTATTTCTATAAGCAAAGTATTCTACTGGACACTTTTAATGATTGCTCAACCAAATGCTAAAGTAAAGGGCAAATAATGAGTCCATTTTAAATTACAAGTCAAGAATTTCACATCTCCATGTTGGGGGTGGGAGGGCATAATCCTTAATGGCTTTAAATAAAGATACAGGTATTTGCCTATTTTGAAAATAACATGAAATTGAAGGACACCTTTAAAACATGTAAATCAAACACATGCACACACATACACTTTTCCAATAGGAAGTGCAAAGGTACCTTGATTTAAGCAAACACCCCAATAGCCAGTTGAACTTTGCAACGTCAAAAGCAGTTTGAGTGCTGCTGCTTACTGTACATGAAAGTCAGAGTAAGACTAACTAGTTTACTAACTTGTGGTGATTCATTTGCACCACTGGCAGACCGCGATCCTATGGATGGATTTGTACAGGTGTAATACTGCCAGATATGACTGGCTTCCCCGTTCTTCCCTGAAGCTCTGCACACACTCATCAGAGTCTCCTCAAAACAGAAGCTGCCGTGGCTGATCACTCAGGCGAGGAAGCAACAGTGCAGGTGGCTGGGAAAGTAGACAATCAAACTGAAAATGATGTGGTGTTCCCATCAGCTTTAGTCTCTGTCTCCTGAAATGTTGATACAATATATGGTTTTGCAGTGAATTCTGAATGGAAGAATGAATCAAGTCTAAAACTTGGAAGGTGACTTGAGTTCACCTGAAATTCACTTGAGTTCACTTGAGCTCATCTAAAATGTGTTCAGATGAGCAAATAAGAGAGAAAGCAGGGGTTGGGGCCATACTGTCTCCTATGAGTGTGTTGCCGCTGGATTGAGTCTTAATAATCCTACTACTTGTCCTTTGTGTAAAAGGCTGACTGTAGTGATTTTTCCCAAGTAGGAAAAGATAGGAGAGAATTTACCACTGCTTACTGTCTCCTGGTGTGATTATTAGAAAGCTAAGAAAAATTAATACAGATCGGGGGAAGGAAACAACTGAAGATACAGAGGGACGAAATCCATCCCAGTCATAGGTGTCCAGATGAACAGGTCAGCATGGACCCAACAGACGAGCAGCTCCTTGTCTCGAGTTAGTCCGGCACGTTTAATCACTTCACTACACCTGTGACATTCGATGCTCCTAAAATTTGCTGTCAGCCCTGGTTCACACATATTCCTAAATGAAAGAGTCTTCTGGAATTTTAATAGTGGTGTGTACTGTAGGTGCCTAGGAAGACCCTGCCATAAAACTCGCTGGGTGTGCTTTCTGTTCAGCTGTTGTGTGTGTTAAGTCTGAGGGCCGTTTGTCTGCCTCGCCTGCTGTTTTGTTCTGTCTCTTACCCTAAGAGAATCTTCACTAACATTTCTAGTGCTGGTGGTAATAAGGAAGAGAGTGGGTAAGAGAGTCAGGAGGACTTTGAGGAGAGGGAAGAAGCTGGCGGTGGGTGGGAACTGTGAGATGTACTTATCTGTTTAGATGAGATGTCTACACTGGTTCTTCAGATGAAAATGAACTATGTATCTACCTTAAGAACAACATTGCTTTTAATTTATTTTAGTGGTTTTGTTTTATTCATGTAATATTTTATTTTCTTTGCAAATTGCTTTTAATTTAAATTGTGGAATTTTTACTTCTTGATATGTACTATGTACTGTATTTTTAGAAATCTTATTTTTAAATAAATATTTTTGAAAAACATAGTGTTTTTATCATCTTGCCTCCCTATTTATTAAAATCTACCCAAATTCTGGATTTTATAGCTACCAAGTTGTAATACACACACAAACATACATGCACGCACACACAGACACCACAAACTTTGTGCCATTTGGGTATTTAAAATTAGTGGCCTTAGGCTGTTCTTTCATAATCACAGAATTCAGGTGTTTTTCTTGAATATACATCTATACATACATATTTTTTATAGTCATATATATATATATGACTTAAAATTGACAGTATTCATAGGTAGGCATATTATTTTAGAGCTCATACAGATTTCTACATTCGGCTGCCTCGTATACTTGTATTATGCTAGGTGCTATTTGGTGAAAACATTTTTCTTGAGGGATAGCTTACACATAGTGAAGTGTGGAGAAGAGTCAGTGTAGGCACTGCTTGCAGTTCCTGGAAGCCTGTGGGCTTAGGACATTGCTTACACAGAGTTTAATGGCTTCTATGGGTAAGTGTTCAAGCCTCAAGGAGCCGCTTGCTCTGAACACAGTACATTAGTGAGAACAAGCTGAATACAAGCGTGTCAGGTCCACACAAGTGACCTCTCATGTTGCCCTGGGGATAAAAGAGTGAATAACTTTTATCCTTTGCAATCCTTACATTTTTTTTTACAGAAATGCATTTTTAACAAATATTCTATATTCATATCACTTATAGATACAACTATAAACTTTGCTGTGTTTGGTACACTCATTGCCTCCTAATACTTTCAAAGACCATAAAACTGTTGCCTGGTTCTGTTTGCATTTTTTGTTTGTTTCTAATTCTAAGCAGCATTTACTCAGCAGGGATACATTACAAGACTTTTTATGTTTTATCCTCAGGCTGCTTTAATAGTTACAAAAATTTTTGCAGGTATTAGTATTTTTACATGTTATCTTTAATAATATTTACTGTATTCTAACTTAAAAAGGAGGGGCTAGGGAGAAGACTCTGCAGTTAAGAGTGCTTTTTGCTCCTGAAAAGGACCTGAATTTGGTTTCCAGCAGCTAACAGCTGGGTGATGCCATTTCCTGAGGATCTGACACCCTCTCCTGCCCTCTGCAGGCACCTGCACACAGGTATTCGTACACATAAGCAAAGCAGACATACATACAAAACAATGAAATCTTTTTTAAAAGTATAAGAGGGCTGTTATGTTTGTATTTTTAAACATAAGCTCACTTTGTATTAACAGTTTTAATATTTTCATGAAACATAACTTCCTTCATAGAAAAGACAGTTGGTTTCACATTGCTTTATGATTTAATCAGATACATTGTCACATTATTGAACTCTGAAGAAATTTGGTCTTGTGCAGAGAATGTGGTTGGAAAAAGGAAGGGCTATTAGCCTCTTCAACTAACTGTTCTTTTATATAATACAAAAAGACAGGTGTGTTCTAGTAATGACAACTGATGCTGGCATGAATGTAGGGAAAAAAGAACTGTTATATACTGTGGCTGGGAATGTAAACTAGTGCAGCCACTTTGGAAAGCAGTCTGGAAGTTTCTCAAAAAACAACAAAAAATAAAGCTACCATGTGACCCGTGTTTGTATCCAGTGAATTATCATACTCTAGAGATCCCTGCATATCAATGAGACTTATTGCCCCAGTCCAAATACATAAGACAAAGGAAACAACCCAGCTGTGTACCATCTTGTGACTAATGAAAATGTACATACATTGAAATATTCACCTGTAAAGAAAAATGAAATTTGTAGATAAATGGATGAAACTAGGAAAAATGTACACTGGTTGAGGTAACCCAGGCCCAGAAAAACAAACAAAAATTCTCTCATGTGGATTAGTTCTAACTCTAGTACATGTGGAAGCCAAGAAACTAGGAATGGAACGTTGTGGGGCAGGGCGTCTGGATAGGAGGAGAGTTGGGAAACAGTAAAGGAAGCAGAGACATGGAACACTGAGGGTAGAAAGATTTAAGTGGGGAAGAAGGTGGGGGGATTAACCAAAATGAAAAGTGTATAGAGAAGTCATGAGGAAACCTACTGTTTTTTATAACTCAAGAAATAAAGAGAAGTTGAAGCAGGTCACACCACATGGCTGGATAAATTGCTTCTAGAAGCAGGGGGTTACTAAACAAATAACCAGACAACTCCACGGGAGTGGAGGCGGGGAGGCTCCTAAAATAATGAAGCTCTTGTTAGTCCTTGATTGCTCACTAGAACTAGAGGCCAAGACCCTATTGATGAAGGCACCATGTACCCCAGTTATAGGATATAGATAAAGCAAGCTGGAACTAAGCTGGAAGCTTCCTGCTGGGTAGTTTTCCTAGAGCCAGGTGGCCTGTGTGCTGCTGGAGAAGGTCACCCCCAGCTGTGAACCCCTGACCCAGTGTGTGAGACTAGACGTGCTTACCTGTACAGCAGCTGCACGGCTGTCGTGGGGTAAGCGACTGCCCTGTGTGTTTAAGGCCCGCGCCACAGAAGGGAGCCCGTGTCTGCTAGCGCAAACTCAGTGATCTATGACTAAGTCAGTCTGAGGAAGAAATGTGCTACCGTTATCTTACTAAGTTGACAGCGTCAGACTGCTGTCTGTTCAAGTATCTGTTGATACCCACAGACAAAAGCCACTCTTGGCCATCATCAGAAAAGCCTCTCTGTGCAGTGAACACAGAGACCCAAGGCAACCTAAGACCCTCAAGCGTAAGTGAGCTTAGGGCTAAATCACCCTAAGACTCACTACAGAAGAGGGGGATGGAAGAGCCAAAGTTAGCATGGAATGCCGTCCTCTAGGTTCATACAACCATCGTAACCATGAACTCACAATTGTGATTACCTGCTCTGCACCACCTAAGAATGCCTGGCAGCAACCTTTAATCCCAACACTCAGGAGACAAAGGCAGGCCTGTCTGAGTTTGAGGCCAGGCTGGTCTACAAAGAGAATTCCAGGACAGCCAGGGCTACTCAAAGAAACTGTCTCAAAACCAAACAACAACAAAACCCATCCATCGTGGAAGGGCGAGGAGCCCATGGGACCCTACTCTTCAATGCTGAATTATGACTACCAATAGATTCTGGGAGATGGGGAGTCATTGTTTTCAAATGTGTACCGCGCGCTAAGTCTATCCATCTTAAATCGATGGCCCCAAACCCCATCACAAAGATTGCCCCTAGTCAAACTGAATGTATGAAAGGTTTGTAGGAAAGGAAGAGGAGAGACAGAGTAGGGAGTTGAGAGCGAGTTGGGACTGAGAGTGGTCAGCATGCATTATCAAAAAGTTACCAAAAAATGTATTTGATAAACCCATACATAATATCTTCTCTAATACCCATTGAAATCCTTGGTCTTACTCTCTTTGGAATGTTCTTCCTATAAGATAAAATTCAGTGCTATCACCACTGTTCTTGTCAGAAAATGGAGGAATGCTGAAAGCTGTTGAGCTCGCCCAGCGGATACAGGAAGCTCGAGTGCTTGTTAGCTTGGGCAGCACTGTGGGAACATTGGCTTTTCTTGAAGGAATTGGTAACTTTCACTTGGGTTTGAGAAAATGCCCAGTACACAAGTACAAAACAGCAGTTTCCCCAATTAGTCAAGTATTCAGGGTGTTTGTTGGCCAGCTCAGCCCACAACTAACAACAATGCCAGTGCTTTCCTCAAGAGTAAGCAGTCCTGCTCCCAGACTGACCCGAAGGGACTGCTTTCTGTGCCTCACCTGGCTCATAGGTCTCAAGAATGTACTCAGTGACTCATACTTTCCCTGATACGGTGAATGGATTTTGTTGCATCATTAAGAGCATTATTAAATGAATCTCTCTCTCTCTCTCTCTCTCTCTCTCTCTCTCTCTCTCTCTCTCTCTCTCTCTCTCTCTCTCTCTCTCGCCAGACTGTTTAAATCTAATTCGTTTGTCTATTTGGGGAGCGGAGTGGCAGAAGACAATAGAAGAGAAAAATATGTATTTGAGTCTCCATTTCATTTGCTCTGTATTCCATCATGACATGAAACATTGCTGTAGAAAGATATTCCAGCTTTTGAGCACTTAAAATACAGTATCTCTTACAAACCTGTGCTAGTTAGACAAGAGCTGAAGATTCATCATAGTTCTCTAAGACTGCAGAGTCATCCGGGCAGTTGCCAGACAAGTGCAGATGAACAAAGTTATGTGAACGCTGCTCTAGGCTGACCAATTACCCAGAGAGCATCAATTATATTAGCGTGCAAGGGCAATTGGAGGGAAAATTGGACCCTGTGGACATCCAGCTGAGCAAACAGCACTGAGGAAGGAGAGAGGATATGTGCTTGAAAAAACCGACATCCAAGCTTACTTATAAAAATATTTGTCTCAGTCACAGCACATTCTTTGTGTGGCCTCTCATGTCTAATGCTTTTCAGATTAGTTCTTGTCCACAAGTGAACAGAGCCTTCTCTTCAAAATCAAACACCAAAATAGTAACAGCTTTTTATATAAAAATGCCAAAAAATCCAGGACAGGGAAGTTGGAATATACACATCTAGGCATTCAGATGGCACTCTGTCTAGGCACTTGACTCTCTGGTCAGTCTAACCAGCGCAGCCTGCATTGAAACTATCCACAGCATGGAAACTCATGAAGCTTTTAAGCTAGGTGTGTTCCCTGGATCTAAGGTGATGATTATTGACAAAAGGAGAAGGAGGAGGAAGAAGAAGATTTGTGGATACTTTGTAAGTCCATGAGGAAGTCTGAATGTGTAACTTTTGATCAGCAGTGATCACCTGATTAATGGCATGTTCTCTAAGTGGGTAAGCTGTGGATAAGTTGTAGAGCAAATACTTCATTCAGTCAAACAACTTCGTATTTTGCTGAAATCTGGCCTTAATTTTTTTTTTTGAGATGTTGACCACATGTTCTAACTTAATGTCTGACTTTGTTGCTATGCTAAGTGTTCAAAGTTATTTCAGATATTCTCAACATGAGATAAGCCTCTTCATGTAGAAAAATGACAATACATTTCAGATAGTACTATGAAATGTGCTAGTTTTTGTCATTCATTTTCATTGTGTATTTTCCAAATGTGGATGTTTCTGGTCATGTGACATCAGTCTAAGAGGGGTGCCTGTAATGTTATGGGACAAATTAAATAAAGACAATTAGGCACATGACAGGTCTTCTATATGAAAGAGGTTTATTGGCTGGATATAGAGAGAGAGGAGGGAGAGAGAGAGAAAGAGAGAGAGAGAGGCAGAGAGGCGAAAGAGAGAGGGGGGAAAGAAAGAGAAGGGGGCGCCCCGATAGAAAAAGGGGAGAAGGCCGAGAGAAGAGGCCAGGAGCAAGAGAGACCATGAGAGAAAGGACCAAGAGAGGGACCCCATGGCCGGCTGGTCCCTTTAAGAGGCAAGGTAATCACGCCTTCCAGGTGTGGCCACCTGGCCAGTGACACATGATGACATCATAGGTTACTAAGCAACCCAGAAGCAGGATTGTTTTCAAAATCCTAATAGTGCCCACAAGTTTACATCCTGCCTTCAGACTCTCATAGAAGGCCTTTTCCCTTCTTAGAAGTAAACGCTTTTAAATTTGAAATGTAACATTTTCACACATGTGTGTATGCTTCTGTGTAAAGATGGAAAATATTGTTTGATCACTTTTTAACATTTGCACAAACATTTCAAAGCAGTCTCCATCCCCCTGTTAATTATTTTCTTCATAACATAATAGAACAAAATGTGGAAAAATGGCCAAGATCCCCATTCTACCTCTGAGGCTTTGTACAAGCTGCTTTCCTGGTCAGACTAGTTCTCACTTCAGCTAACATGTGCTTGCTTTATCCTACACCTTTACTAGCTCCTGACCTTGTGCAAATGTTTTTCCAATTTGTTTATCTGAGAGAGAGAGAGAGAGAGAGAGAGAGAGAGAGAGAGAGAGAGAGAGAGAGAGAGAGAAAGAGAGAGAGAGAGAGAGAGAGCTAATAGAAGCTTCTAAGAATAATAGATGCTTCTAAGAATTGAATGATGCCTGGTGGAGATTTTCTTTAAAGGACTAAAGTCCAAGAACAGAAGGGCTGAACCCATCGTCTCGGTGGATAAATGTGAATGAAGCATCCTGCTCCCTCGGAGCTTCCTGGGACAGAGCAGCCTATGGACATGCTGCAGCTTAGGGTCACCTGGTGCTGCTTGTTTCTCGATTGCTGCAATTCCTTCTTCCGTCTCACTGTGGGGATTGAAGTTTGTGAACTCATGAATGGATCAGTATTGCTTGTGGATCTTGGCTTGCCTGTTCTGGGAAATCAAGATCAGCATGATAAGATATATATACTTCACTTGAGGGCAAATTAAGGAGCTCTGGTTTTTCCTATATGAAAAGAATTGGATCCAAATGGTTTGTGTTCAAATTTGCTTGCCACCAGGATTCATAGAAATAAAATACCAGTGGAGAGAATATTCCATCAAAATAGTGCTGTGGGGGCTGGAACAATGGCTCAGTGGATAAGGGTACTTCATATGCAAGCAAGAAGACCTGAGTTCAAATCATGGACATGTCTATATGCCCGACTTTGGTGGAGAAGGCAGGAAGATTCTGGGAGCTTTCTTGCCAGCTGGGCTAGCTGAAATGATGAGGTTCAGGTTCAATGAGAGACCTTGTCTCAAAAAGTAACCAATTAAAGAAGATGCTTAATGTTCTGCTTTGACCTTCACATTTATGTCCCGGCACACATGCACACATACACTACACTGTGTGCTGAAGAGTGCATACAGCAAATATACACAGTGTTGATTACTATCATGTTCCACGTCTGACCTGTGTTACCTGTGTCTTTGACATTAAAATTGCATACGTTTAATTTTTTGTATTTTATAACATTTTATTTATTTATTTTATTAATTACACTTTATTCACTTTGTATTCCCCCCATAAACCCTTCCCTCCTCCCCTCCCAATCGCACCTTCCCTCCCCCTTCTCCACACATGCCCCTCCCCAAGTCCACTGGTAGGGGAGGTCTTCCTTTTTTTAAGTCATCATTGTTAAAGTATTTCTGGAACGTTTTGTAGTGAGAATCTTGTTTTTTTTTTATGTGAATAAAAATGTTATGTGAATACATTTTTGTTTTAATCCCAGGTGTGGGCTATGGAGCTGCTTCAAATTGTCCACAGCAACTAACTGATTTGTCTCATGCTCTGGTAGGGGTGTGACTTTGCCAGCTGAAGCTAGTTTACATTTAGAATTCTGGGGACTGTTGAGAGGGTATATAATGCCAGATTCCCATGCTGCCTGTTGCTGTTTGTTCCTGCTGCTGCTGCTATTGCTGATTGCTGGATTGCTGATTAGAGGTATCCTGAAGATAAAGATCAAATTTGCCCCTAAACAGCAGGAAACAGTCTAATGATATCGACACACCCTTTCTCTCCTACTTAGTGTTGGGGGTTGAAAGGGATAATGGAGATGTAGAGAAGTGGGGAAAAAATAATAAAGTGGCCACAAAATTCTGACTACAACATTTTATCTACATACTTGTAATCTTTATGTAAAAGTGCTGTCATTAGTTCTTTCCCATCTGTAAAAAGTATTTCATCTTATACTCTATTTACAAATGTAAATGTAATTGGGGGTTTAGATTATGGTTTTATATATTCCATCTTGAAACTTATTGAGATACAGTTTAAATACAATGAAATGTCTACTGTAAGTCCACATTTCAGTGCACTTTAGAAATATGTACATCTATAGAGTTACAGTCACTTGTCTTAGACTCCTTAATTGCACAAGAAACACTAACCTGCTTGGTGTCACTTAGGGCAGTTGGTTTGTTCCACAGTTTTATAAAAATAAACTTATATGGCATGTCCCCTTTATTTTTTTTAGTAGCTTCTGACCATAAACTCAATTTTTTATTTACTTGTTATAAACTTTTGCTTTACAGTTTTTCTATTATCACTAAAATTGCCATGAGCATGGATGTGTTTGTGAAATGTTTTTATTCACATGGATGAAGCCACATTAGCAGTGTGTTTAACTTTAGAGAAACTTCCATGATTCCCCAAACTGATTGTGCCATTTCACAGGCCTGCCAGCAGTTTGTGGGAGCTACGGTTGTCTAACATCCTCCCCAAGCCTGGTAGCTCTCTTTTTAAGTCTGACAACTTAGTGAGTTGTGGATTTAAGTTTTAAAATTTTTGTTAAATTTGTGTGTGTGTACGTGTGTGTGCATGCATTTGTGTATCATGTTTGATGTGACTGTGCTTGTGTGTGTGTGTGCGCGCATTCGGAAGTAGGTCAGAGGACAGTTCTCAAGGATAAGTTCTCTCCTTCCACCAGGTGTGCACTGGGGATGGAACTCAGGTCGTCAGGCTTCGCAGCAAGCACCTTTACCCACTGAGCCATTTCAGCGGACCTGATTTTAATGTGAACTTATGGCTAGCAAGTGACATCAAGACTCTTTACATGCATTTATAATGTTACTTTTTTTGAGATGTCTTTTCAATTTTTGGCTATATTTTATGGGGTTGTCTCCTTACTAAATTGAAGGTATAGGTAAGTAGATCCAGTTTATAGGTTCTCACAGTTTGAGTTAAATTTTTTGCTGCTGGAAAGATGGCTCAGCAGTTAAGAGCACTTGTTGCTCTTGCAGAGGATCTGGGTTTGGTTCCCAACTCTTGCATGGTGCTCACAACTATCTGTAATTCTAGGGGACCCAACAGCCTCTCCTGGTCTCCATGGACACTGTGTGGACTGCAGGCAAAATGTTCATACACAATAAAAAAAATAAAGACAAATCAATGTTGTAAATGTGTAGCTATGCAAGCATCACGCAGGTCCAGTTTTCGAGCATTCCACACCTAGAAAGCTTTCTCACTCCTACATAACAACACTGACCTGTAGGCTTTCTAGAGGCTTGGTTTTCTGGGAGACACTAGATGGAGTTGTATGCTTTCATCTGGGCCTGTCATTGACTAATGCTGTCCTCATTGGTTACCGCTGTCCTCATTGGTTACCCCAAGTGTTCAATGTGTCTTTTTCCTCTGCAGTAGGTACAAAGGAGGGAAACTTTGTCTTGTGTTTTACGTTTACAGTTTTAAGAAATCACCCAACTGGTTTGGCTCCGGAATGCTAAAGAACATTTGTATCTGCACTAATGCCAATATTGTCTTTTTAGTACTGCCATTCTAGTGACCCTAGAGGCATTTCTATGGTTTGAACTTTCGGTTTTTACATGGCTAACTCTTCTGAACTTTCTTGTCAGTGCTGGTACTCAAATCTCAACATGTGATGGGCAAGCTTCTCACCATCGACCCGCACCCCTGTCCCAGTGACACATTTACTCATTACTCTACTTGTTTATTTGTACTGTGTATGTGTGGGTGCATGTGTGCGTGCACACACACACACACACACACACACACGCACACGGGGCAGAGGACCACTTAGAGGAGCTGGTTCTCTCCCTCGACCGTGTGAATCCTAAGCTGGGAAATCAGCTCCTTTACCTGCTGTGTGTCTCACTGGCCTCATTTGCATATCATCTTTGAAAATTGTTCATTCAAACCTTTGGTCTATTTATTAAATTGGTCTTTCCTCTACTATCTGTCTAAGGATTCTTTATAAATCCCAGAATAAGATACATATCATACACACACACACACACATATGTGTGTGTATGTAAATATATATATGTATATATATATATATATTCCTAATCTGTGGCATCATTTAATTTTCTTAGTGATATCTTTTAAAAACACAAAAATTTTAATTTCAGTTAATGTCTTTTTTTTTTAAGTGATCATGGTGGTCTGCCTATCTAAGGGTGTGATCGGGTTCTCATCCAAAGATCTTATAGTTTCAGGTTTCACAGTCAGGCTTGAGACCTGTTTTGAGACTTTCTCCATTGGTGGAGAGTGTGCCCAGGGCCTAAGGCATGGGTTTGTCTTCCACTGAGCCACAACCCCAGCCCATGCGCTTTATGTGTGGGAATGAGTCTAAGTTATTTTGTTTTCTACAGTGCAGACCTTGTTACCAACAGACAAGTGTTGTACCAGTGAGCTTCTCATCTCCTTAGCCCTCTGAACTGCCTTTAAGAGATAAATTTTAGATTCAAAACATACATAAGTTGGACATACAATAATTAAAATAATTTGCAGGCAGCAATCAATAGCTGGAGTAGTAGCTTCATAAAAATGGATTTTATACTAAGAAAAATAACAGGCAGGAAACACGCTGCATGAGGGTATTCTGGGAGACAGTGATGTCTATAATTTTTATGTGCTATGAAGGATTTTCTCAGACTTCAGTCTTTGTGATGATGAGCAGGACCGTGGCTCACAGTACATGCTGATGTTGTCTGCTGATTTGAGTCTGGGGCTGTGGGCAGTGGTTTTGGAATTCCTGGCTTGTGTCATTCACATCTAATATCATTGTCAAGATGGCGGTGTTTGCCTCCATTATCTTTCTAATCGTGTATCATTTGTCACATATCTTACACTAGTTTGGTTGCTATAACAAAATGGTTCAGACCAGGCAACTTGGAATAGGTTCTGGGGATGGAAGGTTGTGGTTGTGTTGGTGTCAAGTGAGGATTTTCTGGCTGTACCCTCACATCCTGAAGATCAGTACTAAATCCTCACATGACCAGAGACAAGAGACCAGGGGAGCCTGGATCCCCTCTCCCATATCCAACCCTTGTATCTATAGACCTTCCTGAAGGCCCTGCCTCCTTACACTGTTGTGTTAAAGATTAAGTTTGACTATGGACTAGGGTGGTCACAGACATTCAAACGACAGCGACCCATCCACTGTTCCTTCCTTGCTTGCCTTTGGTAGGCTGGGTCAATTTGTTTACCCCCTTCCATCCTGCTCTTGGTTTACGGGCTGCTTTCTCTTGTTTGGTGGTTTTCTTAGGACCACGGTCTGCCCTCCCGTGTGTCCTGTTGCCTTGTGTGGAGTCTGGCTTTCCTGCCCCTTCTGTTCTTTGTGTGCCGGTGTCTCGTGCTTCGATGCTCATGTTGTGACCTCATATTACTTGCCCATTTGCTTGCACTAGTCAACTATCTTTCATGTAGGAAAAGCATCTTTTAGGTTTTCCCACACTCACCTCTTCCAGTAGTCATTTGCCCACCCCCATCCCCCATCTGTTTCCATGCAGTGTCTTCTTTCCTTCTGTCAGAACTTCCTTTTACAATTTTGTGATTCCTGTGGCTGCTGCTGATAATTCCAGTAGCATCTGTTTTTATGAAAAGGCATTCTGCTGAACATAGAATTCCAGGCTGGTGGATTGCTCTTCTCCCTGGGCCTGGCCCGTTTCATTTTGTTGTTTTCTAGTGTACATACTTTCTGTTCTATCTTACAACGTCTGTTCTATCTTTTTTCTTTTCTTTTCATCGCTGGGTTTCTTTTACCCGGTGTGTTTCTTTTCCCTGTTTTAAAAATGACACTTTTCCCTCCAGGTTTTAGCAGTCTCATTCTGGCAGGATTCCCGTGCGCTTCTCTGGATTTGCCCTCTTAGGGCTAAGTCTGTGGAGGTTATTCTCTCTAGATTTGGAGACTTTTGGTCATCATGCCTTCAAATTTTTATCTACAACCTCACTTTAAAAAATATTGTGTCACTTTGGGCTTTGTGAGTGTGCTATGACAGAAACATAGAAAGACATGTTTGGGTTTATCTTTCCATAATATAAAAATTTACTGAATAAAAAATCACAAGGTAAAGTGGTTTGGATGGTAGCAATTTGCCAGACAGTTCTATTGTCCTTGGAAACATGGTCAGGGCCAGCACAAGTTCTTTGATTCCAGTCTTGATACTAATTCTCATATTACACATCACGCATCATACATGTGTATATATGTATGTCTGTGTAGGCTGCACAGTGACTACAAGGGGTTAAAGAGGCAAGGAGATTTGAGACGTCTCAGAAGCAGGCAGATAGAAATGTGAATAAGGTCTTTGTTGATATGATGAAATCAAGGAGCTGCAGGAGCAGAGATGAGCCAGCTGCGTGGGTGACAGGAAAAGATGGGTCCAGATGAAGGGACAGGTGGGCAGAAGTTCCAGGTCCACATGGGTGAACAGAGGGTCAGGCAGGCAGCAGTTGACTAGGCCTCATCAAGAGCACAGAACAAGCCAGGGTGAAGCTGCTGGGGTGATCAGGAGTTTTCTGCTTCTCAGTCTCTGGGTATCAGGTGACAGATCTGTGAGGCCATTACAGGGCTAGGGGCTCATTTTGTTATGTCCAAGTGAGGGAGTTAAACTCTTTTCTCCGACTGGCCTGTCCACCTCTCCTTCTCTGTCTTGTGTGTCCGGTATGTTCTTGGGCCTGTTTTCTGGGCGTGATTGGCCACCCCTGGCACCTGTCTGCTGCCAGCAATGCTGCTCACCACTGTGCTGCATGGGTGGTTCTGGAGAGGGGCTGCCATTCGCCTGTCTACCCTCAAAAATGAGTCAGACCATGATTGTAAAATGGAGTCTCTCAGGCCAAAGAAAACTCTGAAGTTAAAAAAAATCCACTATTTTACATCTTATGGAGTAATTTAGAGCAAGATATAGCCTGATGCTACTGTCCCAACTTATGGAAGTTCATTGCCCTTGGGTTTCTTTTTCCTTTCCTTTTGTCTGAACAGGTTCAATGTTTCAAGTGTGGATCAATTCTGCAGGCAATCTACACAGTCAACTTTGAATTCTAGGTACTATAGATTTTATCTCTAGAACTTGTATTCAGTTCTTTTTCTGTTTATTGTTTGTTTATGTGCTTTCCTTGAAATGCTTAAAGCTAATGCTGTGACCCTTTAATACAGTTCTTCACCCATAAAATTATTTTGTTGCTGCTTCACAATTGTAAGTTTGCTACTATTGTGAATTGTAATGTAAATACCTGATGCACAGGGTTGCGACCCACAGATTGAGAACCACTTCCCTAAAGGCCTACATGTGAAAGCCTTGGTCTCCAAGAAGGTGTGAAAGGCTTGGTCTCCAAGAAGGTGCTGTAGGCAAGTGAGCTTCAGGATACAGAAACACAAACTTTGAAGTGGTCAGAGGGTTCCGGGCCCTTCTTCCTCTTCTGCATCTTGACCTTAGAGTGGGTAGTTTTGTCCTATCCCTAACTTCCACCCTGAAGTGCTACCTACCCCAAAGCAACATGGCCAGCTCGTCATGAAACAGAATCTTGAAAACTGAGCTGAAATGGACTTTCTCTTTTGGAAGTTCACTTTTACAAGGACCTGAGCGTTTACTACCGTGGTAGGAAACTCCCATAATCTCTATTATCCACCCAACCATGGAAAATTCTTGTGCCCTTTCATGAAAACAACAGAAAAGTGGCCTGTTGACCCCCATCCTCCCCAAACCCAGTACCTCTTGCCCATTGACTTTTCCAAGCCGGAGGAGCATACTAGCTTTTCATCTGACCTTGCATTTACCAGCTTTGGAAGGAAGTAGACATTAAGTTCTTGCTTAATTAGTGAGGGTTATGCTGGAAAGTCCAAACTAGCTGGAATTCCCCTTAGGACTCCCTCTCTTAGCTTGGGAAAAAGAAACCAGGAATTCTCCCAGTGGCAAGGAAGGTAGTTAGTGAGCCACATTTGCGGAATGTTCACCTGGAAGAGGAAGTGACAGTTTCTTGCCAGATCTTTGGTTGGCTGGCAAGGGTTGGGGGCCAGAGCTGGGAACCAGCACCTTCAGTCAGCCCTCATCCTGTGCCATCATTTTATGTATGGCTTCAGTAACAGGGCCACAAGGAAAGTCTAGTTTTCACAATAGGAACCATAAAACCATGCTGCTAGGAATTGACAGGACCCAGGAACTTATGTGCCCAGCATTACCATTAAAGACATTAGCCCTTCTGCTCCTCAGAAAAGCCTTCATCATTCCTGTTATCACAGTTTTGGGAGAATGAAGATCACTCAGTGATTAAATACTGGATCCAGAGTTTGGAGCAGTCTGCACTTTTAACTGTCATCAGTAGAATGTTTTTCCAGATCACAGGTTGGGGAAATTGATGCAACTGAGAATTTCCAACTTCAGGGAGAGACTGTGGGGCCTCCCTGGGGCTTCCCGACAGAGGCCTTTGCCGTTAGAGGTCTCTCTGTCCCCTCGGAGTCGCTCACCTGGGGATTCTGCCATTTGGCCACGAATCATGGTGAACATGGGAAGGTTAATGAAACCCTCAGGAATTACTGTTACTTCCAGCTTTACTCCGGGTCCTCATTGAACTGTTCTTAGGAGCTAGCTCCCGCTTTGGGAATTCAGTTCTCTGTGTGGGTTGGAATAAATTCCCCCAGGCCACAGAGAGTAATCAGGAGAGCTTGTTCAGCAGTGGCACCCAGCACTTCTCACTCTGGCCTGCCAGAGACTCCGCCAGGCTTTGTTTGAACACAGGCAACAGTGCTGGGTGGCAGATGTTTGCAAGTACCGCTTTGTTTAATTACTCAGGCACTGTATAATGTATGCTTGTCCTAAGCACATCCTTCATTGGCCTTAAAATGGAGTGTAAGTTTGGAGGGCCATTCAGGTCATCTTCCCCCATCCCTCTTGTGCAGGCAGGCAGATGGAACGAACAAAGAAGAGAAAGGAGAAGCCATTGGCAGTTAGTTTTAACTTGGCCTCTTTGTAGCTCCTGTGGCATCTACACTATAGAAATGGGTGCCCTTTCCAGTGTTTTCCCCCACCCCTAACAGAAAGAAAAACCTAAACAACAGATAAACACTCAGAGGCATCAAGCTGGGCTGGCAGTCCGGGCAGTCCTAAGCTGGCAGCTCGCCTCAGAGGCTCTCCTCAGCACCTGTAGTCAAGTGGAAGGCTATAGAAATCTGCCCAGCACAAGTGCTACTGTGAGGTGTGCCTAGCCACCTAAGAGTGCCCAGTATGGCCTTTTACCATGTGCACACCAGTCTCCCATGTGAACCATGGGGCACCGTGAGGGGGTGGGTACATACCTTGTGTGTATAAGCTGGGTTGACCTGGGTTTCAGGTTCATGATGGTTGTAGGTAAGGCCACCATTAGAAGTGAGAATCTCTAGATGCCATGGGTCCTACCTGTCACCCTCTTTGTATTCAGTAGCCTATGGTGGCTCTTGGGTATTGGCACCCATTAATCAACCTGTTGATGATTCAGATGTAGATCTTACTGCTTTCTCACATATGATGTGAGAAGAATCCTTTGTATGACAGTTGTAAGAATGGTCTCTGAAACCAAGATTGCAATCTAATGGGCTGCTTACTAACTGTCTGGCCTTGGACAACCCAGGCCTTATTTTCACAATGACAGAGAATGGTAACATTTTTCATTGTATAGGTTGTTTCTGGGGTTAGATGAGCGGTCTCATGAAAGATCCTTAGAATGCAGCGGCGCGGCTTTTCCTTTGATGCCTGGATACGTTTATAGCTAGCTGGCTTTCAGTAGTAAGCTCCCCTGCAGAACCTGGGTTTTCATTTGTTGTTGTTTCTCCATCTTTGAAGGGATTACTCTGGATTCGGCAGGAATCTGTGTGACAGCCTATGAGCCACTGACCCATGTAAAACAAATAGAGAGCTTCTAGACATAAACTTTTCACATTGCTGAAGTTCAATGAGCTTTACCAAAAACTTAGGTGGATATTATACATGAAGCATTTGGAGAAAGGTGGGGAAATAAGAAAGAAGAATCCAACACTGACTGGCTGCTACCTTATGACAAATTCAGTACCAAAGCCTTTACAATCATGCTATGTGCTGCTTGCTGTGGTTAGCTAGCTGTACATTACAGACAGAGAATCTGATACTCCAGGAGTTCAAGTCCAGCTCTGTCTGAAGTCCAAGGCTTTCCTCTTTCTACTATGTCCTTGTGCCCTGGACAATTTAGAGACACACAATCACACATGTCTTCATTCTGCACTGGAACTAGGCTGAGTCCAGGGCTCTCCCTCTCCACTGTATTCAGCGTTACTGGCACGGGGCTGGTCATAATGAGCTTGTGGAAATGGTTTGTCTTAGCACATGTTTGTCACAACAATCTTTTGAAGAAACAACTAATAAGCTAGAGATGAACATTACTTCATATAAATCTATTGTGTGCCAGGCACTGTGCTGAGACATTTCTGTTATGGATCATCAATGCAGCTGGGGGAGGGGTCCTATTCACATCCATCTTTTACAAATAAAACCACTGATGCCATCCTCAATGCTAGTGCTGAGGTTCCCATTGGGTCTGCTTCTAGATTCCAAAATCTTCTTCACATTCATCTGCCCCTTGTGAATGAGGACACCAGGCTGAAGAGTGTTGAGGACTTCCCCTAGGTTCCTCAGCTGGACCAAGAATCACCCCACCTTCTAGTGACACGTTTCTGGTGATCTGGTAGAAAGGTTAGGTAGCTAGAAGGCAGAGGAGGAAAGGCAGTGTGACAAACAATAGGTTCACGCTCTGTTGGAATTGGGAGAGGTCCGTGAAGGAAAGAGATGGACCTATAAGATGGATGGGAGAGCCCTAGAGGCTGAAGGATACTTAGGTGAATGGAAGAGGAAGAGGAAAAAGATCCCATGAGTTTAACAAACAAACACACGCTGAGTTCAGCTCAGCGTGAGGTGCAGAATGTGTGGAGGAACCAGCTGGAAAGTCAGGTGTGCGTCCCTGCAAGTCTGAGTTGTGCACCCCTACATTGCTGAACAATGGCAGCCTCTGAAGCCTTTTGAACAAGGACTGTGACTCAGTCAAAGCTAACTTTTAGGGAAGGCCTTTGGCAGATAACGCTAAGGCTAGGGGGAGGCTGAGAGCCATGACCCTGAACTGGTGTCAAAGTGTGGAGGAGGGGAATTCAGAGCATACTGTGATGTAGAGGTCGAAGAACCTTACAATGCCTTGAGGTTGGCGGCCAAAGAGAATACATACAGGTCTCTGTGTATGCCTTGGCCCTTCATGAATTATATTGTCCTGTATAAAAATAGGGAGTTTGAGGTTTGCTCAGTGGTAAAGTGGTATGCAAGCATTAAGAATTGGTTTGAATTCCCAGAATTCATGTAAAGCCAGGTGAAAAACTATGTGTCTTTAATTCTAATTCTCCAGTGGCAAGAGATGGGAGGCAGGGATAGGATGATCTCACAAAACTTGCAGGCCAGCTAGAAGTCTGGTTTATACAGGAATGCACACACACAGATACATACACATGCATACTACACAAACATAAAAAATATTAAAAATAGGAATTTATAGAATTAAGGACAGGCAATGGTCTCATTTAAAACAGGTCATTAAGCTGAAGTACATGAAGCTGGAACCAGTGATCAACCAAAGTTTCAGTCTGGATGAACTACACCAGGTCACTGAGGAGGCAGGTATGAAGAGAAGAGAAACGAAGCGTCATTTTTGGTAGTTAGCAAGCAGGCAGATGATGAAGAACCCCACAGGATGAAGCACACGGAGAGGAAGGGAGGCAACCAAGAAAAGGCATTGTCAAGAAAACTTCAAAAAGGAAGCTTCTAGGAACAAAGGAAAGATTAAAAGTAGAAAATGTGCAGGTAGACAAGAGAGATACAATCAGATAAGAGAGGTAGATGGGTCACAGCAGTGAATCCAGAAAGCAAGGGGTTAAAGAAAGGAGTGAGCTGGGCTTAACAGAGCAAAGGGCAGCTGACTCAAAAAGTATCTGTTAGTAAAAAAATTTCCGAGACACATGATCAATTCAATCCTGTTTTGCAGTGTCAAATAGCAAACTACATTCCAACCCAAGGGAGTAAATTCTTTTATACACCAATCTATGTTTTTAGGAGATTTAGGGAAAACAGAGGTTAAAAAAAAAAGTGTTAGGAACCAACAGAAGGCAGTTCTTTAAAGGGGGTGGGTGAAAAATACGGAGCCACGGATGGAAATGAAGCCGCAGCCTAAGAAAACGCTGCACCCTGGCTCGCACAGCACATGCCATTAGTAATTAGAGGAGAGAAACTACACCCTCTGGGGGAAAGCCCTCAAGTCTCTGCCAAGCGTGGCAGCGACTCTCTGGAAGTACCTGGTTGTGCAGCTGGCTGCACATGGTCCTCATCCTGTAGAGAGATGCAGACACCAGAGTTCTCTTATTTATGGATACTCTGTTTCAGAGCAGCTATCTCTTCAGGTCATCACGAAAGGAGGAAGTGCTTTCGCTGGTGCTACATTCACTCCTTTTTTTTTCTTTCTCCTTTGCAATCTGTTCTTGGAAAGCACATGACAGTGGCATCGAGGATAAAGTAGTGAAGCTAATGGAACTTAATAACAATGGGAAGACTGGCAGAAGAGGGAAACTTGCCTTCTGAATTGTCCTTAACATAATTTCCTCTCCCCTTCAGTTCACTCCCGTGTGTGTGTGTGTGTGTGTGTGTGTGTGTGTGTGTGTGTGTGTGTGATGGACTTGGGTGCCAGCACCAAATTAAGCATTCAGGGCTGACCTAAGCTTAGAAGGAAAGACGGAAATGAAAGCAAATGGCAGACAAGCTGTGGGTGAAGGCTCTGGGGTGAATACCTCCCCGAGAGTATGTGAGCATTTCAGCAGACTTCTGTGAACACAGTCCAGTGCAAACACACCCACAAGAGCTGTGGGCTTGCCTGGGTAGGAGACAGATGCCTTGATGAGGAGTGGATGTTTCAGCAGGCTTCGCTAACTAGAAAGTGTGTCTCACAAAGCGATGCATGAACATAGGTTAGCATGTCTAACAGTTTTATAAATTTAAATAAAACCCTGCCTGTTCCTCAGAGGCAGGATTTCCAGCACTGTTCAGAATTAGTTCCACTAGTGTGAATGTTTGCTATCTTTGACATTTTCTAATCTTGGGCATTGTGTGCTGTCCTACTTGCCTGGACATTGTGGATTTTGCTTCATTATTCTACCACCCCCATCACCTACTCTCTGCTTCTCCTGTTGGATGCTGGTTTTCTTGTCCCAGGAGAAGCAAGGTCACTTGTCCCTTGGCTGGCCAGTTCTTCTAAGGTTGTCTGAAAGGTCTCTGTAGAAGGACCGGGCCTTTTGGGTAGAGGCTTCTCCATTGGGGTTTTAGTCAGATGTCCTGGGTTCTTACTAACTCGTGTAAGGAGCCAAAATATTTTTAAGACTAATTTTTATCACTTCTAACTATGAACGTTTCTATGTGTGGGAATGTGCACAGGAGTGCAGGTGCCTGCATAGTTCACAAGAATGAGTTGGATCACTTGGAACTGGGGTTAGCGGTTCTGAGCCACCAGAAATGGGTGCTGGGAACCAAACTCGGGTCCTCTGTAAGAGCACTAGGCACTCTTAGCTGCAGAGTCATCCCCCAGCACTCAAAAGGCCAAGATTTTTCAGTCTTCTCCCGTGAGCTAGTCAATGTCCCGGAAGAGGAATCCTACAGCCTCAGCTGTGCAGAGGTTAACGTCAGCTTTCGCAGAGGCCAGACCATCACGCGGGCGGGAGTTCAGCTGTTGAGGAAGAACACAGCAACACTTCCCTCAATCCCATTCTCTTCAGAGTGTCCCCCACCCCTGGCATGAACTGTGCCTGCTCTAAATTCAGAGTCTTCAACTTTAACCTTTCCAATAGGAGCCATCATGCTTGGGGGGTTGAACAATCTTCCCACGTTCATGAGAGGCTGAGAGGCTACAGGAGCTGCCTCTCCTGCAGTCAGCAAATCCTCCATTGTCAGCATCCCCTCTTGTCTCCTGTGGCACTCAGAACCCCCAGTTCCCAGTCCCTCTAGTCCTATGAGGAGCTGCATTGGCTTGGCTTGGCTCCCCTACACTGGCAGGTGGTAGTTTTTCTGCTCTGCCGGGTTGGGTACCATATACCTGCTTCACACGTGCCAAAGCTGTGTTAAAGGAATTCACTGCCTCTCACTCCTTTTGGTTCTTGTGTATTTATGCATCTCAATAAAAACTCCTTTTTATAGTTTTCCTAATTTGTCACAGAGAAGACTTTACCTTTATTTGGACTCTCCTGTTTTGGAGTCATAAATCGTGTTTTGAAAGATACCTGAAGGGCAAAGGCATGGGGAGCGAAAGGGCATTTCATTAATGGTACTCAATCATTTACTCGTTTATCTGTTCATTCATTGTGGCTTTTAGGGACAGGATCTGGCTTTGTAGTGATTTCAAACACAATGCTTCTACCTCTGCCTGTTTAGTGCTGAGATTACAGATCTGTGCCACACCCCTCAGCAACAGAGGGTTTTGATGCAAAGAAATAGCCATTCCAAAATTAGATATTTTAAAAAGACTTGGCCCTGTACTCGAGAAATAGGGATTTCAGTTTGGCTAAAGAATGAAATAAGATGATGGGAATCCAAGCAAGGTAGAATAGCTCCTGCGGTAGACTGGCTTGAAAAACAGTCCTGATTTTAGAAGGTTTATCCTTTAAAGAACGCAATCAAGAGGGAGGACTCTGGCTAAAATGCTCAGCCCCCATCCAGAAAGGCAAAGAGGATGGACATCAGAAGAAGGAGAAAACAGGGAACAAGTCAGGAGCCTGCCACAGAGGGCCTCTGAAAGGCTCTGCCCTGCAGACTGTCAAAGTAGATGCTGAGATTTATGGCCAACCGTTGGGCATAGCGCAGGGAATCTTACGAAAGAAGTGGGAAATAGTAAGATCTGGAGAGGACAGGAGTTCCACAAGGAGAGCAACAGAACAAATAATCTGAGCACAGGGGTCTTTCCTGAGACTGATAGTCCAACCAAGTAGCATGCATGGAGATAACCTAGGACCCCTGCACAGATGTAGGCCATGGCAGTTCAGTGTCCAAGTGGGTTCCATAGTAATGGGAATAAGGACTGTCTCTGACATGAACTGATTGGCCTGATCTTTGATCACCTCCCCCTGAGGGGGGAGCAGCCTTGCCAGGCCACAGAGGAAGACAATGCAGCCACTCCTGATGAGAGCTGATACACTAGGATCAGAAGGAAGGAAAGGAAGACCTCCCCTATCAGTGGACTTGGGGAGGGGCATTCATGGAGAAAAGGAGGAAGGGAGGGATTGGGAGGGGGGAGGGAGGGAGCTACAGGGGGGATACAAAGTAAATAAAGTGTAATTAATAAAAAAAATTTTAAAAAACCAGTCCTGATTATTCCCTCTCTGCCTGCAGATTCTCTACAAGGCCACTTTGCAACTTCTTCCTCAAGAGGAAGCATCTCTTGCCAGTCTTTGGAATCTGCCTTGCAATGTCTTAGGATGATAAAACATGGTGGACAGGCCTGGCTAGAACAAGGGATCTTGTATCTTCCACTTGGTAGTTTGGACAGTGCCCAGGTGCCGATAGAGTAAGCTTAGCTGAGCTGCTGCTGCTGCTGAGACAAGTGGCCCAACAGTGCCCTGTTGCCCTAGTGAAGCCATTTGGTCCCCAGAGGCAGTCATTTGACAACTCAGCATTGACTGTGCAACTTATAGTTGAGCGATTGAGACAAGACCAAACATCTTAATTGAGTTCTGAGCTGGTGAGCCACAGAAGGATGGGCAAAATATGTGATGGTTGGCTGATTGATGTTTTAGATCATTCATCATTCAGCCAGACCTAACTAGTGGAGGCCCCAAACAGACATCTGAAGAGGAACCTTGGGACCAACAACAGCTCCTTACTGGTATGAGATGTAATCCTACCTCTTTCCTGGCTGCTAGTTGTGTGTCGTTAGGAATGGCCAATCACTTGATCTCGGCCCCGGTATTTGTGAATTAAAAGGTAGAATAGATGAGTGTTTTTTCAAACCTATTTGTATGTATAAAAAATAGTCATTCTACCAGGCATAGTGACACATCACTATGATGCCAGCTTTTGGGTGGCAGAGGCAGAAGGCGTCTTACAAGTTTGGGCCATCCTGGCATACAGAGTCCATTCTAGGTCAGCCAGGACAACACAGCCCAACCTCGTCTGAACACTATCCAAATAAAAATCAAACTCCAGTTCTGTTCCCAGTCCCTACTTTTCTTGAGTTCCTTAGTGACTCTGATACAGTCAGGGCAGCAGGCGTGATGGCTGAGGGCCACTGTACAATGAGCTTCCCAAAGTCCCTTCAGGGTTAATTCTGTGAGCAAAAGTCTTAGTTGTTTATTCCTAATGCTACCACATACCCACGTTTCTACCTGAAAATGATCTCTGCTGCCTCCTACCCCTGGGCTGTGTCACCTGTCATCTCTCCTCTTTTCTCCATCCACCACGATCCCACAGCCCAGGCAGCTGTTGAAAGCTGAGTCTGAGCCCAGCTGCGACTTTATCTTAGCTCTGGGGCTCACCCACAGCCTTGGGTTTTTTGGGGTTTGTTTTGCTTTGGTTTTTTTTTTTAAACTCTTAGTTCCGCAAGAACTCCTGTGCTTCTTAAAGGAAAAGGTCACTAGATCTGAGCTATCTCTGTCCCTCCATCTTGAAGGGACACCGGCCCTGCTTCCTGCTTCCTTTGAACCTCTGTGTGTTGTTTGCAGTTTTCAGATGTTCTTTTGGTAACACGGTGCAACGTTCCCCCATTCAGTTTGCTAACTTCATAGGCCCTCTGAGGCAACCTTTCTAGAATGGACAATCCTCTTCCTTCTGGAATGTTCATCCTGTAGGCCCAGGTTGCCCCGACGAGAGTTTCTGCTGGTGAGAGCTTCACAATGCCTCGCTGCAGTGTTCCCATCTCTCATCTTACACAGCAAGCATTCCTCAAAGCCTTATTCTCATTTGTCCTCCCACCATGTTTGTGTGTGTGTGACGAAGATAAGACGGTGGAGAGTTTCCATCGACTGCATCTGTGTTGCATTTTTTTCCTTAACCCAAGGTGTGTGTGTGGTGGGGGAGAAGTAGGGGATTATCCCAGGATACCAGACAAAAGCTGTACAGCAGCTGGTCAAACCTAAGTAGCTGCTAGCCTGCAGACAGTGGGTAAAGATTGAAAGAGGCAGACCTCAGGACCTGATCCATCCCATGAGATGAAAGAGGCACCTTTTATTGTTGCTGGGTGACTAGAAAACCTGGCTCTAGAAGAGCCCACCTCTGGATTCTCCTCTGTACCAGTGGAGCTGAACACCGGTGAAGCAAATCTGAATAATTTGCAGATAGGTGTAAAGTCTCTTAATATGTAAAAAGCACTAGGGGTCAATAAAGTTAATTTAACCTTTTTCATTAGGAAGCAAGAACAATCTATTATATGATGCCCATCTGCTACAATGGCCAGCCAGCACAGACAAAGCAAATGACTTGTTAACACTTTCCTTCCTGTAAATACAATGCCATCCCAATAAAAGAGCCCTTCCACACTCCCAGCAGAGCTAAACAGCTGACCATGAGTTAAAGGTGCTTCTCCACAACTGGGCAGATGCTGGCTAGCCTGGAGGTAGGAGTGAATTGTTTTCCTTCCCAGAGACTCCTGTCCATCCTGGAATGGCCTTTAGATTTCCTCTTCTTTCCATGACCACAGGCTCCACATGGGGAAGATTCCTCTAAGCAGATGTGTGTCTCCGTGGTGCTGGTATGACTCTGTGTTAGGAAAGCTGAGCTCACCAGGGTTAAGAACCACTGGCCGAGACACAGCTCCTGTCGTTCGCACTCAGACCCCGTGAGTTTCTTATTCACTGTAAGGTGCAGCAGAAAGGATCCCTGCAGTGCTTTGGGCTTCAGCACTGGCGGCAGGACATTCCGCCCCTCCCCCTTTGGTAGAAGTCTCTGAGTGAGCTCTGAGCATTCACCCACAGAGGGCTTGCCTGATAAGGCTGGAAGGTTTCTCCTGCCCCTAGACAGCCCTGCCTAACAGATTTCACTTCAGAAAGAAGCACTCAGAGCTTTCTCTTTTTGTATGAGACAAGGTCTGGCTCTGTAGCCTAGGCTAGCTAAACTCACTCTCCTCTTGCCTCAGCCTCCCAAGCACTTGGAATAGACACACACTACCATGCTTGGCATTGAGACCCTTTATTTTTAATTTAAAAGCCTTTCAACACTAATTTGTTCATATCCCAAATGTACATTAAAATGTTTCCTTATCTGATACTCACCTTCACAATGGGACCAGAGCATTCCATGGGATGGAACAGGACAATCGGACTCCCAACCCCTAAGTTATACACAGAGACCCATTTGCCTGGAGTTGGTGAAACTGCAGAAGAGCTCGAGGGCTTTGAACCCCAAACCAGAGCTATTTACACTGTACAAGCAGACCAGTCCTGAGAAGGTCGGGACCCCCTTCCATCTTCCACACACATACTTCCAGAATTGCACCGGGGGGTGGTACAGGCAATTATGAGTGCTTCCCACTTTCACACATCCTTCATGAATCTCTCCATACTCAGGAAACTGAAGAGCTAATGGGACATCCTTGCAAGATGATTAGTCGGTTTCCTCCTGATATCTTTTTCCTGGACAGGCGCCCTCTGTGCCAGAAGCACTGTGGGTCAGATCCTAGGCCTTGGAGACTTGGTGCAGGGGGCAGTGGGCTGGCGAGATGCAGAACCTCCAGGTTCTTCAAGCTCGGGCTCTCTTTCACTTAGTATTAAAAGGACAGTTAGTTGTGTGGAAGGGCACAGTTCAAAGAGAGCACAATGTGAATTTGGACATAGTTTAAAGTTTCCAGCAGCTATTGTGTTTGAAAGTGAAACAGCAGGGATTAAAAGTAATAATTTCGTTTTAAATCGAAGATACCAAAAATACTAGATGTAAGCAATACAAAAAATATGACTTTTTTTGTTATTATCATTATCATTATTTGGATGCTTGGGGTTGAAGCTAGGTTCCCGTGCATACCAAGTAGCTTTTAACCTCTCAAACACCTCACTGTAGACCAGCCACTTTTCAAGTCCTGGGTAGCTCTTTTGGCTGGTGCTGCCGTGTGGGACTGACCACTGCATTTGCCTCAGTTTGCCTCAGGTGAAAGACTTTGAGGTGTTGGGGCAGTTTCCTATACCTCCTGGCCGTGGGCTGCAGCCTCACTAACTCTGGACAGAGGAGTCCTGCTCTGGCTTTTCTCGGCAGGCAGAAGCGTGGGTCAGCAGCATTCTCCGACTCCAGCCTCCTTTGCTTCTGGTGAAATATGACCACTGGCAGAGGCAGGCACACCTAGGGACAGGCTCTGCCTGCAACCCATGAATCGCCCTTTCTTCCTGCGGCACACAGAAAACACTGCCCTGACCCCTGCAACCCCCCTCACAGCAGGACAGGGACCAGGAGGGAAGGCACACAAGGCTGCTTTTGTTACTCAGCTTGCAGTCGGACAATGCACCTGCTTCAGATGAAAGTCTTGCCCTGCAGAACCACTTCTTTGTTCCATTCTTCCTTTTTCATTTTCACAGAGCCAACAATACAACCTTCACTTTCAACATTTAACCTTATGAGATGTGAGTTGGAAAGTGGATTTAAAGGGTCCCCAGCTCCACACATGAAGTTTAGCTTTCCAAGAGGAAGACTTGGGCATGAGTTCAGAAGGCTCCAGAAATTCCTGGGCTGGAGGAATGGCTCCTCAAAGAGGCAATGTATCCTCCTGTCCTCCTCTGTTTTCCACTATAACCACGCCCCAACTTTGAGGGCAGATGCCCCTTTTAAAGAATTGGATGTGGTGAAACTTCTAAGCAGTTAGCTTGTCCTCAGGGGGAGCCAGGCAGGCTTGAGTGGGCGTCGACACTGTCCCTGAGGACAAGAGCAGCCAGCCATTGGACAACTGAGACCCGGCACCTACCTGACCTCACCTACTGGCCTCAGCTAACCTGCTCTGGAGAGAATGTGTGCCTCTGGGGAATGACAATTTGTTTCCCTTGTTTTAACCCTGGAAACGCCTTGTTGGCTTGTAATCTGAGCCATGGAGAGCCTGTGGTTTTGAACTGAGCTTTTCTGTTGATCACCCCTTTCCTCCTTTAATGTGCCTTTGATTCGCTCGTAGCTCCTTTTCCAGAAGTCCCCAAGAGCACTGAGCACAGAGACTGCCCACCACAGCAGGCAGCACCTCAGTGCTAAAGCTAGGCTTATACTTTTGAATATAAAGTATCCCCCAGCTCCAACTCTGTAGATCAGGAGTTGGAAATCTACAGCCTGAGAGCTAGATTTGGAATGTTAAATATGAATAACAGAACTCCCCATTGTCACCATTTTGGGGGTAGTCAGAGCAGGGTTCCTCTGTAACCCTGGCTGTCCTGGAACTCTGTCTGTAGACCTGGTTGGCCTTGAACTCAGAGATCTGCCTGCTTCTGCTGACGGTGCTGAGGTTATAGGCATGCACCACCACAGTCTGGCTTCATTGCTGTGAATTTAAAGAATGTAATCATTGTGTGAAGTATGTTCATAAGGCTCAAAATTGTTTGAAATAGCTCAAAACTATTTTCACTTTGCCAAAAAAAACAAAAAAACAAAAAAACAAAAAAAAAAAACTGCATCCTTTAAACAACTCCTCATTTCTACTGACCACACCTCAGCAGCCACCATTCTACTTCCTGTTTTTATGGCTTTCACTGTGTGGGTACACTGTAGGAGTAGAATCACATATCGCTTATCTTTTTGTGTCTAGATTATTTCACTGAATAGAGTGTGCGCAAAGGTTTTCCCAGGTGGCAACATTTCTTTCCCTCTTAAGGCAGAATAATATTCCCTTGCATGTGTATTCTTCCTTTTGTCCATCCACTCATTTGTTGATAGGCAATCTAGTTCCTCCATCTTTGGTCTGCTGTGAATATATCTACTCTGGATGTGCATGGACAACTGTCTTTTCATGACATTTCTTGTGACCATGTACTCCATTCCACAGAGGTTTCGTCACTTCCTACCAATCTTCCCTCATCCCCCAAGCACAGTGGGCTCTAGTTGTCAACGTCCTTCTTGATTCACTTTGATCTGTGTGCTTTCGTCACCAGCGTTCTCGGTGAGCTTCAAGGTCTCACTGTGAGGCAGCCTCTCACTGTGTTTTTGTGCTTCCCAGATATTCGTAACGCTGAGTCAATTTTCCTAGGCTTCTTGGCCATTTGTTTCGTGTAGGTCTGAGACTTCTGTAGCCTCTTACTGTCCTCACTTTGGCCAGCTTTGGGTCTTTGTGTTAATTCACATCTACTGCAAAAAGAAGCTTCTTAGATGAGGGCTGAAGATGTATTGATATAAGTGTTCAATGATAAGTCATTAGGAATTGGTTTACTTATGTACACTTAACAAAATAATAGTAGTAAGTTCTCTCATAAGGACTGTCTAGCCACAGGCTCTTAGTGTTCTAATAGTCCCAGGTATGAGATTCATCTTGTGGAATGAGACTTAAATCCACTCAGAGAGTGACTAGTTACTCCATCATGTGCCAGTGGGCATGTGTTTCTGGGGCACTCATTTCATCTCACAGGGTACACTGCTAGGAAAGTGTGTACACTCTTCCCTGGTAGAGTGCAGAGAACCTTTCATCATAACGAAAGAGAGCTAGTAGGGATGAGGCTTCCAGTCATCATTAGTTTGACTCCTCTGTGTTCCGACTGAAGAACTTACGATCAAGTTCTGGAGGGTGACGACAAGTATTGACAAAAGACTATTGTTTGGAGGTCTCTGGGACTTCACTGGCTAATAGATCCAAAGAAGAAGCCCATTCCCAGCACTGGGCTTTTTATTTTCTAGCCTGTGGTGTCTAGTATAAACATTATTACCTTGTATGAGGTAACTTATATTTCAACTTATACTACAGAGCTATAGTAACAAAAACAGCATGGCGCTGATATAAAACAAACTCATTGATCAATGAAATAAAATTGAGGTTCCACACACAAATCCACACTTCTCAGTCACCTGACTTTTGACAAAGAGATCAATAATACACGTTAGCAAAAAGACAGTAACTTCAATAAATGGTGCTGGTCAAAAGGGAGAGTTGTATATAGAAGACTAAAATAGACCCCATCTCTCCCACCCTTCACTAAACTCAACTCCAAGTGGGTCAAAGACATCAACCTAAAACCTGATACTTTAAGTCTGATAGAGGAGAAAGTAGGAAATTTGCTTGAACCAATCGACACAGGACCCCCATAATGCAAAAATTAAGGCCAAAGTGAGCCTTCACGAAACCAAAATGCTTCTGTATAGCAAAAGATACTACTACTCCAATGATGAAGCAGTGTATAAGATGAAAAAAATCTTTACCAACTCTACTTCGGACAGAGGGTTTGTATCTGGGATATACAAAGAAACATAGACACACACACAACCCGACTAAATATTAAGGAATCAAACAAGCCAATTAAAAAGCAGGGCATAGAACTAAAGAGAGTTCTCAAAAGACCAAATATGGATGGAAGAAACATTTTTTAAATGCTCAACACCCTAGAAAATGCAAATTAAAATTACTTTGAGATTTTCTGATTTCCCTTTACCCTAGTCAAAATGCCTAAGAGTCAAAACAAACAAACAAAAACAAATTATGATAAATGCTGATATGGGTATGACAGAAGGGGAACTTTTATTCACTGGTAGAATACAAACTGGTACCATCACTATGGAAATCAGTGTGGAAGTTCTAAAAAACTAGAAATAGGTCTACTGCATGATCCAGCTATACCAGTCTTTGGAATAAACACAAAGGACTCTGTAGCTTACTGTGGAGATACCTGCTCATCTTTCCTTTTTCATTCTTGCTCTATTCACAGGAGCCAGGAAATGGAATCATCAGTGTCCTTCAGCTGATGAGTAGATGGTGAAAATGTGATGTATTATACAATGTAATATTATTCAGAAGAACAAAATGATGAAATGTGCATGTAAATGTATGGAGCTCTATAGAATCATTCTGAGTGAGGTGCTCTGGACCCAGAAAAACAAACATTGCATGTTTTCTCTCATATGTGGATGTTAGCTTTGAATCCTCAGACATGTGTGTTTCATTCAGAATACCCATAGAGGTCAGGAAACTGTTGAGGGGCTATGGCAGGGCACTTTCAAGAGAGGGAAGATAGAATAAAGAGTTAAAGTAGCAGAAAATGTTAAAAGGAGAACAATGGAACACACTGGGATGAAGGCTGTGAAGGGAGGGTAGTAAGGGAATATGGAGAGATTAAATAATACTAAAGACCTTTTGAAGAAGTCATATGAAAGCCTATTACTTCCTAAATACACACAGCCAGGCAGTGTCGACATCATCCTTTAATCCCATAACTCAGTAGAGGATCGATGTGAGTGTGAGACTAGCCTGGTCTACAGAGTGAGTTCCAGGACAGCCAAGACTACACAGAGAAACCCTCCTTCAAAAAACAAACAAACAAAAAGATAGACACACACACATATACATATGTATGTTCTTCTCAAACTTTGTTTTTTTTTTATTGCAATTTATTCACCGCCCTCATCTCCTCCCATGCCCCTCCCACAGTCCACTTATAGGGAGGTCCTCCTCCCCTTCCATCTGACCCTAGTCTATCAGGTCTCATCAGGACTGGCTGCATTGTCTTCCTCTGTGGCCTGATAAGGTTGCCTTCCCACCCCTGACCCCTCGGGGAGGTGATCAAAAAGCCAGCAACTGAGTTCATGTCAGAGACAGCCCCTGTTCCCATTACTAAGAAACCCACTTGGAAACTGAGCAGCCAATGGGCTTCCTTTGAACATGGGGTCTAGGTCCTCTTCATGCATGGTCCTTGGTTGGAGTATTGATCTCTGCAGGCCCCCCTAGGCCGAAGCTCTGATTTTCTTAATGTAGAAAGTTAGAGCTATAAATTTCCCGCACAGCTCTGCTTTCAATGTGTCCCAAAGGTTTTGGTGATTTCTTTGTTGACTTATTTATCATGTATCATTTAGTCTCTATGGATTTGTGTGCTTACTAGGAATTAATTTTTTGCTATTGATTTCATGTTTTATTGCACTGTAGTCATATGGATACATAGAGATGCTTCATTTTTTTTCTGTATTAGTTGAAATTGGGTTTGAGTCTCAGAATGTGATCTACTCTAGAGATAACTGCCATGGATTGCTGAACAGAATATATATTCTTTGGTGTCAGTGGAATATGTTGTAGTTATCTATTAGGTAAATATTATTTATGATGTCATTTAGTTTTGACATTTCTCTGTTTATTTTTGTCCATATGACATATCTATTAGAGAAAGTAGATATGGAAATCACCTACTATTACTGAATTGGATTAATTGGTGTCTGGAAGTTCAGTGAAATGACCTTTATGGAACTGAGTGACCCAGAGTTTGGTGCATATATGTTAAACATTGTAATGTCTTCTTCCTTAAGTTTTCTTCTGATGAGAATAAAGTGCCAGAATAAAAACTACTCATGGGATATTATAGTCAAAACATTAAATATACAGAACAAAGAAAGAATATTAAAAGCTTCAAGAGAAAAAGAACAAGTGACATATAAGGGAAACCGATAAAAACGACAGTGTGATTTTCAATGGAAACTGGAAAGGCCAGCAGAAACTGGATCAATTAATCCAAGTTCCAAACACACTGGCTTCTTTGTATGTGGAGTTATTTCATTGCTTGTATGTGTGATATGAAATTCTAGCCTGCATGTGTGGAGTGGAAGTTAGGCTGTGTTTTTGTTGTTGTCTGAACTTGATAGGTCAGGTAGGAGGAATGAGCAGACTAGTCCTTCAGATACTCAGTGTTGATTATCGATTAGAGAGAATGGGTGATTCTACTTCACCAGCAACCTGTGTGACATTGTGATCTTTGAGCAGTGTGACAGTGCTTGGTGAAGTCCAAGAAAGTCACCTGCTATACGTAGCCAACAGCTGTGTGTGGTGTAAAAAGGCAGCACAGGGCAAGAGACTAGACTAATTCTCAAGAAGCATGTGAATGAATGTGACTCCAGGCTGGGCCTGGGCATGGAGGTCAGCACAGATCTGTGGGCTGGAGTCGTCAAGACAGCATGCAGATACAAAGCCATACTAGGTCTGGGCTAAGAGAACTCAGGATGTGGCTCCCAGCTGGGTCTGGAAGGGTAGTGTGAATGGGCAGCACTGGGTAAAAGTCTGGGTCAGACCCAGAAAGGGTGAAGATGGGTGTTTCTCCTGCTGGGCCTGGATGTGGGCAGCGTGGGACTCCTGAGGCTGCCTCACCACGCAAGCCTGCAGGTGCACCTGCCCCCTGGGCGCAGAGCATTCTTGTGGATAGGCAATGTGAAGTGAGTGTTCTGGGTCACCTGGAGGGACAGTGTGGGCCAGATTTGGCCTTATAAAACATCCTTTGCCTTCTGGCCTGATTACAATGTATTTCTCTCCCCACACCCTGTCACTATTGTTACAGTGTACATTTTGAAGGTTATGTGTTCAGAGGGTGCTTTGTATGCACAGGTGAGAGCTTCTCCTCATGAGAATGTTGTGTAGTATTGCCACACTTTCTTGAACACAAGTTAACAATTGCCACGACTTAAAATAGTTTACACTTCTGTATACTGTCAGTGACTCAAACCTCCTGAAAGAAGTTAAAGCATTATCCATGTGTGCCCACACATGTCGTGTAAGCAATTGTTTTACTTGTTTTCTTGGACTGCATCTTTTTGAATCTGTCTTTTCAACTGAAATGTCAACTTGTGGGGAGAGAAGATGAGGTCAGGAAGAGGTACCAGAAGCAGACTAAGCATCTCTCCGGGAATTGGAGGGAACACACTTTCTCCAGGTGTCATCTCCACTTAGGTTATTGAGAAGGCCACCGTTTGAGTTTATTTCCTGTGTTAAGGTATTGTATGTCTTCCTAAACCCTGTGTCCTAGGGTTTCATTTCTAACTAATTTAAATTTCTACTTACTCACAGCTGTAGTAATTCAGCCTCTTCCATCAATATGCCACAAGATGAGGGCCATACTGGCGAGGATAGTATCATCAAGAGAGATGATGCAGAGATAATTTTGTGTTGCCGAGGACACAGGAAGCACAGAGCATCTGGTGGGATTGGCTCCTTTTAAAATGAAACCCTGGTAACCACATGCCTTTTCACTGGGATGAGGGAACAGCTTACGTGCCTGTGTGAACAGCTTTTACCTTTTCAGCACTTACCAGCTTTCGAGGCCCTGTGCCCAGCACCATACCCACATTGTTCCACTTAGAACGATAGCCCTCCAAGACTCCCATTGTACACAGGAGTAAATTCCAGGATCTTGTCCAAAGCCACATGGCTAGTACCCATGTGATGCAAATGTTGAGTTCAGGAAGGCTTTCCTGAGAGCCCTGCACTCCCCTGTGCTGGCTTCTCCTAGTCCTGGATGTGAGGCATGAAATGTGGTACCCGATGAGGGGAACATGAAAAACTGATTGAGGAGATACCAAAGGCATGTTGAAGGATAGACGCCATCGGACTGTTGGGATATTTTTATGGTCACCTCAGTCCCTAGAGTGGAGCCTGTCACACAAACAAACACACACACACACACACACACTCGCACGTGCACACACACACAAGCACACGCAGAGAGAGAGAATTTTTGTTTGGTTTTAAACACAGAAATGTGAGTGCTTCTGTTTCAGTCTCAGGAGTGGACTATGTGCCTCCTTCAGCTTAACCAGAGCAGCTAACTATGATTTGTCTTGTGCTCTAGATTTTGTCAGCTGAAGACAGTTTACGTTTGGAAATCTGGGGACTCTTCAGTGGGCATATAAATGCCAGAGCCTCAAGAGGGGCTGGGGGTGCTCCAAAGAGGAACCTGTTGTTCCTCCTCCTTCTGCTGCTGGTTGCTGGTTGCTGGATTGCTGGTTGGAGACATCCAAGGAACCTGATGCCCCTAATCAGCCGGAAGTAGCCTAATCTTTTTTCTTGTCTACCTAGTATTGAGGGCTTGTGAAGGGATAGGGGTAGTATAGGGAGGTAGAAAAATAATAATAAAGTAGCCATAAGTCTAGCTTCACACACACACACACACACACACACACACACACGTGTACACAAATGAACCTGCACATGCTCCCTCTATAAAGGCAGGAAGGACAGATAGATTCAGCAGTGCTCAATAGTTCTGAAGTCCAAGTCATCTCCTCTCCATGTCACCCCAGCTCTGTACTAACACCTCGAGCATGTCTATCACCTCAGGCTTCTCTTTGCTGTTCCGGCTGAGAAAGTCTCCTCTCCCCTTCTGGGCACACCCACCCTCACCACTTCCTGACAGAGGCTCTGCCTCTGCTGCAGTGAGCCTCCCCGCTTACTAACGAGGTGAAGCTTTGCACTTCACCTCTGGAGGGATTTAGTTAAAGTTTATTTTAGTGAAGCAAAGGACAACTAAGTGGGCAGATGGCTCCATGGTGGACTGTTCCTGTTTCCATTTCCCCCAAGGACCAAGAGCCTTACAGTTCTTCAGACCACTTCTTTCAGTAAGGATATTTCCCCTACGTGTGTGCCTCTTCCGTGACTTACAATTTCTCCCTTTTGTTATTTATTTTAAAACATTGCATAATGTTTTAAAATGGCTGGCCCTTAATTTCTGCTATTTTTTTCTCTCCAGCTGAGCACACACATTCAAGTCCACTGCTCTGTTATTCTTCTCAGAACTCTGCATACTTACCACTCATAAAATGGTAACTTACTGCTGAGTCTCCATCATAACACACAAGAGCTCTGTAAAAACCCAGTTTAAAAAACAAAACAAAACACCGAGGCCTAGCCAGAGGTCTATCTCTGCCTCTGTCATGCCTTTGACTCACATCATGTAATTCTACTTAGCACTTCTGGGCCGTTTCCTTCAAAGCACTTTCCAAGCATTACCTAAGTGACTCTTAGGTAGGGTGGGTGGGACACCAGAAACTCCAGCCATAAATGTAGAACTGTGAAATGCAGTCCCGAGGAAATTAGATTTTAGACTTGGAAAAGAAATGTAGTGCGGACACCAGCAGTCTGTCTCACTTCAAATAGCCCACGTGTCCACCTCTTCTCCCCAGATCTCCTCAGGGACAAGGGGGACACTATACTAAGCGCCAGGGAGAGGGGAACTGGTTTTCCAAAGATCGTGAAAAGCTATATCCCTTAGTAGGAAGCCACATTAAAGGACAGGGTTTTGTTGTTGTTGTTGTTGTTTTTCCAGTTTGATGGGAAAATAGCTGCCCCCGCTTCCTGATCAGGATGCAGCATGGCATGATGGGAAAGCCAGCCACAGTTTAAAGCATGCCATCTACCAAGGGTCTGCAGTGGGCCAGGCATTTCACATGCAATGTGTCTCATCGTGACATCTAGTGCGGCCACAGATCAAGTGTTGCACAACTCTTCCTTACATGAGGTGCTCACTGTGGTCACATTTGCAGGCATAAGGAATAGTGGTTTCCTGAGAGTGTGGGAATCAGGAATTACCACTTAGTGGAGAATTTTGCTTTTAGATGATAGAAGGTCTTCCATAGATGCTTTATGTGATGTTTCAACATTGGAGGAAAATCTAATTAACACATCCACTGATGCACAAAATGTGATCTGAGTAATTATTGTAGTTGCCATTTTTGTGGAAGACATTGATGCAATAAATATCAATATTTTAAATGAACTATTTTATCAAGTAGTTCTCATTGTAGGAACTTCTGCTAAAGATTACCTTCATCAGAGCAAATTTTAGGTATAGAAAAACTCATTTCAGCTTTGCCTTTGTATCAAAGGACTAGGACAAGATGTTGTTCAAATGGCCATTAAACAGAGCTGCTTTCAGTAGCTTTAAAAATATGCATTAAGCAAGAGAGGCAATTTTTATCTATCCATGAAGAACATTTAAGAATGACAGCATCAATATCGGGCAGTGAGCTGCCTGGTTTTATGTCAACTGGACACAAACTAGAACCATTTTGGGAAAGGGAACCTGAATTGAGAAAATGTTCTCACCAGATTGGCCTGTGGGCAAGCCTGTGGGGAATTTTCTTGTTTTATGATAAATGTAGAAAGGCCTAGACCATGGTGGGCAATGTTATTTCTTTCGTGGTCCAGTGTACAGGAATTTTAATACAGCAACATGCCTACTCTGGCAAGGAATCACATCGAAAGGCCTAGGTTTCTGTGATCTAGCAGACACATCCTAGTACGTACCTTTAATTCCTCTGACTGGAATTTAGCACACACCTTTAACCCCAAATAATGATGTCAAATGGAGGGGCAGATAAAGTGACAAATCAGAGAAAGATCTGACAGAATAAATCAGAGATACACTACACCTAACTCTCATGAGAACAGACAGGAAAGAGAAGCTACTTAAGAGTAGTACAGAGAAGGAGTCAGAGAGTTCATGGGGACAATATAGTACAGTTTGGGAGTACAATACAGTGTGGTGTAGTTTGGTACAGTTCAGATAAATGCGGTTCAGTTTGTGTAGTTCAGAGGCAGTTTTTCTGAGCACAGAAATTCAGTGAGAAGCCAGTTTGAGTCAGTCAGCTTGGAGAGGAGTTTTGAGCCAGAACAGCTGAGTTGAACCAGCCAGCCAGAGTTCAGAAAGAACCAGAAAGGGTGAGTTCATTCAGCAGCAAGTCTCAGTGACTGAAAACATTCTAGGCTTAGGTTAACAGATGGAGGAGGCTAGAAGCTGAAGCCTTCAAGGTCTAGGCTTGCAGAAGGTTAGATTGTACAAGGCTAGAAGCTTCCAGGCCTAGGCCTAGGGATTGTAACACAGAAATGCTCTGGTCTCTGCCCAAGCCATGTATTCATAAAGCTCGGGTACAGCTCTCATCTCATTTCCTCTTCAGAGTAACTAAAAACCACTTACAGTCCAGGGTGGTGTAAGAAAGCAAACTGAGCAAGCTTGGAAGAGCAGGTCAGTAAACAACACTCCTCCACGGTCTATGTATTAACTCCAGGTTCCTGTCCTGCTTGAGTTCTTGCTCTGACTTCCCTCAGTGATGAACTAGAACCTGAAAGTGTAAGGTGAAATAAGCTCCTTCTTCCCAAGTTGTTTGGTCATGGTGTGTTATGACAGCAGGAAAGACCCCAACTAAGACAGGCAGGTTGTTGATTTACCCATCTTTTTGTTGACTCTCTTACTTGTCTTTATTTACTGGTTCAGTTGCTTAACAAATCCTCATTGTATCACTGAGCTCTTGCTGCTGAATGTCTACCTGATGAGAGTATATGTCTCTAGCAGTATGAGTAAAGAAGGAATGAACAAAAGTAACTAGAGGCTAGTGACATGTATATGGTGGTATAGGGGACAGAAAAAGAGCCCACATCTTCTCTGCCCTTGTTTGTGTACTTCTCATGTTCTGATGTTGCAGCTTCTTTCCCATCCCCCCAAATGCAACAGCTTCTTCCCCCTCCCCCCAAATGCATGCAGGCTATTTCTCTATCCCTTGAATGGGGGTTGAATAGGTGACTTGGGCTGGCCAAGGAGACATCAGTAAGTATATCAGAGGTGGATATTTGTGTTCAAATTTATTGACTAACAAATAAATTCACAAGTTACATCTCTCTATCTCTATGCCCATACATGCATGCGTGCATACGTGTGTGTGTGTGTGTGTGTGTGTGTATGTGTGTGTGTGTGTTACAGGATGGATACAATTTCATTCTTTCCTTTCCTTTCTGTGTCTACTCAGGTTCCCACGAAGGATCTCTGTGAATGAGACCTGAGAGGGCTTGGCCACAGACCCGCTTTTGTCTTCTCAGTGAGCCATGTAACGTGAGAGCATGTGGGACTGGGTAAGGTTACCAGGCTCCTAACATCCGGCTGATCTTCAGGTAAGCAGGCAGCACCCTGTACCTGAGGGCAAAATAACACCTGGGGTCAAGAAGATCTCACGTGCAAAAAGCTCCAACAAATAGCAACCCAGAAAGGCCGGTGTGCAACAAGACTAAAGAAAATGCCGTTTTCCTATTTGTGTGCTTGTTGGTTTTTACATCTTGACTGCAGTTCCCCCAGCCAGCCTCTCCCACCCCATCTCCTCTGCCCCTGGCCTATCCACTCCTCCTTTCTCTTCAAAAAGACATATCAAAATCTTGAGGACAAGGGTCCCAAAAGCCACCAAAAGAGTCAGAGACAGGCCCTGCTCCCACCGGAAGGACTCCCACAAGAAGACCAAACTACACAACGGTAACATACAAGCTGAGGGGAAAATGTCATTTTCTATTGAAATTGATGAATAGCAAACAGCAAACAATAATCAGGAGGCTTAGATTGAGAAAATAATAGTATCCTTTTTTTTTCTTTCCTACAAATTTCTGTTTTGTCATCTGGCATCCCCTGCCCACATGGGGATGTGAGAACAGTTATTTGGAGTAAGGGCGTTGGGAAGGTGACCATGTTTATGAGGCATTTGGGGGGGGATCTTGGAGGCTCAGTATCGGGTTTTCCAAATACACAATCAAAATGCTAAGTGGTTCAGAGTGATTCTGTGGTTTTGTGAGTTTTAGGACAGTGTTTTTGGTCTTTTAATTGGTTCCTTCCCGTGTATTCTCTAATGGTTGCAAATGATTAGAGGCTCAGAGCTACGAAATCTGCTTAGCAGAGCATAATCCTGCCCTGGTAGCCACTCACTGTGCCTGAGGAAAGAACAAAAGGAGCGTTGAATGTATTTTCAGAGTGGATGGCTGCTGCATCGCTAACTGCAGTCACTGTTAACTAGGGGTGTGTGGCCAGCCGTAATTACAGTGGCAGCGTGTCATGGCGAACCAGAGACTTATCTGTGTTTGGCTCCTTCATGTCATGAGCAAGGCTGGAAATGAGTTCCTCAGGGCTATATACAATCGCGTGAAAACACATTTATCCTAAGGGAAGGCGTAGACAGTTATGACAGCCATGCTAAAGCCATGCAGTTTGAGCAAAATACACCGCAAAGAAGTTGCCCCTCTTGTGAACTGCACACATGGGCCTCCGCTCTCTTGGAGGCCAGCTAGGAGGTGCTGTGGAGCAGGTGGGGGGCAGTCCCCACACTCAGAAAGGATGGGCTAGTGACTAAAACCAATGAAGGCTTTCCAATTGATAAGCATAAATTGTCAGCCAGTCATCAAATCCTTATCACATGCAATAGGCTCATGGCTGTATGAGGTGTTTGGGATCCATGTCCAAGTACCCATCTTTAGGAGCTATGACTGAAGTCCAGCTGGATGAAAATGGCAGCCACATCAGCTTCAAAGTATAGAAAGTAGAAACCTCAAGATGAGCTTTGCAATTACTGTCAGCGTCAAGAGAGCACAAAACCATCCTCAGGAAAGAGAAGGCTCTCTACAGTGCAGGCACCGGGCAGAGCAGACCCCAGTCTCACTTCTTTGGAACATTCATTCTGCAGGTTTGATAAGTCCCATCACCTATGTACAGCCATAGGCATCTCATCAGTAATGTGATTCCAGTGAAGCATGATGGGACGGGATCTTAATGGGTACTCTCAGAATAATGGTACAGACTCAGGAGACAATAGACAACGGCCACTGATGTGATTCCTCCCCACCTACCTTCAATGCGGAACATGAGGAGCTGAGATAGAGGCCTGTATAGGAGTCTCTAAGGCTGTATCCATGCTGTGTTTGAGAGGGGTTTCCAGACTCTCAGGCCATGCTTCTTCTATTTCATAGTGTCACCTGGGAAGCAGGGACCACAGAGCAGTTCGACTTCTGACATCTTTGTACTTGTGTGGGCTGCGATGCTCAAAAGAAAAGCAGGTTTGCACTTAAAACAGAGGGAATGTCAGTATGGTAAGGTAGCAGGGTATGGTTCTTCCTCTGTGAAACTGGTCTGACATGAACCAGGTAGGGAAACCAGATAAGATACAGAGAAGAACAAAGGACCGAGTGCAGAAGGGCAAAGGGAGTGGAGCGGAGGCCCTTTGTCTCAAGCAGTGGACCTTAGCACAGTGCAGAATTGGCTTGATGTCGCCAACATCTTAGAGCATCTTTCTGCGTTGTCGTCTTTCTCTTTTGTCCCATTACACTGCGGTGCCCTTCAGAAACATCTCAGCATCAATACAGAAGGTTCTGTCTAGAGCTAAAGGGCTTTCTGAATGGGTTTGGCCTGGGGTCATTAGTGAAGACAAGCTTGGTTTTGGTTCTAGACATCATTTTATTTGTGAATTTTATAGTTAGCTGCATAAGCCCAAACTCAATGGTTTTCTATTGGCTCAAACACTTGAGGAGTGTTCAGGAAAAATTCTTAGCACCTGTCCAAGGCTCCAGGCATTCCTGAGAGACAGATGGTCTGGGAGGGAGTGGGTTGTTGGGCTGTGTCTTACCGGAGCAAGCGGGAGCAGTGTGAAGGATGACACATGGCTCTAACCCATGCTGGAGCTTTGAGTGCTTATGCAGCCAGTCAGATACAAACACCAACCTCATCCAGATGCCACCCTCCCTGGGGGCCCTTCCATGTGGGACACAGTCTCTAGTTTCACCATCTGTACCTTCCAGCACACACAGGGCAGTGGGTAGATTCTCTCTACACATGAGGATCCTGCAGTGTCCAAATGCTTCAACATTTGTGTAGTTTACAATGCTAAGAAGCATAGAGCTGGTATCCAAATTTATTATTATTGTTATTGTTGTTATTAAAGACAGGGCCTCTCTATATAGTCCTGGCTGTCCTGGGACTTACTGTGTAGACAACGCTGTTGCCTAACTCAGAGATCTGCCCGCCTCTGCCTCCCTAGTGCTGGGATTAAAAGCATTACCTTGCCTTGCTGGGACTCAAATTTATATTCCTCTGACTCTCCTCCTCCTTTCCCCTTTGGTCAGCTCTGCTATCATGCTGACTGTGTGAATGAGCATTAGTCAAATGGGATGGTTTGGGAGAGGTACAATGGACAAATTGTTTTGGGTCATACATGATTTGTGCAAATACAGAGACACTGAAGAATGAAAGTTAAATGATAATCTTGAGAACGAGGGGAAGCTTACCTCCTGTTCTACCAGTAGAAGTCTTCACTATTTGTATTTTTAAGGATCCAAACTATCAAGAACCTGAAAACAAGAAGGGTGGGCTGAGGAGCTTACAATAGCCAGACTCAGAACCTGAGAGACTGCTTTATGACGAATGACTAGGGCAGCTCTATGTCTAGAAGTGTCTGCAGGACAAGAATGGGGGAGGAGAGTCAGCTGCGTGGAGAGGAGGCTGAGTGGGAAGCAGTGGGAGTCTGCACTGCAAAGTATCGTGCAAAAACAGTGTCTTTTGGCCAATTTTAAGTGACTGAAATTTTAAAGCAAATTAGATCCAAGATTTAACAAAAAAAAGTTCTTAAAATAGAATGTGAAGCATGAAAAAGAAAAACCACGAAAGTGATAGAAAAAAAAACCCACCAAAGTCATAAGGTAGTTATATGAAAAGATTAATAAAATTGTTAAACTTTTTAATCTATTTATTTAATCTCTGTACAGCCTCATCCCAACCCCCTCCCTCTCTCCTCCCAGCCCCACCTTCACTCCCTACCTCCTCCCATGCTCCCCTCTCACTCTCCTCAGAAGGAGGACTCCCAAGGGTACCAACCCACAGTGACACCTCAGTTCAGAGCAGGACTAAGCACATCTTCTCCCACTGGGACCTGACAAGGCAGCCCAGCTAAGGGAAGGAGATCTAGAGGCAGACAACAAAGTCAGAGGCAGCCCATTGACAGGGAACCCACATGTTGACCATGATTCACATCTGCTACATATGTGTAGAGGGATCTAGGTCCAGCCCATGCATGTTCTTTAGTTAGTGGTTCAGTCTCTGTGAGCCCCATGGGCCCAGGGTGGCTGACTCTGTAGGTCTTCTTGTGGTGTCCTTGACCCCTTCAGCTCCCTCTACCCTTCCTCCCACTCTTCCACAGAACTTCCTGAGCTCGACCTATTGTTTGGCTATGGGTCTCCGCAACTGTTTGCAAAAGCTGCAGAATGAAGCCTCTCAGAAGACAGTTATGCTAGACTCCTGTCTGTAAGTATACCAGAGTATCATTAATAGTGATCGGGATTGGCTCTTTCCCATGGGGTGGGTCTCAACATGGTACAGCATTGGTTGGCCATTCTCTTAACCTCTGCTTCATCTTCGTCCCTACACTTCTTGTAAGCAGGACCAATTTTGGGTCAAGGGTTTAATGGGTGGATTGGTGTCCTCCACCCTCCATTGAAGTCCTACCTGGCTACAGGAGATAGCTACTTCAGCCTCCTTAACCCCTCCACCCACACCCCATCTACTAGAAGTCTCAGCTAGGATCACCCACTATGGACTCTAGGAGCCTCCCCTGTCCCAGAGCTGTTCCCCAGCAATTTCCGTTCTCCCTCTCCGGCTCCTCTGCATCCCCACCCCTCTCCCATCACTTGATCCTCATCCCTATTACCCTTCCCAACCTGTCCTCCATCCAGTTCCCGCTCTCCATCTACTTCAGATATCTATTGTATTTTCCCTTTTAAGTGAGATTCAAGTCTCTTCCCTTGGGCCCTCCTTGTTACTTAGCTCCTTTGGGTCTGTGGATTCTACAATGGTAGTATGGTTATTCTGTACTATATGGCTAATATCCATTTACAAGTGAGTACATACCATGCTAGTATTTTCTGGGTCTGGGTTCCCTAACTCAGGATGATCTTTTCTATCCATTTTCCTGCAAGTTTTATTATTTCTTTGTTTTTAATAACTGAGTATATTCTATTATGTAAATGTACCACCATTTCTTTTATTAAAATATTTAATTTTTGTCTATTGTTTACAGTTTATTCACTTTGTATCCCAGCTGTAGCCCCCTCCTTCATTCCCTCCCAACCCCACCCTTCTTCCTTCATCTTCTCCCTGCCCCTCTCCAAGTCCACTGATAGGGGAGGTCCTCATCCCCTTTCTTCTAACCCTTGCCTATCAGGTCTCATCAGGACTGGCTGCATTGTCCACCTCTGTGACCTGGTAAGGCTGCTCCTCCCTAGGGGGGAGGTGCTCAAAGAGCCAGTCACTGAGTTCATGTCAGAGACAGTCCCTGTTCCCATTACTAGGAAACCAGCCCACTTGGAGACTGAGATGCCATGGGCTACATCTGAGCAGGGGGTCTAAGTTATCTCCATGCATGGTCCTTGGTTGGAGTATCAGTCTCAGAAAAGACCCCTGGGCCCAGATTTTTTGGTTCTGTTGCTCTCCTTGTGGAGCTCCTCTCCTCTCCAGGTCTTTCTATCCCCTCCTTCTTTCATAAGATTCCCTGCACTCTGCCCAAAGTTTGGCTATGAATCTCGGCATCTGCTTTGATACCCTGCTGGGTAAAGTCTTTTAGAGGCCCTCTGGGTAGGCTCCTGTCCTGTTCCCCATTTTCTCCCTCTTCTGATGTCTGTCCAGTTTACCTTTCTGAGTGAGGATTGATCATCTTACCCAGGGTCCTCCTTCTTGCTTACCCATTCTTCAGTTGAAGGACATCTAGGTTCCTTCCAGATTCTGGCTATTAAGAATAAAACTACTATAAACATAGTTTAGCAAGTGTCCTTGTGATAATGGTGGAGTGTCTTTTGGGTATATGCCCTGGAGTGGTATAGCTGGGTCTTAAGGTAGATCTATTACCAATTTTCTGAGAAACCTCCAGATTGATTTTCACAGTGGTTGTACAAGTCTGCATTCCCACCAGCAATGAAGGAGGGTTCTCCTTTCTCTACATCCTTGCCAGCATGTGCTGTCACTTGGGATTTTGATCTTAGCCATTCTGTTGGGTGTAAAACGGAAGCTCTGAGTTGTTTTGATTTGCATTTCCCTGATGCCTAAGGACACTGAACATTTCTTTAAGAGCTTCTTAGCCATTAGAAATTTCTCTGTTGAAAATTCTGTTTAGCTTTGTAACCAATTTTAAAATTAAGTCATTTGGTTTGTTGGTGCTTAATTTCTTGAGTTCTTTACATATTTCGGAATTGCCCTTTGTCGGATGCAGGGTTGGTGAAGATCTTTCCCAGTCTGTAGGCTGCCCTTTTGTCCCGTAGACAGTGTCCTTTGCCTTGCAGAAGCTTTTCAGTTTCATGAGATCCCACTTACTAATTGTTAATCTTAGAGATCAAGCTAAGTGTTCTGTTAAAAAAGTTGTCTCTTGTACCAATGAGTTCAATGCTCTTCCCCACCTTCTCCCCTGTTAGGTTTAGTGTGTCTGTTTAATGTTGAGATCTTTGATCCACTTGGACTTGAGTCTTGTGCAAAATGATAAATATGGATCTATTTATATTCTTTTACATGCAGACATCCAGTTAGACCAGCACCATTTGTTGAAGATGCTTTCTTTTTTTCCACTGTATAATTTTGGCTTCTTTGTAAAAAAAAAAAAAAAATCAAGTGTCTGTAGACATGAGGGTTAAAACTGATAAAAATTTTAACTAGACTGACCAGTCTAAAAAACAAAAGCAAAGCAAAACAAACAAGTCCTTATGTTGGAGGTTGGTCTGATGCATGTTACTGGTCCTCAAGATTGATTACACCTATCATTGTTTTGTAAATCTGCCTTATTGGATGTTTAAACAGCCTACCTGCACCTGGGCAGGGCAGTATGGGGTAGGCATGGCTAAGGTTCTTGGGCTTTGGAGGACAGAGAGGATCATGGGAAACAGATGGACAGGAAGAGAGGAGGAAGGAGGACACCATGAGGGGTTAGCCTGGAGAAGAAACTGCATGGGGCAAGGAGGAAGGACTCCAATAATGGCTTGAAAGGCCTAGATAAAGAATAAACGCAAATACCACGGGATTATGTATGGAAGGTAGTCCAGATGAAGAGGATTAAGGCGGATGGCGTTGGACGGGGGCTGGGAGATGGATGGTGAGGATATTGAGACAATGTAAAAGAAATATCTGCCCTGCCCAAGGTAAATAAGGCAATTATGAATCTAACAAGTGTCTGTGTCTTATTATTTGTGATAGCGGGTTAGATAATACTGCCGTGATATTCATAGGGCTAGTAATAAATACCATATATCCCACTGCTTTTATTAAAACTACAACATCCTTATTTTTAAAATCTTCTTGCTTGTATCTCTATCTTAAAATGTTGCATTAAGTGTTATTGTAGTTTCAGGCTTTCAGTTCTTACATCAAGGTCTTTGATCCGGTATTTGTTTATCATAGTTTTGTCAAACGTTAAGTAGCTGCGTGTAGATTTGTGTCTGGGAAGTCTGTTTTATTCCATGGGTTTACATATCTGTTTTTGTACCAGTACCATGATGCTTTTGTCACTGTGGTTTTGTAATGTAATTTGAGGTTGGTATTATGATACTTCCAGCATTTTTCAGGTCATCATTTTGGTTGTTTAGAGGTATTTGTGCTTCCTCATACATTTCAGTACTTTTATTTTTTTTCAAGTCTTGGGATTTTGATGGGGATTGCATAGAATCTGCACACCACTTTTACAATATTAATTCTTCCCACCAATGAACAACTGAGGTCTTTGTATTTTCTAGGGTCTTCACTGATATCTTCCTTCTGTATATTAAAAATTTCAGTGTGTAGGTTTTCAGTCTTTTGGTAGGTGAATTCAGAGGAATTTTTTAGTTTGTTGTGGATGGGATCCCCTCTTACCTTGATTTTCTTGTTGGTAAGATTGTTGTTAGTATACAAAAACATGCTCCATTTTGTATATAGATTTTTAATCCTGCTATTACTAAAAGCACTATCAAGTTTAAGAGTTTTTGGGTGGGATCTTTGCAGTTAATTATTATATCACCTGCACACACACACACATGCACTCACATAGTCATGAACCAAATAAATTAAATAGTTCATTGAAATCACCAATTTCTTACTACTATTACTGTAGCAAGATCTATTTCCCTTTTATGGCCATTAGTATTTGTGGAAGTGTGAGTCACAGTGTTGAGTGCATATTTATTTACAACTGTGACATCTTGACCAAGTGTCCCCTTTATTATTATGTACTTGCCTTTGTTATCTCTTTTACCTTTTATCTCTTTTGGAGACAACAGATAATAGAATCTGGGTTTTCAACCCATCAGTCACTCTGTGTCTCTTTATTGGTCAGGTCATTTATATCAAAGGCATTAACGGAGGGATGTTTACTACTTCCTGTGACTGTGGTGGCCCTTTTTGTCTGGTGGGTCGAATTATTACTGGTTTTCCCCTTCTCCTCCCTGAGTAGTAGAGTTTGCAGTCTCACTGTGTCTCACATGGTGTATCCCTTCCTGGAGCTCTCTCCTTTAGGTATTCCTTTCAGGAAACCTATTCTCCTCTGTGCCCTTGGGATTGAATCTGTCTTCCCCCTCTCTTCTTCTTTAAGTTTCTTCATGCTGGGCTGATGGTCATAAACTGGCTTGCTTAGTTTGTGCTTGTCTTGAATACCATTTTTTCTTTTCTCATCTTAAAAGATAGTTTTGCTCGATTCGTTGGTTGCCAATTACTTACCTTCATATCATGGGACCCGCTTTCCCGGCTTTGAGTGGCGCTGCTGAGAGTTCTGATGCTATTCTGATGCTTCTGCTTTCATAAGCAAGCTGACATTTCTTCCACACAGCTGTTACTACTTCTCTGCTTTGTAGTTTTGACATCTTGATTGTAATAGAGTTTCTTCTCGGATCACATCTATTTGGGGTTCTGAATGGCATTGGTGTTTGGATGTCTATTTCTTCATCTAGACTTGAGAATTCCCTGGCATAATTTCACCAAACATATTCTCTAAAAGCCTTTAGTGTCAATACCCTTCTTCTATTTCATGAATCTTGAGCTAAACTTCTTGCTCATACTTCTGAGATCTGGGACACTGTGGCCATATTTACCTTTTTAAAAAAAATTCGTATTTGGATACAATACTTTGTTAGCTCTGACTCTGATGTTCTTTTTCTGCTTGATAGAGTCTATTGCTGGTACTTTCCACTGTTTTTCTTTGTTCGATTGTTTGTTTTGCTTGTGATTATTATTACCAAGATTTCTATTTGGTTAAATTTTTTCTTTCAAAATCTCAATTTCCTTGTTGATTTTTTCCTCCATGCTACTTATTCATCCATATTGCTTATTTTCTCATCCATTCTGCTAACTTTTCCCTTTGTGTAGCCAACTTCCCTGAATCAAATTAATCTGTTTGTGTCCTCTTTTAGGTCATTGATAACAATTTCTTGCATTTGTTTGCTGATACTGTGTTTGGAGGTGGTGTGGGCATGTCACAGTGTGTGTGTAGAGGAAAGAAGACAACTTTGGGGAGCTGGGTTTTTTTCCTTCTGACATGAGAGTTCTGTGGATTGAACTCAGGCCACTAGGCTTGGTAGCAAGTGCCTTTTTCTGCTGAACAATCTCACTGGCCTTATTGGTCATTTTTACCAGAAAACAAAACAAACGAACAAAGAAAAACTTGAAGTTTTACCTATTTAAATGTTCCTCAACTATTACATTCAAAGATAGCGAATAGGTAAAACTTCAGTCATTTTCTTTGTTGTGACCTCCGTATATTTGTTTAAAGGTCACTTCTGTGTTTGAGAGGAATCTACTTATTGACAGACTACTCTGTTCGGTCCCAAGTACCACTCAGCTAGGAGAGAGCAAAGTGCTGCAGCAGAAAACTATTTAAGATCTATAAATATACATAAATCACCCACAGCTCAATAATATATCATAAGCAACCACAAAACGGAAAATGGAAAATGCACTGTAGAATGTCCTGTGAAGCCAAACATTGTTTAGGTAAATGTAGTAGCGTAAATGAGTAAGTGGAGACAGGGAATGGGATGGAGGGTTAGATAATCTAAAGGAAAAAGAAGAGGGTTGGAGAAGAATGTTGTGGGAGAAGAGATTAGAACGAAATTAAACATAGAAAAATCAAGAAGTAATTCCCCAATAACAAAAACCTTCAAAACCAAAATTAAATAAAATGTAACAAGGAGAATAAAGGCAGCTTTTGTTTTTATTTTTTAAGATTTAAAGTAGAGAGAGAGAGAGTGTGTGTGTGTGTGTGTACTCCATGAGTGAGGCATGTAGAGCTGGAGTTCCAGGCTGTTGTGAGCTGCCTGACATGGGTACTTGGAACTCAGCTTGGGGCCCCTGAAAGAGCAGCAGCACTCCTAGCTGTTCATCTCTCCAGCCCTCAGAGTATTTTACAAAATCAAGTAGGGCTCAGCTGGCCGAGAGCAAGCACATGGTTCTGGATTTAATCCTTAGTACCACATCAAAGCAGGGGAGGTCCTAAATATTCACAAAGTTAGCACTCAGGAGGTGGGGGTTGGGTGTCAGATGCTGAAGGTCATGCTTGGCTATGCAGTAGATTTGAGGCCAGCCTGGATTATATTAGACCCTCTTCAAAAGAACAAGCAAAACAAGTTGGGTCTGACAAGATGGCTCAGTGGCTAAGACATACCCTCGACTGTATGCCCCTGTCTTTAGGCTCTCAGGGGAGCTCAGCTTTTCACACTACATTCTCCCAGGATGACACCAAGACACTGCCATCCAAGTCAGACAGGGAGACAAGTGGATTTCTCTGCAATTCTGACCCATCTGCAGGACAAACCTTCGGTTTACCCAATTCTGTGCCTATTCGAAGCTTGGAAAGGCTGCAGACTTGTATAGAAGTACAAACCCAGCCTTCATCTGGCTCCCCTTTCAGAAATGGCTTCTGTCTCCCATTTCCCCAGCAGGGAACTGAAGTTTTATCACTTTTAAGGAAGACATTGCACTCCCAAAACCTTTTCCAGAAAACCTGGAGGGAAAGAACATTCCCTTGCTAATCACTGGGCAAGCATTATGTGGGTCCCCAAACAGATGCTATTCTAAGAAAAGAATGTCACAGACAAGTCTTTCTTATGAACAGACACAAATGATCAACAAATATCAAATCAAAGCCAGTAATGTCTAAAAATAGTAATGAAACATGGAGTTATTAAGTTTGGAAGTTTAGTGTTCTAAAATTAATTAATCATAACACTATGAGAGTAAAGAGAAACGTTTCATGATCATTTCAATAGATGAAGAATTCAAATTTATACTCTGGAATTTAAGAATGTTAGAAGACTTGTGGAAAAGGCTGTCTATGACACCAGAAGGAGCTTAATGGGTGCAACTCCCAGAGTAACCATTAACGCTTTCGATCTAGCATACTTTCACATTAGCAAAGAGCCAGATTTTTGTGAACTTTTTTTTTAATAGAGCTGATTCTATCTGGGGGACTTGTCATTGACAGTTCCTTTTCCCCAGATGCAGAGCTATGCCTCAGAATTGGAGACCTAACACATCTAAAGTAGAGCTTGAGGTGTCTACCAACACATCACACTTAGGGTTTCTTCATTAACTATTTAACAATGCCATATATTTTTGTAAGAGTATCTGTTTTTTTTTTAAAGATATCTGCTTACATTCCAAATTCCAGCAATGTTTTACTGGTAGTGACAAAAACGTCAGTAATTAAGCATTTATTTAACATAAACAATTTTCTACCAAAGATTTGAAAGAAAATAAGAATGCATTTTCTCACTATGTTAGTCAGCAAAATTGTCCCTGGGGTTATGAACCATTTTATTAACAGAAAAAGGAAAAAAAGGAAAAGGAAGGAAGGAAGGAAGGAAGGAAGGAAAGTAATAACACCACCCAGTCTGGAAAAGGCATATCCACCCAGCACTGAAGACAAGGATATCTCTAAACTACCAGAACAAAACAAACAATCCTTATCAAATGAACAAATTTAGCAAGATTGATGGAGATGGGAAGTCAATATATAAAATTCAGTTATATCACCTTTTGACCTTGGGGTGATATCAGTTGGAGAAGTCAATTACATTTCTTCAGTCTGGTGAGGAACAACTGCAGAATGCAGTTTCATGAGTAATAGCACCCCAGAACAATAAATACATGATGCTAAAGTTTCTAAATTACATTTTCTTTAAACTTAGTCTCAAACCTCTACACAGAGATTAACGGAAGATTGCAGAGGAGAATAAAATCAAAATTGAAAGAAACAGCAATGCACACCATATTAATGGACTGAAAAAGTGGAGGGAGAGAGAAAGGGGTGGTCATCAAGACTGACCCTTAAAGATAGTCTGAGGAGCAAAGGCAATCCTGGTGGAATCTCAACAGAAGGCAACAAACTAAGCACAAAACAGGAACAGAAATGCAAAGGACCCAGTAGAGCTAAACATTCTTCGAAAAGAAAAGGCAGTTAGAATGGCACTACTGAAATGCTACAGTGCTTAAGAAAGTGTGTTATTTGCCCTAGGTAACTGATGGGCAGCTTGGTCTTCATGTGGGTCCTCTAGCAAAAAGGGAAACATGAGTCTGACATGGACTCAGTTTCCTGCTTTTGGATCACTTTCCCCTAGCTGGCCTGCCTTGTCTGGCCTCAACAGAAGAGGATGTACTAAGTCTTAATGTGACTTGATGTGCCAGGGTGGGCTTGTAAGGAGTCAGGGGCTCCCCTTTTCTAAGAAGGGAAGAGGGGGAAAGGCAGAAGAGGGAGAGAGGGTGAGATCGGGAGAAGGGGAGAGAGTGGGCTGTGATTGGGACGTAAATGAATAAGTGAATAAATTCATATTAAAAAGTGTGTTGTTGGCAAATGGATAGACACTTAAGGAATATATGAACGAGTAGAGATCAGTGATGGCAACTCACATGTGTATGCCCAGGTGACTCTTTGCAGATGGCCCAAAGCTGTTCAAAGAGAAATGGAAATTCTTTTCAACAAATGGTTGTGGAACAATTACCCACATTAAAAGATAAGAGCATTGATCTCTAACTTACATCATACACGAAAATGAATTTGCAGTGGATCATGGACCCAAACAAAATCAAGATTCCTAAGCATCTCCAAGGAAACACCAAAAGGATTTTTTTGTGTGTGTGATGTTTTGGCAAATAAAAATGTCTTAGACAGAAAACAGAGAGAAGCTATAAAAGATTAGGAAGCCAGACTTCACCCAAATTTAAAACAGTACTGAGAAAATTCGTAAAGTATGGGCTGTGAAAATCATTCTATGGCTCTCGGCTCTTCACCGCTTTGGCGGTGGGGGCTGTGAGCCCAAGCCGCAGCTTGTAATTATAATAAAAAGATCCTCATGTGATTTGCAACGGACTGAGCTCCTGGAATCATGATTCTGGCACAACACACTTTGGGGGCTCGTCCGGGATCCCCAAGACCTCACAGGACTCCTGAGCCGGAGGATCGGAAGCCCGGGTAAGCGCATTTGTCTTGGCCAAGTTCTGTGTCTCTGTTCTGTCCTTCTGTGTATTTTTGAGATCTCAAGGTAGTACACAGTGAGTGGCCAAAGATTGGTCGAGTCAGGGTACACCAGCTGACGAGCTGGTAGACTGAGGCCACGGGGATTTTGGGAGACGTCCCAGATCCCGGTGGGGCAGTGTTCCCCAATAGCACTGTGAGGGACATGGGGTCCCAAATCTGTTTGATAGGCCTAGAAAGTGGGTCGCTCCCACGAGACAGGAAGTGTTGGTGGATGTGGAATCCCACCATTTGGTTTTAGATCGAGTAAAAACATTTTTGTCTGTTTAAATGTATGTATGGGCGTCATATGTTTGTCTTTGATTTTAAATGGTTAATATGCTCTGTAGGTCATGGTTGTAGATTTAGAGTTATTGGGTATGTTTAGAGGTTAAATTCAAACTCTTATTTAAAACGCATATATGTGCCTTTGTGTTTATAAGGTTTATAAAGC
>CM053754.1:46075950-46123284 GCA_028658305.1 Pachyuromys duprasi
GGTGGCTATTTTTAGTGCTTGAGGCCTAAAATAGTTGGGTGGGGAGGTCCAGTGGAATAACTCGCCTTACCACATTCTTTACCCACATACTAGAGATACAGTTGCTAGGAAACTTGCCCATCCCCCTAGGGAGGGATTAATGGTTTGGGGACCTTCCTATACCCAATCAATTCAAAATGTAATGTTTCGACAAATAGATGCTTGCCAGGTAGGAATCGCCCCTGCCTTGGGCATACTGGGAGGGAACAGAATCCTTAAATTACCCAACTAACCTGAGCACGGGGCTCTCGGCTCTTCACCGCTTCGGCGGTGGGGGCTGTGAGCCCAAGCTGCAGCTTGTAATTATAATAAAAAGATGCTCATGTGATTTGCAAAAAAGAAAAAAAGAAAATCATTCTATAATGCAGATGTGTAACAAAGATTCTATATCTGAGGATACGGAGGCATATCTTGGTGGTTAGAAACACTGGCTCTTCCAGAGGACCTGGGCCCGGTTCTTAGAACTCATATCAGGTGGCCTTTAACTTCGGCTCGAGTCTCACCTAGCCTTTGTGGGCACAGCACCTCATACTCAGAAACACATATATACACAGAATTAAAATTATTATTTTAAAAAATAACCCATGTCTAGAATATATTTAAAGATATTTATACTTCAATAATAAAAGGAGAAATCAAATTGGACATTTGACTAAATAGTTGGCAGAAAGAGCACAAAATGTTTGTAACATGAAGGGTTCCCCTTCAGCAGAGGACAGCACGGGAAACTAAAGTCAGGTCTTTCTACAACCACCAAAACGCTAGTTGGAGAATTCCGGCTGTGCCACAAGATGGAGAAGATGAACACAATCTGATTTTCATTTTTATCTAGAGTCTCACTTTGTAGCCCAGACTGGTCTCAATCTCATGAGCCTCTTCATACTTCTCCCGAGATTACAGGGGTGTGCCACCGCACCCACCTAAAAATCTAGAGCTGCTGTACAGCACCTATAGATGCAGACTGCCAGAGCTACTCTGTAAACCTGGGAGCTTGTCCTTGACTTACCTATACATCCATTATATGACCTAGCAACGTCATTGCTTTATATGTACCTGAGAGACTTAAAATGATCTAACCAACGTTGTTCCTAGCTTTTCTTTTAATACCTCACATCTAGAAGCAACTCATATGCCCTTCATAAACAACTTCAGTATAATCACATATTGCAGCTACATCTCAAAAACTTAGGTCAAACAAAGGACTCAGACACAAACAAAGAAATATTCTGTGACTATATCAACATGGATTTCTAGATGCATGGAGTATGTTAGTAAAAATCAAAATGGTGATTAAAGTTGGGTTCAGATACCCTCAGTGGACAAGAATTTTTTCCGGAGCTCCCAGGTTGCTTCATCCTCATAAGGGATAGATTAGACAGGTTGTGTACATTTGTAAAACCCCATTATTTAAATGACTGTATAAAGTGCATTTCAACCAAACTTTGCTGAACTTAATAAAGTGCAGTAGGGGTACCATCTTCAGGGCTTGTCTCTGGATGCCTTGTTGAAGGACCAATGACAGACACTTTCTTCTAGTCCTGTCCTTCAGCTCCTTAAGCCAGACCATCCAGCAGAGCCAGCGAATGGGTGTGCACATCCTGAGCCTTCCGATACAGAGCCCAGTTACCTTATCGCTGGCCCTAAGAGAATCAGAGCTGGGTATATGATAAGGTTCCAGGGTGAAAGCAGGCAACACCCTGGAATGGGGGGGAGGGATGGGGGATTAGAGAATGGCAGCTCTGGTTTTCATTCCAGGCTTTAGCATTCATCCAGGAGTAAATTGCTTAATTGCAAAATGAAGATAATCAGCTGCCTTGAGTGCTGTGTTGGGATTCAAACCCGGACAAGCAGCTGAGGTGTCCATTTAACCAAAGCGGACCTTGTGCCCAGGTTCTTCCAGCATCCCTCAGTCCCTCCCTGTTACAGGGCATGGATGGCTAGCATGCCCAGCCCTCTGCCCTGAACTTCTCAGCCCAAGGGCTGGGATGTTCCCACTTTCAGAGGCTCTTCCCTATACGATGCAGATATTTTGTGCTGTCTCTCTCTCCACTCCCCCCCCCCCCCGGTGGACTTTCTCTCTCTGCTTTTTTGTCTCCCTCTGTGTGATGACTTTGCCGACCTCCCTGTGAGGTTGGTGAGAGCTGCCCCAATAAGCCTGCTTTTACATACTCTAATTTGGCTTAAAATGGCTTGTTCCATCTCTGGAGATGACCTATTAGGCTGTATGTAGAATCCTGCCTAACCTTCCCCCCGCCCCACCTCACCCCTGCCCTTAACCTGCCTCTTCTATGAAGCTTTCCCCAATTTTCCTAACTTGCCTGCCTTCTCACAGCATTGTTCCTTTAAAGCAGACACCATGGGTAGAACGTTGTATCTACTTGCATGAAAATGTGGTTAATGTCAGACATTGCCTCTTACCTCTGCTAAAGACTAAGTTCCTTCAGGACAAGTAAGACTTTCGCTCATCTACACCTAGTGTAACACCTGCTGCCCAGTAAACATGTTTGCCGGCAGAGAAGGCTGCTCGAAGAGCTGGGACTTGTACTGGGATCAAGCTGTCTCTTACTCTGTTTGGTAAAGGGCACTCGAGCGGCACCCCCTCAGGGCAGTCTTCCGTCCCTCCTCAATTATACCCCTCTGCACTCTCAGACTACCTTTGAGTGCATTCTCTGTCTATTTCTCCGTCCCCTGAGTGCATGGCTATCCAACTTTACTTGTCTGGTATGATTGGTGGCTGACTTTAGAGAAAGGGTGTAGTGAGGAGGGTTGTGGGGCACTCCGACAGCCTCGGAGAGACCATGTCGTCGCAGGGCGTGAGCTGGAGGCTTTTACGTGGTCTTTAAGGAATCTGTAGTTGCTTTTATTGGTTCCTAATATCAGGGCCCAGAAGTCTTACTTCTGGCAGTGGTTTGCCTATGTGCCTGGATATATTCAGGACCCTGTTTGCGAAACCCACCCATCATTTTTGTGCCCCCTGACATCTCACTTTTGCTTTTTCTCTGCTTTCTGCAAGGTGGGAAAACAGAATCGTGACCACTTAGCCTGAGAGTACCTGTTGCTCTGGATAGCCCTAAAGACAGACTGTGTGTGTTACTGGCTTTGCTACTTGGAAGTGTAAAACTTTAGATGGAAACATGTTTACTTATGTTCCTTCAACTTTGTGCTTTGAAATACAGATGCTCCTCAACTCTTGATGGGGATTGTGCCTGACAAACTCAAGGTAAACTGAAGATAGCCTGAGTTAGAAATACATTGACTACAGTTTCTCCACTGAACTTCAAAGCAGTAGGACATTCTGTTGTACTTGTTGGTCTCTTTCTTGATTCAGTGGTATTTTTGTCCCAAGTGTTTACCATGTATTGCTAGCTCATAAAAAAACCAAACATCAAAACTGAAGCAGCTTCTATGGAGTACCTATTGCTTCTGCCACCTTGAGAAGCTGAACATCCAAACAGCCGCTGTAAGTACTATCTATAATTGTAGATTTACAGAGCAGAGCAAAATACATTGGGTCCAGGGATCTTTTATGCAACTCTTTGCTTTTGCTTATAAATTCAATGCCTGAACATTAGAGTATTTCAAAAAGCACAAATGCATTTATAATTGAGCCAGATACAGAGGAGCATGCCTACAATCCCAGCACTCGGGAGGCAGAGTCAGGAGGAGCACCATGAGATGAAGGACAGCCTATTCTACTGCGAAGTTCTAGGCCAGCCAGGGTGTGAGGCCCTGTCTCAAAGCAAACAAAGAAACAACAAAAATTATTTATAATTGAGTCTATATTCTTCTAAGACAATTCTAGCCATAAATGAATGTAATGGATCTGCTTGGCCTCTTTATCAAAAATGGAATCATGTGAACCAGGTGTGGTGGGACGTACCTTGGTTCTCTCTGAGTTTGAGGCCAGCCTGATCTACCCAGTGAGCTCCAGAAGAGTCAGAACTACATTGGGAGACCCTGTTTCAAACAAACAAATAAACACCAGAGACATGCTATCCATCAACCATTTTAAACCTAGAATCAAAGTGAAAATCCCCCAAATCAGTTGCTACAGTTGCTACACATTTCTTTAGACAGCCATAAAAAGAGAAAATGTTTCAAACACATATTTTCAGAAAACGTGCATTTGATTTTGAAACTCCATAGAGAAAAGTTGATATAACCTCATGTGAACACTCTTTGATTCCAGGCTAGGACTCTATTCCTGGTTTTAATCAAATTTTCCTTTTCTGGAAGCAAACAACTTTCTCCAGGAGAAACCAGGGGTGGTTCCCATCATCACTGTAGGACTCCACTTGCATAATGAGCTGTTTCCATGCTGTAAATGCTTACTCTCCTTATTTGGAAATGTTAAAAAAAAATCTGCTACTTGTCTCCAAAATATCTTTTCGTCCAGCCTGTGCGGACCAAACTCAAGGGAGTTTTTAAGAACAGGGCAGATGGGTTAAGACAAAACCTTCAGGAGCAGTAGGAAGAATACTGGGGTGAGTGGGAGGTGGGGTCCTCCTCTACTAGTGGGCAACCACTGACAGCATAAATTGACCTGTCCAGACTTCATTCCAAAGGAGCAGCCCAGCGCTGCGGTCCCCTGCAGACAGCATCACTGGAAGGAGATAGCTAAGCAATGGGCTCAAGTGCTTGAGATGAGGCAAGGCAACCTTCAACAACTTCATGCTGAATCTATCCTTTTTCTGCTAAGTTCTGACCCCTGGGGACCCTGCCTCAGGGGATTGCCCAGTCTGAGAGGTCAGAGGATGAGGGACAGTGACACACACTTACAGCTGTAAGTCCTATCTTGAATCCTGAGGGGAGGAAGAGCAGGACATGAGGTTGAGCTTGGGAGTAAGTACACACCCATGAGGTCATCGCTGCTATCACCAAGGCCATAGGTCCACACATGATCCAATGATGTCCTCCCAAATACTCCATGAGGGATGGTGCTTTCCTCCCCCCTTCATAGGGAAGAACTTGAGGGTCACAGAGTTTAAGCAGCTTGTTCGAACTTATATGGTTAGCAAGTGGCTAACAAGAATCCAAGAATACTGCCCAAAGAGGAACACTTAGCCATCCATGTCCTAGTCTGCTCCTGCATTCATGTCCCCAGGCTCATGAACCCAGCACAATTATGTAGAATGGACACTGAGGTTTAAAAACCAAAAATAAGCTAAATAGTTTAAGTAAACAAATTTCTAAATAGCATCTAAACTTCCAGTCTCCAGAGGTCTAGTTACTGAGCAGAGGTTGATTCATTTGTAGAATCTGATGAGTGTAAAAACAGCTTCTGGACTTGGGCGGCTCCTCTAGAACAGTACAAGAGGCTGGAAGGAGCCTGAGGCTCAGAGGCAGCTTGGGGTCCCTGCAAAGAGACAGACAACAGAATGTCTTTTTCACGCTCTCACTGTCGGCCTTCTTCATTCCTCATTCCTTATCTTTCTCTGGATATCTCCATTCTCTGTTTCTGTCTTCTCTCTCTCTCTCCTTCTCTCTTCCTCTCTCTGAGTGTGTGTAACCTCCTACTCTTTTTGTGGGGAAGAAGAGAGCTTTTGTCTGCTTTCCGCTCATTCTGTTTTAATTACTACCCATACGATTTGAGTCAACAGGGAAAGCAGAGATTAAGGAACCTGTTATAGACCACAAAGTAGGGAAGTAGGGGGTGACCTGGTCCCATGTCCATGACTGGTCACCACATTCCCAGCTGTTAGAAGACAAGAGGCTGTGAGTAGCTGAGGGTAGTGTAGACACAAGTGTGTTGGGGTGCTCCCTGAAAGTCTCAACATCCTTAAGTGAGGCGTCAGGCTACCACCCCTACTTTGTTTTCCAGTATCAGAAACCAAAGCACTTTCAGGGGTAACTCAGCCACAGCTGGCACTGGACTTAGGCAGAGGGCTAGCTTGCCCAGGGCCCTAGTCTGCCAATGTCCAGGAGCGCCAGTGTTGAGTCCGCTTGTGCCTTTGTGCCTTCATTGTTTGAATGTGTTCTTAACTCTCCACGTAGCCCCCAGGCCTGTAGCAGATGAGAGCAGTTCGTGTAGAGAGCTACTCACAACTGCCTTCTGCCTTCGAACCCAGAAGTTCACCTTAGGACCTTGGATGGCAAATGATCACCATGGACACGCCTCTGCTTGATTCTAGTCCCAACTACAAGTTTGCCCATGACTTCTTCCAGTGAGCTCTCATTACCTCTTCTGTGGTATCCCCAGTCATGCAAGGAATCCATGGTTCTCATATTTATGCCCCATCTTTTGTTCCCAAAGCTCACACGTTTGTCTGTCCGTGCCTCTCTCCTCTCCTGCTTCCTCTCCTTCCCCTTGCTTCTCTTGTCATCTCGTCATTTCCCACATATCACCAACTAATTAAAGGAGGTGTCCCCACAGAGCGAGTGAGAAGGGACCCTCTCAGCAGATGGACCGGTGTACTAGCCACACAGTGTGCCAAGATTATCAAAGGATTCTAGGTGGTATGTAGGCAGGGTAGGGTGAAACTTTCAGGCTGTCACCCAAAGTTGGATCCTGCTCCCGAAGAGCCCTTCAAAGGAAGCACAGCAGGGATGATAGGAAGTAGTCGGCCTTCCACTCAGAGTGCACACACAGAGGCAGACATGTCAGAGCTACCGGAGCAGAGGAGCCAAGATGCCAAGCGTCAACTCCAGGCCGCACAGCCATCCCCATAGGAAACTCAGCAAATACCCGAGACAGGTCCTGGGCCCATGCTGCTGCTGGCCTGGCCAGACAAGGACATCCTTATCTGGACATATCTCTCCTTCTGGACAATGCCAAGCAGCTAGATCTCCTCCTAGCTGGCAGGACATTGGGTGCACACTGCTGTCCATTGCATGAGACTCTGAATGTATCTCTCTAGCCCCTGGGCTTCCAAGTGACCACTGCAACACCGGGCACAAAACAGGCAACCGTTGGGGTTGCTAGGGCCCATGAAAGTTAAAACAAGAGTCTACGACAGCGGCCTTGTCACCCAAACACTCCTCAGAGAAAACTGGCCATCAAGACTTGAAGAGGAAGGTGAGAAGTCTGGAAGGTAGAGGCGAGAGAGGAGCATTTTCGGGGAGGAGACATCCGTATCATGGGGTTTGTCAAAGGTAAGAGCTTGGGTGGGACATCTGCGTGGCGTCCCCAGACACCCCTCCCGCTGAGATGTCAAACCTTCGTGAAGGAGAGAGCAGCCCCCTGGGCCCCGGAGGCCGGAGGCTTAGCTGGTTCTGGAAAAGGCAGGCTCTTCTGCTACCAGCCCAGCCAGGCCACCTTAAGCCCTGTCTGAGACTGTGGCTGACATGTCTCCGCAGGTGAATATAAAAATACTCAAAGGACAGAGCTTCAGCCTGAAAACTGTTGCTTCTTGTTCTCGAAGCTCCAAGCTGAAACGAGTTGCTTTTACAGCCTCCTACACATTGTATGCAGAACACAGAAAACTCCTCCAGTCACACAGCAATTTCCCCCCTTCCCTCTGCTTGAATCAAACAGGAGCATGGCCCTTTAAACTGTGTGTAGCCAACACGAACCCTAAGCCTAAAAAGCTGGCAGAGAATGCAGGCAGGGCATGTGGAAGGCAGAGTGAGAAAATAGCAACACAGAGAGCTTGCTGGGCCTTGCGCTTCTGTAGAGACCTGGAGTTCCGTGGCAGCCAGTGCGCAGAGATGTGCTTCCCTGTATATATCAGCTTGTCCTGACTTTGTTTTCTAATTGTAGTGTCCGATTCTGTAAGATTTTCTTTGCATTATTCAGCTTTTTTATTCTTTGGGAAATTGAGGAAGGAAGAAAAAAGGGTAAGAAGGGAGGGAGGAAGGGAAAGAAGCCAGGAGGGGCGGAAGAAGGACAGGCTATTAGAAGCAAGTGCTTTTATTAATAAGTTAGTCCCTGCTCTCTGTGTGCGCTCACTGGGAAATCAACACCAAGCCCAGTAGGAAGCAGAAAGGACCCCTTTGACGAGAGGGGCAGAGGCGAACTAAAGGAGAAGCTGGGTCTAAAGTCACACCTTGAAGCACAAACCTGGCCCTCATCTTCTTCATTTCTATCAGGTCCTCCTGTTTCTAGGTCACCTTTGGAAGGAAGTGAGCACCAGACAGAGTCCCTTCCTGACGGAAAGTCTGTTCTCAAAGCTGATTTGCCCTTGCAAACTGGCCGGCTCTTCTTGAACAGTGATTTCAAAGAGTTAAACTGTTTCCATATGTCCAGCATGAGAATGGAGTTTGTAGCCTTTGGCAACCTCAGCTGAATCCAGCTGCAGCTGCTACCTGTGTGTCCCACTGTGTGTGTGTGTGTGTGTGTTCTCACACACACCCAAATGCTTCATGCTTGTGTGCAGTGACATCTGAACCGGGCTCCGTCTATGTCAATGAAACTGTTATGTCTTTGTTGGGGGAGATATTAATTCTGAGCAATTACAGCTCTCTTCCCCCCCTCCCCTCCCCTCCCTCCCACCCCGCCCTTCTCTTCATCTGCTCAGCAAGGACCATGGACCATGTCAAACAATATACAACAGAGAAGAATGCAAATAAACTTTAGTCTGCATTGCCCAGCAAGGCAGTTAGCCGCCCACTTGCAAGATACTTAACTCTTGTACACATGATACACAAAGAACGCTAGCTACTTTCACCAATCCCTTTAGACCAAAAAAAAAAAAAAAAAAAGGCAAAAGAACTGATCCTTGTCCTTCTGTCTGTGAGGCTGCAGTTCCTCCTGCTAATGAAGGAGCTTTTCCCATGATGCAGTGTGATAAGGATTGGCCTACATGTAGTCCAGCAAGCCACCGCTGATGTTTTCTCGATTAGGTCTCTTATCTTCCATTGAGCTGCTTCTGATGAAGGTCGCTGACAGCAGGATGGCTGGGAAAACATCAGACAGTTCCATCAAATGGCAGCTATGCTATGACATGTCAGCCAGGACCTGGTGGATGGTAAGTTTGGCGTGATAACCCTTTTCTACCCTCCTCCCCCAAACGTCCCCCTCCCTCCTTTCCTCTGAGCGCCTCCTTTGTTGCTCCCCGCACGTGTTATAGAGTTCACTGCCTGCTGAAAGTTCAAGCTCAAGTTGTGGGAACCTGGAGTGTTCTGCACACCAGTGGGCTAGACAGGATTTCCCACTCCCGTGGCCAGGGGCATAGGCCTCCTCTTTTAAAAGGCAGGGTGAGTTTTTGTTCACTTTTTAAAAAGAAAAAAAAAAAAGAAAGAAAGGGAAAAATGCAAATATTCTAGTCAGCCACAGGCTGGCTGCCGTGAACTTTGTGGAGGCGGGGCAGTCGGGCTGTGCGGGTCTAGAGCCGTCTTGCCTAATTGTTCTTGCCTTGGTCTTAAAACAGAGCAATGCGCTTCTCTCTTTGGCGTCTGGAATAATGATTTAGATGGTGTATTGTAGCATGTTGTGCGTCGCTCCCTCATCAGTATGCGACTGTCCCCCATGCTTTGCCTTAATTTGGAATCCACCTCCCTTTCAATGAACACTGTAACTGGAGCAACCACTGATTGCTATGCCACTCAGCATAATTAAATTTAGTTAATGAGGATATGCATATTCAGTTCATTATTTTTCTTTGCCCAGGCAAATGTGTGTGGGTTTGTTGTTGCTGTTCCGCCTTTCATATCTGTCCAGCTGCAAATGTGGGGAGGGGAGAGAAGAAAGCACAGTGCACGGGTGAACCCCGGAATTCAACTTTAAAAGTAGTCTCGGGCAGACAAGCTTTGGCCTTCTCCAGTCAGGGTGCTGGGATGAGAGGTGGAAGTTCAGGGAAAGAAAACTTCTTTGCGTTATAAAAGCGCTGCGTGATAACTCTCAATATGCTGGGTTCTGAGTGTAGACAATGGTGTCTTTTACGATGTAACCGTGACATGAATGGGGAAACCTTCCCCAGACAGCATTTAATGTGACTATCAAGTTTGCCATTGGCTAATTTATCTGAGAAATATGTTTTCTTTTCTTTTCTTTTCTTTCTTTCTTTCTTTCTTTCTTTCTTTTTTTTTTTTTTGCTCTCCATCATTTTGACCTTTGCACTTGTGTCGAGAGAGCTTTGGTTCGTCTGCTTCTACAATCATCGTGCTTCTTGCACAGCTTGTTTTCACAGTACGGTGGGAGACGGTGGGCATTTTCTCCTGGGTGGGGAGGGATATGGCTGCCCAGGGGTCAGCCCATCTGTAGTCCCAGGGCAGAAGGCAGGTCCTCGCAGTGAGCACTGGCTCTGGCTCTGCTAGGCAAGAGGGTTCTTGTTAATATGTTTGAGTGCCTGAAAGGTGGACCCAATGCTGTCGCCTGTGGGCTCTTCCTGAGCAGCTCCTGCGGAGACTGCACGGCCTGCTGCGTGGGAGCCTCAGAAGAACGCTCCTGCTACTTGTTGCTGTTTTGTGTACTCTCTGTCAAAAGAACAGACTGCTCGCTCTCTCTCTCCCTCTGTCCCTTTCTCCCTCCCTTCTTTTATTTTCATTAGAGTACATTTTACAACTGATCTAACTCTTCTCTGGTGTTGCAAAAGGCTTGTTACAAACTTTGTCCTACGTTCCTACAGCAAGGCTTTGAAGCAATATTTAATGGTGATCCTGCCTCCTGAGATTCATATTCGGATAGTCTAAGAACGGGGCTTTAAAGTTAATATTGTCATTAAGTGAAGCATTTACTGTTGGAAAAAATTTGTGCTAAGAAATATTACTTGAAAACAGATCAGTATGGGCATAGTGGTCGAATCTCAAATTTGTCCTTAAATTTCATCATTTTGCTTTACGGAGTCAGCTTCCCAAGAGAAGCACATTGGGAATGCTTGTTTTTAAAGACTTGCATAGCTGATTTTTTTTAAATTATGTGCTTTTGTTGCCTGAGAAGATGCAGATGATAGACGAGGACGTGTTTGGAGGTAAAATAGCAAGTTGAAAATATTTGCACAAGTTATTTTTATATTTAGACTTAATTATGCCCCATGAATGGTGTATAAGGTTTTTCTTAGAATGATTCGGTTTTAATGGACTTTGTTCATTTGGGACTGAAGTGTTTAAGAGATTATTATTTAATATGTCATTAGAAACTTGTAATGACAGGTGCTTTGTGGGCACCTAATTAATCAAGCAACATTATTGCTTATCTTTAGTAAAGTGTTGGAAGAAACAGGAAGCACACAAAAGCCCCCACGAATCTGCTGCTCTGTTTCTGGAAGGTGTAAGAAATATTTTTTAATGGTGCTTTCAAGTTCTTCTAGTCTCCCTTACTGTGCTTCTCCTCTTACCATGAAACGGATTCTTTTATTTTTATAATTACTTCAGGCTTTTGTATAAGAGAGGATATCGTATCCTTGTTCGGCCTAATCAAATGAAATTTTAGTAACCAAAGCCTGAATTCCAAAGCCTCAGTGCCAAACTCCCTGCCAGTTGCTTCCTGACTCATTGTCTGTTCCACTTAGATTTTCTTTTTGTGTGACAATGATCATAAATTCTACTTGACAGGGGAAAAAGCCCAAACAAGACGTGGTTGTCCAATTCTACATCTGTTTCCCTTCCTAGATAGGCATGTTTTGGTAAAACAGAGGGAGAAAAAATATCTTATTGAGACAGCTCAATAAACAAGTGTAGGAAGATTAAACTCTTGTGTGTGTCACCCATCATCTACATGTGTGCAGTTTGAAAAGATGAATCCTGCATGTTTTCTCTTATGAGTGTGTGTAGTGCGTGTTAGCTATCATGTGGAGTTTTTAATCTTGTATGCTTTGCTCTTATGACTGTACATAGTGTGAGTTAACTCTCATCTACATGCCTGAGGCTTTTAAACACTTGGCCATAGATGAATCACCCTAGTATTTGTCATGTGTATTAAATGTGTGTACACAGTGCACTCTTTAAAATGACAAACCTCACGTTTGTCCTTCTTTAGATGGCTTCCTATGTAATCTCTTTCCAAGAGAGTAAGCTTGAGAGTAGTCTCAATGACAGTTGGCCGGCTATATTTAGAGTTCCACAGACGACCTTTCATACTATTTGAAAACACCACTCAGCCTGTGGTAAAGATCTATCTCGTAAACAGCACTATTTCACCACTGCTTATTAAAGATGCTGTCTGTTTCATTTTAAAACTAACAAGAGCAATTTCCAGGATTCCCACTCTGGTTTGCATTGTTTATTTAAAGCTCTTGGAGAGTGAGATTTATTAAAACTTCTTTGGTAGCTGTTTGGAATTGAAGGGGGCACAGCTGCACCAGACATAATTTTCTTCCCTCTAAATTTTCTAAGTCTAATCCTTTGATCCCATCAGAACCAGGCCAGAACGTTGGCAACTTTACCTCAATTCTAAAGGCTAATTATTTAAATATTAATCCACAAAATTAATTTGAAAAACAAGCCACTTATCTATGCAACCTGAAATTCTTTAAATATTAATTAAGGTAAATGGATATATAAGCACAAAGACTGAAGCAGACCTCATATTGGCAAAATCATGAGGCCATTTTTTTTATGAACATATGTTAATCTACTTAACTATAATTTAATTTTTTTGAAAGAAAAATTTTCTGTTTTAAGAAGTTGAGCCTTAGCACTTGATTTAAGGCAATATTAATAAAATAATAATGTAATTAAATGATTCACTTTTTGTTTTATGGTCTTAATAATCAGACTTTGTTCTCAAAGTCAATTTTAACTCAATAATTTGACAAACAAATGTCAATTTATAGATAATTGCATTGAAAAGACTATATAGTAATGGAAAATATTTTTCAAAAGCTTTTAGAAGTAGAGGTAAATTTAGATTTCTAATTGTCTATTTATCACTGACAGTTCTAAAATTAATATCTTCTTAAAAAACTAATTCCTTTTACTATCAGCAGAAGGGTTTCTAAACTGTCTGATATATATGTTAAAAATGTATGTGAGTGAAGCTCTTTCCTGGCTACAGGAGTGGACAAGACCCACTGACTAATACCCCAGTGCAGGCTGCTGTGGTGATCTGCCGGCTTGTCCACACGCATCTGAGAAACTAACATGCAGTCTTCACTTCCTGTCAAATTCTATTTGTTTTCTAGAAGTGTAGCAGAAACTAGCCAACTTCACGAAAACAATAACCACTTCAAGTGGTTTCTGCAAGACCCCATGTCCATGGACGGGCCCTGTTTAAAGTGCTACCAACTCTAAAGTCCATGTTTGTTTAGCATTCTTAGGCTCACACTATATGCCAGGCTCTGTTCCAGATGCAGGCACAGCAAACCTATTGGTCTTCACTGGAATCAAACCCACATCACGGTATTAATGGAGGATATCCACCCCATGAATGGATATGAAGGGATCCCCGCCCCCCAACACTGGCTGATGTGGGAGACTCACAGTCCTAGGCTTGCTGCTCCCCAAGGGTAGCCACACATCTTTCTGATCTTCCCTAGACTCATGGATGAATAGTAACATGGCCATCACCTCTAAGGCATGTCCTGTACCATCATTGGCCTGGGTGAAGAATAATGGTCAGTTGTGACTATTCGAAAGGCCGGTTCTGAGGATGACTGAGTCTGCAAGAAATGGTTTCACGCTCTAAGTCACACACTGCTTTTTAAATATCTCAAGGGCCATCACTCACAGAATATGCTTTTTTTTCTTCCCATCTCCCACCCCTTTATTGTTTAGTGAAATAGTCTCATTTGTAGTAGTATTTTCAATATGTAAAACTGTCTTTAAGTAGCAGGGCAAGTATAGAAGATGTGGTGAAGCACGTCAGTAGTTATGCTAAGACACTCTCACGTGGGAACAACTTGTGTGCCGTCCTCCGTGGCTTGCTTTTGCTTACACCCTTGCACAGCCACTGCTACACATAAACTTTGGGTCCTATCTAAATGAGCAGCGATTAGATGGTTATTAATTTAATCGAGGCTCAGGAAATACAAGGGCCTGCCTATGCTCTTTTCTAGCTCTTTTTTTTTTTTTCCTTCTTTTTGGAAGCAGAGGGTCATGTTCTCAAGGGCGCTATCGCTTCCATCTATGGGAAGGCTGGTGTTGACTTTCCAGTTTCGAGGCTGGTCAGCAGAGAGCTATCTGATGTTGCAGTGTCACCGAGACCGCAGCGGCGTATTTCTCTTCCGTGGCTGAGTGGTGTCAGCCGCTACAGGCATTTTTCTATTCCCTGAGACTCAGAGACAGGAAGATACATCAGGGCGGGAAGGAAGAATGGCATTCCCTTGTTGCATTGCAATGCAGCAAATAACTGTAAATGTAAAAACAAGGAGCTGTGCTAAGGGTCGGACACAGCTATGCTGTGAGCTTTGTCACTTGCAAGCGGCTTAAACTGCAGTGCTTGGCAGAGGCAGAAGACGGGAAAAGGGCTCTATGCTTGCTGTTACGGTCATTATTATGTCAGCTGACACCAAGTGCGACACACCACAGGACACGTAGAGGATCATGTGCTGGACAGCTTTAATGACTGGTTTCCTTTCTCACCGCTCTAAAACAAATCTTAACCACTGCTCTTCTCCCCAAAACGACTTTGTTCAGTGAGTGGCTGTTTTTTCCTCACATACAGCATTCATGTTCCAAGTTTGTACATAATGGATATGTTTATGAGCATGGGGCTGAATCCTGGGAAATGTAGATTCTGTGACCTCTGGCAAATGAATTTGCACATCCCGCGGCTGGTAGAGCCAGCTGTAAAGTACAGATAATCATTCTCATTACTTGTCTCTCCAACCTGTCGTGAGGATGAATGAGACAGAGCCAGTGAGGCACCTGGTGAATGCTAGGTTCGCGACACACACCCTAGGGAGCTAGCACAAACTGTATTTATTCAGGCTCAGGTCCAAGCACTTAGTAGGTGCTCACAAATACAAAAGGTTGGTCATTAATGGAACCATAACATTTTCAAGATGGCGTTTTTTAGAATCATAGTGTTTTTGAGTTCACATAAACATCTGCCACCCCGTGGTGTGGAAACTGCGTACATTCAATAAGCTATAAAAATTTAGCATTTTCCATTTCAGATTGTTACAGATTTCTTCAAAGCATTTAAATCTTAAGATATTTCTTAAAAATGCCTCCCGAAGCATTTTTGAATGCTTAACATGATATATTGGCTAATGTCACATATTAGCTTAATTTTAATTTTAAACATTGACTATTCTGATTTTTGAGGGGCTCTTATTTGCCAGGTGTCTGCTAGGTACTAGGGGAGGCAATTTATATAAATCATCTCCTTCAGGCTTCAGCACAGCACAGTAAAACAGGCACTACCAGCCCCAGGCCACGGAGAGGCCACTCAGCTCGGAGGCTTAGCAGCTCGGTAGAGAGCCCTCCACTCTGAGGAGGGGGTCTGTTCCCTGCCCCTAACCTGGTCTGCGACTGCCTCATCTGTATGGCCTGGGTTCTGCCTCACTTTCTGTGAACATGGTGAGGCATTTGGCTGTTGTCTGGCCTGCATCTGCCCGGCTCCAACTTCACTTCCAGCTTCTTCCTGAGACTCCACTCCTTGTGCTGGGCAGGCTAGCATGCTCAACTTGCCCAGGGCCTGGCTTCCTCTGAGAACTGTAGGGATGTGGACAGGGAGGTAAAGGGATTTGTTGGAAATGTGATTCCATTCATCGTTCCTCAAGGCCATTAGGCTCGCTGTAGTCACAAGCCATCTGGGGAAATTTTCTGGAAATCCGCTGGCAAGTGAAGTGTTTGTGCTTTTTTAGTTTTGTGGTGTCTATGGGCCTCCTAGAGCCCTAGGAAAGCTGCAGTGAGGAGACACTCAGTGAACAGCCTGAAAACTGGTTAAGGGAAAGGAAACCCAGAGTACACATGCTGCCGGCTGCTGCCGTTACACCTGAGCAGGTGAGGAGACTTCAGGCCCTCGTCCGTGCTGCAGACTGTGTAGAAGGGTAAAATGTCACCACACGGCAGAACTCCCGGTGTCTAAAGCATCAGGGGACATCCTTTGCAGCTTCCACGACTAAACTCAAAAGATTAGTTTTTCAGCCCACAAGGCTAAGTCACCAATACCCTGTGGAATCGAAGGGCTCATGCTGCCTTCTGTATGTTTGATTAAGACAGCAAGAAATCAGAATTCCCAGAATGCTCCCTTGCAAGGCAACTTGTCAGCGTCATTTTGCTAGCTTTGCTCTGAGAAGCGTCATCCTTCTTCAGCGGGTTAGCAGTTTGGCTTGTGCTTAGCGTGCGTCAACGTGGGGGGTGGGGGCGATTTGGCTAGTCACCAAGCAGGTGGCACATGACACTGTAAATCACTTTTCCAATATTTTACGTTGCTTTATGTGTACGAGTGTTTTGCCTGAATGTTTGTTTGTGCAGCATGTGAATGGAGGTCGAAGGAAGACATCAGGTCTCCTGGAACTGGAGTTACGGATGGCTGTGAGCTGCCACGTGGATGTTGGAAACTGAATCCAGATCCTCTGCGAGATCAGCGAGGGCTCTTCACTCTTCCTAGCTCTGCAACTCTTTAACACAGTTCCTTGCGGTGTGGTGACCCACAACCATAAATTTATTTTGTTGTTACTTCACAACTATAATTTTGCTACCATTATGAATCATAATGTAAATATTATTTGAGATAGAGGCTTGCAGGAGGAGACCCACAGGTCCAGAACCACTGGGCTACATCATTTCTCCAGTCTAACTTCAGGATTTCTAGAAGTAGCAACATCACCAGCAACTACTTGAGATGAAAGCACAATTTATTATGTTTCTGTGCTGTATGTGAGTCTAGTGTGATTGACGGCGCATTAGTATACAACACTGGTTTTGTGTGGACATATGATTTGTCGTATTCAGTTGCTTAGGTGTGGACACAAACTTATAAATCCTCAGAGGACAGAGAGCAGGACTTCTTTATCAGCCCTAAGCAGTATTGCCCATGAAAGGCTCCTAATAAATCATGGCTAAGATGCACTATGACAGTTATCGCCTTGTTTGCTGGTTGGGTCCCTCAGTGTCTCAGCTGATGGATGATGAGGGGCTGCTAGGCTGTGGCCGGAGACCACCCAGGTGGCCTATTCACACTGAAACCTACGTGTGTTGGAAGTATGTTGGGGTTATAATAAAACTAAGAGTTTGAAAACTGAAGAGCAGGAAGACACCCAGAAGGGAAAAGCAGCCAACTCCATGTCCCCTTAAGAGACACATTTCATTTTGTTTTGTTTTTCCAGACAAGGTTTCCCCATGTAGCCTTGGCTGTCCTGGACTTGCAATGTAGAACAGGCTGGCCTTGAGCTCAGGATCTGCCTGCCTCTGCCTCCTTGAGTGCTGGGATTATAGTTGTATACCACCACACCTGGCTAGGAGACAGATTTTTGCCACAAGGACACCTCATCCCCATGTTCTTGCACTACCATCTTCACGGTGACTAAGGCCTTTCAGAGGGTCTGGGGGAGGCTAATGCGTTTTGCAGGATACATGATCAGGCAACAGGCTATGGAATTTGTGTGGTTTTTAGCTTCTTGTTTTTGATGTGATAAACTTGATTAAGTAAGATTGTTTCTGAGGTAGGGCTAACACTCAGGAGTTACCTTGTGCTTATTAAGTAAGTATGAAGACTTGAATTTGAGCCTCAGAATCCATTTAAAAATTCAGGTGTGGTGGCACTTTCTTGTAACCCTAAGCTGGGAAGACTGAGGCAGGAGGATACCTGGGGAACCTGGCAAGCCAATGTAGGTTAATAGGTGAGCATTCCAAGTACCAGTGAGAGACTGTCTCAAGTGAAGGTGTTGTCCTTTTTGAGATGAAGCCCTAGCACAATTGTACACACACAGAGAGAAAGAAAGAGAGAGAGAGATTGTCTTTTTATTCTAAATGCTCAGTTATTTTCCATGTCTGTACCTTTATGGTGAGGTTGGAAAGGCCTCTGTTGTAGACTGGCATTTTGACAGTATTTTACTAAGGGGTCAGAAGAATAAGCCAGGGACACCAGAAACCCAAGACAAAGAGAGTGTAGAGGAAAGTGGGTCTCTGGGGAAAGTGGAAGAGAAGGTAGCCAAACACTAACTACTTCTAAATGAGCCTAAGAAAGAGACCATCTTTGGGCTCTGCCCTCCTTCTGCAAAGTTTTCTGGTGTGTGAGTGAAAACTTGGAGACCTGCTTCTCAGGCCTGCACCCAGGGTGTTGGTTGTAAATACCTCAGCCCCCAAATTTAGCTCACAGGAGGTCACCTGCCCCCGTTCCTGGGACTCCCTTCCCACTCAGCTTTCATGAAACAAATTTGAATATTCTAAAAGCCCCTCAAAATGTAATAGGTTCTTCTCAGCCAGACAATACCCCACCACAGAAGATGATCAGCTACTTGGTTATTGGTAATGTTTCCTTGCTAATCACTCCAGGTGCTTATGTGGTATTTTAATGTAAAGCGGTGATGGAGAAACACAGGACGAAAGTCAGCTGTGGACCAATGCATCTACTCTCACCATCACCCCATCACATCACGGTTTGCCCTCGGAGGTACCACCTTCTCCAACAGAGCCCTTGGCTCAAAGGAACAAAGAGGGAGCTTTGGGGATGGGGGATGAGAGTTCATTTTGCCTTCCCAAGTGGCTACAGCATTTCCCACCCAAGCTCAGAGTTCAGCGCTGATACTGCAGGAAACCTGGCAGAAGCTACTCAAGGAAAACAGATTTGCATTTACCAATCTGGACTCTGGCAGGTGAAAATAGGAGAGCACGTGGCTACAATTAACATCATTTATGTTCTAGCACCCACTGCAGAGAACAATGGTGATGTTGGCTCTCTGGAATCACATGTAGTTCCTTCTTGATAGACTTGGACAATCCCACACAAGTGTCTGTCGCCTCTAAACTTTGCTCCAGCTCATTCTTCCATAAAATTGAAGAATTGTCTGTGATACAGTGATCACCATCACTAGACACTGTCACCAATAGAAGAGCTAACATTCAATTGCCATTTTAATTTTCAGAAGATGTTCACTTTTTTATATGAGGCGATTCATTATATTGGCACGGAAGATGTATTATGTGGAACCCTACATAATACAAACCGCATGTTTATGTAGCATGAATGTTCAATCAATTAGTTTATACATACAAATGGTAGAATATTAATGACACATGTTAGCTTTGAGTGGGAAAAAAGCCAACACAGCTAATTGATGCATTGATCCTTAGAACCTTCGCGCAGATGTGAACCTTTGACTTCATCACAAGTGATCTGGCTGACAAACAGTAGCTTGTAATTATTGTTGAGCCATCATAAATTAATTAAGAAATCAATCAATCAGCACAGCATGCAGGACAGCCACCTTTGCCAGCCGGGCTCCTTCCTTCCACTTTCCTCCCTCACGGGAGCTCTCTTACCAAATGCATGGAACTGTTAGCCCAATGTGTCAGTTTGCTTTTCCTAAACTTTCACAAAGACTTCCCAATCATAGCATAAACGCGTGATGTTGCTGATGTTTGCAGAGCTGATATCCTGTAAATCCTTGGACTAATTCTAGCAATGGGTTAGAATCTTAATAAAAAGAGTAACTGTTAACTATTGAAAGACTTCTGGATAAAGCTATTCTTCCAAATAAGGAACGCTGAAATAGCCCCAGTCTCTTAGCAAATAGACATCCCTTACAGTCTGAGTGACTGCTGTGGTAACAGTGTTGGGCAAAAAGATGCTTCTCTGATCATGTTTTTTGGGTGAATATTATATTAGAAAGACTCTAGTACTGATTATTGGACTGTGAGGCGTGGTTGCAGTTTTTTCACATGACTCAGTCCTTTAAGCTTCTTTATATGTCAGTCTGTCTACTACAGACTTGGTGCATACCATCTATGTAAGTCTGGCAGCAACACTGCAATGTGTGACTGTGTATGATTGTCATTTTATAACAAAGACACCAACATGCAGGGGACTGAGACAGTTCACCTATGTTCACTCAGCTGAGAATGAACAGCCTCAAGAGTAAAGCCACTGTGAGCAAAAGATAGTCAAGAACTTCAAGAATGGCCCAGTGATGTCATTTTAGCCAAATGCAAGGGGAGCTTGGGCATTTAAATTAGATAGCGAGTCATTTTTTTTCTGGATTAAAAGACCATTTCTGGGTGGTTTTATATTTAAGTAAGCTATTTAAAGACAGGGTCTATATTTCTTTCTTGATCTGCTTTCAAGACATTAGAAAGTGCACAGGACCTCTGACTCCCTCCTTGTCTTGCCCATCAGCTCGGAAGACTCTACCCCTTTGGTAACACTCTGTCATGGCTTGTTTCTGGACTGCTTCTTCTGATCAATCAATATGAGCTGTGGAATTTCAGCCAATCCAAAAATCCGGAAGGTCAGAGAATGTTATTAAACTGTTCTGAAGACAGAAGCAAACTATTTGGTTCTCCAGCTCTAACTTCTGTTTTTAAATATCTTATTCATTTCCTCTCTGTGTGTATGTATGTGGCAGATGCATCATACCTGGAGAGGTCAAAAGACAACTTTACAGAGGTAATTTTCTTCTTCTACCATGTGAGTCCCAGGGATTGAAGCCAGGTTGTCAGGCTTAGCTTTTAACCACTGAGCCATCACATCAGCCTATGCCTGCTCAGTTTTGAGCCATTGTATGAGTAAGTTTTTATGTGTTCTAATGCTTTGGGCCTTCCACCTATATCATCTTGCACACACATAAAGCAGATAGAATTAATATATATGTATATATATACACATATATATGTTCTATTAGTAATATATTTACAGAAGTCTTTGTGCTCAGTTTTAAAAACTTCTTTTAATATTATTAATGTATTCTTGTTCATTATTTAAATGCAAACACTTTCTTTACATCAATATCATGATCTGTTGGTCATATGGTTTGAAAAAAAACACCTGAATATTTAAAATCTCTGCTGAATTCAATATCTGCCCACAAGTACTTCCAATTCCTGTGTTTACAGACCTTCTAGGATTAGAATCTCACCGTTTGAAGCAATTTCTTACTATTTGGAAGTGATGAAGTGAAGGACTCTGGTCTTAGGCTATAGTCTCCTGTAGAAAACTCCGCTGAGGTGTTCTCTGGGCCAGAGGAGCCAGTCTGTCCTTGACAGGAGGACAGGTGGGACATCTGCAAAAACGTCAGGCTTCCTGTTCATGACTGCTGGTTCCTTGTCTTCTGTGGTGAGATCATGCCTACTTAGGATGTGTCCTTCATTTTAAAACAAGGTGATGGAATGAGACTCAAGAATTTTAGGGGGGAAATATAGTAGCACTTAGTGTTCAGTCGCTCAGTGGAAAGATAAAGAAATGACCTTCTATTAAAGCAATGATAGGTGGTGGGTAGTGCAGACGTGTCCCTGAGGATGCCATCATCCTGAAGGCACCATGTATGACGAGGGCTACTGAACTGCACAAAGTCCCATGTGAATGATCCAAGTCAAAAAGTACAGTGAACTTGTTTTAGAGGCTGCTTTCTGTAGGCTTGCCAGTCTACAGTTTATGGTGTTAATAAAGCAAAGCGTGTAAGGGAAGCTAAAGTTAAAGTGGGAGAGAAAGTAGCATATAAAATTATCCTTTGAAGAGTTGCAAGTCATGTTGAGAGTCACAACAGCACTGGTCTCAAGGGCCTGGGCTTCTAGCATGCCAAATGCTGATGGTGGCTGAACAGGACAATGACAGCCTCCAGTGACTCAGTTTCTTTGACCATTACTTACGATAAGAACAAGATGCACTTTGCAAGGCTATGGTGAGGCCTGACGGAGTTTGTACATAGAGGGCAGTTTCCTGGGCAAAGGTTGGTTCTCATGTGCTAGCTAATGACAAATAGAGGGCAGTCCGTGCCTTATAGTCAGATGCTCTATAATAGCAAGGCATACAGACAAGAAAGCAACAACAGAAAAAAAACAGGTTAAAACACAAAACTACTGTTATTCTTCATCTCTCAAAAAGCTAAAGAGACTGTATCTCAGAATGTCTCTCGCTCAGCAGCCAAGCCACTGGGGAGCGAGTCAGCTCAGCTGAGCTCCTCGGAGATTTCAGTTCGGTTTGCTGTGACATAGTAATTTCTTCTTGGTTCTGAGTTCCTGCCCATTTTATTCCACTTACTGTTCATGCCACTCTATTTTGCTGTAAGCTCCATTGGGAACAACTGGAAGAAGACAGGTGGTCTTACTTTCTCGTTCTCCTTTCTCAGTGTCCAGAGTCTTCCTGCTTTTCACAGAGCCATTCCTGTGCCCTATACAACTTACAAACAACTGTAAACACACTGAGGCATTCAATAGAGCCGTGCTCTGTCAAAGACACCCTGACCGGTGTGAACCAGGCACCTTGCTTTCTCTAAGCAGCCAGGGTTCAGGCAACAACATCCTGCCCTCCCTCCCTTCTGCAGCCTTCCTCAGCTGAGGAGTGAATCACCCCCACTCCCAGAGGCAGGGCACAGACTCCTGCCAACCTAGGGAGAGATGAAACAGGCTGGAGGAGAAGCCCCTGCTCCTTCTCTTCAGCCTTTACTCCTACTGACAGGAACAGGGAGGATAGTTCTGCAGCCTCTTTTCCTCTGCCCCTTTCTGCTAGGTCTCTTCCCAAGCTTCTCCTGAGCTCAGAAACTGATACAAATGTGAGGGCTGGGAGTAAGAGCTGGAGGTAAGACTAGCACATAGCTTCCTTACTTTCTGTTAGAGTGTGCTCTTCTCCCATCCACCCATCCATCCATCCACCCATCCATCCACCCATCCATCCATTCATCCATCCATCCATCCATCCACCCATCCATCCACCCATCCATCCACCCATCCATCCATCCATCCACCCATCCATCCATCCATCCATCCATCCATCCATCCATCCATCCAGACCTCACTCCTGGACACTAGATCATGGTGAGAACTGGGGACCCTGTGCCACCTGGTAGAACAGCAGGTGGCAGCAATCAGCTGGAATAGCAATGGCCCCAAGGTGCATGTCCAAGGTGAGTCTAGGAGCCAGCAAAATGAACTCTGCCCTCAAGCAGCCTTGCTCAGCTAGTCACAGCAAGTCTATGTGCTCATATACCTCTGCCCCTGTCCTTGTTGCCTGGGGCTGGGAATTGAGGGCTTCTCAGCTTCTGCACAGGTGTTTGTGAGGACCTTGTCACAAATGCCCTATTGTTTAGGGCTTTCATACATGCCATGGTATAGAAATTCAAGCTTCTCTCCCTGTCAGTACTGTATTTGCAATTATATAAGTCTGTTCACTCTGTCTATAATTTCATGAAGTATTACAACAAATACTATATGAACAAAGCAGGTTTAGTTCCTTCCCTGTGACAGATCTGGTGTGGGAAAAAAGTAAGCACGTACGTTCCTTGCTAGTAAGAAATGGCTTCCTTCAGCTTCTATGGGGCACCTGAGTCATAGGCAGCCTCTTTTCATAGCCATCTTGACAGTGCTATGATTTCTCTAGAGGCAGAGAAGAGCAAAGTACTAATTCCTAAGGAGGAACTGACATGTCCAGTGGCAACAGAAAGCATGGCTCTGGACCCAGATATGGCATACTGAATGAGGCATTACGCTTTAAGTGAGACACTTAAACTAAGCTGGGAAGTCCACAGCCCTGCCATGTTGCTGACTGATGTCAAGAAAAAAGTCTAAGAACAGGACCACAGGCTGTTAAATTACCCCCTCGTCACCCCTCAACCTATGTGCGCGCGCGCACACACACACACGCACACACACACACCCCGCCACTGCAATCACCACCACCATTAGCATCACTCCCACCATCACCACTGTGAATCTACTGTAGGACAAGGATTTCATTATAATGAGACTTCACAGACATAGATCAAATAACCTAGGACGAGGGCCTAAGCTCAGATGGCCGGTGTTTCTGCAAGTGTCTGGTGCAGCCAGCCTCCGAGGCTGCAGCCAGATGTACTGTGTTACCTCCTAACCCTTATCAGCAGCATTCCATCTGTGTCACCCAAGTAGCAGGAATTAGGCAGGCACTGTTTTGGAAACTGGCCCAGAGGGTAGAGAAAGCAGGTATGCCCCCCGAGGCATGCAGTCCACATCCCTCCACGTCAGGAGAGAAGAAAAACACATTGACTTTGTCCCAGAAACCCTCAAATGGCTCCCACATTCCGGAGAGAGGGTGTGTATGGGGGGGGGATTTGGAGGTTAGCTGTGGGCCTCATCGTGATGATTACTTCGTAATGGAACAAATTAAATTATGTGAAATTTTAGATGCTTTCCCTCTGCCCTGGTGGCTCCCAATCTATTTAGGGGTAGTCAGGAAAAGGGGACCTTCACAACAGCTGCTTAGCTGCTTGAGCTCAGAGAGGAAAACCATAATTTGTCTGTAATCCCCAATGCCAACAGTTGTTCATTAAGAAACAAAACTAATGTAATCTTGATTATTTGCTCAGATTTCTACTCTATCATGTTTTGTACATCTGGCAGGCTAATGTAATTTTCCTCAGAAACCCAAAGCAATCTGGTGCTCAGACAACACCATGCAGATTTAGGTAAATTCCAGGCTCAGATTAGCATAATACTAACTAATCACGAATATCATTTGCATTCATTAGAGTGTTGGGGAAAAAATTGTTTCTAAATGGCAGAAAATTGAAAGGAAGATTAAGGGCAGGAGCTTAAAAATCCTCCTTGGCTCGATCTGACTATATTACAGATGATTTTTCTCTTACAAGGCCTAATATTTAATGTGGAAGTATTAATTAGAGTATTGGAAAAAGATTGCATCTAATTGGAAGAAAACTAGAAGAGATTAAGGATGGGCACATAGGCTTGCTTTTGCATGAACTGAGTGGGGAGCAGATAATTTCCCATGCAATGCCAAGGAGCTTAAATGTGTAAAAGATAGGGTGCTTAATTTTTTTCCCCAAAGAAGGAAGCCTTTCTTTGAGATAAGAGAGAGACACAATTACTTCGCCCTGTGGAGTAGGAAGTTATCAGCCTTTGTTTCTGGGATCAAGGAAGGAAGATAACCCCGTGAAAGTCCCAAATCTGAAATATTACCAAACAAAAAGAGACTATCCCATAAAGCCTCCACACCAGGCAAACCTGAAACCATGGTAATAGACCCCAAATGTGCTGATTAAAAAAATAAACAAAAAGATCCAACCCCCCACCTCCTGGTGGTTAGCAGTTTCCCAGGGCCAGGCATTTGGCAGGAACGGGAGTTGGTTATAGGCTGTGTGCCTGACCGTGGTTGCAGGCAATTGTCTGTAAATCCTGTCTCTCCGCAGCTCGGCTGCTAAGGGCCTAAATTCAGTGCCGGCTTCCTGAGGGCTGGAAGCAGGTGCTCGCCAATGCCTTTGGCTTCTCACTCCGACAGATGAACAAGCTGAGGCTGCTTCCTGGCTTCCTGCCAGGGGAGCAGCCATTAGCAGTTCTGGTCTGCAAGTGCCCGAGCCTCTTAGCTGATTGCAGAATCCTGAGCTTTTGGGATTCAGGCTCTGGCATGAGTGTGGATAAGCTCTAGACCTGGTGCAGAAAGTTAGCTTACTATGTACGTTGTATGAGGGAAGGGGTTGTCTTCTGGAAGCTTGGTCACAGTGTCAGAATCAGCCATCTCCCATCAGCCTTGGGCTATCTGTAAGTTCCCTAAAGTTTGAGAAGCTGTGAGGACGCTGTGCCTCCAACCCTCAGGGAATATCTACCAGCCCTCGCCCTTACAACCTCACCTTTCTCAGCCCTGATTGACCCTCAGGAGAGGTGACAGGAAGCCCCAGATGACGGGACACAGAAGGTTCTGACACTATCTTGCCTAAGAGGTGACTTCTCTACCAGTTTCATTGCTAATCAGAGATAATTCAAAGACGTTAGCTGTAGCTAATCAATCCTCGAGCTAAAATAAGTCTTTCTAAACTTAACAAGAAGCAGATCTGCTTTCTAACAAATGCTCTGAAGACTCTCCACTCTTGCTAGTTTTTAGTAAGAGCCATTTCAATTGGGCTGGGTCCCATGATGGAACTGGGAATTGAACCCGGGGCCTTGTACGTGCCAGGCAAGTACTGTACCACTGAGCCATACCCTCAGGCCCTTCTGACTTCTTAGAGATTTATTTGTAAGTATTTATATGTGTGTGTGTCTGCCTGTGGGTATGTGAATGTCAGTGCAGGTACCTGACGAGGCCAAAGATGTTGAAGCACCTTGAAGCTGGAGTTAAAAAAGCTTATGAGCCACATGGAATATGGGTGCTGGGAACCCAGGTCCTCTGCAAGTGTTATACATGCTCTTGACCACGATGCCCTACCTCTGACTCTCCAATGAGCCACATACATATTTGCTCTGGCTCTTTGGAAATGAGTGGGTTGTTTCATCATCCCTGGCCTTTGGACAGATAGATACATCCCAGACAGACTCATGGACAGAAATTGAGCTATAAAGCGTAGTAGAGAATTCTCTTTCCATGTTTGCTTGCATGGGGAAAAGCAGACGGAAGGCCATCTTCTCAGAACATGTATGGCTGGCTGTCCTGTGAGAGATGCCCAAATTCCAGAACCAGCAGCACCAACAGCTGCTTCTATTATCATTCTCATTATCCAGAAAGGACAGTGGGGTATCAGCTTTACAAGGGTAGGGGTTCTAGTCTGCTTTGCTAGTTGTCAGTCCCTGGACAGAGGAGGCCATTATGAAAGAGACAGCATAGGTCAAGAAAACAACTAATTTCACACACTTATTACCAATCATATCCATTCTCTTTCCTGGAATATATCTGTGACTTTTTGTTTGTTGTTTCGTTTTGTTTTTTGGTGTTTTTGAGGTTGGGTTCTGCCTGGCCCTCTCCCTCATGTCACAGCCTTCTGAGTTGTGGAAGTGCAGGCATGTGCCGCACTGGCTGGCTGTGTTTTGGTACCTTTTTTCCCTGCTGCTCTAAATAACCAATCTTCAGAAGCAAGAGCTATGGGAAATAGTTATTACATTCAAAACATCACTTTTCAAAGACAGAAAAAGTAATTTTGTGAACACAGAGAGCTTCCAGTTTTCAATTAATCAAATATTTTAATTAAACAGCAGGCAAGAGAGGACTTCTTTGGTAATTAGTGATCCAAACCAGTAGGAACCAGCATAGGCAAAAGGAGGCCTTAGTGGCTCATGGGACTCAAGGAAATGTGGAAAAACCAAGGGGAAAGGAAGATGTTCGCAGGAGGCTGGGTGAGCAGAAGTCATGCGTGCCTTACCGCCTCACTGGGGCCAACCCCTGTTTGTTTCCTTTCCCTCACTGCAGGTAGACTTTTCTCCCAAGGCGGGATGCAGGAAACGATGGCTCTTTGAGTCTGCGTCATACAGTTTTTACCAACTGAGAGGAACTGTCACCATCCGCTTTTAATTGTATTTAAATTTGGGGGAAGGATTTTGATTAGAATGGCTTGATTAGATCCTCTTCCTGAGACCAAACAACAATTTCAAGAAGGATGTGATGTAAGATGGGGTGATTTTCCAGCAGGTTTTCAGGTAGTCAATAGGAAAAGATAGAACAAGGGCTCTGAGCCTACATTGCCAATAGTGTCCAATGCATCAACTCATGGGAAAGCTGACCTCTGCTTTTCTACATAAATATATGTGGGGGCCACACTATGTGGGGGGTACATGCACTTAACCATTGCCACAATGGAATTAAAAATATGTGGTCCCTGTCTATTCTCTAGGCAGACAGCCTTTGTCATGGTAGCCACAGTCTTTCTAAATCCCTGCCCTGGAGTTTGGTGGTTGAGACAAAACATCTTGTACTGTTTAAATGACTCATTTATTTTCTCTCTGACACCCAACCAAGGAATAAGTTCAGTGCTTCAAAATCTAAAAACCAACATAATAAACTCCTGCATGTCCTCCTAATAATAACGACCCTCCAGAAAACTCATTTCTTCTCTCCTTTCAGCCAAGCAACCTAAGTCTTTCCTAAGTTATTAAAAATTATTCAGCTAAATATTTTTGCTTAGCTGGTAGTCTTTATTATATTAGGGGCAAGTGAGGAAGAAAGGAAATAAGGAAAAGTTAAAGAAATAAGGAAAAGTTAAATTGTAGAATAAACCTAAGTCATGTGTTCAAATTTAATAAACATATGCTCCTGGCATCTCCATATGTATTTACCAGCAGAGATTCCCCGCCCCCTGAAAATCTCTCCTACTAATTATTTTATATTCTCAATAAGGAATTAATTTTCAGCATCACTGGAAGGTTTATTGTATTAATTTCTCCACATTGAAGTGTGAGAAGGGATGACCAAGGCCCTAGGAGCTATTATCCAGAGACTGCCCATGCAACACAGCAGCAGGTCTGCCTTTGAGAAATGAAGGGTTCAGTCTGCAGAGCTGAGTTCTAACTGACCCTTTCATGCTCTTGAGCACACACGTAGCATGGCTTGGGACTAGCTGTCACTGTCCTGGGTGTCAGGACTGTGTCTTCAGAAGGATGAGTTTTCTACTACAAGCCCTCTAAGGCAACTTCTCCAAGGCAGAATAGGAAATGACCAAAATGAAACTGTCACACTGTGTTCAGTGGTAGTAAATCTGGGAAGCTTGGTGTATTATTGTATTGGTGTATAACATCTAAGATGTGTGCCATTTGAAGGTCTGTTTTAAAAATAAAATGTTAAGACGGTGACATGCATGTGCCCCTCCCCCAAATAAACAAAAATGCAATGTTGAAATTGTATTAGAATAAAATATAAGTACAAATTTAGATACAGAGTTGCCTTAAATTATAAGGAAAAGACAGGCATTTTCAATCTCTTGCCAATAACTTCTATAAATCTTACAAAAGCCAGAAAGATAACAATGTTTTAGTTATGTATGGTTTGCTTCTATGCTTTTCTTTCATATTCACCCGCATGTTTTTTTTACTGGATTTTTCATAACAACAATTTTACACCATTTCTGTAGAGAAAAGGAAAAGAAATGTTTCAACACTGGACTCATTGTTCAAAAACTGTATCATTTTCTTCCTAGTGAGGTTTCATAATTAAATCCCGTTCACAGTGAGGGTACCTTTATAATATCCCCTGCAGTTTCTTCCATCTCTTGGAGATTCATCTCTTGATGAATTCTGGCTTTCCTAATTCCAGCAGAGTCCCATGGAGGCTGCTGTGCACAGTCCATCTCTAACGCATCTTTGCTGTCTCCTCCTTTCCTTTCCTCTTCATCCTCCCCACCTCTCCATCATGTTCCTCTAAGGAGACTTGTGAGTCCTACTCATCTAGGGAGTCCAGATTCTTCATTCCAGTCCTCAGAAGCAGGGAGGGCTGAGGACCAGCCACTGAGGACAGAGGGTGGAACATAAAGAGTGTTCTGGCGGTCCTGTCCGATAGCCATGCCTTGTCCCCAGGCCTGAGGGTGGTCATGACCCCATCGTAGCATTTCATGCTGAATGGAGCATTTTTCTGGTTGCTGCTTCCTCTCTGCATCTTAAAAAAGTCCTCCTAAAAAGTGTGATGTGCCAGCCCAAGCCATCCAACTTTCCTCTGGGGGATGAGAAGGAGCCAGGGTTTATGAAGAAACTAAGGAACTAGTGGAAGAGAGCTTAACAGCTATGAATTATCTGCTGTGTACAAAGTGCACAGCTACTTATATACATTTACAGCAGTGATTTCTTGAATTAGTGGGAAAGGCTCTGGATTACCTCCTTCCCCACTCTCTCCATTAGATTTTTTAGGGCATATTGTAGTCAGGCTCCTTATTGTCTTAGGTCACTTTCAGAGAAGAAGAGACTGTCATCTTAGGGAGTCCATTCTTCCTTTCCATGTCTACCTATGCTCTTCTACCTCTCCCTTGCAAGTTCTCACTCCCAGGACCGAGGGGGCGAGGGTTAGGGGGGCGAGGGGATGAGGATGCCGCTGTTGCACAATTGTCCTTCACCCTCCCTGGTCTGCTCGTTCGCCCTAAGCAGCCATCAGCCTCTGGCTCCCTCAGGTTGGAGAAGAGTAGAGGATGGAAGATTACATTGCTGTCACTGCTATTCTTTCCCTATAGTGCTCCACAGTCATTCCCTTGGCACGTCTGGTGTAACCATGCAGGAAGTTCAAGAGCACGGAAAGTCGGGCCACATCTCTGCCTACATAATACATCATTCCTGCTTCCAACCAAGAGCCTTTGACACCGCCGTTCTCAGCTTTGGGGCTTCAGTAGAAAGAAATGTCATGTTTAAAATGGTTACACATCCAGACATGGCGGCTCACACCTATAACTCAGCACCTGGGAGGCTGAGGAAAGGAGGCCCTTTGCTTTGAGTTCTAGAAGCCCTGTCTCAAAAGTAATCAATCAATTAAAATAACGTTTCAAGTCATCTTTAATGTTCAATGCTTGTAGGTAAATTGTGAAGAAGATATAGCCTACATAATGAATTTAAAAGGTTCAAATAATAAAATAGGGGTTAAATGTAATTTAGTCACTGAATAATTTCAAAAGGAAGAAAATTAGAATGCCAAGATTAAGAAAGCAAAGATCCCTGTGCTCAGATTTTTTGGCACTGTTGCTCTCCTTATGGAGCTCCTGTCCTCTCCCTATCTTACTATTTCCCACATCTTTCTTAAGATTCCATGCACTCTGCCCAACAGTTCGCCATAAGTCTCAGCATCTGCTTTGATATTCTGCAGGGCAGAGCCTTTCAGAGGCCCTTTGTGACAGGCTCCTAACTTGTTTCCTGTTTTCTTCTTCTTCTGATGTCCATCTGCTTTGTCTTTGGGGATGGGGATTGAGCATACTCCAACCAAGTGCCATGCATGGAGAAAACCTAGAACCCCTGCACAGATGTAGCCCATGGCAGTTCAGTGTCCAAGTGGGTTTCATAGTAATGGGAACAGAGACTTCCTCTAACATGAACTGATTGGCCTGCTCTTTGATCACCTCACCCTGAGAGGGGAGCAGCTTTACCAGGCCACAGAGGAAGACAATGCAACCACTCCTGATGAGAGCTGATAGACTAGGATCAGAGGGAAGGAGAGGAAGACCAACCCTATCAGCGGACTTGGGGAGGGGCATGTGTGCAGAAGGGGAAGGGAAGGTGGGATTGGGAGGGAATGGGGGAGGGGTTTATTGGGAGGATAGAAAGTGAATAAAGTGTAATTAATAAAAATTAAAATAAAAAGAAAGCAAAGATCACAAGGAAGCAGTTATGAACATCTATATAGCAAGGAAGCCAGATAGATGGCTTTGAAGCCATTGGTCAACCTGAAATAAAACAGCCTCTTTGAAAGGCAGAGGAAATATTTGTCTGTAGAGTATGCCCATGGGAGTGGAATGCAGATTCTAAATAACTACATTTAGAGAAAAGAGAAAAGGATATGATGATCAGAAACTACACAGCCTGTCCTCTGGAACTCTCTGCTCCCACTCACCACTCATCAAACTCAGAAAAATCTGTAATCTTTAAAAGTCAAAAGTGGGTTTGGGAGTCACCGGGATGGGTTTAGAAGCCTCCATTGTGCTTTGAGTGGGTCTAAATTTGGAAATAAACTCAGTCCCACAGACTCATTATACAATTGGCACAGCCAAGAGAGGAGCTGAAAACTTTCCTTGTCTGAAGCTCTCACTCCTTTTGAGTGAGAGACTTAACGAGAGAGGCTGACATTTCAGAGACACAGCTTCTCTGAGTTTGGAAGCCCAGGAGTGGGTGGTTTTCAGAAGGCACCTGTAAACACCATGCAGGCCCGCTGTGGGAAATGCGTGAGAGTCCCAAGATGGCATGAGGAGAAACAAAGCAATATTCTCCTCCCACCAGGAGCAGAAAAAAAAATGTGCGACTCCAGGGCGGCAAGGAATGTTTCATTCACTCAGCAATTCATTCAAGGAAGACTTCTTGAGTTGGGAGTTTCATTTGTTTGTTCATCCATGCGATTGTTTGTTATCAGCCCTGAGCACTAGGACATTGAAGACGACAAACTATTATATGATAAATCAGGAATGGGTGTGTGATTACACACTGAGGTAAGTGCCCTGAAGACCACACTGGAGACATAATGAAGGGAACTGCTCATGCAGCGGCTGCACTCACAAAGACTCTGTGAGTTTTGGGATGAACTATCCTGCAGCCTCTCTACAAATATTCTTTTGTTCTGTTGCTCAATGCCTTAGACATCATCAGAACTGAGTGGTTTGGAATCCTCACCACTCATGCCCTGTGGCCTTGAACCCATTACCTCTCTATGCTGCAGTTTCCTTATCTGTGGTGCTGAGACCACGTTGGTGTCCTCCTGTGCTGGAGGAATTTAAAGCATGCCAATGTGTGTGGTGGTGAAGCTCTGTGGCTGGAGAGGAAGGTGTTGCACTGACTGGCTGCCCTGAAAGCTTCCCTCATATTGTCTCAGTTGAGTTGCTTCTCCTCAGTGCTCAGGAGCTAGCTTATCGAATTGGTTAAGCCTAGTTGGACACTTCTGGCTGGGCTCTTCCTCCACAAAGGAAGCATGTCACCATAGTCTCTTGCCAGTTCATTAGTCTCTCAGCCTCCTCCAGCAGTAGGGATGGAGCAGGAGAAACCAGTGCAGTGCAGAGAGATGAGGGCATGGAATTTACATTTACCCTCAGAGGCCTCCAGCTCAGGTCGGATGACTGCTGAGTTCCAGCCTCTTTGGGCTCAGGGAAACAGATTCCCTTCCATCAACTTCACTGTGTGTGTGCACAAAACAGATGGGGCTGCCTCTCCAGACTGCTACAAAGATCCAAAGAACAATGGACATGACCACCAATGTTGCAATCCAAGAAGCCACACACAATATCAGTAGCCATTCACCGAGAACTGATTCCCCCCATCCACTCACCAAGAACTGATCACCCCACCCCCACCGCCGCGCGCCCCTGGTCTGCTAATTATGTCCCCAGTTGAAAATCTCGTTCATCAGGGACAGGGTACTCTGTGAGATGTCATGCCAGCAAGAAGGGCAGAGAGCAGGCCTGTGCTGGCAACCTTCGGTAAGCTCTTCTGCTGCTCTGGCTCAGGGCTCTCATTCTCCAGACTCTCTGCAGTGCTCAGAATTTCTTCTAGCATGCTCCTCATGGATAGCCATCCAGTTCTGGGGGGATGCATGAGTCCTTAATACTTTACTCTTTCTGTGTGTTTTGAAATCTTTCCAGATCCTGTTCTGTTTGTCACACACATGTACACATGTGGCCACTCATGCAATTGCTAATGGTTGCCACACATGACCTCATTATAGCTGGTCATTAAATATTTATGTAGGAAATGAGCAGATGTGTGGGTCGGTGTGTGTACTAGAATATTCGCAAGTAGACCCTTGCCATCTGAGTTTATAGTTTGTAGAGTCCAGCTTCAATTTTTCAGCATCGTTCTTCCCATTAAGCACTCTATAGAACTCCCCATGTTACGGTACGTTCCCAAGCCCAATTCTCTCAGGAGTTCACACTCCATTCCTCTGTCCCACCACGGTATGCATGGGACTGAGCCTGAGCTAATTTCTCATATGTGAGTGCTTTGGGGGATGTTTTAAGATATATACCCCATCTTATTGTTGTAGGAATCATATTTACTTGCTGTCAAGCTGGGACTCAGTGTGTGGCTGGTCCCTGTCCTCCTGTTTGCCCATGCTGCCCAGGGGACAGCTACAGTCCCTGGTGCACTCAGAACCATCCCTTAGTAAGCTCTTCTGGTCACATGTGTGTTGACTAATGAAATGTGGACTCCACAGTGAAAACTCCTCCATCACACCACAGTCTTAGAAAATCACGTCATCTGGAAAATGTCCCACAGCTTCTGATCTTCCAAAAGGCACCAGGGTGTTTGCAGACAGTATCGTATGAATGTGGATCTCAGCGCTGCCTCTTCTAAGAGGCACCGTTTTCTTCTCTAAGCTTGGTTTGTAAAGTGGAGGTGATCGTGCTCCTGGTTCTATGGTGGACGCACTTTACCACTGAGGTCCATTATCAGAAAGACTTCTAATTTTTATTTTTTATGATGCTTCCAGATGAAAGTGTTATAAATCCAGCTCAAATGGGCTTAAGAAGAAGAATGGGGGGAAAAAAAGGCAGAATGTCCTTGGCAGTCTATACAGCTTCAGGCAAAGTTACATCCAGGAGTTACGATGAATCTTTTGAAATTCTGGCCCTTTTCCATCTCTTAGTTCTTTTCCTTTGTCTCTATGTGTGACTGTCCTGAGGCTGCCTGTCAGCAGATGGCAGGAAAGGAAGATTACCACTGAAACCTTGGCCTTTGTTCAGCCAATCATAAAAAAGAGAGCTTTTCTTCTCTGCTTAGAATAACTTATAGAGGAATTTTTCACAGTTCAGCCCAGGTCTAACACCCTCCCCAGTGGCGAGTGGAGTGAGATTATAGCCCTGCCCTGCCAAGGCCCCCAGAAGCTGGATGGCTATCCACGAGGAGCATGCTAGAAGACAAGAACACAAGTCTGCCACACAATACCCTTGTTGGCATTCTTATGACCCACGTGGAGGTACCTCATCTGCTGGGAGATGGGCTGGGCAATAATCAGACACATCCAGCTGGTCTCTGCTCTTTCTCTTTTTCCTCACCTCTATCCCAAGATCAGAAAAACTGAGTTATAGAGTCCAAAATAAACCATCAGTCAGTGATTCTCCAGGACATGACATTCCAGACACTGATAATTACCACCAAAGCAAAGATCAGGACTGGACTTGAACCTTAGGGACCTACTTAGAGAGGAACTTGCTTATGTAAATCCTTCCCTCATCAGCTCATATACAGTTCCCATAAACTCTAATTCCATGATACTATCAGTACAGAATCACCCCCAACAAAGTGCCATATAACAGCACTGCTTCCTTCTAACAAGATAAAGAACAAGATCCCTAGATTCTTGAAGTTCAGCTATACTTGCAGACTTTCATGACTGGGTCCCTTGTAACCGACGGTGTTGAAATGGCTCCTGTGGTGGGCTGAATAAGAATGTCCCCATAGATTCAAATGTTTTCGTACTTGGCCCCTAGTCGATGGTGCTGTTTGGGGGAGGTTTAAGCGGTGTGGCCTTGTTGAAGGAAGTATGTCCCTGGGTGCTAGCTTTGAGGTTTCTAAGCCAGGCACCAGACCTTGTTTGCTTTCTCTGCTTGCTACTCCAGCCACCAGCCTGCTGCCAAGCTTCCCTACTGCGGTGAAAGTGTGTCCCTGTGAAACAATAAGCCCGAATAAGCCCTTCCTTCTATGGGTTACGTTGGGTCATAGTGTTTTTAACTACAGTAATAGAAAAAGAATTAATACAGCTCCTCTCAGTGTGAGAGTTGTTCTGAAAGTCTATCATATACTGAATTTAGTTGTTGTGGGGAGCAGCTCGGTTTGTAGAAAAGGACATTCATGGGGCTCAATGTTCTATATGAACAGCAGGATATGTAGACTTTTTATGTTCATGGAAAATGTAGTAACTATCACTTTGTGTCCCACAGTCTAATGAAGTCCCTGTCATAAATCTTGAGTTAGAAGGGCACCTTCAGGAGGGATATGACCCTGTAAAGACAGATGTTCAATATCTGTATTAGACTTGCTCTTTGGTGAGAGTCATTGCTATGGGACTCCTATCCATACTTCATGTGTTTGAGAATGTGAAATTGGCTTGGGCGGACTATGAGGTGCCAGGTGGATGATGAATGCCAAGACTTCTCAGTGCCACACTATAGTTAAAATGGTGAAATGACCAGACATGAGAGCTCCCAGATGCTGAAGATGGCGTGCATACAAACTGTCTCTGCTGATGCAGAAACACCCACATTATATAACAGCAACAGTGAGCTGTGTTCCTTAAGTGCCTACGGGCCTCCAAACCCACAACGTAGCAGCTACACAGTCACATTTAATTGATAGAAAATCTGTACAGCAGCTGTTAAGTATCCCCATTACACAGGTGAAAAGATGGAGGCTTGGAGATCTGGAGTGCTTGGCTAGCATCTCCCAAGCTGGGAAGTGGAGGATGCAGACAAATTTGAGTGGTGGTCCTAGAGCCTTACCCACCATACCAGAACAGTTTCTGGATCAACAGCAGCAAAGGGTTAAGATGTTTAACCTGTGAGAACCTCAGATTCAGGCAAGTAGAACAGTCACAGAATTTTCCAAGTTCTAGGTTTTTCTTTAAACATTGTTATGGTCTGAGAACAGACTTTTCTTTTGTACGAGCCTCGGCCACCTCCTGTGTTTTTAATAAAGATAATTGGGGTCATCTTGGTTCAACCCTATCTTAATTTTAATTACACTGCACCTGGGAAGTGGAGTGAACGCACAGGCTCATCTTTGCTCCCAGCCTTGGATGGGTGAGTTTAAAAGACAAGAGCGCTCTACTACAGGAGATCAGGGGCTGCTGAAGGCAAACAGCGCTGCAGGAGAAATGGACCTCTTGCTCTCTGGCTGTCTCTATGGTTCATTCTTTTTTTTACTTCAACTACTTGCTGCTTTGTTGTTTGTTAAAGCACTAGGGACTTGTGCAGTTCCTGGGACCTCTGAGACAGGGTTAGGATGTGTGAATTTCATTTCACTTTTCTTTGCTTTAATGTAAGCATGTGCCTCCCTGGACTTTCAGAACTGAGTGTATGGTCACCCGCTCTGAAGCATGCAGGACTATGGGCGCCATCTGGGGCAACGGAACCTTTCTTGGACCGAAGCCTGTTCCTCCATCTTTTATCTCATAGGCAGATGGATGCCAACAGAGCTGTTGTAAATAGAGGCCAGAGGAGTGATCATTTTGTCTCTGCCACAGAAAACACTAGGGATCAACCTCAAGTTTTGAAACGATGTTTTCGTTAAAGTTGTGTTTGCTTTTGTTGTTGTTGTTTGGCTTTTCAAGACAGGATTTCTCTGTGTAGCCCTGGCTATCCTGGAACTCCTTCTGTAGACTAGGCTGGCCTCCAACTCAAAGATCTGCCTGCTTCTGTCTCCCGAGCGCTGGAATTAAAGGCATGTGCCACCATCACCTAGTTAAAAATTATTTTTATTTTATGTGCATTAGTGTTTTGCCTGCATGTATGCCTGTCTGTATGAAGATGTCATGTCCACTGGAATAAAAGTTACAGGTAGTTGTGAGCTGCTATAGGTGCTAGGAATAGAACGCAGGTCCTCTGGAAGAACAGTTTTAACTCTTAACTGCTGAGCCATCTCTCCAGTCCCAAGATTGTATTTGTAATAAGGAGAATAAAATGGTTTTCAAAACTGTGAGAGTAGCAGCTATGTGTATGTTGGTCTGAGTTGGTGAGTGTACAAGCTGTGGCACACATATTGAGATCAGACCTTGAGTTCTTACCTTCCACCTTCCTTGAGGCAGGGGTTCTGGTTCACTGCAGCGTACACCAGGCTAACTGTCCTGAAGGCTTCTGGCTTGTCTCCCATCTCTGCCGCACATCTCCTGGTAAGGAAATGCAGAGATTACAGATGCTTCATCTATTGTGTCTGGCTTTTCTGTGGATTCTGAGGATCCAAAACCAGGTCATCAGGCTTGTGCAGTGAGTACTTTGCCCACCGGCCACATCCCCAACCTTACAGCCATGTTTTAAAAGAACATGTTTTAAAAGATACGAAGTGCCATAGTATCATGGCTGCTGTGACTGCAGAGGATCCCATGAGTATTTAATCATGAGTGGTGAGCTGAGGAGGGCCAAACCGGATCATCTGAATTGGGTGGAGACCTTGGCCATTGAAACTGACCAACTGGGACCAATTGGGAGGAGCAGGGAGATCAATTCTGTAAGACACGTTTATGCTGATTGTGTGTGGTGGGGGAGACCCAGATGGATAACTTTAAGGAAAAAAAAATCTCTGGGTAGGAAGGAAGGTGGGTATGAGAAGAGTTCTACAGGCATCCCAACTGTAGAACCCCCTCTAGGAGTCTATGCTTTTCCAGCTTTGTCACACTCCATCTTAGAAACACCACGAATGTGAAGAGTATCTGGGATCGTGCTGGAAAGAAAAGGGTTCCGGCTGAGAAACGGTCCACACCCCAACATTACAAGAGCCTTTAGTGAGCCACTATGCAAGAGGAAATTGGAGGATGCTTACGACTTAGACATATAGTGATGCGCTATTACAGTTGGGATGTGGCATCTTTCTAGGCTCATTGAACATTTGATTTCCATCTGGTAATATGACCAAAAGACTCCATGGTCTCCATGATAGCTGCAGACCACTGCTGTGGTTCTTGGGGTTACAATAACCCCATTTCTAGTCGGAGCTCTGCTTCCCTGTTGGTGCCATTGAGGCACCAGCACTGCAAGCTCTCCTGGCTCCAAGCTCCCAGTGTTCCAAGTTCCCACAATCCCAAGCTCCCCTTGCTCTGAGCTCTCACCACTGCACGGTCCCCCTGCCTCAAGGCTCCCCCACTGTGAGTTCCCCTGCTTCAAGTTCCCACCACTGCAAGGTCCCGTCAACTAGAATCTCTACCACCAAGGAGAGACCCACTTCAGCTGCTGTCGCTGGGGGATAAACGGCTCCCCCGGTCTCTGAGCTCAAAGAAACCTCTCCTGCCTAAGCTGTTTTTGACTCGTATTTTATCACAGCACTGAGGAGAGTCACTAACACGGTATCCAAAATAAAATAACAAATCTACACGAAGCCCAAAGAACATTTAATAAATTCAAAGTCCTCTCGCCCGGGCTTTCAGAATGCAGAGTCTCCTTAATGGCGTTTGTTATTTGCATGTAAGCGCACCCTATAGGAGGGAAGCACTTCCACTGTTTTGCTTTCTCTTTGGGCTACTGTTGAATTTAAACCTAGAAACATAGCACTTGCCTCCTTAGAGAAGAGGACCGAAGATGTCTATTACACTACACCCGTGAGGAACTCTTAAAACAAAAGCTAAACAGGGACACCCCCCACCCCGAAACCGCTCAGGCACCAGGGAAACAATTTTAAAGAAAATAGGTATTGCTCAGGTATGCCCAGGAATGCTGCCTTTAATTGATGTGGGATCTGATCTGACTTAAAAGAAATGATGTACTTCAAAGGAAAAGCCACTTTAATTAATGGGAAATAAATAATGATCCTTGGTGCCTCAAGAGACCTCCCCTACGTTGTGAAATATTTACTTGCAAGAAGAGAAAAGAAGGAAGGGAAGAAAGAAACAACCCAGCATGGAGAGGTGGGGATTAAATGAAGCCTATCACACTGTAGAATTTGTGTCAAACACACGTAGAACATGCCATCCTGACATGAGTGCTTTCAGCCACGGTTTTCTTCCGGACTCCACATTTATGCAAGAAACCTTCCCAGAACCCGCTCAGAGCTCCCACACCAAGCCGAGGAGATCTGAAGAGTGTGGCAGCCTGTTCCTGACCCCAGCGCTGATGCTTTAATCAAATGAAACTGTGAGACAAATGACTGTAGCATTAAGATCATGTCATGGCGCTTCTCCTTGTAAAGGAGACAATGACAGAGGCGGAGAAAAATGCTTCTTTCCTTTCTAGAATTCTATGAATTCAGAGTTAATTCCAGAACTAAGCAAAAATGTATTCCCTTTTGCCATTAGCCTAACACCAAGTGACTATTTATTTCAAAATTGTGACAATGTCTTTTGAAATAATAGTTTAAAACCAAGAAGACTTAGAATAGGATCTACATCTCTTGTGGATGTAATGAAGAAGGTTCTGAGTGCCTCCCTGGTCCCACAGCCTGTGTGGGAAAACAGGAGGACACACAGTACCTTCACCTGGGGAAAATGGACCATCAACCTGGCCTTCCTTCCTGAGTGATAGTCCTAGTTAGGGTATGCCACCTGAGCTATGTGTTGAAAGTTTGCATAAACCCTGTGGGGTATCATCATGCTCCAGCTAGCATCTAAGATTCAGGCTCAGAACGAATCGGGTCAAAGCCCATCAAAGCAAACATAACCCCCTTCCTGTTGCTTCTTTTGTTAGCTAACAAAGCTGCCTGGGAAAGAATGACATTCGTGTGGTGATGACTTAGAGGAGAGTGACACACTGAATGTCGAATATCAGATACACTGACTTGTTGCTATGACAAAACAGTTTACAGAAACAGTGTGGGGAAGGGGAGGTTTACCTTTTCTTTGGATTTCATGCTTTCAGTCTGTTGCAGGGACCGTGTGACAGCACAGGCTCACCTGGTAACAGCCAGGGAACAGAGGGGTAGAATGCCTGCACTGGCTGCCTCTGTCTTTTCCCTGTGTTATTCCATGTGGGCCCTGCTATGGCCCGGCCGGTGCTTCACTCCTTAGCTAACCTCTCTGGAAACGTCTAAAGACACCCAGAGCATGGTCTACTTAATCTCCAGTTAGTCAAGATGATAATAAGAATTAACCACAGCACGCTAAAACATGGATACAGATTTTGTGGGGGCAAATACAGGGTAGACACCAGATCTCATTGTGGAGAGATTCAAAAACGAAAAAGAAAATGAAAGTCGGCAAAGGAGCTCTTGTTAATAACTAAGCTTATGTCAAGGACACCACAGCAAGACCTACAGAACAAACTAACCCGAGCCATGAGACTAAACCACCAACCAAAGAGCATGCATGGGCTGGACCTCAGCCCCCTAGACATATGTAGCAGATGTACAGCTTTGTCATCATGTGGGTCTCCTAACAATTGGAGGGAGGCTGTCTCTGACTCTGTTGCCTGCCTTTGGATTCCTTTCCCCTAGCTGAGCTGCCTTGCCTGGCCTCAGTTGGAGAGGATGCACTTAGTCCTGCTGCAACATGATGTGCCAGGGAGAGCTGGTACCCATGTGGGGGTGGGGGTTCCACTTCTCTTAGGAGAAAAGGGAGATTGGGAGTGAGTGAGAGTGGGACTGGGAGGAGAGGAGGGAGCAGGGACTATGATCAGGATATAAAGTGAATAAATAAATTAATGGGGAAAATAATTACGCTTACGACTGATATCAGTAAGACAGAAAATAAAACAAATAAGCCAACCGAAGGAAGTCAAGAACAAGGCCACAAGGTAAGGAGGAACATGGGTTGTGCTACCAGCAGGACTTTACACCTTCTGCATGCGGGAAGAACGTGATGAGCAGGCACTGGTGCTCTCAGGTCTGGTGGGAAGACTGAGTCATATCTCTGTTTTACACGCCAGCTCTGCCTCTTGTCTAAGCACTCTGACCCACAGCAGCCATGATTGTCTCTGTACACACACCCTTTGTAATCTGATGATTGGATCTTCCTGCTGAAGTTCCTCCTGCCCATCTTCATCCTACATTAAAAATCCTTTATACCTTAGCATCCGATTCAAAGCCCATTGCCTTTTTTTTTATTTAGATGAATGAGAACTTTCGTTCGTCTCCCCTTTTCAATAATGATGCTAATGTGATGTGCTTACTGTGTGGCAGATACAGTGTTCAGAGCAATTAAGCATTTAGTCTTCACCATAGAGCTGGGAAACTAGAGTTAAGAAAGTGAGATAAAGAAAATTAACCTGTCCAAAATTACACTGTGAGTGGAAACAACAGCATCTAAATAAAATGAACTTGTTTTTAGGTTCATGACTTGAATTGCTTTGTTTTCTATATAATTATCCATTGTGCAAAGACAAACAATTGTTTGCTGGGTTTTCTACAGGTTCTGAAACTAGAATTACAAAGTATATACCTCCTATTACAGAGTGTAGTGACCGGTATTTTTAAATAGTTCTCTAAAGTCTTGTGTAAGAGCCTAAACCCCAAGAGCACAAGCAAATTATAAGATAGTATTTTATTGAGGCCTTAATTTGCATTTCTTTAAATACTAAAGGGCATTTTTACATGCATGTTCAACACTCCTGTTGCCTTTACTGTAAAATGCTTGTGTTTTTATTTTTCTACTTGTTTTTTATTGCTTTGCAGATATTTCTAGCATATAAATCCAGCTGCTGAATCAGCCAGTTCTGTGTTACATAGTCCTCCTGTAGACGTCAGCACCCCTTTACTTCTGCTTCTTCGTAGCACTGTGTAAAGATCAGGTGCTAATAATGTCAATTTAATCAGGGTTACCTATCTCTTATCACCTCTTCTTTGCATTGTCTTAGAGTATTTTCTGTTGTGCTAACGACTATGTCCCAAAGCGTATTTGAGGGATAGGGATTTCAGCTTACAGTCTGTCATGAAGGGAAGTTGTGGCAAGAACTCAAGGCAGGAACCTGGAGACAGGAACTGAGCCAGAGGTCATGGAAAAATGCTGCAACTGATTTGCTCCCTGTGGCTTGCTCAGCTTGCTTTCTTACAACAGCCAGGGCCACCTGCCTAGGGGTGACCATCCACAGTGGCCTGGCCCTCCCACATTAATCATTAAGCAAGAAAAAGCCCTACAGACTTGCCTTGGGGCAATTTGATGAGGCATTTTCTCAGTTGAGGTTTCCTCTTCCCCGATAGGTCTCGCTTGAATCAAGTTGACAGGGAAACTAACCAGCACATACATTTAAATTTTAAAAAATCTGCCTTGACTTGATTTTGAATGTTTGTGTGTCCAAACACATACTCATCCTACACCTGGTAAAAGACTTTCCCATTTCTACCCCTCAGAACATTCTTGGAGTCATATGAAATTCACTCACCAGGCTCTTAGATGTTGACAACATGTCAATCATTGAAATTGGAGGTTAATAGGCATCGTTGCTTGAAGAATAATAAATTAATATAATTTTATTGGAAAGCAATTTGGTAAATTCTAAGTTATTTATACTATAGACACACTCTCAAATATGTATAAAGACATATGTACAGAGATTCATTTTAGTATTCCCTGTAGTATTGTAGCTATCATTACAGCAAGACCACCTAAACTAACAATGGCCTGAGTGTTTATCAGCAAGGGTGCATAAATGATAGTGTGCAGCACACTGCTGATTAGAAAGCACAAAGCAGTGTGCCATCCACTAAGGTAGAGTCCTCTGTGAAGCAGAAAGGTAAAGCTGGCATGCTGGCTCACATTGAATCCTAGCCCTGGAGAGGCTGAGGCAAGAGGATTTCCGTGAACTCTACAGACTGGGAAAGGATCTTCACCAACCCTGTATCTGACAGAGGGCTGATATCCAGAATATATAAAGAACTCAAGAAGTTGAAAAGCAACAAATCAAGCAATCCAATTAAAAGGTAGAGAGTTAAACAGAGAATTCTCTGTAGAGGAATATAGAATGGCAGAGAAACACTAAAAGAAATGCTCAACATCCTTAATCATCAGGGAGATGCAAATCAAAATGACCCTGAGATTTCACCTTACACCCATCAGAATGGCTAAGATCAAAAACTCAAGTGACAACACATGCTGGAGAGGATATGGAGAAATTGCTGGTGGGAATGTAAACTTGTATAACCAATTTGGAAATCAATCTGGCACTTTCTCAGACAATTAGGAATAGTGTTACCTCAAGATCCAGCTATACCACTCCTAGGCATAGATCCAAAATATGCTCAAGTATAAAACAAGGACATTTGCTCAACCATGTTCCTAGCAGCTTTATTTTTAATAGCCAGAAGAACCTGGACACAACCCAGATGTCCCTCAACGGAGAAATGAATACAGAAATTATGGGTACATTTACAGAATGGAATATTACTCAGCAATTAAAAACAAGGAGATCATGAAATTTGAAGACAAATGGTGGTATCTAGGAAAGATCATTCTGAGTGAGGTATTCCAGAAGCAGAAAGACACACTTATAAGTGGATATTAGACATGTAATATAGGATAAACATGCTAAAAAACTGTACACCTAAAGAAGCTAAGCAAGAAGGAGGATCCTGGGTAAGATGATCAATCCTCACTCAGAAATACAAAATATGTTCCTTATTTTAGCCAGGAACATATCTTCACAAAAGGGGAAACCATGCAACAACATAGGATATTGGAAGAAGGAGAAAACAGGAAACAGGACAGGAGCCTACCCAGAGGGCTTCTGAAAGACTCTACCCAGTAGTGTACCTAGCAGATGCTGAGACTCATAACCAACTTCGCTGTGGAGTGCAGGGAAGCTTATGAAAGAAGGGGGAAATAGTAAGGCCTGGAGGGGACAGGAACTCCACAAGGAGAGCAACAGAACCAAAAAATCTGGGCCCAGGGGTCTTCTCTGAGACTTGATACTCCAATCAAGGACCATTCATGAATATAACATAGAACCCCTGCTCAGATGTAGCCCATGCAGCTTAATATCTAAGTGGGTTCCCTAGTAAGGGGAACAGGGACTGTCTCTGACATGAATTCAGTGGCTGACTCTTTGATCACCTCCTCCTGAGGGAGGTGTAAAATGCTTGCTCCCCCCCTCAGGAGGAGCAGCCTTGCTAGGCCACAGAGGAGGACAATGCAGCCAGTCCTGATGAGACCTGATAAGCTAGGGTCAGATGGAAGGGAAGGAGGACCTCCCCTGTCAGTGGACTTGGAGGAGATGAAGGAGGGAAGGTGGGTTTGGGAGGGAATGAAGGAGGGGGCTACAGCTGGGATACAAAGTGAATAAACTGTAATTATTATATAAAAAAGAATAACTGGCTATGTAATCAGTTTCAGGCTAGTGTAGGCTGCAGGCTGTGGGACCCTCATCTCAAAAAAACAGCACACAAACCAAGCAGTGATGGCACACACCTTTAGTCCCAGCACTTGGGAGGCAAAGGCAGGCAGACCTCTGTGAGTTTGTGGCCAGCCTGGTCTACAGAGCATGATCCACGACAGCCAAGGCTCTGTTACACAGAGAAACCCTGTCTTGGAAAAAAAAAAAGCAAAAGAACAAAACTCAAACCACACAATTAATATATGTATCCAAAATAACACATGCATACATGTTAAAATACATGGTGTTTTATAAACCGTAAGAGCTAAGCACAAAAGTCAGGTGTTGCATAGCTATTAATTCTATGAAACAATTTATATTTGCATGAAATAGCTCTGGAAAGGTTCACAAAAATTTAGCCTAGTGGCTGGCCCTCAGCAGAGGGTCTGGGGTGGTGGTCTTGCTGTCTCTTCTGCAGCTTTACATACATTGAACACACACATCACTCACAGATTGCTTCAATCTCGGTTAAAGAAAGTGGAAGAATGACCGCAGAGACAGTTTCTGCTTTCCACCTCCAAGGAGCTCTGTTTAAATCACCCACAGGACAGTGATACAGTGGGAAGGTGGTTGCTGAAGGAGACACAGGAAAAGGAAGGGGTCCCCTCTCTGGGCTTCCTGCAGTACTGTGTCTCATTTTATTCTTTCTCTGGCATTATGTTTAGGTAAACTTAACATACCACCTACCTGCTGTTATATTCTCCCATATTACTAACATTTGCATGACACACCTGTTGCTTAAAATCATTTCCTGTACGTTCTTCCAGAGTTCTCATCTTGGAGACAAAAAGTCAGTTTCTCAATAACCTAAAAGCTCCATTCACAGAGGGGAAATGAATATTTATGGGCGATCTTGGAATATCAGACTTAGGGCTGGGGCTTAACCTGCATTGTCTCACGTATGCTTTACGGTGGTTCCAGGCTGAGACACACGTCACACTGCTTACCTTAGATGAGGAAACTTCAGAATATTACTGCCACCCACTGAGACAGTGGCTCAGATTCTCCCCTGGAGGCTGGGAATGGAGAAGGAACATCTAACTGGATGTCTAGTCCAAGGCAGCTTGTTGTTGGTTTGAATTTCTTCTTCACTTCGATAAGAAAATGGCAGTGCCCCTACGCCAGCAATTATAGTTGATGCTCTAGAGAAGTTAAGGCTGTGTGGGCTGTGAGGTGACCCTTGCCTCACACCATGCGCACTTGAGGGATTCCCCAGGAGTAACTGGGCATGTTTTGTCTCTCATACATCACTGATCAAAGCAGTAAGAACAGTGGGTGCCATGGTGATTTTAATCCAACATTTCTCAACACATGGAGTCTTGTATTTGAACAACCTGGGATGCTATAAGTAAAAGAAATGTCTGGAGCCCGCCCCATACTTAACTGAACCTGATGGGGGAGCTGGGGACCTCTTGACCTCTTATTTTTAACAAGTTTTAAGATGATTCTTTTGTAAACTGAAATCCTGAAACATGAATGAAATCCTTCTGGTCCTACCTTTCCTTCTGGGTCTGTCTGGAAGTCTAGGTCCACCTTCTCCTACCACATGGTCTCCATGGTTTGTTAGCTACACCTCACCCCCACTGCCAATGTCCGTCAAACAATGCTGCTCCTACAAGCTCTGTCCCGGGATCTGTACTGTCCTCACTGCAGACAGAGTGTGCAGTCTGGGGTTTTCCTAAGGAGCTCTGCCTTCATAATCTCCACACCTTCTCTCCCTTCATTCTTCCCTATTTCTGGAGCACCTTCCCTGCTTTCGTCCCTGATTTCCTCACACACGTTACCTAGATCGGCCTTACATAACAGGGACTTCAGTTCATTTGTGATGCATTGGAAAACCTTTGTTGATCCCTCGTGTCACTATGCATCATATGTGTGCCCACAGCACTCTGTCTTTCCCTCTTTCTGCCACTTACGATAGTGTTTTGTATCATGTACTTACTTGTCTGTTTCTCCTAGTCAACCGTAAGGACAGGGATGATGCCTCAGTAGTAATTACTGCAGCACTAGCCCCTGGTGATGTCTGGGGCAGCGTGGGCCCACAGTGTGTATTGACTAAGTGGATGCCAGCACATCTAGCAACAGCTCTCCACAGTGCCCTGCACACGGTGATTAGCAAACATTAATGCATTTGTTATCAGCTGTGTTCCTTCAGGATGCTATAGAAACATGATCTAATAGGGAAAGAAACTTGACCCTCTCCTACAATCTGATTTAGTTCAAATGTAAGTACCAAATAGTGAGTGATTTCCAACCCAAACTGAATTTGCAGCATCTTCTGCCTAGAGTCCTTTCAGCTTTGGGTCAGTCTTCATGATAGTTTATGAACTGTAACTGGAGCTGGAGAAAGGGTCTTGGGATGGTAATTAAGGATTCACGAGGTCATAATGTGAAGCACTTAACCAAAATAATTGCAACCTTAAAAAAAGGAAAGGATCTCTCCCTGCCTTTTTTCTTTACCTCTCTTCACTCATATATATAAATATAATATATTATATAGGTATACATAAATAATATATTATATATGTATACACACATGCACACATACACACGTGTGTACACACACACACATGCACACACACATATCTTGTCTTCCTCTGGATCTCACTCTCTCTGTGCCATGAGGAAACATCTGCAAGTTAAGGAAAGTGCCCACACCATATCTTGACCAGATTGGCACCCTGTACTTGGATTACTAGCCTCCAAAAGCTGAAATCACAAGTTCCTTTTGCTATAGCCATCAGTATATGGTACTTTATTACAGTGATTAGAGCTAAAACTAGTACAGTTCCATATAGACACAGGCTCCCAGAGACTTAGGATCTGTTGCTAACCATGAAGGCTCATCCCCTTTGAATGGAGTCTGCATGTGCTCAGTGATTATCTGATAAATCAGTGGATGGTTTTTGGCATACTCTCTCTGAGCAGAGAGGTGGGTCCCTTTGGGAAGCGAAACAAGACAACCATTTAAGATAAAGAAACATACCTGTGTTTATGTTGATATATTTATTTATTT
>CM053754.1:46123784-46141033 GCA_028658305.1 Pachyuromys duprasi
AATTTTTTTAGCATGACACTTGTATTGTATTATTATTATTATTTACAATTTATTCACTTTGTGTCCCAGTTGTAGTCCCCTCCCTCCTTTCTTCCCAGTTCTACCCTCCCTCCCTCTTCCTCCCCTATCCCTCTCCCCTAATCCACTGATAAGAGAGGTCCTCTTTCCCTACTGTCTGACCCTAGCCTATCAGGTCCCATCAGGACTGCCTGGATCCTCTTCCTCTGTGGGCTAGGTCACCCCACTAGGGAGAAGTGATCAAGAAGCAGGCAACCAAGTTCATGTCAGAGACTGTCTTTTCTCACCTTTCTAAAACACATTTTATACTGAGTTATTCTTAAGATTTATAGTATTCATAAACTATCCATCTCCATGACTACATCCAAATGCTAGGTAGATATGAAGTGAACACTGTCACTCAGAGCAGGCCTTGTTCTCTGCTCTGTTTAATGTTGTCTCTAGTGCCCTGAATGTTGCCTCTGGTGAAAACTGAGGTAGCAGTGCATTATTTTAAAGTAAATTAGTAAATGCATCATTTGCCTTATTTTAGCCAGGAACATATCTTCAGAAAAGGGAAAACCATATGACAACATAGGAAGCACTCTCAAGATGTTCCCATAACAAATTAAATATTTCGCTTCCTAGAGTTGTTTTCTTTTAGCCTCCAATGCAATATGTTGGTATGAAATAGACAGAAAAGACAGTCTTGTGATAGTGACTTTGAAAGCCTTTGTGACTTTGTCAGTGTGACTTCCAAATGTCCTGTCTTAAGTCTAGAATAATAGATAAACTATATTTAGGCAATGTCCCACTGTGATGATTTCTTCTGAAAGAATGGAAGTACACATGCACACAGTGTGGCTAGTGAGTGAGAGACTCATGATGTGCCAATCAGCTGCCTCAAAGGAAGATTATGCAATCTTACTTTCGTTGTGACATTGATTGGGTAATGACTGTGTATCAGGTGTTAGGCATCTTCATCGCTACCATATGAGGTAGGTGTAATTATTACCACCCATTTCACAGCTAAGAAACTAAGGCCTAAGGAGCTAATGATGAAAGTCATAGGTCCAATGGCATTTGTAGCAGGACGTCTGTCCCCAAGGCATCCTTTCTTACCTGCTCTTGACACCTTTGTTGGGAGTAATGAAATTATGCAGTGTAGTAGAATCCAGCAGGTCACCTCTGCTCCATCAGGACAAGCATACTTGACCCATATGCAAAGCTCAGTTTTCCCGGAACCCCATCCAGGACCTTAATGTATTCTGCACATCCTGCAGCCGGGAACTGAGCAGTGCACTAATGAGAGAACACCACTTCCTTCCCACCTTATTTTGCTGTTGAATTTTAAAATAATTTTAATCATGAAGTAAATGAAGCTGAAAATGCTAGAAACATACTGTTTTGTTTATTTTCAAACAGCCTAAGCAGGAGTTTACAATTCAACCCTCAGCCTGGGTCCAAAAGAGCTTCTTTCCCTGAGCCTCTTCCTCCAGTAAATAATGCACGAGAGCAGCATTGTCTGGGAACCACATCACAATGGCTTGTATTTTTATTTGAATTTTCACTTATTGATTTTGTTTCTCTTCCCCATGAATAATGCATCCTTTCAGATGGCATCCAAATTCCCATTATTTGGCATGCTAAATAAAAAGACCTTTCTTTTGAGCAGTTACAAACACAAATTATGCAGTCAATGTGTTTTTAAACTGTTTAAATATGTATTTGCTGAACTGAGGCATCATGCATTTGTTTGCATAGCAAGGGGAGTACAGTCTTCAATTGTCCAAATATCAGTTCATCATAATAAAATAGCTTTAAATGAGGCTGTTGTGGTTCATTTGGGGGCAATAGCGTGTTTAAATATTGATATAAACAGCATTCCCTACAATAGCTAGGAGGGACTGCAATTGCTTAGGTGAACAACGTGAGCCCTGACATGCTTCACACAGATTGATACACTTGAGTAGTGTGCTGTGTGTCATTGTTCTTATGAGTCCCTTATGTTTTGGATAATCAGAAGAGAACCTAAACACTGGAATGTCTAAAATATTTACTCCTGATTTGTGTCTCCACAAACAGGGAGTTAGCTTTATATGTCTGGAGGTTAGGCCTGCTTTGTAAGATTCTTACTGAAGAGAGCTGGGGTGGACACACGACTGAGGAGGAAGGGGTGGGTGTCACACTCTCTCCTGCCCCAGCAGCGCCAGAGTGGGAAAGGAGGTCACAGACTGTGGAGGCAGAGGATGCTGTGCCCTCTCTTGCCATGGCGACATTGGGGTGGGTAGGGGCTGAGGTGTGGTGATTTCTGGCTAACCCCGCCCCTCTTCGTGGCACTGTATTCAGGGGGCTTTGTTTGAAAGCAGAAAAACGGGGCGCTGCTTTTGTCATATGGAAGAGGCATGGGGAAGGTGTTAGAGCTGGGAAACTGTTCAGCTTGGGGACAGAAGAGATCAAGCTTGTGGGAGAAAAGAGCAATGTCCCAGGACATGACATTTAAGAATCCAGGCAGACATGGCATTCAGGGTCATCCTGGCATACCTGCTCTTCCCTTGCGAGAGTCACTGCAGCAAGGCAACAGTGAGGGGCTTCATCACAGAACTAGAGGAGGGACCACCGGTGAAGGTAGCACCCACACAGGCAGACAATGGGAGGAAAGGCGACACAAGAACCACAGAGGCAGGCGTGAGGGCCAAGGAGAGCTATTTCCACCTGAGGTGAGCCTCTTCGATGTCTCCAAGGCCTAGGTGGGTGTCTTTGTCCTTTCTGCCCAGTTCTAACACTGGGCGTTTCCATGCTTCACATTTTAAAATGTAGTAATACCCTGAGAGAAGCAGCGAATGTGTCATCTATCTACAGATGTCCCTGAAGACAAAGAAACAGGTCCCACGTGCTCAGCAGCCCCCCCCCCCCATTCCGCTACCTCTGAAAATCACCCAGTGAAGAAAAAGCTGGAAAGACATGACACAACATACAGTCAGGGCGTGTAGTGAGTGAGGAGTCGAAACCTTGTTTTCCTGGTGATTCCTTCCTTTCCCATCCAGACTGTTCGCATCATGCGAGGTAGCCTCTCTCCTGAGGCGACTTCAACGAGAAGATTCTAGTTGTATTTGGAGATACAGTCTGGAAACGGAAGAGAAGAGCAGAGACGTGAGATAGGGAATCACAGGAAGCTGATGGAACCCAAATCTCCCAACTGTGACGAAGATGCACGGCAAGGAGTCAAGGTGCTGAGCTCCTCAGACAAATGAAGTCTTTGAGTATTTGCCCATCAAATTAATTGTCTATCACCTCGGTCCCTGGATGGGAACAGCCGCTGTGTGTTACCCTCTAGCTCTTCCTATTGCCTGTCTGCCACCCTCCCAAGCCTGACAAAAATCCTCATGCAGAGAAATGGGCGGTTTGTGGTAAACATCTGTGTTTTGACTCGTGACACCTTAGTATAGGCTCCTGTCCCTTCACATCTGAGATATTCGCTTAAAAACCTGGATAAGAGAGTTTTCAGTTCCTCTTGTTATAAAATGACTCCCTCCCCTCCCCCCCCGCGCCAGAACTGGTGCAAAAGGCAGAAGAACTTCGCGCTGGGAAGGTATGGTTAAGCGCTGGCTATCCACAAAACAGATTGTGCTCCAGCTCCACAGGAGGCAGCCACGTTTCTCAAAGTGTTGATTAAACTGTTCCCCCATGGTGGTTCCCTTGTTTGTCTCATTCATGTTGTTCTCATTTACCTCCTTTTGCTTTGGGAATTTGCCAGCATGGTACTTGTTTCAACGTCTACACTGATTAGATACGAGCTTATGTTAAGCTGGAAGCCAATAAACATTTGGCTAGGGAACTTGTGGGCCTCATTAACCCAAAACAGGGTTTTGGACTGAAAACGCAAATAGACCCAGGAAGGTTATGACGAGTGTGTAAACACTAGCTGCATAATGGACTGTCCTTCTCCGGCAGCCACAATTCACTCAACTTTTCAAGTTGCCATGAAGGAAAAGCCTTGTGTCCCTCCATGTGGAGGCTCTGGAGGGGGGTCTGATGTGTGGGTCTGGGGTCTTTGACCTGGTCCTTCGCTTTGATCTCTCATCTGGATCAAGGAGCCCCACGCACAGCCAAAGGACTTACATTTAGGAATGGAGGAAAGCTAGGCTCAAGTCCCGAATGGCCAAGCTGTTGAAACTCTCCCTAACCCCCCCCCCCAAAATATGTAAGTGTTATAGGGAGGGTTAAAAAGAACTGAAAGGCTGACTTAACAAATTCATCTGAGAGGTTATTTCCTCTTACCTTTTATCATATCTCCAGGTCACCTCTCAGTGTTTTACTTTCCTCAGTGGGCTTTACAATGGGTTAAATCATGAGGGATGCGATCATGATGTGCTGGCCTGCAATGAAAATCAGTGTGACAGTATGTGATGCTATCTCGTGGCAGGACCATTTGCTCATTGAACAGCATGGCAAACAGAAGCAGAGTTCTCCAAAAGAAAAAAGGAGGTTTTTGTTTTGTTTTTTGTTTGTTTGTTGGTTGTTTTATTTTTTGAGACAGCCACATTTGTAGACAAGTGAACAAGTTGCGTATCTTCTTCTATAGGACAGAGCTTAGGTGTGTTTATGGAATAAGGAAACAGAGATGTCTAAAAAACTGGGGAAGAGGATAGCGGAAGTAAGGAACACACAGACTTAACAGCTTCTCAAAGGCATGTCAATGAACGGAACAGCTCCCACCTCAAAGGAAATATGAGTGGCCATGGCCCAGGAACAACTTTTTATAGTAGCAGACCAAAGAAAACCATAAATCAAGACACTGTTCAAATACATTAGTGGGTTTACCAGGTAGGCGAGTTGAATAAAATTGGGGAAACTCTGCTGTGGGCTTTGGAAGCTATCGGACAGCATTCGTAGCCCTTCAGCTGGTAGAAACTAGGGTTCTGTTAAGTAAACACACTTTAAATATTTTTTATTATTAGTCCCGGGATGTTAATGAAGGCAGGCCCAGATAAATTACAAATTTGCTCTTGACCAGCAACATTCCAGCCCCTCCACATCCCTAAGTTCCAGTCAGTCTATCGTCCTTTGCATACATAGTTACTTTCCAGAAGTTCTCATTTCCTGGGACACGTTTGAAAATGCATGTTTAGCATGATCTGGGGGGAACGTTTTTAGCCTTCTGGGCTTCACTGCCAAGTCACCCATCAGGCAGGTCTACGTGAAAGGCCAGTGTTCTCAGCAGTCTGAGTGATGCAAGACCAGCCCCGAACTTGACCATCTGTCACCCTCATTTTCATGCCACTTTATTATTTACCTTTGTTTTACTACAACTATGCTTTCTTATTAATGTAAATTACAGACTCAAGATGGGTTTGATGGGCAATGGCAGTTCCTGCCCTGTGAGGGAGAAGGGTCAGGGTTTGACAAGTGGAGCCATTCTGAAGAAAGACAGAGAGTAAGAATGGAGGACACAAGGCTAAACATCACAGAGAGGCAGAAGCTCAATGCAGAGAAGGTAGGGAACAGTCCTCACTCCAAACCTGACTTCCTGGGGGAGGGTGTGGAACTACCCTACCAGCAGAGGGTGGGCAGTCCTGGTGACTCAGCCCCAGCCACAAAAAAGCCCAGTATTCTCAGGAGCCTTAGAGCCAGCCCAGGGATTTGGTGTGAGAGAGACTCTGTGTGCTGGGCTAGCACAGAAGAAAAAATCAATTACATTGCTCTCCATAATCTGGGGTGTGATAGCCAGGCACCATTTTAAAAGGCGGCGTATTATTTGAGGCTGATCTTATCTAGCTGTCTCTAAACAAGAGGTAATCATGAGGCAGAGAGCTGGGAGACACAGAGTGGTAATGTCTGGGTGCATAGACTGGGGACTCTCTGGAGAGGAGCAAGTGTGGACCTGCCCAGCCCAGAGCCCACAAAACCCACTGGGATCAGCAGCGGCCTCCAGTATACCAAGAGAGGAAGTCTCCAGACAGGGCCGTCAAGAGGCAGGTGGCGTAACTTTGGCCAGCCTGGCCCATAGCTGTTCATAGTACCAACGTGGTTGGTTTCCCTCCGTATGTAATACTTTATGTGGCACGCTTAAAAGAAAGCTGCTCACAAAAGCAAGCAAGCAAACAGACGAAAGGAGTTCATCCCATCAGATGCACAACTTACAATACAGATACACAATTCTAACCAAAGACCATTACCTCATTAATAATCACAGATAACAAAATGATTTAAATACCAAACAGAAAAATGTCAAAAGCATAGTTTTAAAAATGATCAGTTACCTCAACGGGGATTCAAATAAGTAGATAGGGTGAAAGATAAAGTCAGTTAAAGGCTTAGGTAGAAAATTCAACAGGGAAAGGGGCAAATCCACGGAAATGAAAGCTCGGTGAATAATCTGGAAAGCGTCTCCGGGCCGGAACAACGGCTCTGAGGGCAGCAGCAGTTCCTGTGCAGTTATGAGGACCCGAGCCGAAAGCCCCACAATGCACAGCTGCAGAGCATCCGCATCTTCAGTCCCCGCCTTCCTGGAGGAAGACAGGAGGCAGAGACCACGAATCCCCAGAAGCCTGGGGTCCAGCTAGCCTGGTGTGTGTAGCTGGAAAACAACAAGGCAAACAAGGTCAAGGCAAAGACTGACACCTCAGGTTGCCCTCTAACATCCCCACACACTCACAAGCACTCACACATAGAAATAGGCACTTTTACAGATATATCGTACACACCCCAAAACAAAACAAATCAGAAAACAGGAAGGAAGGAAGATGGGAAAGGGCCACTAATGGTGTAATATCCTGGACTTGGTGGAAGAAAGAATGTTAAGTGTTGAAGACAGGCTGAACAATTACTACAGATCAAATACAGCAAAGAAAACAAGCTATGGCAGACTAAAACCGTCAAGACATCTAGGACATAACAAAGAGAGTAGACCTAGGACCCTTTGATGAAGAATAAGGAACCTACATATAGACTGGAGTGATAGAATATCTATTCAGTGAAATCACCGTGGAAAAATTTCCAAATCAAGAAAAAGAAATTGACATCCAAGTACAGGAGACATTTAGAATCCTAAGCACATGCCTAGGAAAAGGCTGTCATCATTATACTATACTACAGTATATATTATACTATACTATAGTTCACATCAGTCACAGAAGACAGACAGTGCATTAGGTTATAAGACAGGAACACTGAGTTCTTTGTAAAATCAATCCAACAAAATAATAAGCAATTTCCCAGCAGAAGCAACAAAGACGAGAAGAGTAGAGGCATAACAGATCAATGAAAAGCAATGAAATTGCAGCGATCACAAAAAGGGTCCCAAGATAGAATAGCCCAAGATAGAATCCTCACTGAATCCTACCAGCCTGGACACCAATGCTCCTCCAACTACTCCCAATAGAAAGAGAAGAAATGCTATGAGACTTACTGTACAAAGCCAGTACGGTTCTGAAACCAAATCTGAATAAGAACATAACAAAAATAAAATAAAAGTATGAAAGAAAAAAAAGTATAGCCCAACTTCTCCAATGAACTTAGATACAAAAATTATCAGTAAAAATGCCTGTCGTCCAATGGCTGGCTCTTTGACACCCCCTCCCCCACCTCTGAGGGAGAAGCAGCCTAGCTAGACCACGGAAGAGGACATTGCAGCCAGTCCTGAAGAGACCTGATAAGCTAGGGTCAGATAGAAGAGGAGGAGGTCCTCCCCTATCAGTGGAATTGGAAAGGGGCAGGAAGGAGATGAGGGAGGGATCGGGGGGATTGGGAGGGAATGAGGGAGGGGGCTACAGCTGGGATACTAAGTACATACCCTGTGATTAATATAAAAATAAAATAAAATAATTTTAAAAATATGCAAATTCTCAAAAAATGCTTGTCATCAGAACCCAGCAACACATTTTAAAACTAGAATAAAGCTTGATAGTTGGTTTAATTCCATGGATGCAAGAATGATCTGATAGGTACACAAATTATACAGCACAAAAACAGTGTCAAGGATAAAAACCACATCATCTTCACAGTGCAGGAAAGGTTGTGGCAAAATTCAATGCCCCTTTATGAGACTCCATGTTCATGTGCTGGAAGAATCAATGCTGGGAAAATGGCATTCTTATCTACCCAGGTCTGCAAGCTCAATGCAGTCCCCCAACCAAATCCCAAACAAAACCCTAAGGTTCACAGGTGAGCCTGACTGGTGTCAGGCAGAGCAGAACTGAGCATGGTTAACAGTGCTGATGGTATCAGGATGTCACAAGTCCTGATACAAAGTATTTGACAGAGGCTTGATACATCCGAACTCTGTGTCCTGATGACAGGAAATCAGAGCGTAGGCCAGTGGAGTAGAAGAGGGGACCTGGACATAAATTCATGAAGCTGCACGTATTTGACTCTCAACAAAAGGACCAAGCATTTACACTGGAGAAAAGACAAAGGCGGTGTGTCTAACATATGGTGCAGTGTGAAAACCCAACGTCCACATAAAGAGTGTAAGTAGATCTCTTTCTCTTACCTTGTATGAAAATCATTTCAGAACAGATCAGAAGCCTTAAAGTAAGACCTGAAAATTTGAAGCCGGTGCAGGAAAACACTTAAAGATATTGGGACCGACAACAAATTTCTGAATGAAATGCAAACAGCTCAGGAAATTATTGCACTAATTGAAAATGAGAGGACATCGAACTGAATTCAGCTGTGCACAGGAAAGGAAACAGTTATCAGGGTGAGGAGACAGTCTATAGGATGGTATCGTGCCTTTGCTAGCTGTCATTATAGTGGAATACCCCACATATAGAACATTTCAAAAGTAAACACTAAATAACAAATGAAGAAACAGGTGAATGAACTACACTGTGTTCTCAGAAGACCCAGAAATGATGGGAATGTACATAAGAAAATGTTCCCAGCTGTAGCCATCCTGAGTGTTCGAATCAAAGTTCCACTGAGATTCCATATCACTCCAGTCAGAATGACTATCAACAAGAAAGTAAAAGCCGGGGTTAGAGTTAAGGGGAGCGGCCGCCCTTGCAGAGGACCTGGGCTTGGTTCTCAGCCCCCGCATGGCAGCTCTTGCGGTTCCAGGACATCCAGCACCCTCTTCTGGGCTCAGCAGCCTGCATACATGTGCTGCACATACATCTGTGCAGCCACTTAGACGTGTCAATTGTTTTTTTAAATGAAGAAAGTAGAAAGCAACAAATGCTGGTGAAGATGTAGGGCAAAGTCCCCTGTTAGTGTGGAAGTAGATTAGTTCTGCCATTGTAGAGATCAGTGTAGAGGGTCCGGAAGAAACTAAAGATAGAAATCTTGAAACTACCGTATGATCCGTATCATACCATAATAATAACATTTTTGGGTACACACCCAGGCTTGGCACTATTCACAATAAAAAAGTTGTTACAGGGATTGGAGTATATAAAGAAAATAATATGTAGGTGGGTCAGGGATATAGCTCAGTCAATAACATGCTTGCCACCCAAGCATAGGGACCTGAGTTCAATCCCCAGATGTCCCCTGCCCCCTCTTCACATGTACACACAAAGCTGAGAATGGTAGCAAGCATCTGGGATCCCAGTGCTGGGGAGGAGACAATAAGACTTCTCGGGCTTGCTGGCCAGCTTGTCTAGCCTACTTAGGAAGTTTCAGGCTAATGTGATCCTCTGCCTAAAAATAAAAATGAAAAATAAATATACCCATAGTTGTAGATTGCTTCTGAGAAACAGCACTCGAATTAGTCCTCTGCCCTTCACACACACACATGCATCCCGTTAATATATAGCCACACGATACACATCCACAGGCACCAAAGGAAGAAAAGAGGGGAGGAATGGAGGGAGGAGGGGAGGAGAGAAGAGAAGGAGGGAGGAGATGTGGTACATATACACAATAGAGTAGAATATTATTCAGCCATAAAGAAGAGCGGTCCTGGAGCCTGCAGGAGAATGGATGAAACAGCAACTCATTGTGCTAAGGGAAATGAGGTGGACTTAGAAAGACAGTATTGTGTTCTCTCTGTATGTTTTTTTTTTTAAGATAGGGAACTAGATGGGGAGCCGTTGAGAAAGAGGAATAGAAATGAGGGATAGGAGAGTGTAATGGAGGTGGGAAATGATTAAAGTAGGTGGTATGTATAGAAACGTGACAGGGAAATGCAGTGTTTTGAGTGATGTATACAGATAAACCTTCTTTAATTCCTAGAACAGAAAGAGAAACAAACAGAAAAAATTTTGCTCTTCAGTAGAGCTGGTATTCTTTGCACTCCAACAGTTGCTTCTGCATGCCACATCTTCAAAGAGGGTTTTTTTCATCCATGCATTGTTTTCAAGAAGAATGAGGCTAGGTTGAGTTTTCTGGTGTTGTCACCAGACTGAGGAAGTCAGTAGCTTTACACAAAACAGTTAGACCTTGTTGGATTAGCTACCACGGGTGTAATCTTCAAGGTGTGATGTTTTCACGTGCTTATTCTCATCATTGTTACTGGATTGGAGCACTTCTGTCTCTTCTAAGAACATGGCAGAATTTGACAAACCTCAGTTGGTGATTTCTGGCTCCTGCTTTGCCCGGTGTTTTACTCTCAGGAATTGTAGGGTCGTCTTGTTTTGTCAGTGAGCTCAATGAGTTTTATTTCAAAAGGCTAAACTCTCCATGCCCACTCACTGCCTGAGTTAAGAAAGCCACCAGGAGTTTCTGTGTTGACTTCACAGCTAGAAAGAACCAAGGGCAATGAAAAGCCTCCAGAAGTAGCCAGAGCACAGGGCCCTGAGATTCTGATTTATATACTTGTCTATCAAGCAGGAACTGATAGAGACCATGAGAGGCTGGTGAGATAGTAACTGACCGCTAGGATAGGCTTCATCTACCAAGCCTGAGAAGATAAGTAAAAAACACCTCAGCTGAATATCCTACATTGCCATCACTTGACACACATAACAAATACGTAAAGATCTATCTTTTTCTTCATGTCAATCAGCTAAATTTGAGTGTTTTTCTTGCCTACTCTCTGTGGGAAGAGGAAATCTCCAGAGTATGGACCATTCATTTTTCATGTTCCACTCAATCAGGAAAATTTTCCTTCACTTTCCTTCTGAGCTGTTTAGATGCTTGATATAGAGACATTGGCAGTCTCACAGATACAGTGCTGCTTGCATTTTTGGTTGTTACTGTCAAATATGCCCTCCATCGACAACTGTCTCTGACTAACTAGACTCACAAAATAACAAATATATTTCTTGATTTTGAATGCATTTCTTTGTTGTTGTGTGGATCCTTCAGGACTTGGAAATTAATATAAGTATGATGGAAAATGTATTGAATTATCTTCCTTTTCCAATGGGGATTCAGCCTGAAGGATAAACGTGTTTTATTACCTAGGCACATGGAAGAGAGATACAATAGCAAGCTTAAAAATCACTGACTTCCTTGAGAAATCCACCCCTTCCCAAGGTATGTTGGAAGGTATTGAATATACCGCATTGGTAAGGCGTGGGAAAACTCGGGGACATGGGTGTAACGTTGGGTACAAGGTCAGGAAGAAATGGAGAGTAAATGTTGTTTTGGGGGTCCCCCTTCAGCCACCAGTTCTTTAGCCATAAGGTCTACTGGAATTTGGCCGTGGAGTTTTATCTCTCCATTCTTCTTTCCAAATTGTGTCCTTTGAAATGGAAATATTTATCTGATCCCTACCCTCCCATAGAAGATTGGAAAGACATAACTTGCTTGCTTTCACAGGTCCACAGCTGGAAGAACTTTGCTTCAGAATAATCCTCACCCACATCCAACTGAAAACAGTGTTTTGATGAAATTTTGGACTTAAGCTTTAAACCTTGAGTAAGTTAAGATGTTGGAGGCTAAATTGACAACCACTTGCAGAAAGAAAAATTAGTTTTCTTCAAATGGAGTCTCACTGGGTATACAAACCACAATGAAGGCAGCCCCCATGCCCAGCGGTAGATGGCCAACTCAAAATGAACTCAAAGGTAGTTTTAGAGATATTTTTAAAGAAAATTTCCTTGTCTCCTGCTTACATACTACAGTTTTTGAATCTGCATTTTATGAGTTTTATTGTTTGTATGTATGTGTTTGTGCATGTGTGTGTATATGTGCATGTGTATAGGTGTGTGTGTGTGCTTCTTTGTTTTTTGTTTGTTTTTCTTTTATTTGCCTGTTTTCTAAAGAGAGCAAGAAAGAAGGGGTGGAGTTGTATGGGAGGGATCTGGAAGAATATTTGAGAGGGAAAACTGTGATCAGAATATATTGAATAGGGGCTGGAGAGATAGCTCAGAGGTTAAGAGTACTGGTTGCTCTTCCAGAGGTCCTGAGTTCAATTCCCAGCAACCACATGGTGGCTCACAACCATATAAAGTGAGATCTGGTGCCACCTTCTGGTCTGCAGGCACAACAATGTACACATAGTTAATAAATAAATCTTTAAAAAAAAGAATATAGTAAATAAAAATTTCTTTTAAATTAAAGGTATTTTAAAGGTTATTGGAACAAGAAAAATATATTTTGCATAGGAGGTGAGGAACAAATGTTCAACATGATTATCTGTCTTTCTGCTGAAACCCAACTGTCACTATGGTCATATTTGGAGGTGGAATCTCTGGGAGTGATAAGGTCAAGGAAGGTGGACACCCTTGTGAAATAGTTCATGCTGTTTGTAGAAGCAACCAGTTGAGAAATTCCTAAGCTCTTCTGGCACATGAAGACAGTGCAAGATAGCTATCTGTCCACAATCCTTGACAGATAACACAGCTCTTATCAAAAGGAATTAGGTAGTCTATTCAAAGCCAAATGTGAATGGCCATTACCCAGGACACAGATGCACATTTTCCAGAATGACATATTCCACCATGGGCATGGTTAGATAAAACTTCCAGAGTCAGCCAGGTGTGGTGGTGCACGCCTGTAATCCTAGCATTCAAGAAGGCAGAAGCAGGCAGATCTCGGTGAGTTCAAGGCCAGCCTGGTCTACAAAGTGAGTCCAGGACAGCAAAGGTTATCCAGAGAAACCCTGTCTCGAAAAACAAAAACAAAACAAGAAAAAATGGAAACAAAAAAGCTTACAGAGTCATAGCACAAAAGACAGCCACAAATCAATGTACTTGCCAAATGTATTAGTGGAGACAGCTGGTAGAGTGGTTTTAACAAAGCAGAGAAAACTGTCATAGGTTTCAGATGGCACCTGTTGACAATCTTGGCTTGAGTGGTAAAAGTTAGTGGTCTGCTAAGAATACATACCAAAGGTTTTACTGAAAGACAAAAGAATGTTAGGTTAGATACAGGAGGTGAATAAAAATGGCTTAAGAAAGAATAAAGATAGTACAAGCAGGATAGGGCCCTTGATCTTCAGACAACATTCTAATTCTCTACAGTCAAGAAATCAGTCAGTCTGTAGGTATGACCTTTCCAGGAAGTAGCACCTTACAGATATAAGTCTGCAAGTACCTTTGTCTTGAACATCTCAGCTTGTACAAAACACATTCTGATGCATTATAGTGGCCCAAATGGCCTGTAGAGATTAATCTTGATTTTTAGCCTGATTGATTGAGGAGTACCTAGGCTGATAAAACCCACTTCAGGTTGTGTTTGTTATAGTTAAGGTATTTTCAGAGATAAATCAGCCCTGGATAGGGGTTTCCCTACCACAGAGGCTGGGGACTAAACAGAATGAAGGATGGAAGAAAGCCAGCAAGCATAGACATTTCCAGGTCGTTCTCTGCTACCTGGATACCATGATGCAAGCTCCCTCCCAACATTTCCATCATTTGATGGCAAACTCTGAAACCATGACCCAAGTAAATATTCCTTCTTTAGAGGAATTTTAATCCAGCAAAGTGGCTGCTGCTTTGGCAAGGGATCACATCCAAAGACCTTCTAGGTCTATTGCAGACACACTCAGGATTACAGTATGATCTGGCTGGAATACAGACATACCCTTAGTGCACACCTTTACTTCCCAGTGAAGGTAAGGTTAGTTTATAGAAGGAAGAAGCCATGTTTGAAAGTGAAGAATCAGAAAAAGGCTTGAAAGAATGAGATAGGATACACCCAATTCTCACAAGAACAGGAAAGAAAAGAGAGGCTACCTAAGAGCAATGCAGGGAGAGGGAGGAAGGTTGTTTTTTTTTTTTTTTAACTGAGAGTTTCTTACCTGGACAGTTTTATAGAGACGAGTTGCAGAGAGAACAAGATGACACAGGTGAAGACAGAACAAGCCATAGAATTAGAAGGAGCCCGAAGATTAAAACATATTGCCAGAGCAATTCAGACAGAAGCCCAGAGAAACCAGTTTGGATCAGTCAGCTTGGAGAGGAGCTTAGGCTAGAACAGCTGAGTTGACCCAGCTAAGGAAGGTTCAGAAAGAGCTAGAATGGCTTGGGAATGGCTTTATCTCATCCCCTCATCTGAGGAAATAACAGCAACATTTGTATCCTTCTTTTAAGATCACTCTTGTAAAACTGATATCATGTTTCTCAACTCTGAATGTAACCACTGTGAACACCTGGTGTTAACTCACAAGATGCTAATCACCTTGTCTGCCTGCTCTTCTCGAGCCCCAACCCCTGTTCTCCAAGTTGCTTGACCTTTTGCTGTAATTCCCCTACTCTCACTGTTGATTAGCCTGCTGATAAACATGAGGCCCCTATGAAGTTCACCCACAGATCACCCGCAATTGATCATAGTCTCTCCTTCCAGAGCATGGACCAAAGAACAGAGGGATGTGGCCATTTGAAAGTGTGATTGTGGTGTCAGAGCAGGAGTCAGTTAAAAGAATACAATGAAAGCAAACCACAAACATATTCAGTTTAGAGTTATGAGCACAGAGAGCCAGGAGCATGCAGCAGCCAAAGACAAGACAATGGAGCAGACACACAGTCAAACACAGACCACACTATCTCTCTGCTGCTGCCAACTCTGTGCCTGAAGTCCTGAAACACCTCCGTGCTGTGAAGTCCTTCTGACCCTTATCACCACCCATGAGGCAGATGTTAGTGTTTGTATCTTTACTTTCGTGTCACTAAACTGATATGGGGACCTGTAGAGGAATTTTAATTCAAAACAAAGCTACTCTGGCAAGAGATCACATCCAAAGACCTTCTAGTTCTGTGTGACATGGCTGGATACAGACACACCTCTAATTCCAGCAGACAGAGACAAGTAGATCTCTGAGTTCTAGTCTATCAGCCAGTTGGGACTCAGTTGAGAGGCCATGAATTTGAGAAGACAGTTTTACCTGGAGAGTTTGGCAGAGACAGATTTGCAGAGAGGGAACATGCTAGACACAGGTGAAAACAGAATGATCCAGAGAATGAGAAGGAGCCAGAAGACTAGAACATATTGCCAAAGTTAGTATGAGACCAAGCAAAGAAGTTCAGTCAGAAGCTGAGAGAAGCCAGTTTCAATCAGTCAGATTGGAGAGGAGTTTGAGCCAGAAAAGCTGAGTTGAACCAGCCAGCCAGAGTTCGGGAAGAGATCAAAAGGGTAAGCTTATTTAGCAGTGAGTCACTGAGGCTGAAAACATTCTAGGCCTAGGTTAGACTGTGCAGAAGCTGGAGGCTTCCAGAACTAGGCCTGCATTTGCAGATGGAGCCAGTAAAGCCTTGGAGGTGACAATTACATCAGCTGAATAAAACGTTATTTCTACAGGGATCACTGCCTCAGCTTTTCCTGTCTGTCCATGCTGCACCTGCCAGTCCCTGGTAGTGTCTTCTCTTTATCCCACAAAAGTGTATTTTTTAAGAGTCCTAGTGGTACAATTAGTTTAGTGCCTTTTACTTATATGAAAGTATAGCTGCTATTGTTGTTGTTTTTAATGCAACACAAATGACTGTTTTAGGCTGGGGAATTATCTTAGTAGGAAATGTGTCAAAAGACCAAGTCCATCCCCAGTACCTATAAAAGACAAAAGAAAACAACAAAAATGAAAAAAACCAACCAACCAAAACCCTAGGCATGGATGTGTGTACCTCTAATCCTAGCACTACATGGGCAGATCCTGCACAAGTCCATCTAGCTTACTGGGAGACACAGACCCACAAAAAACCCTATCTAAAAAATAGAACCTTCCCCCCACACCAACCACAAAAACCAACCAGGTAGCCTACACAACTTACACAGATGACTCACACATATGTGCTCCTCCATTCTTACTCCTCACTAATGAATTTTGGGGGGAAATTGTACTGGAACCCAAGTTATTTCTCGAGTTCAGTTCTAATATTTTTCACAATCCTTTCTCTGAGTTAGTTTGCACTGAAAACCTTCCCAGGCGGAACCACAGTGGACAGTCATTAACAAAGACTGGGAACCTGGCTGAAAATTCAACTCTTTTGAGTCCGTGTCCCAAAGGGAGTGTAAAACAGAGGTGGAAAGAAGAGCAAAACAACTAGCTAAGCACAGAACAGCGCAGGCGCCAAAGCCCTAACCAATTAGGGTCACACCCCGATCATGATGAGGGAAGAGGCGCCGTGGCTGTGTGACGGTCAGACTGTGACACTGGAAGGGGCACCCGCTGAAGCACTGCTGAGGCTTTGAAGTCCGCTGGCCCTGGCTCAACAGAAAAGCAGCCCCAGGAACCAGCTCGCAACCAGCATGTCAACCACAGCACTCCGGACATCAGGAAGTTTGGAAGCACTGCGCTGGCGAGCCGTGTCCGTGTGGCCAGTGTGTCACACTTGAATTATCCCTCTGCCAAGTGAGAAACTGAGTCTGAAAAGGATTTTAGGCCCTGAGGGGTTCTGTGTGCACAGCACACACACACACACCCCTCAATTAACTGTGTGTCTGACAACTTTGGAAAAAATGATGAATGTCAAAAAAAAAAAATAGTCTTGAAGGGGAAACTGGAGCACAGGAAAATACGCCCAGGCTGCAGGCATCACGCTTATGGGTGCTGATGGTGCTGATGGTGAGAGTGTTCCGACCTCCCACCCCCTTCTGAGGCCCGGATCTGTGAGTACAGATCCCCCACAGGCAATATTGTGCTAATAAGGGGAAAAAAGACACTGGAGAGAGAAGCTACCAGTGCCTCTAAGATCCTTTTTAAATCCAGATGCCAAGCCCATCTCCCACTCTGTTGGAGGCTTTTTCTGAGCTGATGTTTCCTTGCCTGGTGTCTTTGAGCATGACTTCTTCCCAGAGGACTTTCAAAATTAACAAATCACGTGCCCTCTGCTGACTTCAGCCCCAGTACAAACCACAACCCATATACATTTTTTTAAATCTAGTTAAAGTGAATACTGAAGGTGCCCATAAAAGAGGAAATTGGG
>CM053754.1:46141133-46405694 GCA_028658305.1 Pachyuromys duprasi
CGGAGCTGGCGCCTGGAGTCCTTGGTGTGCGCTCAAAGCAGCCTATGTTTGCTACCCACTGGCACATAAGAAAAGACATGTCCTCTGCTTTGGCATTGCCTGCATGATACCACTTGGCAGCCCTTCAGGATTTTATGACAAATAGTAATGAATAATTAACTAATCATTTGAGCTGCTACCAAAAGCCTGAAGACAACAGCATTGCCTCAGCTCAGCACCACCCAGAGGGGCCGCAACAGTGCCCCTCCTCTCTAAAGGCTGGCCAAGATTCGAACTCTCTGATGCCTCCTGCCAGGCCTGCAGGAGACATATCAGTCTTCTTAGATTCTGCTTGTCACCAGGCTGTTCACACAAGAGGGACACAGATACAGCGAGTGTTTCTCCATTCTGCCACACTTCACTGTTAGGGATCAGAGTTTTGGGGGCCGATAAGCTCTGGAAGCCTCACTAAGTAGGCTTCCCCTTCTGAGAGTGGAGGGGACATTTGGCACTGTCTGGCGACATTTTGATCAGCACAGTTGGGAAATGGGAGTATCGTTGCTATTGGCAACTAGTGGGCAGAAGCTCAGAGAGATGCTGCTAAGCACCATGCAGCACACAGGACAGAGCTTGACAACAAAGAACCAGCCCGTCTGGGTGTCCACCCTGCCACAGAGTAAGGCTGTGCCTCTACCGAGCCCCATGTGACTCTACTGAGGCCAAAACCAAAGAAACTTGGGCTCCCTCGAGTGGTGAAAAACACTATGACAGCCAGGAAGCACCCCTAGCGGCAACAGACGTGTGTGTGTGTGTGTGTGTGTGTGTGTGTGTGTTTCAAATAAGTCATTTTATCCATCACAAAATGTGCTTCAGTTAATGATGACAATAATCTTGATGAATCATTAATGAGCCATTTTCTTCTCTCCATGTTGTTAATACCAGTGCAGGAGTCTTTGCATTGACACTAGATTTTCTTCTGATTAGTCAGAAATACATCCTTTCCGTTTAGAGGGATGCTTGAGCTTGAAGTGTGGTTCCTGTCTGTTCCCCCCTAAGTGGAAACACAAAAGCTCCTGTCATGTTCTCCTGTCTCTCTTTTGGGAAAAGACCACTGGTATGTCTCAAAGAGAGAGGGCACCGGGTAGGAGGCAGCTGTCTGTTCCATTTCTGCTTTCAAATTCATAAGGCCATTCCGTACCTTTCTCTCCACATGTCCACTTCTATCATTAGGCTTGAGAGAAAAGTTTCTTTTTCTGACTTAAGGACCTGCCTGCCTAGGTCTAGCTAAGATTGTAGAACATTTTGTTGTACTTCTCTTCAGCAAGCCAGCCCACTTTCTCCTCAGGAAGCTGACTTCATTCAACTTTTGATCCAGAATAAGGAAATGTCTGAATCGTCTTATGGGAATCATCCTTGGTATTAGATTAGAACCAGGAATGGTGACAGGGTTACAGTGAGACCCACAGATGAAGATGGGGTCAGCTCTGTAAGTTAGTAGCCTTGGGTGAATCTCACAGGCTGAAGCCAACCCCAGCGGGACTTTATTTCTTCCAGAAGAAAAAAAAAACATCCTTTTTCTTTTCCCAGAGTCTACAGCCCTCCTCTTCCCTTCTGTCATGTTTAAAGCCAGTGACATCAATCTCTCTCTGGGCATTATTCAGTAGTCATCGTTCTCTCTTAGATTTTTTTTAATCTTTTAGTGATTATACCCATAAACATCTTGATGGATCTTCTATGTAGTCCTGGGTTGTTGCAGTTTTTCTTTCTATCATTGTAAGCTGCTTTGAATTTCAATTATTATTGTAGTTTTCACACCTATTGGTTTTGTAGAAACGGTATTGGTATCTGAGTATTCATTCACTGGGGACTCCCAGTCCTAGTGGTCAAGAATGTCTCACTTTTATGGACCAGAAATATCTCTCAATTAAAAATGCTAAGAATCAAGACCTATAAACCTCCTAGACCAACCGCTCTCCCATGGTTACTCCACTCCGGAGGAATTCAGCGGTTTGCTGAGTGGAGTGCAGGCTTACCCACTAGAAACCAAAGGGCACGTTGCTGTTGCAAGCTGAAGCACTGGCTGTATAGAAATTTTAACCAATTTAACGACAAATAAATAACATTTATATTCTGATAACCATGGCAGCATTCACCCAGGTGTCCTAGCCATTCCCAATCACTTTCCTTTGTCTTTTGTGTTCTTTTGGAAATGACTCTAAAGACCCAGAAGAAATAATTCAGAAGATACAGTCATGTGACTCACTTAGGCCCTGGTCTCCCCTTGCTGTTGCTACCCCCAGGATAGCAGTGGACTATTCTGAAAGTCATCCTGATGTCTTGAGTCATGTCTTTGCGTCATTCGGTACTTTCCATCCCGGCGGCCCTCCAGCACTCACTCAAGATCTGACCATGACTGCAACAGCCAGTGTCTTGCAGGCTGCTTGGGATCACAATAATGATCTGTTAGTGAAATGGGTGAGTTATAGAAAAACTGTGCTTCCCCAAGGAAGCAAACCTGATGACCTACAAGGACTCCTGCCTGCTGCTACTGAAGGCTTGACCATGGCCAAGAAAATCATAGCGCTGTATTTGGGAAGTCCATTCATTGGCAAGGCCAACCCTGTTGCCAAATCCTGCTTGTTTCTTTTGAATTATTTCTTTTCAGCATCCACGTCTCTCCTCCAGTGTGACCTCATTGATGGAGTTCAACAGATTAATTTATTTATGGTTTCTTTGCTCTTTACAGTTCCCTAGAGGAAATCACAGTCTATTGAGAAGTTGGGAGAGTGAAGTCCCAGTTACCAAACAAGGAAGTGGGAATCAGCCAGAGATTGAGTTGTGTAGTGTGTCACAGGACATGGAGAAGGTTAGGCTTATCCTGCTTTGGGGGTCAAGGAGACATGCTTTTTAGTCACTGAGGATACAGAGATAAAAGGAGAGAGAAGGTAAGATCCTTAAGCCAAAGGAACCCAGGAAAACAAACAGGCTAAGGTAAAGGTCTACAGTGGAGACCAGTTCTTAAAGATGATACTGAATTCAGGATTAATGGAACAAGATAGTAATGGGAATGGGAAATGAAGCTGGAGTTGCACAGTGAGGCCAGGTCAATGACAGCCCATATAGTTTATATTAAGGAAACTGAGGCTTGTTACTCTGAGATAGCGGAGAGCAATGAGAAGATCTACAGAAGGAAGATTTGTGTTCTAGAAAGCTCCATCTAACTGTCGTGCTGGAAATGAATTATCTTAATACTCACTTATTTAAATGTAATTATTATAATTACATATAATAATATGATAACTTCACAAAACATTTTAGTTATTTTTATGTCAGGTTTGAGATTTTATGTCTGTGTTTTCCTGTTTTCAAGATAGGCGTATGAGTCTCTGCAGTAGGCCTAATCCTCCTTCAACGAGTGTTGACATCAACTGGTTTTAGCCGAATTAACATATTAACTTTGTGAACAAGGAACATATGAAGAGGAATCAAAATTCAAGCAGTTAGAGAAGATACAGCGCAGGGTGTCACACCCGCTCGTTTCTCTAGGCAACCAGTTCCTCTTCTCAAAACCACCAGCCTTCAGCACAAGTTTGACGCTTGCAGAATGTGCGTTCATGTGCTCTTTATTGGCCTTTTGAAAGTCAGCTGTCCTTTCCCCTGTTCTCTTTCCACATGTCTTTGGCACCGACGTCTTTCGGTGTCCGCCTTTCCAAGCTTCTCACTCACTGCTGTGACTGTGTAGCATGTAGTTATGGACCGGCCTCATAATTCGCGTGGGCCTTCTCCCAATAACGGGCATTCGGATCACTCCCCGTCTTTTGATTTGGCAAGCAGTTATGCAATTAACAATGATGCCATTGTCATTTCTCACATGAGCAGGAGCATCTGTAGGATAAATCCTTCAGAATGGGATGGCTGGAGCAGAATATACTTTTCAGTAATTTTGATTGATAAAGCCGAAGTGGCCTTCATTGAACTTGTACACCATAAGGAATGTATGAGTTTGTCAACGCAATATGTTCTTAGACTCTTGGACTTCTGCAGCTTAATTGGGGGGTGGGGATCAACATTACCTCACTCTAATTTTAGTTTGCATCTGTGTATTCCAAGCAAGAATGAGCATCCCTCTGTCTAGCCGACTGTCTTGACATTTGAACTCTGTTCTTATTCCATTTTTGCCTTACTAATAGGTTATTAATGAAAGACCTAAGTTGTCTTTTAAGGGCATTTATAGAAGTTCTTGAGATATTTAAAATATTAATCATGTCTATATGTGCATTGAAAACATTTTTTGAGTTTGTAATTTACCTTCATGTTTGATTTTTTTGAAAGACTGTTTTACATTTAAAAAAAAATCTTGTGTGTGTGTGTGTGTGTGTGTGTGCGCGCGCGCGCGCGCGCGTGCGTAATTGGGCCCAGCATGGCAGCCATGCAGAGGTCAGAGCACAGTTTGTAGATGCTGGTCCTCTCCTTCCACATTGTACATGCCAGGGGTCAGGTTTGCAGGCTTGGTTACAGGTGCTTTACCCACAGGCTCTCTCTCCTTATCTGCTTTAAACTTTGTTTTGTTTTTATGTATCTATAAATATGAATATGTAGGATGTTTGTAAACATGCATGCTTATTTTTATTTTTGTATTTTTAAACTTTTTTATGGTAATTTGTGAAAAGGTTTATTTTTAAGTGGTTGAATTTAGGCTTTTGGATTCTGTTACAGTTTAAAAATCCTTTCTATGAACATGGTTGAGCCAATGACCTTGTTGTATGGTGGAGCATTTTTCAGGTGTATGCCCAGGAATGGTATAGCTGGGTCTTGAGGCATGAATAATCCTGGTTTTCTAAGAAAGCACCAGATTGATTTCCAAACTGTACAAGTTTGCACTCTCACCAGCAATGGAGGAGGGTTCCCCTTTCTTCACATCCTCTCCAGCATGTGCTGTCACTTGAGTTTTTGATTTTGGCCATTCTGATGGGTGTAAGGTAGAATCTCAGAGTCATTTTGATTTGCATTTACCTGAAGACTTAGCTTAATAGCCAGAAACTAGAAACAATCTAGCTGTCCCTCAACTGAAGAATGGATAAAGAAACTGTGGTACATCTACATAATGGAACTGTAACTTAGCCATTAAAAACAAGGGAATCATGAAATTTGCAGGCAAATAGATGGAACTAGAAAATATCATCCTGAGTGAGGTAATACAGACTCAGAAAGACACACATGGTATATACTCATTTATAAGCTGCTTTTAGTCATATAGTACAAGATAGACATACTACAATGCACAGACCCCAAGAAGATAAGTCTGATGGGCATCTTAGACTTCATGTTGGCCCACTAGTTGGAGAAGTGGGGGATATCTCTGACATGGACTATGTTGCCTGCTTTTTGATCATTTCTCCTCTCAGGGGAGGAAGACAAACTCAGTCCTCAGATGAATACATGAGCTGAAGTGTCTGGGCAGGGGCCCCCTATTCTGAGAAATAGGGGAGAGGGGACAAGGGAGGAGCTGGGGCTGGGAGGAGAGGAGGGAGGGGTCTATTACTGAGATGTAAATTGAACTAATTAAAAATAAAACGTCTTTTCTAATTCAAGATTAAAAAAATCATTACATCCACAATGTAGCAACATTCTATCATCAGTATTTTACAGTTTTTAATCCATAGACATGATCACATGGTTAGATCTAGTATACTTACAGGTAAACTTGGTATTTTTTCAGCTGCAAGATGTGAAGTCAAGTCCAATGTAATGATTTGCAAAGGGGCGTAAAGAGAGGAGTCAGTGGCTAAGAACACTTGCTGCTTTTGCGAATGACTTGGATTCAGTTCCCAACAACAACATGGCAATTCACAACAAACTGTGACTCCAGTTCCGGATGATCTGACATCCTCTGGCCACCAGAGGCAACTGCATACATACTGTATACATGCATACACTCGGGCTCATGATAGGTAAACATTTTGTAGGTGCCTGGATGGTTGATTCTTCTCTTTCCCATGACTATTTTGCCCACTCTGATCCTACCCTTGTAACAGCTTCCGATTTTCAAAGTTCACTGTTCTGCTTGCCCATTCTATCTGTTGTTCTTTCTGTCCTCTATCTAACCTTACCCTTTCCTTCCATCTCTTGTTCTATGCTAGGAATAAAAGCCAATGTCTTGCACATCCTGGACAGGCACTCGATCACTGAACCCTGCTCCTAACACACACACACACACACACACACACACACACACACCATTTTTATAAAGGCACATTTTCTAAGCTGGTTTCTTCACTGCTTGGAAGTTCTTTTTGTCCTGAGTGTCTTCAACCATTCGACTAGTCAGCCTCATGTATCCTCCCCATTTACTCCTATCCCTGAATGTCTCTAATCTACACGTTGTCTTTCCCTTCATCTCTCTTCAGAAATCTGCCATTTCCTCCCCTGCAAACAAACGGCCTTGTTGATAAACCCTTGAGGAATCGTGTCCACCCAGCCAGATCCTCATGGGAATCTCTTATCAGCCTGTCATCAGGACATTCCACGTATCTCTCGATTCCATGAAATCACAGCTTCATTCTCCATGGTAAACACTGAATTATTCATGACTTTTATTACTCCACACATATTTAACCTGAGTGACTTAGGCTTCAAAGTAGATAATTAAACATTTAATTACATCACATTAAGCCCCAGATCTTTGTGGCTGACATCATGACGCACACAGGTTTGTATTCCCCTGGACCTGGGCATACGTTGAATTCTTGTCTATCTGCATCATGCATTTGTATCTACTGATTGGTCCATCCTCAAATGTGTACTGTAGGCCTGTGTGCCCCAGGTACTGAGAATCATCAGACATTTCTACCAAACAAAGCTATACTTAACTGTCAATAACTAAGGGTTGCTTGTAATACGTGTCCATTCTCACTCAGCTCTATCTGTGTGCCACTATCTCTCATCAGGACCCATTACCTTCCTGGAGAGAGGATCAGCCCTGTCAGCCTGTCTAGGACATGCTGGGCTCAGGGTACAGGGAGAACAGAACTAACACACTTACGCTTGGTGGATTACCTACATGCAAAATCAACAACACAATTTCAGAGATTCAGTATTCCATACATTCTTGTTATCATGATTTCCCATGTGACATGTCAGAGGTGAGCTCAGCTACACATTATGATAACAGATTTCATGGTTTGGGTGATACCTTTGTACAGATGGCAACATATGCCTTGCTATTTGCAACCTGGCTACAGATGTCTCATAGAAGTCTTGATATGTATTTTTAGCTATATATTTGCACAATGTGTATAATATATGTTGTATATCTTCTTTGATCTGAAAACAACAGCGTTTTCAAAAGAAGTAATTCTACATCCAGGGAATGGTTTAATCCCTTCAGGTGGGAATGTACCTTTGTCTCAGGCATGTAATTATTAGAGAATTTCCAGGTCCCTGAGATGATATTACTCTCGATTATTTACTGAGAAATAAATGAGTAAACTAATAATGGCGCTGGGGCCTTAGTCCTGCCTTCTTAACGGATGCTTTAGAAGACAGCTTTTGTAATCCCGTCTCCCTACCATATGTCTCTGTTGACATTAAAGTGCTTAGTTCCAAATGAGTTGGCTTCATTCAAGCATCTTAATTCAAGAGCGGATGATTAGATCTCAAGCTAAAAACCTATTAGGATGGAAGTACTTGTATTTTTGAAAGGTATTAAGAGAATACCCGAGTGTGGCTGCCGATAAGTCTTCCCAACTCATAGTAGGCTGACAAAAAGTAATCTCATTTGATCCTCAAATGAATGTCAGACTAACTCCTGGTTCAAATTAAGCACAGATCAAAAAATTTACCCAGGGTTTGTTACACAACTCACACACTAAGCAGACTCAAGTTTTACCCCTTGCTAGCACTCATTTTGGTGTTTCTGTCTCCAAGCAGGTGAAGTCTGAGGGGAAGCAAGTATCTTTTACATGTTAAAAGAAAGAATAGTCTCAAGATTCTGAGATGAGAGCAGGAGCCCACCTCCACAGGACCCATACTATGAACATCAGTTGGAGAGATGATGGCAGGCTTGTGTGATGACCTCAGGGAGGAACCCTACGATGCAAAGCAAGCCATATGAGTAGAAATGGACAAACCACATCACACATATTTCCAACCCCTTGAGAAAGCTTGGGCTGGTGGGAATAAAACCCAGTGCTACAATTTTTTTCTGCTTTTATTTAACCCCATGTGTGGTCCTAACTAATGGGATCCACTCCTTTCTCCTTCCTCTTCTCCTCCCCTCTTCTCCTCCCCTCTTCTCCTCCCCTCTTCTCCTCCCCTCTTCCAGCTAATTTGCTTTAGTCCTGGTGTAATCCTGTCATCAGCAGGGCACAGGGATCTTCATATAGGGAACGTGAAAATCATTTGATAACCATCTGCCTAATGTTTTGGCAGATATTTGTTTAGCTATGAGACTACCGCCACGTTGGGATGCCTCATCAGGACTAGACATTTCTACTAGGGAATGGGGAAAATATAAAGTTGCAGGATTGAGAGTTCCTAATTACATTTTGACAGGTGACCTGACAAGCTCTAACTATACGACTCATGAAGAAAGAAAGACAAGATTAATCTATCATTATATGATTTCAAAGGCACCTGTTAGTTTCGTCCCCTGCCTTCTCCCCCTTCCCTTGCCTCTTCTATTTCTTCCTCCCTTGCTTCTCTACCTCCTCCTCACTTTCTTTTATTATCTCCATCCTTTTTCATTTTTACATGAAAATATTATGGAGATAATGACCCTGAAAGGATGAGTTTTGATTAAAGTGTCTCAAGATTTTTAGTAGTGCAAACCTCCATCTGTATAATCCCTGGCTGTTTTTCTTCTGATTTCCAGCATTCTTGACAGCTACTTTATTGCTTCTTAGAAATATTGTTAACTAAGAATGAAGAAGAAGGAAAGGAAAGAATGTTTTATAAGAACTGGAATGAGCCAGGCAGACTGACACAGACCTATAACTGCAGCTCCGGGAAGGTAGAGGCACAAGTATGAGGTCGGCCTGATCTAGGACCACGTCTTGTACTTTAACTTAAATGAAGCATTAAAACAGCCTTGAATGAGGGGAAGCTGTTGCAGGTATTCAGACTCACTCTAGAACAGAGGTTCTCAACATGTGGGTTGCGACCCCTCAGGGGTTGAATGACCCTTTCACAGGGGTAGCATATCACATACCCTGCATATCAGATATTTACATTATAATCATAACAGTAGCAAACTTAGAGTTATGAAGTAACAACAAAAATAATTTTATGGTTAGGAACTGTATTAAAGGGTCGCAGCACTAAAGGTTGAGAAGCACTCATATAGAATGCTGTGATTCTGTTATGGCTGGTATTTGGAGACTGGCTATATATGTCATTAAAATTAAAAATTGCAGTTAATTTGTTTTAGGCTGACATGGTATTGTGTTGTTTTTAATGACTTACCTTTTCCATATACTTATGTTTAAAATCTTTATCTTTTAGCAGTATATACTAACTTGGCTAAGTTACCACTGAAGCTGGGCAAGGACATACAAGGGACCAATACACTTGCTATTTTGTATAAGATAAAATGCTTTATCATAAAATTTAAAAGGAGAAAAATTATTATAGTGTGCCATATTTACAAAGATGTAATAAATAATTTAATAAGCAATTACCTATCCACTAGCCGGCTAAAGATTTAAAACACATCAAGGTATCTGAAAAAAACAAGTCAAAACAAAACAGCTTTATACTTTTTTTGGCCTCAATTATCTAGCTGTTTGTGGGGTCCCACTGGGAGAGGGGCTGCTGGTGTAAACTCATTAAAATGAGTAACACCTCACATGTTCATCCAGCTGGCCAGACTGGACCTGGCTTCAGGCTTCACTGCGTTGCCATGGAGCTAGCTAAGGCTTGAGAATCAAAAACACCTGGGCTAAAGTCCCTGCCTTAAACACAGTTGTGCCGCCATCAGTAACATGCCAAACCTCAAGTCCCATGTCCTCATCCATAAAAATATGATCAGTGACATCAACCTTGAAAATGCAGTTGAAGCATTACAAACAATGTCTGTAAATTGCAGAGCCATCTCCCCCAAAAAGAAAACTGTTTCAACTGAGGTTTTAATACACACCACCACCTAAACAATAAGCAAAGACCCAACAGCCAGTTGATGAAACAAAGCCCAGTCTGCTGCTTGTTTCAGGAAAGAGAATCATCTGCAAAATGTCTGAGGGGCACTGAGGGCTTGGAGGACAAGGTCAGGACAGGGATAAGACTGGAGGGAGGGGGTCTGAGTTCAGGTGTGTCTTTAGGTTGGAACCAGGGAAAGTTTACTCTGTTATAAAGATTGGGTAGATGCAGAAGGGGCAGAGTTTCAAAGTAAAGAGTAAAGTGAGTTTCAAAATAAAAGGCAACATCTCTGTACCTATCAGTCATCCCAAGAAGGGACAGTGAATGGAAAAACAATGAATGCATTTTAGGGAAGTTTTTTTTAATTAAAATAAAATTATGTCATTTCTTTCTCCCCTTTCCTTTCTCCAGTCCCTCCTGATTACTCTTCTTGCTCCCTCTCAAAATCATTACTTTTCCTTTAGTTGTTATTGCTATATAAATATAAATGCCTAAATATATTAGTGTAAACTGCATAGTCTTCCTTGGTGTTAGTTGTGTGTATGTGATTTTAGAGCTGACCACTTGGTGCTGGATAACTAATTAGGAGGCTCATCTCTGGGGAGGACTATTGCTCAAGAGCGCAGCATTCCTTAGTTGCATTGTTCTTTGACTAATGATGGGCCCTGTGACTTTTCCGTTTCTGTGCCAGCATATCTGTTGGTGTTGGTCATGTTTAGGTCCTGTTCAGGCAGCCATGTTGTTGAGGTGTTAGAGGTGAAGCTTCCCCTTCATTCTTAGAAGACACAATTTCACAGCAGATCTCGGTCCTCTGGCTCTGATAGTCTTTCTGCCCCTTCTTCAGATACGTCATTTGAGCCGTAAGTGCAAGAGTTGTGTTTGAGGTAAGCACCTAGGGTTATGCACAATGAGGGGAGTTCTTGAAATAACCAATACTCTACTTACTTTTCAGCTTTAGTTTCCTGGGCAGGAGTTTCATAGGAAAGTCAAGTTCAGCCTTGTTCATGTAAACATAACAGTGATAAACTGCATGGCTAGACAGGTTTTCTTTTCATATGGTGGGCTTTACAAAACACTTTTATTTCTTTTTTTAACTTTCACTTTCCAGCTCCAGTATGAACTGGGATTATGTAAGAATGCATTTCCACCAGAGTTAACGTGCTTCATTATTGCCTTTCTCTCTCACGTTCTCTATACTTTTTACCTTCTCACATGGCCATTTCATAGCATCTTTATAATGCCATTGTGGTCACTTGGAAGATTTCAGTCTTGACACCCATGTTTCAGATCAACTAAAGCAGAACGCCTAGAGTGAGACAAGTAAGTCTAAGCTATCCCAGGAATCCCCATGTGTATACAGCATTGAAAACCACTGCTTGAAGCAAAGCTAGAGAAATAAAGCCATGGTGAAGAAAGAATAAGACTGTGGGTAGACCTTGATAGTGATTTCTAACTGCTGAAAGCTAGAGGGACTTTCTAAAGCTGCTGAATTTGCTACAAATATTAACAATGACCCACATGTTATATGCAAACATCTGCCCTTGAAACTCTGGATTGAAGTCCATCAAATTTCTCAGGGACTTGAAGTTTCATGGTAGCCACCTTTTATTACCTAGTCAACCAATTCCCTCTTCTTTACTGGAAGCCCACACAGTCATTCCTGTATTGGGCTTTAGCACTGACCCTAACAGGAAGCAGCTTTCTTTCTATAATTGGCACACATGTCTCTTCCCTACTTCTGTGAATGTTGCTAACTTTTCTGGAGGTTGGAGAAGCTCCACAAGCCTAAGACCTTGAAGTAGAATATTAAATAACAGATACTGATGGTGTGGGAAGGTCTTTGGCCACCTCATCTGTTTATAATTAACCATACCTCCCTACTTTTATGCTTCCACTCTGCCTTTTTGACTTTCCTCTAGAGAGAATGAAGTTCTTTCTATGTCTTCTGTAAAGCATGCCATTCATTTTCATCTGAATCCCCGCATTCAGCTTTAAGATTTTCTTACAGACTCATAAAGACCTTTGAGAATTAATCATATCTTTCAGAAAGCTCCTTCACATCTGGACTAGGTCCTTTAAGATAATGAGAGCACAGTTTGAGATCAGGGATGGAGATAACTCCAGAAGATCTTTTATTGTACAGGATTGTTTTAGCTATTTTGGGTTTTTTTTTCATATGAATTTGAGAATTGTTCTTTCAAGGTCTGTAAAGAATTGTGTTGGAATTCTTTTGTTAGGATGGCTATTTTTACTATGTTAATCCTACCAATCCATAGGCATGGGAGATCTTTCTATCTTCTGATATCGTCTTCAATTCCTTTCTTCAGAGACTTGAGGTTTTTGTTGTTGTTGTTGTTTTGATACCAGTCTTTTACTTGCTTGGTTAGAGTTACACCAAAATATTTTATGTTTTTTGTGGCTGTTGTGAAGGGTGTTTCCCTAATTTCTTTCTTAGCCAGTTTACCTTTTGTATACAGGAGGGCTACTGATTTTTTTTAGAGTTAATTTTGTATCTAGTCACTTTACTGAGGTGTTTATCAGCTGTAGAAGTTTCCTGGTAGATTTTTTTGGGATCACTCATGTATACTATCATATCATCTGTAAATAGTGATACTTTGACTTCTTCCTTTCCAATTTGTGTTCCCTTGATCTCCTTTAGTTGTTTTATTGCCCTAGCTAGGACTTCAAGTACTATGTTGAATAGCTACTACTCAGCTATGAAAAACAAGGAAGTCATGAATTTTGCAGGCAAATGGATGAAACTAGAAAAGACCATCCTGAATGAGATTACCCAGAAGCAGAAAGACATAGAAGGTATGTACTCACATATTAAGCAGATATTAGACATATAATGCAGGATAACCATACTAAAATCTACAGACCTAAAGAAGGTAAATAACGAGGACTCTAGGAAGGATGCTTAATTATCAATCAGAAGGGAAAATAGGATAGACACCAGAAGCAGTGGAAGGTAGGGAATGTCCAGGAGCCTATCATAAATGTTGTCTGAAAGTCTCCACCTAACATGTGATCAAAGTAGATGCTGAGACTCACAACCAAACTTTGGGCAGAGCACAGGGAGTCTTATGGAAGAAGAGGGGAAGAATGAAAAGCCTAGAAGAGACAGGGGCTCTCCAACGAGACTAGCAAAGCCAACAAATCTGGATCCAGGGAGGCCTGCAGAGAGTGATGCACCAACCAAGGACCATGCATGGAGAAGAACCAGACCCCCTACTCAATGCAGCCCATAGGCAGCTCAGTCTCCATATGGGTTCCCTAATAAGGGGAGCAGGGACTGTCTCTGACATGAACTCTCTTGCCTGCTTTTTGATCACTTCCCTCCAGCAGGGCGGCCAGGCCACAGAGGAAGAGGATCCAGGCAGTCTTTTCTTCCTGATCTCTTTTTGTGAGCAATTAAATCAGTTCAGACATTAATTAACATATTTTCAGTTTCTTGATTCAGTTAGTTTTACCCCTTTATCTCACCATGGTAGGTACTGAAAGGCACATACACTAAATGATGAAGAATCATCATAGTTGAGGCCATAAGACAGACATATGTCACACAACTGAGCTATAATACAGGAAAGGAATTGTGTCCAAAGAACTTGGTCTCCAAGCCTGGTTTAGCACAAACATTGGTCTGCTATGGTTCTTGTTCTCAAAAAGTATGATATTTGCAAAAATAATCAGACTTTTTCACTCCAATTTATTCCCATTTATGAGTACACTTGTGATGCGTGTGTATGTGCATGTTTCTTGACTAGATATTCTCCAGATTTCACTGTTCAGAAGGTGAGAACAGCATTTGTTACATAACTGACTACTTCCCCTTCCTGGATGAGCCTTCCTTCTGTGCACACTTAGAACTCAAATCTAAAATCCATCTTAAACCCATGGATGAAAGGAGAGAGTGTTAGCCCACAAAATGAGGCGACTGTTCTATCAGATGAATGTGAACTCCCACTTTTACAAATTCCATGGTATTGGGAATATTTTTAAAAACCTCAGATGACACCAAAAACAGGAGGCCAAAAGCCTACGTGTCAAAGAGTTGTACAAATGGCTTAATGTGAACCTGGAATAATCTTGTCATTTCTCCTTATTCCCATCCTCAACCAAGGGCTGTAAAGAAAATTTACAGTGTTTAACCTTGACACTGAGTGAAGGTAAGAAAACTATAAATTACCACTAAGAATGTGTATCTCCAGTTATCTCAGATTTACTGCCTGAATCCACATTCCCTGAGTAGCTTGAAAAACCTCAAGCCAAGAATTTAATCGAGAGTGACCTCTTGAATAGTTGTACCACCTGATGATTGGTACAAACAAACGCATATCCTTCATAAAGAACATATCTCTCTGACAGACCCTAAATAATCCTCATGGGTAAGATTCCAAGAATATGGAGCATCCAACAATAAAAATCAACTAAATACACCAGGAAGTAAGTCACAGTGAGCAATAACTTAAACACAGCAGACACAGGCCCATAAGGACTTCAGATCATGGCAGTTTCAGACAGAATACTTTTTAAGGTATGCATAATATATTTCAAGAGATATATTATGGACTTGAAAACATGTGGAAGAAATAATGAACTATGAAATAGCAGAGCATACTTTTACAGAACTAAATTGAATTCCTGCAAATGCTGTATAACATTCCTTAGCATGTGCATAACCGTGCACACACACACAAACACACACACGTGTACACACACACAAACACACACTATCTGCCTTACTTAGGTATAATAATGGCATGTTGATTCTGCTACACACACAGGTAGACATTCTAACCAGTTAGAGATGTGAACTAAGATACTTTCAGGTGGAATTTCACTTCATTTGAAATTATAGGCTCTCAAAGATTTGCTTTAAAATTCTCTTAAAATTGAAAGTATGTAGTTTTTAAAAGTTGAAGTGATAATTGTTAATATTGTGTAATTGCATATGACAATATTCTTCTATTTACTCTTGCTTATGCATAGTTTTTAGGTAATCATAAGTTTATTTGAGGGCAGAAAGTGTATTTACCTAGCTAGCTTTGCCAAAGCTATTGAACTGTTTATTAAAGCAAATCTTTAAAATATAATTTAAAAATACATAATTATCTTAAGTATTTTCATATCATTTGACTGTACATGTGATATACATACAAATTTTCATAGGCTAACACAAACTATAACTGAATGTTATAAAGGAAGAGATGAAATGGGTAGGCTTAGTAGAAGAGATCTACTTTAAAAAAAAACGGGAAACAACAGGAAAACAAAACAATAGTGATCACTAATGAAAACGGAGATGCAGTGGGCTTGATTAGACTGCAAAACAGGTTTCCAGAGTCCCAGAAGGGCAAGGGAAGGAAAGTTAAGCACAGACAGAATCTGAAGGGCTAGTGACTGAGAACTTCCAGAACTGAGGAAACATACCAATTCAAGTTCAAGGCCATAGTAAGCCAGCAAAATGGCCTAGCAGGTAAGATCACTTGTGTTCAGTCCCTGAAACCCACAGTAGAAGGAGGGACCAACTCTTGAAACTTGTCCTCTGACTTCCACACAGGCACTGTGGTCTGAGTGTGCCTGCATTCATAAGTAGACACACACACACACTTTCTCTCTCACACATACTATACACACATACTATAATAAACAACAAAAATTAAATGTTAAGTAAGTAAGAGACTTTATTAATTCCAAATAGTCTAATTAAGATAAAATTCAGTCTGGCACAATACAGTAAAACTAAAAACAGGAGGAAAATACAGCACATAAACCAAACAACCAAAACCAAGATGAAGAAATAGCTTTGCAAAGAGCCAGGAAGGCAAGCCCCACTCCTCAGCAAAGTAACTATTTGAGAGGATGTTTGTGTGTTCGTTTGTTTTTCATTATGTACGGATGTGTGTCTAGGTGTGGTCATGTGCCCATGAGCACGGTTGCCTTCAGAGGCCAGAAGAGGGAGCAAGCTCTCCCCTAGTTGGAATTACAGGCAATTGTGAGCTGCCTGGCATGGGTGTGGAAACCAAATTCTGCAAAAGCAGAAGGTGTTCTTAATACCGAGCGATCTCTCCACCCTGAGAGCACCTTTCTTAGCAACAATGCTGGATGAGAGCCAGACAGTTCCAGACTGTTGAAGGAAAGTGGCCTGGAATGCAAGTCCTCTGGAAAATGTACCTGGAAATGGAAGACAGAATGTCCACATTTCCAGACTACATGAAAGTTGTTAGTTTGCTGCAAGCAAAGCCTCTAATGGTAGTTCTGAAAAAATTATCTTTAGACATCAAAAGAGTGCTGCAAATCAAGCTTCTGAGATGTGATAGAAATGGAATGAAACAGAAATAAGCACTGGCTACTAAACTACACACAGGTCAGGTCAACCTTATTCAGGAATGCAAGAAAACACACACATTTTCAGAAAGCTAAATGAGCAGAGCTCCTAAAATGCAACACTAATAGCCAAGTTGGTTTTACTTCAGGGACACACAGTTGACATTTGAAAGCCAGTGCCTGAATTAACAGATAAAAAGAGAAAATAATCACATGATTATCTCTAGAATTCCAAAAAGAGTTATTGTAAAGAGTAATCTCTATTTCATCATTTAAATTCTAAAAAGGTCAAATTTTCCTGTGCCAATTAATAATAGAAACTTCTTAACTTGCCACTCTATCTATAAAAATTTAGAGTGGTATGTTTGGCAGATAAAAATGTTGAGTATTCCTTTAAAATCATTTATCATAATCATCCTGTGTGTTCACATGCATGCTGTGTTAGGAGGGGTAGTGTTTGTGTATGTGCTCTGAGGTCAGAGAACAGCTCTATGCCCCTTTGTAGATTCTGGGGACTGCTCAGTTCAGCCGGCTCTGCAAAGAGCCTTTACCCACCAACTACTTTTCCAGACCGAACATTCCTTTTAAATAATCAAAAGACAAGAATGTCTGAGATTCCTATTTTATTCTAGATTGCTCTAATGATCTAAGCTAGGATAACAAACAAAGAAAAATAAAACAGAAAAACAAAGATCATAATTATCATTTTAAGTGCCATTGTTTGTAGATGATACAAAGCATAGAAACAGAAAAATCCCAAAACATAAATGAGTTGATTAATAGAATTGTTGAGATGGTTTGGCAATACTGTCAGATTAAAGCTAACAGAAAAGAAATTAACTACAGAACTGGATATGGTGGCACATGCTTTTAATCCCAGCACTTGGGAGGCAGAGATAGGTGGCTTTCTATGAGTTCCAGGACAGGCAAGGCTATGTAGAGAGCACCTACTTCCAGACAAACAAACAAACGAACATACATACATGTATGCTATAATTCTATATGCCAGTGTTTTAGTTAGCTTCTTATTGTGGTGATAAAACACTGTGACCAAAAACAACTTGATAAGAAAAAGATTTGGCTTCCACATTACAAACATGATCCAGCATGAAGGGAACTTAGGGCAGGCCCTGGAGGTAGGAGCTGAAACATAGACCACAGAGAGACACTGTTTACTCGGTTGCCCCCAGAGTGTTCCTTGAAGCTTCCTCAGCCTGCCCAGGGTGGACAACCTGCACAGTTGTTGGGAAACCCTCCTGTTAAGGTCTAAGTCTGGCATTACCTGACTGGATTCCCTTTTTGTCAATGGGGTTCCCTCTTCTCTGCTTTATCTAGGGTGCCCAAATCCCCGCATCCTCTTTGTGAGGAATGTCATATGGCCCTTAGGGAAATTACAGGTCCAGCTCTGTTTTCTCCAGGTAGAACCTGATCAGCAGCCTCCATGTATAAATGAGGCATCTCAGTACTTTAAGCCCTCAGCCAATGACATTTACCTACCCTGGCTTTCCCCCAAAATCCTATTTAACCCTTCTTCACCCCAAATAAAATTGGTCTGCCTCCAGCAGTTGATCCAGAGGTCATTCTGTCATACTCATGGGCATCCAAGTCTGCATCCCCCACCAACCCCTCCCTCTGTTCCCTTTATCCTCGGGGACAGAGGACTAATGGCCAAGATCCCTGGGGGGGGGGAAGGGAGAGCCACACACTGTGGGTTGGGTACTCTCACATAAATCACCAATCAAGAAAATGCCTCTTACAGATTTTCCTACAGGCCAGTATATGACAGCATTTCCTCAACTGAGATTCCCTCTTCTCAGATATATCCAGGGTTTGTGTTAAGTTGACAAAGCCAACCAGCACAACGAAATAGGTGGGACAGAAAAGCACCATAAAACACCAAGACCTAACAAACTTCAGCTGCTCATGACAGGACACACAAACTCACTAGCATAATTGTGAGATTAAGAGGCAAGCTGCAAACTAGTGTGCATTTTATTGTTCCATATATTTAGAGTTTGTAAGCAAGCACAGTTAATTCATTTACAGCTGAGGAATATATATGTGGGTGACAATGGCAATAAGGAAGGAAGAGTATTGGTTACTGCTGAGAGAAGGCAGAGTGGACAGGAAAGGCTTGTGGTCTGCAATGCTCTCTTTTAATTTTTTAAAAATTATTCTTTCATATATTGCATCCTGACCTCAGTTTCCCTTCTCTCCTGTCCTCCCAGTTTCTCTCACAGTGTTCTCTTTCAATTGGGCTGCACCTATACTCACTTAAAAATTATTAGAAATGTGCACATATTTCCATATTCTTTGGACACATTTCATAGTTCTTAAAAGGTCAAAGAGAAATGGATATGAAGGTCAAGGAGTAAATGGGTTTCCAGCATTTGGAAATGTGAAATCCTTGCCTAAGAAAATGGGTGTCTTACAGCTAAGGCTACCCCTCACAGTCTGCATTTCTTAGTGTCTGCTGTCTGATTGTGCATACAAGTTTTTCTCTAGCAGGAGGATAAGTCCTCCTCCATTCTTAGAGCTTCATCAGTTATCATTATGTTTATGGCTTCCAGACCTCTACTTTCCTTGCTCCTTGACACCTGTGCCCATTGGTCAGTTTCTTCTAGATGCTGCCACCAGAAAGACCCATCGTTACATGAAACCTTAGGCCTCACTGGATGATCTGTATTGAGCTTATTAAATACTCTCCTTGAATCTGCACTGACTGTCCCATGGGTTCATTCACGGCACTTGTTTGGCTGTCATCAATACTGTGCACCTTGCCAATATCTAAGTCTACCTTAAGCCTCTCATAGCAATTACAGTTCTAGATAGCCAACCGCCCACTTGAAATCTCAATTCTCTCATGAAAACTCTGCCATCATGTTTACATTTTCTAATATCTTTGCAAATGTGGAAGATGAGTTCAATGGTAAAGCTGGAGAGAAAAGTTAAAAATTGAGCCTCAGTGGTTGCAAGGTGAAGATCAAAAGGGGTTCTGAACATATCTCGTAGAATTGGTGCAGGGTGGGGTAACCAGCAGGTATTCCAGACCCTCAGCTCACAGCCCAAAGAGGAGCACTCTGCGGCTCTTTCTTGCATTTGAGTTATGCACTTAAGCTGCTGTATTTATGCCATTATGGCGGCCCTAGGCAAACACTGCATGGCTGTATGCTGCCTGCCATTCTTCAAATGCGATTTCCTTTGTTTGGGTCTCAAACAATCCTCACTGTGACCTCCTGTGGGAGGTATTACCCACAACTGCTCCTACAGGGTAGGGGTCTCTAGAAGCCTTCAGCGATCGAGGTGCCTGTGTGGTAAGGCACAAAAAGTCAATGGGGACAACGTTATGAAAAGTCGCACGTGGGCTCAGTTTATCAATACTGCTGTAGCAGAGTGTGTGTGTGCGGGGGGGGGGGGATGAACAGTTTGTGCAAAAAGCGTTGTGTATGTATGTTCAACAAAGTCCAGGAGTGTAGCGCATGGTAACCGTGGCTTATGACATTCCATTTGGTAAATCTCCCCAAGGGCCCGTTGAGTTAGTCTCCTTAAGTTAAGCCTCTCAAAAAGCTTTCTCTAGTAGTAATAGATTTCACAGCATTGTTAGGTGTTGGGGGTGGGGCAAGGAAGGGGGAGACCAAATTGGAAGGAATGTTCAACTGGGAATTAACCAGTTAAAAGGTCAAAACTTAAAGTGTGGGTTTTGGTATAGATGGAGCCCACATGGATTGGACTCTAAAATCACGGCATAAGGTTTTACTATAAGCAAGTTCACCGTAAAGAGGTTTCACTATGCAAATAACGAGTAAAGAAATGCAATCTCCATCCTGAGTTTTAAAAATACAATTAAAATTGGTGCAGGCTGGCTGAGCCTTGCCAAACCCTGCTTTAAATAACAGTTTGGAGAATCGCAAACTTCAATTACTTTTGGCAGTGTCTTGGCTTTCCATGAAGCACTATAGGTTATTAAATGCGTAGCTATTTAGTTTGCTAATGAATAGTTTATACTACATTCAATTAGGCTAGTTTCCTCTGTTTTCTTTTCTTTTCTTTCTCTTCTTTTTCAATCACCCAAAGAATTGATGATAATCAAGAGAGAGGTGTCACAGTCTACAGTTTTCATCCAAGATATATCTTTATGACCCCAGGGTTTTGAGGATAGAGGTCTGCCTTTTGTTTTTTACAATCCTAATATTTACTTTCTGCATTAATAATGGCTATGATGATAATAATGGTGAGAATAATTGTAGTTGTATACTGTAGGTGACACTGTTCAAATCCTTCTATTAATTATTTCACATTTTTCTCTTAACATCCTCATATAGTAGATAAAGAGCTGTTTTTTGTTTTATTTATTTATTTATTTATTTATTTATTTATTTATTTATTTATTTTGCTCTTTTTAAAGCCAGTGAAGCAAAGGAGGTTAAATGGCTTTTCTAGAGCATAAACGCCATCATGAACAAAAGAAAACACAACATGAATAAGCAGGATGCAAGGTGTTCACTTTGTTCAAGGTGTTCATTGCATCTCATTGTCAACTTCCTGGGTCCTCTCGCTGGTGCATGGGGCTAAAAAATGAGATCAAGTCAAACTATCCTTCCTTCTAGGTATTTCTGATGGCCAAGTTATCAAGGTCTGACCTATTAGCTAGCTTGTTCAGATTTAAATATTTTTATTCCATTTGTGTGTGTGTGTGTGTGTGGTGTGGTGTGTATTCCCTAGACAGATGGAGAGGACAGAGAAAAACTTGTGGAAATTAGTTTTATCCTTTTACAATGTAGGTTCCAGGTCATCAGGCTTGACAGCAAGTGTCCCTACCTATTGAGTCATCTTAACTGGTTTTTGTTGGGATTCTAACTCTGCTTTAATTAGGAGAGATTTTGACCCTAAAGAATTTGATATTCACTGGTAATAGTGGTGCACATCTTTAGTCCCAGAATTTGGGAGGCAGAGGTGGGTAGATCTCTGAGTTCAAGGCCAGCCTGGTCTACAGCCCTAAGACAACTAGGGCTACACAGTGAAACCTTGTCTCAACAAGCAAACAAACAAACAGAACAAAACAAAATTTGATATGCACAGAAAAGATAGAAACTGACCAAGTACTCTACTGACTTAATAAATGTGTAGCTATGGAGCATTCTTCAGAAATGAACAATGTTAAAATAAGCAGTAACAGAGCATTTAATCATCGGTCAAGGAAAACTGTTTTTTGCATTTTTTGATACAGAGTCTTGTCACATAAACTAGGCCTCAAATTTGTGCTGGCCTTGACCTCATGATCCCCCTGCCTCGCTGTCAATAAGTGCGGGTGTTGACTCATGTGCTACCACATCCAGCCAAAAGCTCTTACGTGTTTATCAGCTTGCCCTGAAATGACCACGCTTTGGATTATGAAGCGCATACCCAGACACCTCTCACTTCTGACGCTCCTGGAGATCGGTGGCTGGGGTGCTCCAGCACGTCAGTGAAGAGTATAGGAGGCAGGGGAGTACCATGGTGTCCAGCCCTCGCAAAGGCTACGGATGACCCACTGCCCTCAATCCCATCCACCTGAGGCCAGGAGCTTCCTACGCGTGATCACACAGTCATTTTAAGAGCAATCTTGTTAAGAAAAGATCTAGACGAAGAACAGGCCCAACTGGAGAACCTCTCACCTCCGTTGGTATCACAGAGGGCTTGACAGACAACCCCTCGATCCACCTGCCCAGCTGTGTCTCCTCTCCAACCCTCCCTACACCCTAAAGCAACGCTTCCTGTTTCAGGCATCTATTTCTGGACTGAACTGGCTCGGGTATTGGCTTATTGAGGGCCCAAAGGCGACAAATCAACTCGAATCTGATACAAGTGGCCCCTGACTTGGGAGCCTTCTGGATTTTTCAGCGCCACTTTTGCCTTTTACTCTTGTCACGGTTTCCAGTTGGGTTCCTCTGATCCAGGAATTGGAACCACCTTCCCAGGCCTTGCAGTGCTCCTTGCTGTGAAGAGTGGACAGACCCTTCAGTACAGCCACTGATCATAATGAAAAGCGACCAGTAGGTAAATGCCAAGCCGCTGTGGGCCTTGCCCTGTGCATGTTCTTCCAGCCTCTTCTCATGCTGGCCTGGGACTCAGAGCAGTTGGCTTTCACATCTGATCCACTGTTCTAAGGCCTACCAAGAACTAGACACAGTTTTCAGCATATTGTACATTTAGTTCTTCCCCACAGCAGCCCTATAAAGTAGATATTATTTCCCCTCTTGTATGAAAGAAACAAACCCAGAAAGGTCAAATAATCTATTCAAGGCTTTAGCCTTAGCATAGATTATGTTCCATGGTGAAAAGCCTGAATAAGGTGTTCAAGGTCTTAGCTTCAATCCCCAGCAGACCAAAAAACATAACCATAATAAACAATAAAAGAGAAGTAGCTGCCTGGTGAATCTATCAGAGATTATTTCAGGCTGCTAACGGACTCCTTCTTTCCATCACTTCTCTTTCTGCAAGCCTCAGGTCTCAATGTGATGAAAAGAAACTTGCTGTCTGTCCTGAGGGGTCCCTCTCCCACCCAGTGGGCCCTTTTTCCTGCAGAGTCCAACTCTCGGCTGCCGGAGGCTTTCAGCTGTTTGGGGCACTCCGTGTCGCCTCACACTGTCATTGATGGATCAGCCCCTTCGGAAGGCTTCCAGAGGCCTGGACAACCAGTCGTAAAGGTTAGGCTGTATGTTCCAGAGTGTGAGGTGGAGGAGGAATTCTAGGAGAGAGCTTTGCATCTGGAGTTTTATAATGGCGCCTTCAGGCAAAAAAAATTAAAATGAAACCACCAACCACCAGCCCCCCACCGCCAACCCACTGTTCCAGCTTCCCCCACAGCAAGATTTCTGACTTGGTTAAATAGAATTCATTAATAAGCAGAGGGAAAATCACTCCAGGCAGTTTACTCTCGAAAACGTAAGCTGTTAAAACATTTTGTGGTTACAAGCATTCTGAAAATCGTGCATTTTCTCCAGTGTTTTGTGATTTCTCAGTCTGAGATCTTCCAGCGCGGATAGGGAGCCTTAAAGATATGTTCAAATCTGAGTCAGTCGGCGCTCCCGTTCTGCTTGTGATGGAGACTTGCGGTGAAGTTTGAAACTCAAAGCCACCATGTGTTTGGGCCTTTCCTGCTTCCAGTTGCCTTATTTTTCCTTCTGAAATACAACTTTTTCTCTGAGTCATGTGCTGTGTACAGGAAATCCTTGGTCCCCTTATAGGTACCAGATTGTCCAATTTTAATTGCTCTCTCTCTCTCTCTCTCCCTCCCTCCTTCTTTCTCTCTCTCCCTCCTGCCCCCTGTGCGTCTGTCTTTTTCTTTCTCCCTTTCTTCTCATGTACACACACACACACACACACACACACGCAGCTTCCTAGGATGGAGGTAGTGTTCTAGAAAGTGCCCAAGAAGAGACAGGGCCCTGGGAGGAGGGGACCGTGGAGCCTTCTCTTTAGGGGGGTTCCCAACCTGTCTTTGTCTGAAAACTGGGCAGGCAGCCAGCCTCAGCCCCATGGATTGGCATGCTTGGCCTCCGGCCCAGTGAGGGATCCGACTGTCATTTCTCCACCCCCAGTGAGGCAGGAGGCAAACCGAAAAAAAGGGATGAGGGAGGAGAAAACAGAGCAGAGTCTGGGAAAAGAGGGAGGAGGGGGTGACAGAGGAGACAGGGCTCAGCTGGGAGGTGGGGACCCGTGCAGTCCCTGGCCCCTTGTCAGCCCCCTTTCCTCTGCTAGAATCCATTATGAACAACCAGGAGGTAACAGCCCCATCGGAGGGACACCACCGCAGTCAAGCAGCAAGGCTGTTACTCTAACAATGAGACCCTGGTAAGCATCAATCTTCCTCTTAAAGACTTGAGAAGGGAAGTCAACAGTTAGTGTCTTCGGGAGAGAAATCCATCATTTAGCGCCTCTCACAAATGAGAGATGCTGGTCCTCTTGGAACCCGCTGCCATTCAAGCCTGCAAACAATTTTGATCCACAATGTGTATATGCATCTGGTCTTACATTAGTGTTCTTTCTTACAAAATAAAATTGTATTAAACACTTACTAAAGAAAAAGAATCTCTTCCCCACACTCAGCTTAAGCCACTCATCCAAAAGACTAATCCTAAATGCTTAAAATATGTTCCTGAGGGAAGGAGACTAAGGCTATAAGCATCGAAAAGCCAGCTGAATGACAGCTTCTGTGACCTTCAGGAGAAACAGACTGTAATGGTGGTGACCATTCCTCTTTAAATGGTTCTCTTTTTTCCTGCAAAAAGTTTATATTGCATTATTGTCCATAAATGTATGTAAGTTAACTTTGTGGCGTGTCAGAGACACAACATATTTTAGAAGAAATCTAGCGCAGTAACCCTTACTTTTATGAGGAAGGATCAGTGAGCAGGCCAAGGTCAAAAGAAAAGAACAAGTGGAGAATGTGCTAGAATACAGGAACAGCAAACTGGCCCCCTTCTCTAGTCATACCTTCTCTGCTTTCATCAGTTGAGTGGTTTGCTTCTCGGATGTAGCTAAATGGAGAGTTTGTTCCTGGGTCATTGAATTAAGACAGCAAAAGGCAAACGTTCATGCATCCCATTGAACAGGACACTGTACTGACAGATGCAGTGGAAGGGAATTGAAAACATTATTTCCAGATGGATTGTGCCACAGAAACCCAACAAAAGATGAGCCCAGCATATCGTGGTAACCTTCTTTCGGGCCCCCTTGCTCTTTATGTTACACTCTTTTCGATAGAATTCCATTTGTGGAAGTCTTAAAGAGGTGACATGGAATAAAAGCTAAGATTTTGATGCTTAACTTTGGCTGTTGGATACGGGTCTGGATGATGTCAGATATAGCTCATGGGTTCAAGAAGATAGCAGAACAGAGATGAACTCCCTTCCCATTGCAAAACAGTCAGCACAGCCTGGACAATATGGTCTCTAACAACTTCCAAATACCCAATGGCTGCTTAATGATTATTACATGCTGTATTCAAAACCCATATTTCTCAATCCAAGAGTTTGACCCCTACGGCAAGAATGCATGGTTCAGCTGCTCCAAGAGCTTTTGCTTGCTTGTTTCAGGATTTCTAGAGCTCTTTTTTCACTTGTCAAGCAATGAGCAACGTTCAATGAGCAGTCAGCTCCTGAGAGCACATGTTCCCTCAGCCTGGGACACTGGGTGAGGAGACACAGCAGGGCCCTGTGATGGCACAAGCAGAGAGGAAATCTTATTCTGGGCATTGTTGCATAGTATATCCTAGACTGAGAGATGTATGAAGTGGCTTACAGGAGCTAATGAGATGTGTTTATTTGAACTATAGTAACTAACATTTCCACAAATCCACCAAAGATTGAGCTTAGAAAACAGTTATTTCCTTTTCTGAAGACCTTTGTTTTGTCCCTTCTGTACCTGATGGCCTGCTAGGTTCATCTACCTTTTGCCTGGCTTCTTACACAGACCATTAAGGGCTCAGGAAACTAGGGAAGACTATTCTATGGCACCTTTGAAAGAAGTAAGTATTTATGAAAGAAGAAGATGGAGGGGCTGTGGGTCAGAGAGGAGAGAGTGAACTTTTGTGTTCTAATTCTACCTCTCCAGACACTCTCCCTCCAGAAACCAGGGAGCTCCTAACTAATCAGCACACTGATTTGGTACTATCCTCCCCCTGCTAGTCCAGCCTCTGTGCCTAGATTTCCAAGGCTTAAAAGTGATAACAAAATAAGGGCCCATTCTATAGCAACAGACTGATGTAAGCTTTCTCATAAGATTCCCAGCCTTTCAAATACCTTTCAGAGAGTAATGTTAAAAAAAAAAAAACTTAAAAAATTTCCTCTGGAAATGTATGGCACCAGTATTATACTCTTTTCCGTGTCTGATGGTTTGCTGGTGCTAAGAGGAGCACTTTTGGATTGTGCCTTTTAGACCCATGAATGGGGGAAAGGATAGCTTCAGGGATCAATAGGTTTGGAGGAAGCCTTTGCTCTTTTGGGATATGTTCTGTTTCTGTGCTAAGAAAAAGTCTCTTAGATCCTCTGAATCCCAGGACATTTCTGTCTCTGCCATGTTTTTAAGGCAGTGCTACCTAAGCATGTGTAAATAAGACAAACAGCAGAAAGAACACAAAGAGACTCCACTTGATGTCACCCAGGGCAGCGGAGTATGTGGCTTATGGGGCGGGCGATGTGTGGCCTTTGCTGCAGAAACATCAGAGAGCATGAATCAGCCCGCCAATATCTGCCTGCCTTGTTGCCTCAATTAACGTTTCCTAGACAGTGGATCCAGTTTCTCCTCCTCTAGGACAACTTTCCCAGTCAGCGAAGAAGGCGGAGCTCCTTCCCTGTTTTCATTGACCCACAGCTCTTCTTTGGCAACATGGAGAAAGTGTACATGCTTAGGCAATAGATGGCAGTGTTTCCACAAATTTTAATATTGCAGTGGCTTTGAAGGGAAGCTTGGTGCTCAGCTTGTCAGTAGCTCGCCGTGATCCTATAGTGGTTAGTACTCTGCGTTGTGGCCACAGCAACCTCGGTTCGAATCCGAGTCACGGCAGAAATGGGGAGGCTTTTGGAAGAAAAAATAAAAGTGTGGCCACGTGTTGTCTGGCATCCAAGCCACATTTTGCAACCAGACGGAATAATGAACATCAATAAAAACAGGAACCAGCACAAATACTGCAAACTTTATGAAGATGACATATATGCAGCTGCTCTATTAAAGCACCAATCCTGCTGGAAGTGTGTTGTATGGGGATTTTTTTTAATTTGCATTGACGGATAATATGATAAAACTGGGGTGTAGTGGGCATGTAATTATTATTAATTACAACTACTTAAGCTGTGCTTTGAGCGGACTCGTCAAGTCTGCTTGCTTTTGAGTCTTGCCAGGGCTATACAGTAATAACAGCCCTGAATTATTTGGAAAGATGTCAGCAGGAGATGTGGAAATCCTGTTTAACCAGGCATGAATTGTTGTTAGGGTTTTTTTTTTTTTCAGGATGACAGAGAGAAAATGAACTGTCCCTTATCAGTAATTGCAGGAAACATTTTGTTTCTATGATATGAACTGGCTGTAATTTAACTTTCCTGCATCATTGGATAATGTAAGAAGCCAGTTGTTGCTCAGAATGAAAATCTCTGAAGTGGGCATTTGGGTCTGATAAAGGGCATCTTATAAATAGACAATAGGGCTCAGGCCATAAATAATGTTCATATATGGTGAAACTTTTTTAATGACATTTTCCAAAAGACTGGGGTTTGTGTTGTAAGTGGCTAAATGTTGAATTGACGAGGGTAACATGGGTTTAATGGGCTTTTCTCCAGGACTTAAACCCAGGAACAATACAGCCTGCAAACGTCAATGGTAAGTGTGTTATAATGAGGTTTTACTGCTCTGCAATTGCAGCAGCCATGTTTTAAGTAAGGGACCACTAGACAATTCTATGCTAATGCCCTGGTGCCAGTCTCCTCCATGACTTAGCAATCATGTGTTGAGTTTATGGAATACTGAAAATTGTTCCAATAAAAATATACAGAGTTGATCAAATTCTTTCAGAGCCAGTGAGTTCTTGCAACTAATCTTGCAGAAGAACCTAAATAAGTACCATTCCTCCCTTTTCAAAGCCGGCAGTGACTCATTATGAACCCAAAACACATTGGTCTCAGAGCACCATGTTAAGGAAGCGGTAAAATGTGTCTTGTCTCCTCCAGACTCCCTTTCATGACCATTTCTCACTCTAGAATTTCTTCTTACTGCTGACTTCACACCCTTCCTTCCTCTCCCTCTGTCCCCATGCGCCTGTCCTCTTCTCCAAAAGCCCTGGCCTAGCCTTTACCTCAGATCCGCATGCCTTGTCTTACTGCCAGGACTAAGCCACTTCAAGACGACACCGAACCATAGCTCTTTAGTTAAAACAAGGAGCAGCCTGTCCAGAGTTCTTTGTATCTTAGTAAGTGATTGAGAGTGCAAAGAGCTACTCATTTGGGAAGCACCCTGCCTTCAACAGATTCAGCGGTTGTAAGTGACAGCAGCTCAGTCTGTGCACAAGAGAGGCATGAACCAAAGCATGGTTTAGGAAGCTTCAGAAGCTCTGGAGCATCAGGGTATTGAGGAGAACCAGAGCAGGCTGTCTCCATCTCATGTTTCTTCCAAAATGTTACTGATTCTTTGAAATGTACTTTTATATAGCTGGGAATGTGCAGGGCGTTGCTCTTTATATTTTAAGCATTGGCAGCTGTGGGCGATCTCCTCTGTTTCTTTTCCAAAATCCTGGGAAGGATGAAATGGGCTTATCTTTAGTCAGAGTCCATCAGCTATGTTGTGGGGACAGTCTTATAAGACAACAGAGAGCCTTTATCACATCAGGAGGTCAGTCTCTGAAGGAGGACATCCTCGGAGCTGCTGCCATCTCTGTAGAGAAGAGCACCAATGGCTATCTGTGGATTTCCACAAACCAGGGGTTTGCCTCCCAGACCACTGCTGTGTTTACTGCTGTACTGGTTACTTTTCTACTGCTGGAGTAAAAAAAGCATGAACAAGGCAACCGACTGAACCAAGAACTTATTGGGGCTATGATAAGAACCCATCATCATCGCGGCTGGGGGAGCATGGCAGCAATGGTACGAAGCAGCTGAGAGCTCACGGTTGGAATTAAAAAAAAAGCAGGAAAGAGAGCCAACCAGGAATACGCACTTGACCTTGGAAGCCACAAAGCTCATCCCCAGTGAGATGTTCTTCTTACATCTAACCAAACACAGCCATCAACTGGGAACAGAAGAATTGGGGGCACCTCTTTCAAACCACCACAGTTGCCTTGTGGTAAATGAAAACAATGGGAATAATAGTACGAATATAGTTAGCCTGGGCCTGCCTTTGAGCCCAACTACACAGTTGGAGCAGTTGCCTAAACAGACAAAATTTCCAATTCCCTCTTTGCTCTCTTCACCGGAAGGGGGCCTTCTTGCGCCGATGATGAGCTCTCACGTGAAAAAGAGAGCAGTGGATGACTAGGAGAAGTCAAAAATGTACTCACCAGCTAACGAGCATATATAGGAAGACAACACTAATGTACTCACCAGCTAACGAGCATATATAGGAAGACAACACTGATGTACTCACCAGCTAACGAGCATATATAGGAAGACAACACTGATGTACTCACCAGCTAACGAGCATATATAGGAAGACAACACTGGCACCTCGCAGACTACAGCAGTAACATTCTCCCTTATCCACTGAGAACACTCATCGAAGCATCATCTGGCCTCCGCTGGTAGAACCACCGGAGTGAGCTTCAGCTAAGAATAGGTCTCAGCGCCATTAGTTTGAGAAAATATTAAAAATATGATGCTGTAGACTCTAACTCAAGGGCAGCCCAAATCGACACCCCCAGAGTGACTGCATTCATACCCACGTTTGCATTCCCAGCTTTTGCCTCTTCATATGGTTTCCATGACTGAGCGCCATGACAATCAATGGTTGCTTTCATCAATGACTTGCTTACGTTAGGGTTCCTTCTTGCTGTTGTGAAAACGTGTCAAATTTTCACTCTTAAAAACAACTTCATGTCAAGTTCGTTTTCAGAATAAATGAAAGCCCAAGTTATGAGGGGAAACGACTTCTTATTCTAAATTACATTAACATGGAGACACTGCTCATTTTCATTTATAGAAGCATTTTACAAATATCAAAACAGACCCCTCTATTTTCTCCGTGTTTACACAGTCTATATTTCACTTTTCAGGAACAGCTCATGTTATATAAAGAGCCAGTGTTTGCTAGTGAACAAACAGGTAATTGTGATATAGTGTTTCAAACATTACCTCTCTGAACTGTCAGCTCCAGCTCCTCTAAGGGAGAAGGAATTTTTCACACTGATGATGAAATTCTTGAGACTTGAGTCCTGTTTGTGGACCTGCAGCAGCAGCTTTGAAAACTATAGTTTTAATTAATTAATGACATTCTTTTCCTGTTTTCCAGAGGGTCAGCTACAATGGCAAGGGGATATTTTGTTTGATTGTGGCTGATCTGACTTTTAAAAAAATGTTTGCTCATATTCACCACCCTCAACTGTTCCAAGAGCTACCCATTTCTGCACCCACCTACCTTTGTGTCTCTGGCCTTCTGCTGGAAGAGTGTGGTTGACTCACCAGGCTACCCTCTGAGAGAAAACCTATTCTCCCTTTCCCAGCAGCTAACACTTGCCAGTAGCTCCATGGGTAGGGGTGGGATCTCACATCCAACCCCCATCTCTGTGCTAGAATTTCGTGTGTCTCAGACTTGCAGAGGTCTTGTGTGCCATCACAACCTCAGTGAGTTCATATGTGCAGTTGCCCTGATGTGTCTGGAAGACACTGTTTCCTTGTCGTCCACAGCCTCAGGCTCTTACACTCTTTCTGCCCCATCTTCCCCAGAGCCTTGGGAAGAGGGGGCTGTGGTACATACGTTAACTTGAGGGCTGAGTATTCTGCAGTCTCTTGTTTTCTGTGCCTTTGGCCAGGACTTGTGGTCAAATTAAAACTATATATTAATTTGCTATGTAACCTAAAACTTTATGTCCCTCATATTGGTCTGTCTGTGTGGTCTCTTAGATTCTGGTCAAACAACACAATAATTTACCTGCGTAACTGCAGTTGAGTGCCTGATTAAAGATCCAGAACTGTATACACTTACTTCATTACTCCCAGCTGCAGCCACACGCTCTCTCTCGCTGTAATTCCGGGGGGTGGAGCTATTTCATCGGTCCCCATGTTTCATGTATTGCATTGAAGAGGCTTTAGATTCCTAGATTTTTTTTCACTCCTGTTTCTGTCAACTTCCAACAACAAAGGAAATCAACATTTATTTTTCTTACCGAGTCATACGTTGCGTAGCCCCATGTTGACTAGCTACTCGAAAAGAGGTAGTTTCTCACTTTGCAGCCACTCTCCATTCTCCAAGTATGAAGCACATATTTTTAACTTATTTTCACAATCCACAGGAAACTGTTTGTTAAAACAGAATCTGACAAGCTAGCATTCACTTTCAGGGTGCAGTGCTGAGGCAAGGAGGTTGCTCAGGTGCCTGGGGATGTCCTGAGGTGCCCACCACAAAGCTGCAGCAGCAGCCGGTGGCAGCTGCCCCATAAGCTAGCGAATAGCCTCCATCTTTTATGCTTCAAACTCAAGGATAAGGGCAGTCAGAGGTAAAGCGTGGGCTCTCTCTCTGCACCTCAGTCACAGGAACTGTGTTCTAAAAAAACAATCTAGCGGGCCTCTAAGGTGGTGCTGATAGTTCAGTCGCTGACAATCTGTGGAAGACTTAAAGATGTTGGCCTCCAGGAAGGGAAATTCCAGCAGAAGTGAATCGGAAGGAAGGAGTAAGGAGACCCAGATGAACCACACCTCTGCCACTTCCAACTTGTATGGTTTGTTTCTCAAACCAGGGCTAGTCTCAGCGTTAGGTAAGATGTGTAGTTGGCAAGAACATTTCCTTGTCCTCCTCCCCCTCCCAGGACACTGTTTGTTCTGTGTGGTTTGTGTGGACTTCCCAGACCTCAAAAGCTGACACCCCACCAACAAAAGGCCTGCTCTGGAGCAGCCCCTTTGATTGGCAGCAGTCCCATGACACTCTTGCCTCTGCCGTTTAACTGCATTGCAAAAGCAATTGTTTTCCCCAGTCCTGAGAAAGCTGGGCTGGGAGGCCCCTTTCTCATCATCCAGGATGAACACAAATCGCCACTAGATGGCACTGCTTGTTGTTAATCAGAGACAAGGGACTCTTCTGTTCTGGGCAGGGAGGGGCCAATTTCACATACTACATCAAGATCTGTGAACCAAACAGACCCCATCCACAAGCTGGGGGAATTACCCCCACAGGTTGTCTTTAACCAGAGGTGATTTTAAAGGAATATATTGTGTTCGGATGTCAATGTTCAAAGGCTCCAAGGCAGAAAATTCCATTTCAAATGAAAGTGTGATTAATGAAGCCACATAAATCCCACCAAGCTGGAGCCATGTCAGCGATCACACCACACAAATCAGAGACTCGGAGGGCTCTCTCACTTTCTCCGGTTCCATTTCCATGCCTTTGCATCCTTTGCTTCCTCTTTTCTTCTTTGTCGTTTCTTGAATGCATGTATCCTCAAATCCAAAACAGGAGGGATTTCGACCAGAACTCCTAGTTGCAGCTGGCTTCAAGCTTAGGCCTGGCTGTTTCCTCTTCTTCCCCCAAGAATTCTAAAGACCGGCAGGAGCAGTAACAGCCATAGCCTGGCTCGCTGCCTGTCAAACCAGAGTCCAGCCTTACTCAGAGATGAGACTAAACTGAAGGATAATGTAAGCCTATACTCGAAGGTTCTTAGATGAGGTCTTGCGGTATTTTAGTATGCCTCACCAGGAGCTTTACCCCCAAATCTCCTTGAGACACCATGTTTCTGTCTCTTTGAACCTCCCCCTGCCAACTTCTACTACCTGCTACATGTGTCCCATGCTCTTCTGATTTTCCCATATATGCACCTTGAACCTTTCTTTCATACCTAGTTGGGATACCTATGCCTTCTTTGCTGTGCACCCTTCATTGCACTAGACAGATGGTCTCCTCTGTCTAGTCTGCTGGGTCTGCTTCCAAGAATGAATCCAGTTCCCAGAGTGACAGTGACATGCAGGTACCGTCTATCCAGAGTAAGGGGCATGGTGCAATCTAGTTGCCGAACATTTGAAGCTTAGGGTCAGACACCTATATTTAAACTACGAGCTACTAGATGGATGACCATCACAAGCAAATTATTTAGTCTCTTCTTGCCTTTCTTTGCCCAGCTATATGATGTGACCAATAAATACACCCTGCAGAGGGAATGTGTGGACAGCCTGAGCTAGTAAAGCAACTGTACAGAGGACAATGTGAATGCAAATACTCACTATAATAATTTTTAGCACCAAGATGAGAATTTGAGCACTGGCACCATGGTGTGGGTGTGGAAGTCAGAGGACCACTTTTCACAGTCGGTTCTCTCTTTATGTGGGTTCCAGAGATCAAATCAGGTTGTCAGGCTTGCTCAGCAGGCACTGTTACCTGTTGACCTGCTCGATGGCCCATAATTATAATTATCAACCATTATAATGTGGTAGATACAATGGCAAGCAAAGAGGCTAGAAGAGTGAACAAAATAAGCAATATATTTGCCTTAATGGAAAGAAGATCATCTGACATTTACTATTTGGTAAGAGAATATGAAAAGAAAAGCAAGCCACAAGGATGCTAAAGATATGAGCAGCCATTTAGCCCCTAATTGGGAACCTAGAAAAATCTTTCTTCTATCACCAAGAGTCCGAAAGACTCAAATGTGATCTTTGCATAGATGACTACCAAATACCACGTGCCCTGGCTCTGGCTTAAAGTCACGGAAAGGAAATGGACATGCTCCTCTCTTGAAGACTCAGCTTGGCTCTGATGCAGTGTAACCGGAAGAGACTCATCACCATTGTGCAGCCTGAGGAACTTGCCTCTTCAGGAGCCATCTGCATGTCTGGGGATACTTGTGAGTGCCTGTGACATGGCACAATACCACAACAGTTAGAGCAGCAGACAAGAAGAGACAGTGCACTCTGAGGATGCGCTCTGAATGCCCAAATTGCTCTCCCGGTGAGCGCGCCGGCGAGGAGGGGAGGCAGCCATTCCATCATACCCTGCAGGCTTGATGGACCAGTGGGGACAGGAGGTCATAAAAACCTGCACTTGAACACTGAAGAAGTAAACTTCCCTTTTTTTCTGCTTTTAAGGAATCAAAAAATACCTGCTTTAATCTGTATGTTCCATGCAGCGGAAAGCATCTTCATAATGGAATAAGGAATGTGGAGCTTTCAATGAGCTTAAGTTCTATAGAGGGAAACAGACACGCAAACGGGTCACTACAACCCTCCAAACTATGCCATCTTATAGGTACAAGCAAAGCCTTGGGGGACCCATGGCCTATAGAAATACTCTATTGGTAGATGGGGCAAGCATGCAGGTTGAACATAGAGGAGAATCATGGCATGATCACAAACATTCTAAAGCTAAGAACAAAGTCTCTGTTTTCTATTTGAGCCGAGTTTAAATTTTTCCAAAGTCATGGTTCGGGAGGAGTTGGGACTGCTCAAAGACTGGACCACTCCTTTAATCTGTCAGCCAACTTTATCTCCAAAGCATTTACCCAGGAGAAAGGCAGTGGGGGAAGCAAATGGCTGAGTAGAGATGGAAACAAGAAAGAGAAAAAATAAAGGACATCCCAGGGAAGGATAACTGTGCCATGTACTCTGCAAGCAAACCTTACTTCTTTTTATTTTCTCTTTTAATAAAAAAGATACACAGGTGAATTCCCTGTAGACTATGTCCTGAGCACATTTCATTCATTCACCTTTTTATTCATTCATTTCAGTGAATACTTATTGGTTGTATATTGAGTGTATTAAACTTAGCGCTTTTCTGCGTGTTGGGAGAAATAATGGTTGGAGCTAGGCCTCTGTAGTGAATTGGCTCCTTCCCAATAAACTGGAAGCTACAACAGTGCACTTAAGCTGTTTTCATAAGAAGGCAGTCCTACAGTTGTGCTCACGGCAAGTGTTTTCAGAATACCCAACTCAGGATGCAGCAATGTCTAAAATTCCAAATTAAAACTCATACAGACACGCAGGAAAATACAGTTCCTTTCTCTAGTTTCTCTTTCCTTCCTCATGAGCCCCACTCTACAGGTGTATAGGCAAATAAGTAACTAAATGTCCAGGTGAATTTTTTTCAAACCACAAGTATAAATACGCCACATGGCCAGCGCTTTGCCTTTCCAAATGTAGTTCAGCATCAATTGTTTTTTAACCTCTCCCTCAGTTCTCAGGAAGTGCAGAATTGGGGCAAAGAAGGGGCAGCAGGATTCACAGATTCTCAGGGGTGCACAGTGAGCAGGGCACAGACCACAAGCAGTACCCCTGTTTGCAGTCTGTCCCACAGTGCTATGGGTGGTTGACATTGTGCTCCGCTTTGCTCTCCTTTGTTGAAGTCTAACTGACCCATCCAGGCTGACTCCTCCTCTCTCTGGCCATCTGATGGTACTGGAGCTAGTGGGTAGCCTCCACATCATACTCAAAGCTAGGGTGGAGCTGTGAAATTGAATTCCAAATCTCACCTCTGCCTGTCCACACAGAGTTCTCCTAGGAAGGAGCCAGTCCCTCCAGATTTTCCCAGCACTCACCCCACTTTTGTAACAGCAACCCCTTGAGGGGCAATTGCATCAGATTTGATCAATTCACTTTTCGCTTCACTTTTCTGATCAATCCACTTTTCACATTCTCTGCACAATCAGCCCTCAAGTGTTTCAGCACCAAAAACATAATTTTCCTCTCACTTCCCCTTTCTACCTAGATACCCCTTATGTAAAATGATCCCCAAAACGTATGCCCAAACACATCTAATCAGCAATTTAAAAAATTAAACAAACAAACAAACAAACCGGAAAACCCTCCCTTCCCTTGCTATGAAGCCTATCTTGCTGAAAAAGCAAAGAATCCATCTGGGTTTATGATCTCTATGGCCCTGGCCCATGAGATACAGCAATGAACAATGATTAGAGAAGGAAATTACATTCATATATTTAATATCTACAGAGAGCATACCACTTTAAAGATAATAGAATGTATTTCTTTGTCCTCTAATTGAGTGGTCCAAGGAATGTGGCTCTGCAGGTTGCCTCTGGGTAAACTGTGGCAAGCTTTTCAAGCTCAAATAGGTTTTGGGAATGCTGAGTTAAACAAAGTTAACTAAGTTTATTTAATGTGAAACCATCAGAGCCTTTAATATGCTAATGTGTTCTGTGAATTTTGATACGATGTTTCCCAAACTTATTTGCTCATAAGACACTTGTTTATAACTCCTAGAAGTTGCGCTCTGCAAAGCTCAGGAGTGAAAGACCTTGAAGATCCTTTGTCCTTAAAATCCTGATTGTGTCCATTGCTACATTCCTTCCTCATTAAGTAAGCACAGGCAAGCTTCAGAAGAGCGTTTACTTCCAATTTGTTTCCCGCCCTTCCCCCACCCCCTCCCTGGCCTGGGCTTGCTTTTTAGCTACAGCTACCATGACATCAGGGCGGCAAATATGAAGTACCTGGGAGTTAGGCAGTTAATGACTAGAACTTAAAAGACTTTATCCGAAGCAAACAAACAAGTGGAAACCCTCCCCCACCCTTGCCAAAGGAAAAAATCAAAGGACCAGATTCCCAAGCTTCTCTGAGAAATCTCTAATGGCATTGCTGACCCGGTTTACCCTTATGAAGGATGGAAAAATGAAAGATGGCTCATAGTGAAGGAATGCAAAATAAGGATCTCATGACTTTCAATATAAAAATACATACGGTGTAAGATTACTGCCCTGTTCCCCACAATAAGAAAGAATGCTAATATTCCCTGCATGTGGGAACAAGGAAGCCAATACTGGTGGATGGAAAGCCCGGACCAACAGGAACATTCTGGCCAAACAACTTTGCAGAGAACATAATGATCTTAAAAATAGGTTCTGTAAAAGGAACATTACCTAAGGGGGGGAGGGGTAAGGTGGTGGGAATAATCGAAACTCAAGTGACATGGATGAGTTTCTAGAAAGGACAATGATGGATGAGAGGAAATGACAGGAGAAAGCCATAGATAGCCAGGATAATGGGCCCAGTGACCCTTTTACCTTCCTCAAACTTTTCTTCTGTCCTTGTGTAAATAGAGAAGCCTGACCTGACACACAGAGTAAAAGGGGGGGGGAGGGCACAGGAGGGAGGGGTATGAATGTTTCTTGGGCAGCCACATGTGGGTTGAAAATATAACTTGTTTTTCAAAAAAGCCATCCCCTTGCACATATCTCTGTGGAAAGAGGACTTATTTACATGTGTGGTGTGGGTGTGAAAATGCAGCCCACATCCACAGGGAAGCAGGGGGAAGCTACAGGGCCCCAGAAGGAGCAGATCTTCCTGGATGTTCTGAGCTTTTGTGTCCAGGAGCAACAAAACATTCTTTAAAATGGAGGAGAACACTTTTTCCCTTAACCCTTGCCACTTCTGTCTCCCAGATCTTTCCCAGAGTAAGCCAGATGTATGTCTTATTTTCCAAATCACGTACTCGTTAGGACCAGTCGGCAGCACTGTGAATGTAACTGCAAAATCCTGTTCCTGGCATGTGGATAGGCCTGTTCCTAACAGCAGGCTCAGTCAGGACAGGCACGGTAATGTGAACTCTCATCAGGGCAGACAGCTCTTACAATGTGAAGTAAAAGTCACCCATCCTAAGGCTAATGCTTCTGTGTATTCTGAACTTTGGAAGAGCATGTTTTCTTCCAGACAAGGTTGACGCTTTGATCACCGTTATTGTCTGTGCCTAATATCCTTCCCACTATTGTTTCTACTTACCACTGCTCCACAATACTAATTTATAGACAGGTGATGCCCGGAGAACAATGGTCTGTACCCCTTTGACCACAGAAATAGTCACCCGACTCAGTCTGAACCAGCTTAGTACTGTATTTTGGGTATGGCCAAATGACCAAGGCGAAAGCAACCACAATTCTCCCAGCAGATGTCTGGTGGCAGGCGGAGGGAACATTGTCTCTTCCAATACTTATCGTCTTCCTAAATCTCAGGAGTTTGAGCCATATGTTTATCCCATGCAAGTGAAAAACTTCCAACGAAGCCAAAGACCTTGGTAGATGAGCTGGGAGCCTCAGTTTCTTTTTCTTCCTCCATAAGAATGTTAAAACCGTGGAAGTGCCGGAACAGAACATGGCAGTGATGGGATGACATTAGGACAGATTATGCTCTGCTGGGATAAATAAACATCAACGATAGCTAATAACTGGTGAACTCCAAATGTTTACTGTTCTGTAAGACAAAGTAACCCCAAACAAGAGGTCTAATATCTGGGGAAAAGGAAGGACACAGGCAAGCAATGAAGATGGGTGAGTTCTCCTCATGCTCTTAGGCCAAGCTTGGCGCTGCCATTTGAATCCTACGTAGCTGGAGAGTACTTGAGTTTTAAGATGTCTCTTTCCCTGCTCCCTGGGCTGATACCAGTGTGTTCATTTGATACTATGGGATATGTTGTCCCTTTGGTACTTTTTATTCTTCAGTCTGGGGCCTTATGAAGTAGCAAATGCATAAGACAAAATTTGATCTAATTAAATTAAATGCTAGGCAGGATAATGAGTTTAAGAACTAGTAAGGGGAAAAATAGTTTTATTTCTACTCTGATAACTTTGGAATCCTAAGTATATCAAAATTCTGACTTACCCATGAATTTTTACTAAATCAAAACTCATGGAAATCCTAAAACATTAGTAATAGTGTGGTACGGAGAACGTGTACTTTTGTTGAATGAACATAGAGGTTTATCAAAATGAATCTGTTCTGTTATGCAAATTAGCACTGGACCAGCCCTCCTGGGATATTCTTTGCTTTGCTGATATGTTTCCAAGTGTAGCAAGCCACTGCCCGCTGGTTTCTAGCAGGTAATTCACATTTGTCAACTCTCATTTGTGTGTGGCTATGGTAACTCATACTGAAGGCCCCTCTTCTTATCTTGCTCAATGGAAGAGCTAATCCAATTACCATTTTTACAGCACACACTATGCATTCGGTGTCTTAAATTCCAGGTAGCCTTTGAATGGCTCCTTATGTGAATGGCTGTACAGTTTATCTTGTGAGAGAACATGTATGCTCTTTGTAATTAGGTACCACAGCTGTTGGCTTTCCTTAGCGTTTCTTTATGTGCCTAAAGTCATCTCATCCAACAACAACACTGATAACTAGTTTACAAATCTTTATTGAATCTTCCATAAATACTTCAGAATTTGGGAAATAAATGATCATTTCACTTGATGTGAATAGTCTTTATCTCACTTAACACATGATAAGAATTGTCATCTAGGAAAAAAAGGAATTTATATGTTTGTGAATTTATGTTTGTGAAGGCTGCAGTTCTTCACAAAATAAATACCTTTTTTTTTCTTCAAAGACCCAGTGTCTTTAAATTATATGATAGTACCACAACTAAACAGCTGAAGGCTGAAGGCTGAAGGCAAGATGTGAAAAAGAAATCAATCCAATTCACTTATAATTAAGACTAAGTTAAAAAATGAAAAGAAATTGGCTTGCTCTCAGTGGTGCGGCTGTTGAACTGTCATCTCCAAGCTTATATAATTAGTGGAAGCATGTTAATTGAATTATGGCAATTAAGTCTGTCTTGAGACAAGAGGGTCCTTTCTGATTGAGGAGAATATGGTGGTGCTGCAGCCCTTCTCCTCTGTAGGAAAGTTTGGGGCTCTGTCTCATCTTGCCCCTCAGTAATTCAGCCACCAAGACGAAGCCAAATCTAGATATCTCTGGGTGTTAATTACCCACTTTGTGGGTTGTTGGGCCTTGGATTCTCTCCTTCTTTCTACGGGGTTACAGGGTTGACAGCATCGAGTGTAGGTTGAAGCCCGAGAGGCCATGCGATTGACATCTGTGATTTTTTTTTATTAGCACATAGCTTCATCAGAGAAAGGTAAAGCAGTGGGAGAAAATGAAAATATTGGGGGAGATGATGTAGAGAGAGTGGTTATCTCTTCAGCCCTTCCTTTAATAAAGCTATTGCTGATTGAAGTATTGAGAGCGCACCGAAGCGGAAGTTCACATGAGTTCAGAGTGTTTGGGACTGTAATTATCCAGGTGAGCCCCTCTTTACAGATGCTGCAGAATGAGAGAGGCGCATGGCCCTTAGATCCTGCCCCTGACCAGTACTAATTAAGTTGCCTTGGGAAATTTCCTTCTTCTCTGGGAATACCTTTACAAAACGAGATCACCAAGGTCTTTTTAAACCCCAAAATTCCACACTTTGGGCCATTTCCCAGATCCAAGGCCATGTTTTCGAAGCTTTTGAATGCGGATTGTGAGCTTCCCGCACACAATCTCATGGGTAGAATGTGTGCGCTCAGAACAGGCTGGTGGGAAGCACAGCGCCTAAGATTGCCTCCTGGAATGGCCTTGAAAAGTAAAGCGCCAAACTTCCGGATGGGGATCCCACATCCGGGCTCCAAAAATACTTCCGGAAGGAAATTCTGTAAACAGGGTGGTTACTTCACTCCACAAGCTTCACTAGCAACTCTCCGCCCACCCCCACCCCACCCCCGAAAAATAGGGGGCCCTTAGTCAAAATCAAGAGTTTTAAAACGGTGATGACAGAGCACTGGACCAAACATGGACCCTTCAATGCAAGACTGAGTGACCGTGCAGGTCACACAAGCGTGAATTCTGTGCCTTGTGAGGTTCTGACACGGATGAATCCTGTGTTCCAGGGCTGAAACAGCAATGGCCTCCCCTCGAGGCTCCCCAGATCTTCAGGGCTTGCTCCAAGGGAGTCTGCTTTTCATTCAGTATAGTTCTCTTCTAGTTTTTTCTTTTCTTTCTTTTTTTCTAAACAATGTTGCTAGCTGTATAAATATTTTACAGTTCCCTTAAGAAAAGTTTCCAAGGGGCCCACGTTGAGGGGGCAAATCTTTGGAAGGATTTTTCCATAGCAATTAAAACCTTTCAAAGTACCAAGAACGCCCCGGTCCCACTTTTGTGCAACAAACCTCTGAGCTTTTTGCTGTTTGGATGGCTCTGGGTCTGAAAATAAGCCAGCCTCTTTGTTCGGTGACTTTGTGGGTTTCCGATAGACATTTGGAATTTAAATTCATTAGATACACGACAGAGATGTGGATGGAACCGGTGGAGGGTGTAGCAATGCTGTGATCAGAAACTCTAGCTCCTATTTCCTGCACCTCATTTACAGGGGTAAAATGACTATAAATCAACCCAAAGCTCATTTTGGCTTCCCAGATGAAGTTGAACGTACACTCTGACTTATGCATATACCATTTTTAGTTAACGCACCAATAAAAATAATTGTGCAAGCCTAAATTTGGAAGTGTTCCCAGCGTTTATGACAAAACTTAATAAAGCCAGGCGCACTGAATGTAATACGGGAATTTTATTGAAATGAAATTAGTCTATCATGTAAGCGCCACAGTTTCTTCAGATTTCTTGAACTTCATATGAGAAATCTCCTGGGGACCCTAATAGGGTCCTGCAAAAATTCAAGTGCAGCCTGCAGCCGAAGCCTGCAGGGCCTAGCAGGGCCTGCCCTGAGCTGCAGTGCAGCCGCCACACATTTCTTCCAGCAGGGCTTGGAGCCGTGGGGTGCAGGCCGCAGACAGGCTGTTGTGGTTTTCCTCAAAACACGAGAGTCCTAGAGAGATGGGAGTGGGGCTTCATTTGGGGCTAGGACCAGCAGCGTGTGCCAGCAACCGATTACATAATTTCCCTGGGGAGGCAGCGCGGCCACAGCCCGCCTATGTGCCCATGCAGTGTGTTTGCTTGCCTGTACAGAGGGACTAAAGCCAGGGGCCCTTTGAGACGCTTTCTTTGGCAGATCAGCAGAGGAGACAGCAGATGCATCTTTGGAATTTAGGGTTGTGGGTGGTAGTGTAGAGATAAGGTAATTTGAAGAAGAAATACCACTTTTGATGTGTTTTATTTACGGTAGCTTCAATATCTACATACACACTCCCTGGGGTGTTTGTTTACAAAAACCCCACAGTCTACACCTGAACCCCAATTCAAAATACTTCACTTCCTATCTATTCTACTCTCAGGAGGACCCAGGAATCTGTACTAGCTTCAGTACAGGGACTGCAATAGTCTCTGTTTAATAGCTACTTCAGTTGGGCTGGTTATCAGTAGCAACAAACTTTCGTATTTAATCAAACAAACAAACAAACAAAAACGGAGGCTTTTATTGAACTTGTTTTTGTACCTTTGAGATAATCTGGTCTGGACATCTAATCGAGGCTGCTTTCAAATTCATGGTCATTTTGCCTCAGCATCCCAAGCTCTGGGATTGCAAGTGTGTGTCACCATGCCCAGCTCATAGCTCTTTTAAAAGGGGAGTCCTGTGTTGGACCTATTGGATGATTTTCCAAGTTTGGGCTAGTGTCTAGGTAGTTTTGTACCTTGTCTAAAAACAACTCAGGGGCAAGTATTTCAGATTCATTTCCTAGCTTCTATTGATGCTGAGTTACCATCCAGAGGTCTACACAAATCTTTCTTACTAAAAGGTTAGTATACCTCCCCAGTTTCCTTTTTGGAAAGGAAACTGCTTGAAGTGCTGTGTTCTTAATCATCCTGTGTCTTTTGAAGGGAGGTTGGAGTTATTTCCCGATTAGTCTGTGGGGCAGGCAGCTTTGCTCACGGCTCAAGGGGCAGCTGAATTAGGCCTGCTTTGTGGGTCTCCTCAGAGTGCCTTCCCCAAAGCCATACTGGCTGGGCCCTTGTTTCTGGCGCTGACATCACCCTTGCCACAGTTCAAATAGAACATATAATTTTCCCTTTCCCTCTCTCTTAATTTTGGTTCTTTCCATCTTGCCTGTGCTTTTGTGCCTCTGGTTAGCAGACTATAAAACCTGCCCAGCCTCTGGTAATAAAACAAACGTTGAGTTGGGCAATTAAAAAGGAAAACTAGGAGTGCCTTTCCCCTTGATGACAGCAATGGATGGTCTCTGAAGTAACCCCCCCCTTTACACTGGTGTGACCCCTCCTTTTGAGTGTAGGCAGGACTTAAGTATAGTCAAGGTGACAGGATGTCTTCTACCTGATTATAAAGTGTAATATATATGACAAGCTTTTATATAGGACTGATTTGCTAGCAAAAATCGCCATACAGACGCTTCCTGATGTTCCAATAAAGGAAATGGCTGTGTCAGGAGAGTCTATATGGCAAAGCACCATGTGGATTCTGGGAGCTGAAGGCACTCTGTTGGTCATAATTGCGCGTGGCTCTACATCCTACTTCAAGGAATTGCTGTGATGAAAATACTACTACCAAGGCAACTTAGGGAAGACAGGGCTGCAGGTGGCACACATGGAGGCTGGAGCTGGAAGCTGAGAGCTCAGAGCTCACTTCTCAAACCACAAGCATGAAGCAGAGGGACCAGCTGGACATAGTGCGTGATTTTTCAAGCCTCAAAGCCTGCCTCAGTGACACACTTTCTCCAGTAAAATCCTAAACTTACCCCCAACAGTGCCACCTGTGGAAGACATTCTCGTTCAAACCACCGTGTCCTGCTCCTCGCTGCCCCACATGGCTACATTGTAACGGAAAACGAACTTGCTCACTGTCTCTCAGGATCAACAATGTTTAAAAGTCTAAATTCTCTTCTGAAACTCCAGGCAAGCTCGTAACGGTAAGTCCCTGTAAGAGCAAATATCCTTCCAGCATACAATGCCAGACTGTACAGTGCCATTCCGAAAGGGTTAAGAATGGGGCACGGTGAAGAAATTCTTGACCAAAGAAAGACCGAGACCCAACAGAATAAATACCAAGCCCTGTAGCTCCGTGTCTGATGTCAAATGGCTTGGATAGGCCAGCGCTTCAACTCCGCTGCCTGTCACGTACTGTGTTCTCTTGGTCTCGTTCCACTCCCTGTCTACGGCTCTCTTCAGCAGGTGTCCTGTGTCTCTGGCGTCTCAAACATCTTGGCTTCTCCAGTGCAATTCAGGCTTTATGCAACGGCCTCTCGGGACTCTCTGCAACATGTTGTCTGGCTGTAGGTCAGGTCTTTCTTTATCTTATTGTCTTCTTCAGCATAAACCTTCAATGAAACATTAGGATTTCTGGTATACCTTTTCTCTTCAAACTGCATATTCTATATTTCATTTTGCCCCACTTAGTCTTTTTTCACTGTAGACTTACATAATACTAATTAATAATAACAACACCATAGATTCAATATTATGTTGCCTTGAAATCATCCCCCCCTCCCCAAATTAACTTTTTACTTTAGCCTTTAGGACAAGGGCAGAAAGCAGCCAGGTTCTCTGCCAGATGATCATAGGAATATTCTCTAGCCTGATTGCTAATATTCTTTCCTATCCTAAGACCTATAGATCTGGGCTTCCTCCACAGTTCCCATGGATCTCAGCACTAATACCTTTCCATCTCCCATTGGATAGGTCATCAAGCGCCACTTAGAGCATTTAACCACTTTTCTAGTCCGAAGTCTCAATGTCTTCATATTTCACATACACACAGAATGGTCAGATCTGTCACAGCAATGGCCCATTCCCTGACTTAGTTATTTTTTATTGTAGTTATTTTTCTATTGTTGTTATAAAATACCTTGACCAAGGCAACTTATAGAAAAGAGGGTTTATTTGGGCATATGGTTCTAGAGGGATACAAGTGCATCCTGTCTGGGAATTGTGGCAGCAGGTAGAAGGAACAGCTAGAGGTGAGGGCTAACTTCTTGAACTACAAGCACCAACAGAGACTGAACTGGGAATGGGTCCTGGCTCTAAAACCTCAAAGCCTGCCTGCCAGTGACATACTTCACCCAGCAAGACCATACCTCCTAAACCAACTCAAACAGTGCCGCTAACCGGCACTGTATTCAGACATTTCAAACCACCACAGCCACCGAAAGGAAACTAAGCCATTCGGCTTGACTTACTTGGTACCACGTGTGAGGAGCGTGGTGGTTTGAATAAGAATGGTCCTGACAGGCTCATAGGTTTGAATTCATGGCCATTGGGGAGGGGCACTGTTAGGAAGTGTGACCTTGTTGGAGGAAGTGTGTCACTGGGGGGAGGCTTTAGGTTTCAAAGAGCCCAAGCCAGACCCAGGTGTTCTTTCTCTTTCTGTTGCCTGTGGGTCTGGATGTAGAACTGTCAGCTTCACCAGCACGTTGACTGTTTGCATGCTGCCATGCTTTCCAGCTGATGACGATGGACTAGACCTCTGAACTGTAAGCCATCCTTACAAGCCATCCTGAAAGTAAAATTAAGCAAAATTGGGCAAAAGAGCCAGTCTTGATGGTGCAAGCTTGTAGTCCTTATTACTTGGGAAGGCTGCGGCAGGAGGCTCACAAGTCAAATGCCAGCCTTGGGTACAGGATAGGGTCAAATCTAAGTATAACTTAGCTAGACGTGTCAAAATGAAAAGTTAAGAGAAAAGGAGGCTGGGAGGGAGGCCTAGCTCTGTTGCCTAACATGCCTGAGGCCCTGTTCAAACCCCAGCACTGAGAAAAAAAAAATATAAGCGTTTTCCCATTTAGTAGCCACTTTGTTTCTGTATAGCTTCCTTTTTTAGAGTTATTACAATGTACTATGAAAACTTGGCAAGGAGCAGGTCTCAAGTCTCACAAGACTTCTGAAAAAGTCCATGGAAATGCACTCTAGATTCACTTTCACTAATGAAACAGCAAGGACCAAGTCAATGTAAGGGAACACTGGTGATTTTATAAAGGCAGGAATTATGGGAGTTCAAACCTCTAAGACACATGGGATGTCAGAAAACCTGTTAAGTTTCAGCAAATTGTTTTGCAAAGATCGCTCTCTTTTTTAGTGTTTTTTTTCTTTAGTCAGATGCTGAGTTATACTAAATATTCTCTTGCAAATGTAGAAATAAAAATTAAGTTTGTCGTGGCCAATAGAAGCTCAGTGTTAGGTCTATGCATGTGTCCTGGAGTGACACCAAACTACCTGCAGAAATAGCAGCAGAACACCCCAAGCTGGCAGGGAGTCTCCGAGTTACCCCTTGTATCCATAGACCCTAAATTTAATCAAGCATTCCCACATTCTGCTAACATCTTTTTAAAATTTCCTTTGGCCTCAAGAATCCTAGTCAGGTTGAGCTGACGTGTTCTCAGGGAGAATTGGGGCTGGGGAGAGCTGGCAAATACCACTCACTTTATAGGTTAAAAAAAAAGTCTGAGACCGAGGAAAGCTGAAACGCCTGTGGTTAAACAATTAGAAGTAACAGATGAGGGATTTGAAATCCCACTCTTCTGTTCCACGTGCAAGGTCCTGCTTTTCACACCAAGGGAATACTATATATTTACTGCTGAACGTTCTGTAATGAGAAAAACAAAATAAGAGGGGGCATCTTTCTCTACTCGGTATTCTCAGGTATACATAAAAACATGTAGTCAATATTATTTAGTCTGACAATGTGCCCAGACAACTGTGTGGGTTCCTTAACTCACTGCAAAGATGCTACCCCCTCAAGTGTTAGTCCATGATCGAACCTGGACAGTTTTCTTGTTGTTTATCTTTAAGACTTTTTGGTCTTCTGAATATCAATTCAGGTTTTCTCATCAGATGATGAATGGTGGGGCACTCAGGGTTCTTTGAAAGGCTCCACGAAGGGCTTGAGATCACATGGTATGGCTCTCAAAGAGGGCATGACGAGGCCTCAAGGGGAGATGTCTGTCCCAGAACATTTGTAACCAGACGCCATACCGCTTAGAGCAGCCGCTGAACTTTCAGCCTCCTCTAAACAAGCTTTCTCGGGGAGTGTCCCCACGGTCTGAGCTTCTTGTAGCTGGGGGAGGTGAAGCAGCTCTTTCTGCTACTTGCAGCCAAGTTGGAGAATCGGGGAATAGCAGAAAGGAAAGTCACAGCAGGAGAAGAAAGAAACTTTATTTTGAACCTCTCAGCCTTGGAGACAATAACTCAATCTCAACTCCACAAGCTTGGTCCTCAGCTGGCAGGTCCCATCAGCCTGCCTGAGAGACATCGCGACTTTCATTCCACCCTGTCATAGCCATTTAGCCAGTGACACTGACTGAGTCCTTCCTGTGTACTATGCACTTCCCTTGGTACTGAGGATGTAATCACCAGCTTGATTTCTGTCTTCAAAAAATAAGTGGTTCAATGGAGGAGCCAGACCAGTAAGTGATTGTAATCTAGAATGAGTTATATGGGAACATATGGAAAGACAACCTGAGACTATATATAAGTTATTTATTGCTACATAACAAATGGCTCTAGACTTGGCAGCTTAAAACAACAAATTCTGATTATCTCATGCAGAGCCTGAGGGTCAAGGGCTTACTGGATAGCTCTGGCTCACAGTCAATCATGAGCTTGCTGTCAAGATGTCAGCAGAGGCTGCAGTCACTTTGCTGATCACCGCAAGGCGAGCCCTACTTCCTCCTCCTAGCATGCAATTTAAGAGAGCGTGGGACAGATGTCAAGGCGTTTTTGTGTCCTAGCCTCATAACTGACTTGTTACCACTTCAGTCATATTCTGTTGGTCACAGATCATCCTAACACAATGTAAGGGGCATTGACACACAAAAAAGTAAACTGCCAGGAAAAGGGCATATTAAGGACCATCATGAAAGCTTGCCACCACATTCAGTCTGGGAACTTTAGTCAAACCTCCACCCCACCCTCCTACCAATAGAAGCCAAGACTACAAAGAGGAAGAGAACTCCCTTTTTGGAGTCCATGAAAGTTCTTAGCAGCTCCCCAACTTACTAACAAGGAGTGGGTTCTCTCCCGCCACAGTCTTTCTTTTTCTGAATACCCAAGATGGCCAAGTGTCCCTCTGAAAGACAATCATTTTCTGAGTCAGGAGGAAAGTGACATGAGAATATGCTAAACCCATCCCAAAGATCTATTTGAATTTTACTACGAGCTCTATAGCATAGCACACTGTAGAGTCTCTGGAATGGCTGACCTCACTTGTCAACCTGACTGGATCTGGAATCAACTAAAACACAAGCTGTTGGACACTCCTGTGAGGGGTTTTCTTGATCAGATTATCTAAAGCAGGAAGGCTAGTAAGTAGCCTTTAAACCATAGCTTGAGGTGTTTCCCGTCTCTAACCTTAGAGCTGTTCCCTAGGAAGAAAGAACCCTGTAATGCTGAGGTTTCAGTCTGGGCTGCAGCTGAAGGAGATGGAGCTGATATGGGTGCCACTGTACCCCTAAGCGTGCAAATAAGCCCCGGCTGGTTGTGCAGCTCCTGCTACCAGTGTTTTCCATCTCCAGGCAGGGAGTACCCAGTTCTGGGCTGAAACTGGCTTGCTCTAGCTTCTACAAGTGATTGCCATATCAACAGGAGATTTGCCAGCTAGTTGTTAGCCATAGCTACTGTTGAAAAGTAAACTGTAGGATCTGACAAACTGTACTAAAAAACAAGGTAATGAAGACGTGAAACTGATCACGTTGTTTTGAGCATAGCTCTTTGAGTAAATTTTCAGTCAGCTTTGGTTTTCAGGTTACTGACCTCTGGTAGGAGCATTGACAGTGTATCAGCAGCCTAAAGCTGTCATACCCATGTGCATTTCCCCACACATCTTTCTTGCACTTGAACCATGCTGTCAAGGTTTGTGGAACAAAGAGTAGTCTCCAAGCACTTGGCATCAGTATCTGTGAACTTATAAGTGCTGTGTTTGTTACAGAAATAAATGTTCAAACGGCTGATACCTTCTTTGAATCTATCTCCATTGTCCTTTTTTTCCCCTCAGGATCTACTCTCTACCTATTTTTTTCAGTTGAATGTGTGACCATCCAAAATAAAGACCTTTTTTTGAGGCTTTTCAATTTCCTATTAGTAAAATTAATAAAACATGAACATAAGTACTATGCAACAACATACAGGAATCAATCTTCCAATAAAATGTTGGAATCTCTTTGCTTCTCTTCTTCTTATCTATGTATACTATTTACTATGGTCTTGGAAACCTGGATATGATAGCTAAATATGTAGCCACCTATGCTGAACCATGGAGAAGAAAGCTTTAATCTATAATGAATGGATATTTAAGCAAGGAAGTGAAAATTAGTTATAGTTAACACTGAAAAGGTAAAAATGGTTGAAATATATAGAAAGAGGAAGGAGGATATTTGAATTCAGATTCTGAAGGTCTTTAGAGCTTGACATAGACTCCAAATGATCTTTTAGTTCCAAATTCACGAGATTTCAATACTGTGACTTATGACTTTGAGTTTATGGAAAATTCCACCCTCTTTTGGTCAACTGAATCTTTCTAATGAGCCTTCCTTACAAGTGTTAATGTAATTTGTTCTTCCTTGAGCAAGATTAAAACTGTACAGTTTACAGGACCATCCCCAAAGTAAATCTATCCACAGGTCCATATTCTACAAGTATTGTTTGCAGATGTACTTATACCATGGTCCTTCTAGAATAATTGACATCCTAATGTCATCCCAGGGCATGAAATTTTCTAAACAGTCACCAGCAACTTGCATCTAAAAAGACATTAAACCCTTCTTTCTGTTTAGATGTTTGTGTGTTGGCTATGATTGATGTGGTCCTTTGGGGAAAATAAGAAAATATACATGCTTTTTCTTCCCACTGTTTTTGTTTCTCATTAAGTCCTGAATTCACATGTCTCTCATCACAATTCATCGGTCATATAATATTCTTCTCAGTAATCAGTTAACAGGAGGCAACAATCTCATTGCAGAGAGATGACATTTGGATTCAATTGTTGACTCAGATAGGGGTTTTAACTGACCTTCTGGTCAAAAAAAAAAGCTGTTATCTATGTATGATATACATAGGTGTCAGACAGTACACTAGAAGAAGAGTTTAATTTTTACAACTAATACATTAGGCAAAAGTTTCAGTTGCAGTCAAAACCAATTCTTGGTGAAACCGAAAACAAATCAATTGAAAAGGTATTTGAGAGCTCATAGACCCTCTTTTACCTGGACATGTCAGGTAAGAAGTTGTAGTGGCTTAAATGAATGTTTCTCATGAAATATCATTTGGTGTTGGAGGGAAAAAATGAGAGGCCTTGCTTCATGCACGCACTGAAGAAGGCAGCTGACATTGGCAAGGTGTTCTCACATGAGTATCAGGACCACTTCTAGCCTCAACATTCTGTAAGCATATGGGGATATTGGGTGGATGAAGACAGGGACAGTCCTTTCCGTATTTTACCATGATATGAGATCCACACATATTCAGTGATATATACGGAGCAGTCAGTGGTATGTAAGGATGTTACATCTTATTGTTTTGAGAGAACACTGGGGATGAGGAGAACCTGCCTCATTGAAGAAACTTTGTCTGTTGTTCTTCATGGCACACCAGGTACATCATCTAGAAGTTATTTGGACCATACCATTTTATCCACTTTTAATTTAAGGCGGGGAACGAAATGCTTCCCTGGAGAATTCCTGGTTTTCAAAGCCCACCTCTTACTGATAATCTTGGATTAAAGCTTATTGCTCTGGTGAAAGGCTTGCTGTAGTCTAAGCTTGTAGGTTTCCTGGCTCTACAATTTCATCACAAACCTGATAGACTTCTAATCTGTTTGCTTGCAATCAGCTTCTTCCTGGTTAAAACTCTTAGGTGGGAGGAGCTCTGTTTCTCTTCCCATCTTTGCCCCAGTTCTGCTTCCTTGTTGCCTTGGGGCTGTGTAGCTTCCACTGAGAGACTTCACTCCTGATTTGATCTTAGATGCAAAGCTGAGTCTTATTCAGTCTTATTCCTTGCTGTTTTTGTTGTAGAGGCAGTCATTTTTTTTTCCAGCTTTTCAGCACCTCTCATTTCTGGTGCTCAGTTTTCTTTTTGCTTGAAAACAAGCCATTTCTCTCCTGAGTTCATCCACCCTTTAGTGAACTACCACCAACATTCTGTCTCCTAACCCTTTCCCCTAGAGCTAAGGAACCAGCATGCACTTGGCCTATCTTCTGGGTTGTATCGAGGGCAATATCATCAAAGGATTTTGCCACTGCTTAACTTATCTTCATCTTTCCAGCCTCCAAAGTCCATTGCACTGCCGTCCCTGCCCTTGTCGCTGAACCATGCTCTACATTTCACATTTGTGATATGGCGATATTCCAGCTAGAGTTAGGGCAACTTTAGCTGCTACAAAGATAAACCCTGAAATCTCAACAGCATAATACCACAGACTTTTATTCCTTATTCCCTGAAATCTGATTAGTGAAGAGGCTCAGCTCCCTGCAGCCATTTGGGGAACTAGGCTGATGAAAGCCATGTTATACTCACCATATGACTTCTAGCTTATACTGCATTCCTAGCTCATAGATGGAGGGAAAGAGATTATGAGCTGGCTGCTGAGAGGTCTTCATGGCTTAAACTTGGAAGTGGGATATATTCCTTTGACCCTCGACCTACTAAATAACTTTAAGTAGAAGATAAAAGAACAGTATAGCTGTGTCCAAGAAAAAAGGGAAATGGATGGGAAATACATCTCATTTCTTAAGTTTTCTGATTCTTCTTGTATAAAGAACATTCTAAATTTTAATGTGACAATTACAAATAATTTTTATCCAAAGGGATTCATGATCTTGTTCCATCTATTTGGATTGTCCATCTTTAGGCTTTTTTTGGTTTTTGGGTTTTTTGTTGTTGTTGTTTTTGGTTTTTTGTTTGTTTTTTTGTTTTTTCTCTTAGGCTAATAGCCTAGAATACATTTCATGAAAACCTGTGTTTATCTCATTGCTTTGTAGAATTTTCTTTCTGAGACTGAATAGTGACATCTATTTGACAGAGAGATTTGCCTTTAGAATAAGACACTTTAGGTGGCAGTGAAATTACATGACAATGTTTTAAAAAGAAGCCAGCTTTTACAAGGCAAAATGTTGAATCCTTTCCTCTCTGGAGGACAGGCTCTTTCATTGGTTTCATACTAATAAGAAAAGTGTGAAGCACAGAAAGCTGCCTATAGTTTTGTTCTGATACAGATGAGGTTAAAAAGTCTGTGTCCAAGGAGATCTTTAGAAAGAGAGTAGACAGGGAAAGAGGAGGAGAGGGAACAAAAGGGGGTGTGGCTTCAAAGGAGAAGGGAAAGAAGAGAGGATTTTTCTTTCCAGTATAACTTAGATTTAGCTTAATTCCTTGGACTCTTAATGAACCTATAATTTACAAAGTAGGGATGTTGGTCACACACACACTCATACACACGCAAAAAGTGTGCTCTACATCTTTCCTCACCGGGAGTATTGCCACTTGGCAGGGGTAACTTTCATTGCCTGCAGAGGCTGGCTGGAAAAAATTCTACTAGTTCTTAAAGAAACAAGACTGTGTTTTTAACAGGGCTCATCTCCCCCCTGAAGAGGGGTACCCTGCCTGCATTATTTCATGGAAACAGATGCTGAGACTCCTGGAGTGTACAGCTGGGTGATTCTGCACACTCCATTAGAAGAGGGCCTCAGATGTGTGTGTAAGAACAAGACAAAGGAAATAATTCTGCTCAGACAATGCAGAAATGGCCAGTCTGTATACATTTTACAAGACAGTTTTAAGTAAGACAGAAACTATTACCTACAGTGCTTTTATCCAGATTGATAGGGACAGAAACTTTCTGGCGTTAGCAAGTGTCTTTTGTTTAAGCACTGAAAAACTATATAACTTTTTGCTATAGAATATCATGAAGGATAAGACAAATATGGAAGGGAAGAAGGAAAGGAGAAGAAACAACAGAAGAAAACAGAAGCAAAAAAGGAAAGAAGGGATATTTTAGCATTTTTTGGCATCTAATATTTTGTTCCAAGGCTAATGTGCCATGCCATCTGCCAAGTTACCATGACTGTATTAGGTTGCTATGGTATGCAAAGAGAAAAATGCTTTGTAAAGGGTCTGAGTGGTGTTTTTATTTCCCTCTTCAACTTAGTAAGCTTCTAAGAAAGGTGATAGAATTATTATAAATATTAAAATGAAGCTACCCAGTATTTTACTATATGATTTTAATTCTTGGACTTGATAATAATACTAAGATTTATAGTTTTTGAGATTTGTAAATTAGCAAATGAAAAACAAACAAAAAGAAAAAAAACCTCAATTATTTCCTCAGAACTGGAGGAGGAGGAGAAAAGGGCCTTTGCTCTACTTGTATTTTGCAAGAAGTGGGAATACAAAACAGAAGCTCAAGAAAGGAGAAGGGGGAATGTCAGATCTGTACACTTTTTGACAGAAACTAATGACTGTCTCCTTGTGGTTAGCTAATGTGCACTGTTTTACCTCTGCCTCTCTAAAGGGAGTTTGAGGTAGCAATCTGATCCAGCTTCATCATGACCTGATGGTAGCTGCAAATGCTTTTAAGGATAGTGTATGCTTTTATGCTTCTCTTCCTCTGCCTCTAAGTTTTCAAGTTTTATAAAAGAAAATTTAAGGCTGTGCCAATGGCACATGCGTGTGTACATTTACATACTTAACTGAGAGGAACAGCAATGATCTGCAGTGTGTGTGTATGTGTGTGTGAATGGCATGTGTGATCTTCTATGTGAGAAACGAAAAGGAGACATCAGGTGTCCTATTCTATTATTCACTGCCTTATATAGGGTCTTGATACAGGGTCTTTTGTTGAACCTGGAGGTGGGCAGATGGCCAGTAAATCATAATGATCCTTCCCTTCCCCCACAGAAGTGAGTTCCAGGTGTAAAGTACTGTACCTGGCTTTAAGTAGCACTTTAAGTAGGTGGTAGTGTCTGAACTCAGGCCATCATGTTTGTGTGGCTGCCACAGTGTCCTTACTGAGCTGTTCCTCCAGACTTTGGAACTCATGTAACCGAGGGTGGGAGAAAATTCTCTGGTCAACTTGTTCATTCTTATTAATGGGATGAGGAATATTAAGGATTCTTCTGGAGAAGATTCTCTATGACCTGTGACCTAAGGCTTTCATTACAAACCTGAGAAGGACACCCCCCTGGAAGATTAACATGATAAGGCACTGAACACTGCTAGGATGCCCAGTCTATTTACTGTCAATTTGAGCCAGCATTTCTAGGTTCTGTACAGATCCACCATGGAGAAGTCTCCTTCCTAAGAGCAACAAAAGGGATAGAGAACACGGAACTATCGGAGTGAGTCAGAAGATAGTTGTCGAATGTCCACTCACATAATGGAAAGTGAGTGGGAAAAGGTGGCTTGGGAAAGACAGACACCATGCCAAAATTGTGTAGCTTCCAAGTCAGTTAGGAAACCGATCTTGCTAAAGGCAGAAAACTTAAGATGCCAGAGAATGGAAGCCAGGTGTGGTGGCGTTAGGCCTTTAGTTCCAGGACTGCAGAGGCAGAGGCAGGCAGGTCTCTGTGAATTCGAGGACAGCCTAGTCTGTAGAGTGAGTTCTAGGTCAGGAGCGAGAATGGAAACAAGGTTTCCTGAGGATAAAATGTTACAAACCCAGTATTTGTGCAGCCAGGTGAATTCCAGTGGGAAATGGTGCCGGCCAAAGAGAGATCCATAGCAGTCAAATCAAATTAGTTCCTAATACCCTGAGAATGGATATCCAGCCTCAAAGCTGGACAGTGGGTGCTGCAGGAAGCACACAGATTGTCAGTACCTGAACATGGGATTAGCCTTTTAACGTAATTTTCTCCAGTGAATCTTCTGATAAAGGTTTGGAATTCCCTGTCAAATTTCTTAGCACCCAGTTGACCACAGTCTCTTGGAAGTCTGGCCTTCTGAGTAGAATCCGCCTACATGACATTCCCTTTGTTCTGGGAGGTGATTAGAAAACCATTCCTGGTTACCAGGGTGAAACGTCAAAAGAGAGAAAGAGACTTTGGTAGAGGGTTGGCCACTTCGCAGATGGCTTCCCAGGGAGGCTTTTGCCAAGTCCGTGCCCCTCCGGGTCCCAGCCAGCCATGCAGCTTCAGTGGTTGGCTCTCCGAGAATCTGGTTTCAATGGGCAACATCCGTTAACCAGACCAGCAGATGTCAGCCCTGACCCACTTTTCTCAGGCTTAAATCATGAGGAAGTAAGGCACCAGTTGGATTGCCGTCACTGTCTTGTTTGCCGGCTTTTCTTCTTCCTGAGCTGGAGGCCCGGCTTGGTTTGCTTTGCTAATATTTGCGTTATTCGGTAGTTATTATGTGATAAGCAGGCTGTTTGCTTTAGGTTTGCCTTGGTTTGTTTCCTGGTGCCTTTTCTTCTTAGCTGATAGCTTAACCTGAATTACACTGTGGGCTGCTTTTCTGAGCGTGCATAGTCTTTAAATAGACTTTTACCTGATGCCTCAGAAATCTAAAACTGGGTCTAAATAAATAAATAACTAAATAAATAATCAATCTGAGGAACATAAATAGTTTTTACTGTGCAAAGTCATCCCTTTGGTATCAGGTGTTGTATGAACAGGCTAAGGTTTACAAACCCATCAACAAATGTCATTCCTAAAAGTATTTTTTTTTTAGTATTCTAATTTGAAAGTAACAGTATTTCTGCACATTTATTGAGCAAATATCTTATCCTTGAATGAAAACATCTTATGTGGACATATTATGTCATCAATCAGCAGTACAAATGGAACAACTCTGAGGAAACAGAAAGCGATTTTTATAGGACATTCCATCTGCAAGATGCTGCTCACTGTGACAGCCTGCTTCCAATTGCAATTGTGAATTTGGAGATGAGTAAGTGAAGGAAAATGTGTGTATATGTGTGTGTGTGTGTGTGTTTGTCTGTTTGTGTGTGTATGTGTGCTTTTGACATGGCGTTGCTTGCGATGGCTGATCAGCTGCTGTGTGTGCCGAAGTCAATGTCTAAAGATCCGTACACAAGACCAGGGAACTGGAACACTGCTAAGAGGCCAGACACAAAAGAACACTAGGCAACATTGCGTCGCTTATGTTAAATGGTATATGTTTATTTGCTGAGTGGATTAGCCAACAAGAATTTCTTGATTTATTAAAGATAACAATGCAATCTATAATGTCTAGGTAACTTTTGAAATCCCACCAAAGACTGTAGTATTTTATTTCTTTTTAGGATAATTTCTCTAATGACCAAATGCATAATGTTGACTTTTTCTACACTTAAATGTGACTTCTGAGTTTAAAGAATTTAAAAATATACTCTAAATAAACTTATTTTATTACTCTTTTTAAAGCTAGAGTGAGCAAATAATTATTTATAATTCTTTATAATATTAAATATTATTTGAAAATTTATATTTCAAGTTGTTATTTTAATTACTTCAAAATTCTTTGCCTTTTTCATTACTAAAGAGACCCAATGCTGACAAAAACAAATTATACTTCATATCTGTATCTTCTTACATTTAGGATTTCTCTGCTAGTGCCGATCACAAAATTAAGAGCAAAGCAATTGTAATTTCCAAAAATTTCTTATTTTGGCCTGTAAACCATGTCCTGGATCACCCTCCAGCAATCTAGACCACTGCTTTTTAATGAAATAATACAATGTGGGCCACGATAGCCAGCCAGCCATGTTAAATTCTATCAGCCAGACTCTACAAAGTGAAATTAATTTCAATAATATAGCTTCCAAAAACCATTTTGCCATACAGTCAATATTTTAAAATTGCACACAATAGATTGCCTTTCTTTCTGTAAGTATCCACGCCTACAAAACTCCTGTCGCTTTGCGCGTACTGCTCATCTCCATTTGCACTAGCCGTACTTCAGGAGGGAGGGTTAGAGGTCACCATACTGGATAGTGAAGGTAAAGATGACCAAATGCTACTCAGGAGACCTGCGGGGAACAGTACGCCACTGAGGAGATTCAGGAGTGCTGGTGAAGCAAATCCTGCAACGCACCGGAACCCTTTGTTCACACTCTGATCTTGTCTCTAACGCGGGCCTTCCCCAGCAAAGATCGCCCTCAGGCTGTCGGACCCCCTTCATGCCATGCCTATGCAGCTGAGTTTGCTGGGGAAGTTACTGCAGAACGTGACCTAGAGTGGCTTGAAGCTCCCTAAGCGAGAGAGGCAGAGCCCACGCAAGCCTTGTCGGAGATCTGTTCGACGTGTGAAGGACGCACGTCTGCGGACTTTCGGATTGTGTGGTGTGTAGTCCTGAACTGCAATGCTGGGATTCCAGGAAGAATGTCAACTGCATGCTTAAGTTTTCTGGAAGCACCGAATTTTCACAGAGTTCATCTGATTTTTCTGTGAATAGGCCTTCAGCTTCTTAGACGTGTGTCTGGGTCTGAAGTTCAGAAGCCAGGGCTTCCCTGGAGAGGTTTTTCTGTTGCTGCCAGGGGGGGGTTTCTCAGGCCGTGACCACGGGGGGAACTTGAAGAGCTGTGGAGAGATGCTTGGAAATGGTAAAGGAAAGAAGAGCGCCGGGCCAGCAAATGAATTGTAAATGTTTCCGGGGGAGACATAGAATAGGTATTCTGAAGTGTTCTCCTCTCTTACATGCCCTAAATTTCTGCACCATTAGTCAGGAGATAATTTAACCTGGAGAGTGAAGAGAATTCAGACAGATGATGTGCTGTCCTTCTGCGCCCCTCCCTTCTACACTGCACTTGGAATCCCTTATCAAGAATAAGTAGTAGCCATTGGTCTTTGATGGTTTTTTAGTCTTGTCATACCTACCAGCATGAGAAATATTCATATCAGGCAAGCCTGTTTTATAGGGCGGGAATGTAGGGAGCATGAAATAAGTAGAAACTCTTTGCTGCCACTGACCCATCCAGGCACCGAGGGAAAACACTGATGGCTGGGAGGGTGTCTCTTCCTCATCGGCTGCTTTCCGGCTCTATCTTGTTTGTTCTGATAGGCAGGGCCTGCCTTGCCTTGGAGCCCTCTGCATGAAATCATTTTTTCTTTCTGATTAGCATACCTTAATTAATAGGAGTATGTTTGTGTATCTCCTAGGCCAGATCACCTCCACAGGTAAATGTCTTGGAAGCTGTCACTGTCTGGTTACTTCTTTATTAAGTTGAAGAAGAATCTTGTTAAAAGGTTCCTATGATTACGACTCCATAGGATCTTGAATACAAATTTAGTGTTCTTTCAATGGTCCTGGGACCCTTTTGTTGTGTGTATGCGTTTCTCTCTCAGATAAAGTCTTGCCAAATTTAGGGATTTAAAAAAATCTATTTTTACTTATTTCCCTATTTTTGAACTCATACAGAAAAGTACTATATTGAATATCTTCACATTTCTTGGAATCAAGATATCTAGATTGTTTTCTCCAAAGTTGGGACTTAATTGATCCTTATTTCCCAAAGTTAGTCTTCTATTGCCACTGCTTAATATTCCTCGAAGAAGTTCAAGGTGAATCATCTGCTGGTGGGATACAGCCAGTGCTGCACCTTTGATTTCACTACTTTTGCTGCTTGTTTTATCCAAAGACTATATTAGAAATAACCATATACAATAGAGCAGGACCAATCACAGCGGGCATAGGAACTGCAACGTTGTTACGGTTACATTTTGGTGACAGAGTCTTTGTTTGTTTTAAATTCCTGCTACTCTCAATCTCAGATCAGTGGACCTTTTTATTTAAAAAAGAGAACGAGAAAGAGACTTTGATAAGAAGTAAGAGAGAAGGTTTATTGTAAGGAATTCAGGTCTCCCCACCTTTGTAGATTGAACGGCAGTGCTTCATCGGGACCCCCTACTCTACCTAGCTGGAATTAAAATTATATGCGCTTCTTGTTAAGTGCAACAAGCAGAACAAGTGTCTTCCAAAGACTCCTTGTCCCTGCCTCCATGGGTCATCGCTCTTCTGTTTTTGTCCATCAACAGCTCAACACACCAGAGGCTCCTCAGACTCTGCTCCAGAGAATGACACCAGGTCACAGACAGACTCCTGTGACGATAGCATTTTCTGTGAGAGTTCTGCACAGCTGTGTCACTATTAACTTTTAATGAACATCCTTTCTTCTTTTGAATTTCAGCGAATTAAATGGACATGCAATTTCTGCTTTCATCCTCACTTTATGTGGCCTGCTATGTAGTAATTTTGGGTGCTAGGGTAGTCTGTGACACCTAATTGGGGTGTTCCAAAACTAATAACATAATTTTGTCCATAGTTGCACACAAATGTAATATAACATTTTTCTGAAAGCCCGGGGCTGAAAATATATTTTAACTTATAATACACCAAAAAGCAAAGAGATGATTCTAGGCCTGAATTTGGGCCCCACTGTTCATTTCAGGGACTGAGCCCCTATGGAGAACTCAATGGAAGGCGGGCCAATGGCTCCCGGACAATGAGTAGGGCAGAGGCTCCACAGCGCTTATTTTGGAGCATTATTCTTTTTTGGTTTCCACAATAGCTAGAATCTGATAATTTAGCATTAAGCCTCTTTTCAACTATATGGAACTGTAATAAGGTGATTTAGCCAATGTGCCTGTCCATTGTCCCAGAGATTCTGTGATCTATTATGCTGCAATGTGTAAAGAGAAAAGAGAGAGAGAATGAGAGAGAAGAAAATTAAAGAAAGAAAACCTGGGACAACATAAACCAACTAATTAATTATCAGAAGTATTAAAAGATGCTTTGAGAGAGCTGTTTTTTATTGGTATTTTTATGAATCAATATAGATATAGGAATTGACTGCAAAAGCCTCTGGGTATGTTCACATAATGAAAGCCCAATTAATATCTGCAAGCACAGTGCTCGGCCGGCATCAGGGAGCTGCAAGGACAATCACTGGCTTCTGCAGCCAGCACTGACAGCTGCAAGGGCCTGATAGAAAACAGCTTCAAAGGCCCGACCCCCTCCCCCAGCCCAGCCCAGCCTCAACTGCACACAAGCTTCATATCTTGCCTGTACTGAAACAAGGGCTGCAGGAACAGATGGGACACCAGAAGCAACCCATGGCTATTTGTGATGTCACTAAATGAGGCATTCTGGGATGCTGTTGAGTGGCAAAAAAAAATATCAAAGAGGAAGTATGAGGGAGCATCATTAGGAAAAGTAGGTGACAAAGTAAGGCAGTAGGTTAGTAAACGTTCTGTGGGCTGGTGGGAGAGGTCACACAACCTTCCATCTGGGTGGGCTTACATTACCATTTGGTTTTGTGTGGATTAATGGAAGATTGACTTGATCATTCCATAGAAAGAAGAGATCCACCTAAAATTGCCAATTCTTATAGTGACTGAATGGAACAGAGGTTGTAAACAGAGCGTAATTTTCCATGCCTTGCAATAAGTTATTGATAATATAATCATACTCTTAGAGATCAAAAGCTCCAAGGAGCTCACAGGGGTCTGCCACAGGGTCTTCCCTGTAAGTTCCAGGAAAGACATTTTTAAGCAATGATGCTATTATGCAGAAAAGGAACTTGCTCAAGGCATCTTGGGGCCTTGCCTAAGGTCAGTGCTAAGACAAGTCAGAGGTGAGGCTCTATTCTTATCCTCCCAAGACTTCTCCAGGCTATGGAAGCCATTGGAGGAAAGCTTGGGAATATTCTGTGTCTGATTTTGACTCAATAATTACTGCCTCCTGCACATCTTCCCTAACCACAGAGTTCCATATTACTTATGGGGACTCACTTGTGCTCTGTATTTGTTCTAACCTATGTTTCCTTCAACTTATTAAGCCTTAATAAGCAGGGAGCTCTTTGAGGACAAGCGCTTCAATATTTATTGATGTATCTTTACTACCTGGCACAATACCTTGCAAGCAGTAGCCATTGGTAATATAGCAGGATAGGTAGGTGGACAGTTGGATAAATGGATAGATGGATGGATGGATGAATGCATGGGTGGGTGGGTGGATGGATAATAAAAGCCTAATTTTAGCTACCTGTGTAAGTTAACAATTAGCAGCTTAACTTCAAAACTTTCCTTGGCCTTCAAAAACAGAATATGTTGATTTTAACCATTTCTAAATTGAAGTTACCAAAATACTGGTATTGTAATTAATAAGAAACAAAAAGAATGATAAGTAACTCTGATAAATGAAGAGGGAGAGTTACAATTAGGTAAAAGCTGATGGGGAGGTGGGAAGCTACTCACTGTAGATGTTTATTTGTTTATTTTATTATCAGCTCTTAGGAATTCCTCTGCAGACAACACAATAACGCCCATCCTGACTCTGTCTGCTGAGTGAGAAGAGTCATCCTGGTAGATGAGAGTGTTTCAATGCTTCCGTAACGTTTGTGGATGGCTTCCAAGTTAACACCACTTCACAAAATACAAACTAGGCCACTAGATGTGCTCCACTTGTGCTAAATGTGAGAAAGATTATCAGGTGGGTCTTGGCTTTTACCGTGAGGGAGCTGAAAAGTCCCAGGAGAAGTCACACAGAATTCTTGCAGATACTGTCAGGATAGGGCTGAGTCTCCAGTGTTCCAAACAGGGTGAGGCTAAGGACTTACTTTGGGACAGGGTGAAAAATGTTTGATGAACAAAGCTGGGGCATAGACGTGTAAGTAGAAAGCAGATGTGGAGACACTGTAGAGCAGACCCCCGATGATGAAACTCATCCCCTTAAACCACATCTGGGCTGAAGCATCTTAAGGATGCGCCAGTAGTGCGCTGGAGGTGTGTGCAGCATGCTTTCTATAAAGTGACTGTGTTAAATTTGTTGGAGACAAAGACAGAGTTGGAAGAAAGTTACCAGAGGAACATTTCCCAGCTCTTTGCAGAAGTATGAGAAAGTTAAATAATCCAGAAATGTTATCCAACTCACTACTCGACGTTCTCTCCCGAGTGCAGGAGAATGCTGGAAAAACACACAAGAAAGAATATACTTGCTGAGCAAGGGTAACATGACAGGAGTCCCCAAACCACATGATGTTCACAAGGATCAAGTGCTCAACGTAATATAAACCAGCACTTCCTTCTTAGTGTTCTTCCAAGTTATCTCTAAAGCTCATGAATTAAATTAGCTTAGTAATACTGATCAATAACAACAGTTACCAGGTCTTTCATACTTTCTGTGACAGCGTGTATGCTAATGGTTTGAAACTCATTGTTCACCTAACCTTTGTAACTACTCTACGAGATACCCCTAGTAATCTTTTTGTTTTGAAATCCTCTTAGATTTATTAAAGTTGTGAAGTGGCCCCCAACCACCCTCTAACCCAGCCCCCCTCATTAAAAGCCCACACGAGATGCTACATTTTTATTACTTATGGACTATTGTTGATGCACAATTCTCATCTCTATTTTATACATATTTTTTAGTTTTTACTTGCTGTCCCTTTCCAACCAATCCTGCCTAGCGTATTATGTCCTGTTGCCATTGTTGTGTCTCCTGAGCTTTTTCTTGGCTGTTGTAGTTTCTCTATCTTTGCTTTTGATGGCCTTGAAAGGTTGAGAAGTCAGTCCTGGTCAGGTGCTTTGCAGACTGCCCTGCAGTTGGGTTTTGTTGTGATTGTGTTGTGTGGTGTATGAGGTCCCAGAGAGTAAGTTCCATCTCATCATACGTCCATGTGATTCATCACTCATTATGTTAACCTTGAACACAACTGAAGTGATTCTTGTCAGGTTTGCCTATAGAAAAACTGTCCCTGAACCGCCATACTGCACTCTTTTGAATGAAATTCTCATGCACAGCCCATTAAAAGGAGGCCCATTTTCTATATAAATTACTCAACATTCTACTGTATGTGAAAGCTGTCTACACTCCTCTATTTGAAGAATATTCAGTAAGATCTTCCTATCAGCATGCACTTAAATTTTTTTTCCTTTTGGTTATAACTAAAAATGCTAATCTATTCAGGCCACTCTTAGGATATATCAGTATCCCAGAAACCACAAAGCCCAAAATTTGGATGCCAGCAGAGGCTGTGTCTACTGAAGGCTGCTTCCTGATTTGTAGATTGTCATCTTCTTACTGTTTTCTAACATGACCAAAGATGCAAATGGGACTCTTTAGGAGGGCACTAATCCTCTTCGTGAGGACTCCACCCTCAGGACATAGGCACATCCTGAAGGACCTGCCTCCAAATATCGTCACATAAAGAATGAGGTTCCAGCGTTTGCGTTTGTGGTGGAGACTCACAAACATCCCGTGTGTGGCCTCTAATGCTGCATTACTGCTGTTACCAAGGCGACCACTGTTGATCAAATGCCTCAGCTTTGAGCACTGGGGACCCTCCCAGTTGCCTCCTACGTCTCTGTTAAAGACTCTCATCTTTTTTTTTTTTCTGGTTTTCTGAGAAGTTGCTATTATCTTAGCCATTTCTCTAAGGAATTCTTTTTGTCAGTGATGATATGAGAAGTGAAAATCCGGATGCTGGGTATGATGGGAACTGTTATTTTTTCAGTTGTATTCATAAAGGGTGGTTAATAAATCTGCCCACCAGTCATGCTTTAGAGAATTACAGAAACTCCAGTCCGCCTCTTCATATGACTGTGGCATGATTTCTTACCTCTTTTCCTCTGGGGACATCAGCCGTCTGGTTACAGTTAAGTATATGTTCTGGAGCTTACCCTGGCCTGTTGACATATACCGTAGCTCAGTGTCTCTTTTGTTTTATGTCCCTAAGATCAGATTTTTGCAAGGGTTTAGTCAAGACAGTGGCACTTTTGCTAGTGGCTCTGGTCTAGAGTCGGTATCCTGAAAGTAGTGAGAAGGGCCTGAAAGCGATTTCTCTGTATTTTGAGAAACCTAATGGAAATCATATGTTTACCGCTGACACAATTGCCCAGGCTAAGGAGAACGTCATGTTTCTTTGATTCTCTATCAACTCAATGTGGCTGGCTACACTGGGTATTTCTAACTGTTAGAAACTCTGATTGGTTGATGATGACTTCATGATTGCCAAAGTTGGGAAGGACAACAAAGTGTCTTTGGGGGTAACAATGTTGGGAAAGGCCATATTCATTACTATTTCACTTGTGATCCAACTCTGTCTGAAGTGGAGCCATTGTGTCTCTGTGTATATGGCAGAGAAAGAGTAACTTTTTTGGATACAAAGTAGACATCTTTATATTTAGTTTATGTTTTACCAATTTACTGTAATGTTTTAATGCTTAAAATTCTGATCCAAATTACTTTTAATTTCTGTTTCATTTTAAATGCCTGTTTAAAATACTGGAAGCATACACTTTGGACTGATTTTTTTTTTCTGTATTCTATTTTCTTAGGGGAAAAATCTATATCTCAGTGTAGATAAGCATATGGATCTATTTAATATGTTCAGAAGTGATGCATACGAGTGACTCAGGGCTTCAATTTGTGGTACTTGCCTAAATTGCTTGCTAGGATGGCCTCAGAAAGGTAAAGAGGGAGGGGTCAACAACTGAGATGGGAAAAGAGAAAGAGAACAAAAGAGAATGAGCACTGATCGATGACTTCTGAGAGAGGAGGCAGCCTCGTGAGTTATTAACAGAACTTGGCTGCTTCTTGTATTCACTCCCATGAAGCCACATGAAGAAGCGGTATAGTTAAAAGGCTTTGAGACGGAAAATATTTTTTGAGAGTAACTTTTAAGATAATCTGCATCAGTACTTTGAACTCTGAGGAGCACACTAGACCTACAGGAAGATTTGGGTGGGGGGGAGTTTTATTTATTTATTTATTTGGTGTGTGCATTTTCCAGCATTCTAGACGTGCTTGGGGATGTCCAAGGAGTCAGAGCCACAGAAGTTCATTTCCTCATTCCATCATACGGATCACAGTGATTGTACTCAGTTCACCAGGCTTGGTGGCAGACAACCTGACCTGCTGAGGCAGACAACCAACCAACAGAGGCTGTTTCTGAATGATACAGGTGTAAGGCCCAACCCCTTAAGAGAGGACCAAGACCAGGCTCTTCTGCATGCTTGCCAAGGACATTTCCACCAAACAACACCACTTAGCAACACCCCAGTAGTTCTAATGTGCAGTGAGACCTGAAATCACTAATCTCCTGCTTGGATTTCTGAATTATGAAAAAAATTAAAGTTACAAAATGTACAGTGAAAATGTATTCAAATCCAAGTATTTGCTCTCTGCATTTAACATATGAACTTATTGCCTCCTTCGCTTCATTTGGACATAGATGTCCTGTGTTCCTCACCAACCATCAAATCTAATTGCCTTTACTCCTTGTCCAGAAGCAATCACTGTCCTGAAGTGGCAGATACTCCTCCCTTCATCTATATATCTCTATGTAGCTTTACTAAGTGGACATGTATAGTTTTGTTTGATTTAAATTTTCACCTGGTTCGAATGTTGTTTGAGTTTCTTCCCACAGGTTGTTCATGTGTTGTGACGTTTAGGGTAGCACACTGGGAGATTGAGGTGATGTGGAGCCATTAAACAGAGTCAGCATCAAAGGTGGAAGAGTGGGAGTCATTGCTGAAGTCACAGGAGACAACCTGGTCCTCAGTGTAACCCAGGATGCCTTTTAGTGGGCGCTCAGATGCCTGCTTCACCACCTTCTTGATGTTGTCATAATTGGCACCTCTTCCACCTTTGATGCTGGGGCTGGCATTGCCCTCAACGACAATTTTGTAAGGCTCACTTCCTGGTATGACAATGAACTCAGATACAGCAACAGGGTGGTGGACCTCATGTCCTACATGGCCTTCAAGAAGTAAGAAGCCCTGGACCACCCACCCCAGCAAGGACATGAGAGCAAGAGGCCTTCGGTTGCTGAGGAGACCCCTGACAATGAGCATCTCCCTCATGGTTTCCATTCCAGACCCCCAGAATAGCAGGAGGGGCCCAGGGAGCACTACTCTCTTGAATACCATCAATAAAGCTCACTGCACCCACAGAAATAAAGAAACAGAGTCAGTATGAGGTCTTTAGAGCAGTTTGGGGCATGCTGTCAGGCAGAGCTGTAGGACCAAGCCTCCCCTGGCTTCCTTTTGTATGTGATATCTTGCTTCTTCATAAACTCCTGCCATTCTGATGTCACACACTTTTAGTCCCTCTCCAGAGGTAAAGCCAACAGGGTCATGTCACATTGGATTTCCATCTTCCAAAGTTTCAAGCTAAACAAACATCTTTTCTTCATAAAGCTATTCTTCTTTGGCCATTTCATTATAATGACAGAAATGAACTAATACACATAGAATCATAGTACTTGTGTTGATTTGTATTTTGTTTTTCTTACTTAGCATTCCAGTTTGACACATCATCCCTGAAATTCAAGTTCATTATTATTTTATTTTAACCAATACACATAAATATTCATATTTATGTTATTTTGATATATGCTTATATTGGTAAATGCTCATATATTTGTTAGATTTATCACTGGTGATATCACAATACCACAGTTAAACAGGAGACCCAAGTTCTAATGTTCTGCTCACAGCAAAGTGACTAAAAGTCATAGCAATGTAGTATATATTTCTGAAATATATCTGAAATATCAATTGTTGTATTTTATTCTACAAATATCCTTGGATCTATTTTTTCATTCCTTTACTGATAAGCATTTGAGTTGTTGATTCCATTTTTTTCTTTGTTTGTGATATCATAAAAATGCTATAGTAGGACCAGAAAAATGGTGAGTGGGTACCAGAGCTTGCCACCAAGCCTGAGAATCTAAGTTTGATCCATAGTACCTACATGGTGAAAGGCAAAAACTAACTTGACTTCACAAGGTTGTTCTCTGAACTCTACATAAACACTGTGATAAGAAGCACTCATGGATGAGAGAAAAGAGGGAAAGAGAGAGAGAAGGAGAAAGAGGGGATGTCTTTAATAGGCCACATATTTTTGTACATATCTCCTTAAACACACTGAGGTAGTTTAAATAGGGCCACGTTTCCTAATGAGCCAATGTGAAGCCTTTTTCTCTACAGACAAACAAAGGGTCTAATAAGCACATCCCACTCTATGGTTTTGTCCTGCTGTGAGCAGCTTTTGGGTTGCCCAGTGTGCCACAACAGAGAAGAATCTGAAAATGCTGCCCCATGAAAATGCACTGTCTTAGTGAGGGCTTCTGTTGCTGTGGCTAACAACACCGTGCTGAAAAGCAACTCTGGAAGAAAAGGGCTATTTTATCTCACAGTATGTAGTCCATCATGCAGGGAAGTCAGGACAGGAACGCAGGCATGAGGAGGCAGGGATTAATGCAGAGGTCATGGAAGAGCGCTGCTTACTGGCTTGCTCCTCATGGCTTGCTCAGCCTGTTTTCTTATAGCACCCAGGACCACCAGCCCATGGGTGGTACCATCTCTACCATGAGTTGGACTCTTCCACACTAATCATCAGTAAATAAAATGTACCACAGGCTTGCCCGAGGGTAAGCTGGTGGGGACATTTTCTCTACTGAGTTTCCCAATGACTTCCAAAATGGTTCTCTGTCAAGTTGACTTTATAAAACTAGCCAGCATGTGTACCTACATGTTTATAATTATTGAAAAATTGTTCTCTAAATAAATGTGCCAATCAAATGCCTGTTTTGCCAGACTGATAGATGTGAACTGATCGTTTGCTTTACTTTGCATTTTTCAGTTAAGTCAGAAAGTTTTTTATGTGTTTGTTGGTGTTTTTGTAGCATGTCAGTACTGCTTTTACCCCTTGCTCATTTTGCTACTGGGTTGTGTTTCTCTTTCCTCTTGCAGATTTGTATTAACTGTCTGAATTATGTGTATTAAACCTTTATTCATACTAATTTCATATATCCACCTTGTAAATAATCTTTGACCCAATCATCAGGTTGTCTTTTACCCTCTGTTTTTGGACCGTGTGCCAATTGGGTTTTGTAAATTTGCCACAAATCTACAGTTATCTGGAAAAAAGAACCTCAGCTAAGAAAGTGCCTCTATCAGACTGGCCCGTACACAAGTCTGCAGAGTGTTTTCTTGATTGATGAGGGAGCAGAGGCAGCTCTCTGTGGGTGGTGCTGATTCTGGGCAGGTGGTCCTGTATGAGAGAGCAGGCCCAAGCAAACCATGGGAAGCAAGCCAAGTAAGCAGCACTCCTCCATGGTGTCTTCATCAATTCCTTCCTCCACATTCCTGTCTTGAGTACCAGCCTTCACTTCCCCGGATGATGGACTACAAATCATAAGCTGAAATAGACCTTTTCTTCCCCAAGTTGCTTTTGGTTGTGATCTTCTTCACAGTGACAGAAACCCCACAACAGACATTATCTGTAAAGTTATTTTGCATGTGTTTTAGTTTACATTCCAAGGGAAGATACGTGAGGCTTGGTGTTGCACAGTAATAACTTTTGGGCACTAAATGCCACTTCATGGCTGTAACTATGCTGCAAAGACTATTGATCTGAGTCTAAGGTCACAGACATCGGATAGTCCTGCTTCTACTAGTTACTGGAAACAACTGATAGTAAAGCAAATTTTCCCTGGCAATTAAATGGTTACTTGAGTAAGCCAAAGTATCCATTGATGTACACTTAATTATCTAACTCCAAGTCCTGTTACAAAATCCAGCACCATCTCTTGAAGTGTGTTCTGACCAAGGAGTAGGGAAAGTGATGTAATATAATTTCAATTAAAAACATGCTTTGTTTTGTTTTAATGCCCAAAATGTAGATTGTGGCCAATTTCATTTTTCTCTCTTCTTAAAATTTCCGACTTTCTAGTTTGAAATTAAAGGTTTTGTTGTGAGCCTTGCATGTAGGGCTGTGAGATGCCTTAGTGAGCAGAGATGCTGTGTGCAAACCTGATACAGGAGTTTTAATCAGTACATCTCATAAAATGTCAGGGGATGACCCACAGGTGACATCAGAGCCATCCCTTGAAAGTTGTCCTCTAACTCCCATACATGCTGTTGAATGTGTGAATCCCTGATACCACACAACACCCAGACACACACTCACAGATACACACACACACACACACACACACACACACAGAAAGAGAGACTTGCATTTGAAAACAGAAAGTTTTTTCTTTTTTTTTCTTCTCCCTCTTTAATTTTTTCAGACAAAGAAACTAGGCTGACCTCAAACTCAAGCTCACAGCAATCCTCATGCCTTACTTTTATCCAGCATGGTCTGCACTTATTGCCTATGGAAACTTTTTTTTTTTTTGCAATGCCTATAACAGAAATCCAAGGCCAATGGTGGGCTAGGCTTCGACAGACTCTGCTTGAAAGTACCCTTCTCTGAACTCTCAGACTGCCTTTCCTGTGTTGGAACTTCACCTATATGATGATGTGAATATATGAGAGTGGAGATGCTGCTGTCAGTCGTGTTGAGCTTGGAGCACCGTGGAGAGCCGCTGCCTTAGATAAAATTCTGTTTTAATTTTCTTTGGCTTTAATAAACACTGTGACAGAAACAAAACCAAAGAAGCAAACTTGGTAAAGAAGCGGTTTATTTGGTTTACACTTCTACATCAAAATTCGTCACTGAAAGAAATCCAGGCAGGAACTCAAGCAGAAACCATAAATAAATAAATAAATAAATAAATAAATAAATAAATAAATAAATGAATAAATAAATAGATAGATAGATGTTGCTTATAGACTCACTCACATGCTTACACTCAACTGTTATTCGTATGCAGTATAGGACTGTCTGCCTAGGTAATAGTATTACCAACCATGAATTAGGGCCTCCACCAATTAACGGTCAAGACAGACCTCCCCACAGGCAAATCTGATTCAGGCAGCCACTCAGCTGATGTTCCCTATTCCCAGATACATGTAGACTGGGTCAAGTTAGTGATAAAAAATTAACCAGACACAGCAGAAATGATTGGATTAACTTAGTGCCCTGATGTAGTTCCATGATCTGCTGTACTTCCCCTTTATGTATATGAGAATCTACTAAAAAGCTGGAAGATACCATTAATGTGAAGGTTGTAACTGGGTTTTTCATCCTGGAGGACAAGAAATGGCTGTTTGGAAGGGCCTGTTTCTCAATTAAAGATCCAGAATCATGAGGCTGGAGACAAGAATTCAGATTTTAGACTTCTGCTAGAGTCAACATCATTTTTCTCTGGACTTAAATTCAAAATATAGAAAGCTGAGTTCCAAAGCATGTATTCATAAAAGGAAGATGCTGTAAAGGTTTGAGCCTCTAATTCCAGAGGGAGGTACGCTTGTGAGCTAGCAGTAAGAAGTAGGGTTTTTTAAAAAAAAAAAACATCATTTTATACATTTAAATTTTGAGCAAGTGTGTGTGTGTTATTTATTCAAAATCTTAACCAGTGACATTAATAATGGATGCTTAGACTTTACCTCATGAGTCAACACAGATCCCATTGTGTCTTTGATTCAAAATGATGACAACCAAAAGAAGTGGAAAATTCATGTGTGGAAGTTCCCTTCCCCATACTGGGAGAGACACAAGATTTCAAGTTACACACTCAAAATGTTACAGATACATACATTCTTAATAGAAAAAAAAATGGCAGTCAATACAAATAAGGATGGTGCTTATGCTGTTATTTAACCTGTTAGGATATTGGTGGATTTTCTTTTTACTTCCCTATATCTAAGAATTTTCTGTTTTACTAATGTTAGTATATTTTTTAGTTTTCATTTTTATCATTCCCCATGTATACACTTTGTGCCGCTTCTACTTCCCACATTTCTACCACTCTCAATTTTGGATTATTTTAAGTTATTTTATTTTTAGATGTCCAAAAATACAGTTTTGTAGCATTGTTGACGATGTGGCTATAAATCACGATTACGGTGTACTCTTCAGAGGCCTGCGGCTCTCTGGTGTGTAGTAACTGGCCAGCCCTTGTCTATATCATGACTAGGAAAGGGCAGCTAGAGAAACAAGTAGGCCTGGGCTTAGGTCCTACATTGACCAGATTCCATCCTCTAGCCTTGGGCAACCTTTCTGAACCTGAGTTTCATCCGCTTAGTGAGTGAAGAATGGCAGTCTCTCTTGCAGGCTTTTGTTAATGATGATCTGAGGACCCCTTGGGCCTCTGGGCAACGGAAACCAGAGTATAACAACTAGATCCCAAAGATTGCTGCCTTCTGCTGGAGGTGTGACCCCAAGAACTGTAGACAAATTAGAGGGAATCCAGAGCCATTACCAGCTTCTGTATATGCAGTTCCTTAAAGAAAGAGGGAAAACAGGGGTACTCTGAGATAAATTGCAAGAGAATGGTTTAAGCTTTTTCCTCCTATGATAAAGTCAAGCAAATGAGGTGACCGTATGAAAATCAATTAAATCCCACACAGGAGTACTTCAGTAGAGTTTGTGGGGAAGAGACACAGCAACAAGGAGATGAAAACAAAGCCACTGATCAGACAAAGCCAAGGGAGCTCCAAGAGGCAACTTAAGAGATAATAAAACCAGAAGCACAAACACCTGTTAATAACCCTAACCTTGGGCACTAGCCTTCAGGATGGTCATTTACAATATAAAATTCCTGGTTGGACAAGCTACCCTAAAATATTGGGCTTTGGGTTTGCTTTAGGTTTATGTTTGTTTGTCTTTCTTTTCCTCTGTTTTGTTTTCTTGTCCTTTCCCCTCCTTTCTTTTCTTTTAGGGAAGGCTTTGGGAAAGAGAGAGAGTTGGTCATTGGAAACAAGACATTGGGACTTTGAAGGCCAAGGGGGTTCCCAAGGCTCCCAAGTGCTGAGTCTGAGCTATCAAGTATCATGGTGGTGTCAGGTTTGTTTTCTGGGAAATATTTGAACTAATTTTATCAGCAGCATTTCTCTCGGGCTATTTACTACCTGAATATTTGTCAGGGCCTCTGGAGGAGGCAGCCAAACATGTACATCTGCAGTTCGTGCTATTTGGAGCACAACTTGGGTGGGGACGTCTCTCTGGTAACAGGGGTGGAGAGCTGACAGGAGCCGCTGCTGCGAGGAAGATGGGATTTCAGGAGCTGTCATCAGGATGGCGACGTCTGGTTGCAGTCGATATTTTTCCAAATGCCAGCCACACAAGGATTTAAAAGAATGTGCAAAGAAGCATGTGGTGTGCTCCTCATGAAGCAGAAGCAGGCTGAGTGGCTCGCTTAACATCGCGCCCCCTCCCAGCCAATCACAAGCCCAGGCGCCCTGGCCTCTTCCCTGCGAGGCCTTGGCCGCATGCCCTCCCGTACAATTGTGAGGAGATTGGATGAAGCGCGATGCTATTTAAAGCACTCTTCCATGGCGTTCTTGCAGTTGTAAGATTTCCCAAGAGGCAGTTGCCAAGATTATGCTCTCCCCCACTGGCTTTTAATTTGTGAATTCTAATGGGCTCCTCTTTAGATACGGCAGCATAGGTAGTCCTCCTTGAGTGGACAGAGGCGCTCCCATGGAAATCTTCAATGTACACCCTCTGACGCAGAAGCAAGATGGCCAGATCCTCTCCCAGTCAGCCATGTAGGTGGTAGAAATTCTGATTTCAAAAGAGATCTGTTATCGCCCATGATCTTACAGAAATATGAAGGCCACACAATTTTGCTTAAGAGTAAACCACCCTTACAAATGAAACGGAAACAGATCCAGCGTGGGGCCATATTTCTTTTCATGTTTTTACCCACCCTTATCATGCAAACCATGCTGGCAGTCATCCCAGATTCTTAACACTGCCTTGACACTCTTTTCTCCCCCTCCTGGCATAAAAGCCTTATTTGAATTATTAATTCTAGAACACCCCCTTCCTCTCAACCTAGGAGGCAGACATAATCACCCAATCTGAGCACCAAAAAGTAACCAACACTTTACTAGGAATGCATGCGATGAACACTATTTTGGCAACAATTACAGGAGCTTTACTTTAGACTTACTGAATATCCCTCCTATGAGTAAAACTGAACATGGATTCACTAAGCAGTTACCCTTCGCTTGCATGGTGAACTTCGGGTATCTCTAAATAAACCCCACAAGTGGTCGTCATTAAACTGTGGATAAGAGGTTCTAAGATAGAAGGACCCAACTGCCTTTCACTTCCAAATTTTGTCCTGCATCGTCTTCTTCAGAGTTCTACATTGGCTGCTAAACTGAAGACTAAGCTGACGTGGTCCCATCTCTCACAGATGTTTTGGACATTGCTGGGAGGTTTTTGGATCACAGTCCAAGAAGCTCAGAATCCAAGACATGCACCATCTTCAGGGCCGCCTCTCCTACGGGGCCTCCTGACAGCCCTGAGTCCCTCGGCCTTCTTTCCGGTGAGGTCTTGGATTGCACAGTGCCGTTTGTCCTGCTCACAGCATTTCTCTAGTGCTGTACTGCATACTTCCTGTCCTCTCTGTGCCTTTCCGTATTCCACGGGGTGGCCAGGGCACTGTCTTTTTGTAATCCTGTTGCTGGATATGCACGAGGCTCTTACGGTGCTATCAGCTCTCCTGCACATGCAACCTGGCTCACTCATGCAAGAGTTTTTGGGGATTTTTATTTAGAAGTAGACATGCTATGCTTCATGAGGAGTGCCTGTCTTAATAGATAATGCCAAACTATTTTCCAAAATGGCTACCCCCACATAATTTTTATTGACCTAGAATGTTTGCCAGACTATAAGCTGGCCCCACAGCTAATAAGGTGCATTCACAGTCTACTTAAATTCTAGTGGGAAGATTGAATCAGTAAAGCTGTCTTACCCCTCTCTGTGTCTGTCCTTCCCCCCCTCCATATTTCCCTCTTTCTGTCTCTCTCATTACTTCCTCCCTCTGAGGCCCTATCAATGACATCTCAGAAGCTGCTCATTTTCTATTACATTCTTTTTTTAAGATAATTAAGATTCTTTTAAAAATGTATTTATTTTATGTAGATGAGTGCTCTATCTGCATGTAAACCTGAATGCCAGAAGAGGGCATCAGATCCCAGTATAGATGGCTGTGAGCCACCATGTGGTTGCTGGGAATTGAACTCAGAACCTCTGGAAGAGCAGACAGTGCCCTTAACCACTGAGCCACTCTCCAGCCCCCTCCTATTACATTCTTGAACATGATGTAGCCATCCATTCCATCCTCTGGAAGTCTATTCTCCTCTTTGGCTAGGATTACCTTCTGGAAAACATCTCCACGAATCTACCTTTTTGAGGAAGATAACTCAGGCACACACAAGTGATGTCTATTAGTATGAAGAACCAGTTGCCTTTCTCTGTGCCTTCAGGTACTTTATGCTTGCGTACCGTGTACATGCCTACTGCCCATGTAGGTCAGAAGTGCGTGTTGGATCTCCTAGAACTGAATGAACCATCATTTGAGTGCTGGGAACCAATCTGGATCTTCTGCAAGAGCAACCAATGCTGTTAATTACCGAGCAATCTCTCCAACCCCACGTACTAAAATCTTTACAGTTCTTTCCAGCTTATGTACACATGAACCACTGCTACCTTATACAACATGTCTTGGCACCACGATTTCACTTTCCTCCCTAAGTGAACTTAATTAGGAATACCCAATACATATTAGCTAATTTATTTAATCAACACATATGTATTAATTGGCTGCTCTGCACGAGGCACTGTCCTACCTGCTGACCTTTTGGAGCCAGTGTTCTACTGGACTTGCATTTCCACTGGGTGATCTCACTGTCCTGAGAGATGGACACTGTTTTTGCCTAAAATCCCAAGCCTTGACATGCAGCAAGTGCACAGGGCTGAGTGTGCTCACTCACTGCCTTAGCTAATACCTTTCCCGCCACTCTGTGGCATTTCTATCAAGCATTTCCACGTACCTGTGTGTGATCCCACTATTTATATTGTGAATCCCTAAGATCTCCTAAACAGTGGTTTAAAAAATAGTAATAAATAACTCCTGAAGAGTGGTAAAGTATAGAAGAAAGATTTCATATTCATTTGGGGCTTGGGGTTTTGTTTGTTGACTGTTTATGAGAGGTATCTCACTATGTAGCTCTGCTCCCTTGGAACTTGCTGTATAAACTAGGTTGGCCTCAAGCTCACAATAATACACCTGCTTCTGCTTCCTGAGTGCCAGGCTCAAATAAAGGCATGTGCCAGCATGCCTGGGAGACAGTCACACTCCTGTCAAATAGGAAGATGCATTATTGTTACGCTAATTCAGTAGTATCCGTTTTATAGTTGTGAAATTCAAGTCATAGACAGGGTAGGCAACTTGCCTGAGATCACTCAAGTAGTGAGGTTTTGGCCACGACTGTGTCCCTCATGTTTCTCTCTATAGCTTGACCCATCTTCTAACCCATAGGCTATTGTCTCTATTACTGTGTCCTACTGGCTTACATCTACCCACATCTTCATTTTTAAATGTATGTCTGTATCCTGTAGACCCCTTTACTGTCCCTTACTTAGTCTTCTCAACAGGAAGGTGTGACCCAGGCATGTCCCAGCTTTTACCATTTCACTGGTATCCTGAGACATCTAGTAGCACAACTCTCTTCTGAGCATTCTTGGAGCCTAGCCTACCCTACCCAGTATTGTAGCTACTAGCAAGTTGTGGCTCATTACATTCCATTAAGCTCATCATGAACTGGAGAGATAGCTCCGTGAACACCTACTGGCTTTTGCAGAGGATCCAAGTTCACTTCCCAGCATCTACGCTGGGCATCTTACAACACTTTAGTTCCAGGGGATCCAACACCCTCTACTTGACTCTGTAGAGGCCTGCACTCACACATGGACATTTACACATACGTGTGCGTGCATGCACACACCCTCAAAATCTTTCAAGGAATAAGTAAAATTAAGATAATCCAAACTCAAAGTTTACTTCCTCAGATACGATAATCTTATCTCCAGTGGCTACCGTGTGAGATGGTATAGATTACAGATAATTTCTATCAAGGCAAAATGTCAAGTGGACATGACAATATGGCACCCATGGTGTTAAAAGTGGGTTTTAATCACACGTGTGTGTTGGAATTGAAAGACATGCACTGAGTGTATGAGTTTAAAACAAAAAAACCACCAAACAACCAAAACACACACACACACACACCAGTAAAACAGGGAGATGATGAGTGCTCATATTCAAAAGCCCCAATCTCTGCACCGGTGCTAGAGGTAGATTGTTAGGGAGGTGGTTGCATCTAGATGGTGAAGCACTTTCAAATGAAATTAGTGCTCTTACCGGACAGTACAGTGAAAGTGTGGCCATCTGCCAACCAGAAAGAGAGCACTTGCCAAGAAAAAGATGGTGTTGTTGGCTTGACTTTGGACTTCCCAGCTTCTAGAATGACAAGAAGTAAATGTTTATTGTTTAGTTATTGCTCTGTTGTGGTAGCCTGAACAAACTAAGACTAAACACTCTACTAAGGTGCAAAGGTCAGGGGCCTGGAAAAGGGTGGTACAAACTGGGTTTGTCAGCCAGTTGCATTGAGTGGTCCCAAAGGCACAGCCACTCAGTGATAGAGTCCTTCCTCTGTCTTGTCTTGGCTGTGAGGCTTTGTATAGCTGCTCAGATCTCACCTCTGCAGAGTGGTCATGAGGATTAAAATATCAAAAGCAGTGTGACCAGCACAGAATGAAGTCATTCCTTGGCCCATTTGAAGGACTGGGTCTAGGACTCCTTATAGAAACCCAAAATGTGTACCGTTTTTTTTTCCTTCCTGCGATGACATACCCTTAAGAGAAAAAAAATGTTCAAGAGGGAAGATTTCTTTAGGGAATATAGCTCCAAATGTGTAAGCCCATGGCTAGCTCCACTGTTTGGTCACCAAGGCAAAGCAAAACATCACTGCCTACAGTGTCTGACAGCGCTCAGCCACAACCAGCAAGCAGAGGCAGTGAGAAGAGCTAGCCTGCACACTCTGGCTTTCTTTTTCTCCCACCTTAGTCTATTACACAGCTTACAGGAAGGTGCCACCCACTTTCAAGGTGGGTCCCCGACTCCCAGTCCTGTCTCATGCTAACCATCTCTGGATGCTCTCTGGAAGACACACCTAAAATAACTCTCATTACACTCAGGTAGACAGTTAAGATTACCCATTATAGCCGCAGACACTCATGTGCCTTATGTAAAATGTCATGGCATTTGCATATACACCACACAGATCCTTTTCTGTACTGATTCACCTAGTGACTCATGATACCAATATAACGTCAACTCTCTGTACCTAGTGGTTTTACTGTATTGGTTAGGGACTAAGAAGGGCAGGTTTGTATGCATGTTGAGCACAGGTGTGATTCTTTTGACTTAAAATTAGTTGAATCCACAGATGCAAAATCTACAGTTATCAGAGGCTGGCTGTGTATCCTGTCAATCACTGATATCCCCAAAATGACCAAATGTTGGACACAACAATGGTCTTCAGGCAAGACAAGATCAGTTTGGGGAATACTGCACTTTGCTATCATGAATAGCTTACTCTGGCTATTCCCTGCTTGGGCCTCAGTGGTCTGGGGAGACTGCCTCCTTACTTTCCATAGAGCTAAACTCAGAACCAGCTGAGTGTGGAGAGTTAATTGGTCTTTCATCCTAATCACTCTGATACATTTTCTACTTGTGTTATTAGGCCACCGTCGGTCCCTGATTTCTTTTCGCAATGCTGTTTTAGCCTCCAAGCTCTCAGATTCATCCCTTTCTTGTCCTTTCCTTTTTCTCAATGACTGTGCTCCAGCTAGCTTCCCCTGGCTTTGGCCGCTTTCTCACAGTGAAGACCAGGGCAGTGTTGACCTGGTAAAAGAGATTTCTGTGTGCTGTGTGCCATTTAATGTATTCCACTAGCACAGAATGAATTATTGAGTTGATTCTAGTACATAAATGCTTACAATTTTTTTCATTATTTGGATAAGAACCAATGGTGATAGATGTTTTCTTTCTTTCTTTTCCTTCCTTCCTTTCTTCCTTTCTTTCTGACTGTCTTTCTTAAGAGTTATTTCCTCTGAGTATGGTGGTGCATGTCTTTAATACTAGCACTCAGGAGATGAAGGCAGGCCAATCTCTGTGGGCTCAAGGTCAACCTGGTGTTTGTGGCAAACTGCAGGATAACCAGGGCTACATAAATTCAGATAGAAGTATTCTTTATATACTATTTCTAACAGGTCAAATAATGTCCTTTTTATTTTTTATTATATATAAAACATATATATATATATATATTGGTTTTTAGAGACAGGGTTTCCTTGTGTAGCCTTGACTGTCTAGGAGTTACTTTGTAGACCAGGCTAGCCTTGAACTCACAGAGATCTGCCTGCTTCTGCCTCTCTGAGTGCTGGGATTAAAGGCATGCTCAACCATACCCAGCTCTTTTTTTCTTTATTTCTTAATTATATAAAAAGAAAAGTCTAGGGCTGGAAAGATGCTTCCAGGTTGAGAACACTTGCTGCTCTCATAAAGGACTTGAGTTCGACTCCCAGTACCCACACCAGACAGATCACAGTTACCTATAACTCCAGTTCTAGGTAATCTGATGACCTCTTCTGGCCTCTGTGGGTACTTCCACACATGTGGTGCAGCTGCTCATATATATACATATACATACACACACACACACACACACACACACACACACACACACACACACACATTCAGGCTCACATCCATACACATAAAATAAAAATAAATAGTAAGTCCTTTTTTTCAATTTTAAAAACTAAAAACAAAAACTAAAAACAAAAAATCTAACAACCGAAGAAGGGAGTGGAAGGAAATTGGCAGTGTGCAAACAAATCCAGATTTCTGCTGGTCCTTTTACCCAGCCAGAGAGATGACATAACACCAGGGCACAGAAGGACTTCAGACCGAGTAAAGAGGTCAGGTTATTCCCAAAGCCTTATTCTAATCATCATTAACATAACCAGCAAGTAGGGGGTTTTTTATGTGTGCTCGGCAATCATAACATGCCACAAGTAGTCTTTCATGTCTCAGTTGGTGAAACTATAAAGAGGTTGTTATTCTACAAAACGGCTTTTCACAGAAACCTAATTCAATTTTAAGAAAATGAATATGACGGAAAATACCTGTTCCTGTTCTTTCAATAGCTCCATCCTCCTCCTGCTCCTACACTGAGTCAAACTTCCTTTATCCTTCCCTGGAAGGCTTCAGGAGTTTCCAGGTTGTCTCAACAAACAATTGCTCTTCATTGTTTGGTCCGAAGCTTCTGCCAGAGAGAGAGCGTTTTAGGGATGATTGAAGCTATAATAAACGTATGGAAAGTTACAGTGCCTGGTGAGGTACACTGACAAGAGAGAGGTGAGGCACATTCTCCTAGCCCTGTCTTCCTGATGCTTACGCTATGAACACGCTACAAAGAACAACCCTGTGTTCTTTATCTCCGCGCCTGTTCCCACTGCTGCACACAGGATGCTTGCATCCCCTAATGACATGGAACTTCCAAATATCTTAACATCCAGGGGCAAGGGTAGGGCGAATAAGATCAAGATACATTATTTCGAATTCTCAAAGAATCAATTAAAATATATTTTTTTAAAATAACAACAGAACAAAACCGAATCAAACCGGAAGCACACAGTAGTGCTTTGGTTCGAGCTACACTCTGAGTTTCCTGTTCTGCAGAGTTTGGAGGGACTCAGGATGGTGTGAGTTCCTCTGGACAGCAGTCAGTGTTTATGTTTATCTGGGTTTTTCTTTTCAGTGTCTGAACTATGATCGAAGATGATGTCTGTTCACCTAATGAATCTCAAGTGACGATATCTGATGAAGTATAACAGTGAGGTTGTTGGAAGGGCATAAAAGTAAATATATATATATATATTTGAAATAAGCTCTTCATGTGGATAGCTGTGCTTAGACTACAACCAATAGATGATTATCAATCCTTTCGAGAAGCCAAGGAAACCAAAAATAGTAGCAAATACCCCACCTCCAAATCGAGCGGCTCCTAAGAGAACGAGCTAAGTCCTGCTGCCTTACTCAAACAAGCCCCGTTGTTAGGTGGTAGAGATTGGCCTTTGAGTTGCCCACACTGATCCTAATGACCCATTCACCAATTAGTTATTGCTAAGTGATTACAGATTTGTCTTCCAAACTGGGAATGCTTTGAAGATGGAAGTGGAAACTATTTTTCAAAACATGCCAAGACGACTGGCATCAATGGGGACTGTTTCAGGGGAATTTCGATTGCTGATAGCCAAATCAGTGTTTTCTGTGGAAGCGCCACCACATGCACGGGCTGTAACTGTCCCAATCAAGCCACGCATTGCATTCCACTTACACTTTCCTAAACAAGCCCAGGTCACTATTTTGTTTTTTCATACTTGTTTTTTTTAATTGAAAATATATTTTTCCACACAATATACACTGAAACGGGTTCTCCTCATGCAATTCCTCCTAGATCCTTTCTTGTTCCCTGCTCACACAAATCCAGATCTCTCTTTCAATAGAAAACAAACAAGCTTCTAATAATGATGGTGATGATGAAATAAGATAAAATAACAAGAAACCAGAAGAGAACAAAACAAACAAATGGACAGAAATATCCAAAGAGAAAGCACAAGGTAAACACATAAAGAAACCTTATTGCCTTCACAATAACACATTGAGGACAAAACATCCCAGACACCATGCCTCACACTGTTCGCAAGCTCCAATTCTAACAGGCGGGCTTTATTTTGTTTCTAACGTAGCAGTTTTATATGTAATGCTAAGAAATCTTCCAATGGGATTGCAACTTTAATTCTTTATTACTTTTGTATATTTACATGTGTCTGCACACACATGTGTACACTATGGCATAATTATGGGGGTCAGAGGGCAACCTTAGTTCTCACCTTCCATCCACTGTGAGGATCTTTGGGTGAAATGCAGGTCATCAGCCTTGGCTGCAAGCTCCCCAAGCCAGTGAGGCATCTCACTAGCTCTTAACTCTTTGTTGTTGTTGTTTAAATGTGACACAAAGTAGTATATGAAGAATGTGTTAATTAGGGTTAAATAGGTTTTTATATAAGTCTACAGTATGACTATATGTATTAATGTGTGTTATTTGAGAGTGCTTATTCACACAAAATCTGTTTCTCACAATTGCTTCAAGGAAAGAAAGAATCTCAAAATTAGGAATGAATGGGAGACACAGTATGTCTTTCTCTCAGGCTGAAATGTTTTGCTATGAATATGTTTTATTTTTTGTTTGAGAAGAAAAAAAAAGGAGCACCTTCCATTCAGTGGAGTTTCACTGCAGTCAGAGAATGAACATCCTGATGAAGATAATTAGGATAACTAACAATGTTTTTGGTGATAATACTTTGTCTCTAAAGAAACTGACATTTTTAAATCTACAATTGGTGGGATTTTAGCAACACAAGGAAAAAGTGGTAAAAACAAAAGCAAAACCTCAAGCAGTGGACACATCTGAGGTCAAGATGCTCATTCCTGCCAGAAACTGTCTTCCAGGCCAGCTACTCTACGATAGCTACCTTTTTATTTAATTTTTTTTCTCCATGTTCACATTTCTCAAGAACAGGCATTCAAAAACACGTTTACCCTCCAACAATTTGAGGAGGACAAAAACTGCAAAACATACAGCCATTTCCAAATGTCATTTTTAAGCAAGAAAATTTGTGAGACTCAGAGCCTTGAGGCATGTGGACATTTTGGCACTCTAGTTACCTACGCAAAACTTCCATAGCTTGAACCACTCAAATGACAAAGGATCAGTGATTACAATAAATCTGTTCATGCTTTGCTTGCTGCCTTCAGACTAGGGCCGTTCTGACAGTGGCACATGGTCCACGAGAAACAGTGTGTCTGGAAGCTTGATGCACTGACCCTAAGGACACCATGGCTTGCACAGGTTTTGTAGCTTTGTGTGCAAAAGCTTGTCTTTCCTTTATTACTATTAATGGAACCTCAACCTCTTTTGGAATAGTCTTTTCCCCTTTTATAAGACAATATTTCTTCCCCCAAGTTGTCTTGCAGTTAGGAAGAGACATGTGGCAAAGGTTTGGCCAATGAAGTGAATACAGTGGTCTGACACACATTTGTGTTGAGGTCACCAAGCCAGGTGAGACACTCCATCGAAACCTCCTTCTGTCAATACATGCTGGCTAGAGGGACATTGTGGTGTAAGAATGGAAGAGTAGGTAGCATGTGGGTCCCTGAGGACCTTGAGGAGGTGAAGTTAGCGAGTCTATATAGGAAATTATCTTGTAAGGTAGGAGTGGGGGCTCACGCCTATGATCCCACCACTGGAGAAGCTAGGCAAGACGAGGCAGGGTTGATGGCTAGTTGAGGCACAGAGCAAGTTGAAGGCCACCCTGGGCTGCATAGCAAGCCTGTCTCAAGAACAGAAACAAAAATGAAAGAACAGAATAGACTAGAAAAAGAAACAAAGAGAAATTGGCCGTGTATCCTTAAACCACAGTAAATAATGAAGTTTTGTCATTGGCAAGAAACAAAATTTCTAACTCAGTAATTTCTTTCCTTTGAGGGGAGACATCATGGCAGGGCCTGGAGAGATGGATGGGTAGTTAGGAGTTCTTGCTGCTCCTGCAAGGGGTTCAGTACCTAGCACCCATGTCAGGTGGCTCGCAAGTGCCTGTAACTTCAGCTCTAGGGGAGTCCCTATTCTTTCCTACCCTCCAAGAACACCCACATACATATTTGAGCATGTGCACACACACACAGCTCCTAGTTTGCTCCTGGCATTGTGTCTGGCTTGTCTTATTTCACTTTTAACTAATTCTGGTTTCTTCAGTTCCTGTAGTCTAGCAAAGTTCCTACTTTTTCTGAATGAGCCGTCGTCGAAGTTTTAGGAACTTCAATTAATAATCATTTGCTCACGAGATGACTCTTGGGGACATTGACTCAGATATTGCGACTGTCACTGCAGCTACTGGACCTGAAGTTAAGACATAAATGAACTGTCCTGCTCGCTTATGTCCACATGGGGTGTCCCCCTGAAAGCGGCTGCATTGTGAGTGCCCACACTCTGAACGCATGCTGCTGTCTTGTCGATATTCTTTGAAACTCCTTCTTTCATTCTTTTGCAAAGGGGAGAAGGTTTAAATAATGGGGAGAGGGTGGAAAAAAGAGGAAGGGAACAAAATAAAAACCATACTTTTAACAAAAAGATTTTTCAGAGCTTTGGGAAATGTGCTCACTCACAGAAGGCCCCGCTGTTTCAAACATATTTCACTATAATTTTTCCATCAAAGTCTTGACGTGCAAAGTTGAGCAGAGCTCTTTAGTATACAACCCCGGGACACAGAGATATAAAAAGAGCAATATTCTATTGAGCGCATGCCCGGTGGAAAACATAATATCGAATGATTGCTTGAGATCCGAAAGCTGATCCTATGTCGTCTCCCCAAACGTGCTAGAATCCCTGCGTTTTCTGATTTAGAGCCGTTTCCCTGCTCTAGGGCTCTTCTGTCAATGCTCCCTGTTCTGGGGCATGAGAAAATGAACACACGACCGCCCTTCCCCAGCCCATCTTAAACCTCACGAGAGAGGCTGTCGATTCGGTCCTCACAGAAGCACAAAATACAAATGTCCTGCTACCCCTTGCCTTCCCTTACAACATACACACATACACACCACCACTACTGCCACCACATATATACACACACCACACACACATGTACACACATACACAATACACCACACACACCACACACATTTATACATACATATACCACACATACATGTACACATACCACAAACACCACACGTACATGTACACACCACACACTTATACATATATAAGCCGCACACACCGTAGCACATACATCACACACATAAAACATATACACATATCACATATCTATGTACATACACCACACACACACACCACACACCACACACAAATACTCCACATACCACACATACATGTACAAACAAACCTTACACATACACACCACACATACCACACATACATGTACATACACACACACAGCCCCCTTTTTTCACCTCTGAGGAACTGTGAAAGAACAAAGAAGTGCTATTTCGGAGCATACAATGATGTGTTTAAAAGTTCATCAGCTTCCCCCTTAACCAAACAACAACCAAACAAATAAAAAACTGGCAACGGGTCTAAACAATTAAAGAAAATTTAGAGAAAAAAAAATTCTTAGGACTTCTTCCTTTGTAACATGATGTAAATCAAAAGTACAGCAATGGTCTGGAAGTGATTAGGACGGGCTGTGGGATGAAATATTCCTAAGCAGGCTTTGCCAACACAGGCCTCGCTGCTCCATCAGAGGAGAGAGTTTGGGAAGGTGAGGGTTCACTGCAGCTGAAGAGGTTTGCGCCCCTGCAGTTTGGGCAGGAAAGCCCCAGGAATAACTTCTGGGCCCAGGGCCTTCCTGGTGTTCCAACTCAAGGTAAATAAGTGGTCCATGTGCTTCTGATTGTACTTGTCCTTCCGACCAGGGTCCTGAAAGAGGAGGGAGCCCAAAGCACACAGCTGTAGAAGCTCAAGTCATTTCTCTTCCTCCTTTTCTTCTTTTAAATTTTATTTCAGTTTATTTATTTCACATCCCAAGGGTGTCCCCTCCCTCCTCTCCTCCTAGGTCTACCCCCTTCCCCTCTTTCCCCCTTCCCCTCTCCTTTCCACCCCCACCCCCGAAAAGGAAAGCCCCCCTTCTCCCTTATCAGTCTTCCCCAGCACATCAAGTCACATCAGGACTGAGCATATCCTCATTCGCTGGGGCCAGGCAGGGGGAAGTGATCCAAAAGCAGGCAATGGCGTCCATGTCAGAAACAGCTCTGCACCCCCCTCCCCCTCCAGGTGACTCACAGAAAGACCAAGCCTCCCACAAATGTGCTGGGGGCCTAGGTCCAAACCATGCATGCTCCTTAGTTGATGTCTCAGTCTCTGTAAGGCCCCATGGCCTCCTGAGTCATTTCTGAGTTGGCCCCGCGGCCCGGGCGAAGCCCAGAGCTATCCCAGCATCTCAATGGCTGTCAGAAGTATGTTTTTGTTTTGTCCGTCCTCAACCTTTTCCTGAGGGTAAAGCTTTAACTTTCTTCACTCTCAAAGTGATGATTCCACCGTTGATTTGGAGATTTGGTTCTGTTCACAGAACATCAAAAATGTCATTTTACTTGATAGAGAGGCATGGGGCATCACAGCCAGCCGGCTCAGAGGGACACTGCAATGCCATCTTATAATTAAGCACCGCACCCGCAGCACCGCATGTTACAGCAGATGTTTCCTGGCCCCAGGTACTAAGCCAACACACAGTAAAACTGCCCAGAGCCTGGCTGAGCCAAGACGGGTCAGCGTCTGGATCAGCTCTTGTCTAGTCTCTTACTGTAATTAGAGAATGAGGCTAGCTTTTGGTCATTAATTCCATTTGAAAAATAGCCATGGCTAAATTAAAAATGAAAAAAAAAACAAGAAGAATATCAAAGTGCTTTTAAAGTAGAGAAGCTTAACAAGAAAAGGATAATTTGTTGGGGATGTGTTATTTCTATGAGTGTTAAATCTGGTGTAAATTCTGCAGGGTGCCTTCTCTTCAACTTTTTTTTTTTTTTTGAAGAATTTTGCTCTGTTTATAAAGTGGCTAAACTTAGTGGCACTTTGTCCTCAGGCTGGAAAGGAGTTTACAGATGGGTCAGTACCACAATATCAAACTCAATAATGATGAGACCAGTTGGTAAACGAGGAAAGTGACCATGGCAAGAAGCATTATTTTGCCATTTGTCCTAGGATTCTTTCATGTTATTACTTTCAAGAGATACCTGGGGATCAAGAGACCCTGGACTCTGAGGAGCCAGCAGCGCAGGTCAGAGAGGCTCTCATAGAGCAGGTGGTTTGCGTGCTGCTTGCATCATGGTGTACAGATGCCACTCTAAGCCTGTCCAGTGATGTCCACCCCTGCTCTCCTCTAGCAACTCCAAGGCTCCTCAGGACCACCTAGGGGCAGACCAGAGAGCACTTCCTGTCCACTCTCACACAGAGGAGACACTCAGGATCTTACTGGTTAAATATTTTTAATTTTTTCAATACAAATAGCCACTGATATTTTGTGTCTGAGTAAAGCAGACGAAAGGATAATAGAAATTTATAAGCACACTGGTCCAGGAGGCTCTGTGCTTTATTAAAAGAGGCTGCTGCTGTGAATGGACCAAGAATGTGAGACTGATATTGGCCAGATCTTCTGTTTCTCACATAAAGTTTCCCAACACAGTTGTCTGCTGCCTCATTTAAATGCTGTTGGGAGGAACAAACACGCCCTAGGTATTCTGAGTTGGTGAACACTTCCATTCCTGAGACAGGATAATAGTCAAGTAGCAGCGGCTGTTTGCCCAAAAGTCATTCAAATGATTGGTGTTAGGGCCAGAATCAGAAACTAGAGCCTCACTCTCCACCCAGTGAGATGTGACTTTCTTCAAAATAGATCCTACCGTACCAAGGGAAATCCATGAAGAAGAGGAAGAAGAAGAGGAAGAAGAAGAAGAAGAAGAAGAAGAAGAAGAAGAAGATGATGATGATGATGATTCAGACATCAAAGAAGCAGGGGCATGAATTATATATATATATATATATAATTATATATATATTACTGTTCTGTAGGTGTCCTGCATGTATAAAGTGTATACAAGAGCCAAAGGTTGATAGCCTGTTTTCCTCAATTGCTCTCACTTATCTGACATGGCCACTAGTCGATGAACTGAAGGGATCTTCCTGTCTCTGTGCCCCTCCTCAAAACTCTGGGGCTACAGACATGTGACCAAGTCCAGCTTTTTACACGGCTGCTGGGGACCTAGAGTGAGGTCCTCACACTTGTGCGGCAAGTCCTGTACAGGGTGAGCTATCTCCCCAATAAGAGCGGTTCAACTGTAATATTAGTTCCTTACAGTATTTTTTTCTCCTACAACAGAAAAGTGAAACATCACTTCCAAAGCTGATATCGAAGAAAAGATAAGAAAGTCCAAAAGCTAACTGTGTCATTGCACAGCTGTAAGAAAAGGATGGTCCTCTGATGGTTGGAAACTACTTCCTAAACAAAGAAAGGAATAGAATTCCAGGGATAATGGGGTTTAAAATGCCCTGTGGTGAAGGTGTCTCACTGCACTGCAAGACACTCTCCAAGTCCAAAGAAACATCCCTGTTAGGTGTGATCTGGCTCTTCATGTTTCTCTTACTTTATTTGGTCTTCAGGCTAATATGTCCTTGTCATAGTTATTCCTTATCTTTGTTGTTAAGCAGGGCTGTGCCTAAAGCCAAGTTAAATGTATTTAATTCACACTGTACTGTGGTTCAGCAAGTCCAAACATCTTACCTTTCTATAATGACTTGGCTTCTTCTTACCACTGACATTCATTTGATTTTTTTTTTTAATGAACAGGCTCTTGTCTCTTAAGCAGAGAAAAGTTAACTATCTGTGTACTGGGATTGGAGTTCTATTAACGAATAAAGTAGTCTTGACCTTAACACTCTACAGACCATTTATATATAAGCAATTTCAATAAGAAGTGTTGAAAGTATAAGATGAACATACTCAATTGTCCTTGGGGCAGATGGAAGTAGGATGAAAAGGGCTTCATGAAGGCAACAGGGTACGATAATTGCCTTTGCTGCAAAGAGTATGCAGGCCACAAAGGAGGTGATGCTCTTGCCATCGAAAGCTGCTTACATGGAGACACAACACAAGACTTAGAGAATACAGAGACACTGTTACAGCTTACTTGTGAAAAGCTCTTTGTGACTTGGCTTTATTTAATTCTCATCGGTTCATTTCATTCTTGCTCACCTTCCATACCAAATCTCTGAGATAGCTGTCAATGCTGCCCCACCATACAGTGGAGGAAACAGTATAGGCGCCTTGCCTACGTTCTTAGAGAGTGAGCATCTGGGTCGTCCGAGGACGTACTTTAATTCCTCTGCTCTGCCAAATTCAGATGAATGATACAAACAAGGCCTCTTTTCTTTCACAGCCTCAAGGTGGAAGAGAAGTTATCACTCAAACATGATGGCAATAAGTAGAGACCCGATGACACAATAGAGGTCGGCTAAAACTCAGGGTTGCTCTGAGGCAAAGCTCTCTATGTGAGAGCAGCCATGACTAGCCCAGGAAAGAAGAGTTGTTGCGGATGTTGACAGCCGCAGCCCTGCCATTCCCTGACGCACAGCCAGAGCTGGTGCCCAAGATTTAGCCAACTCAAGTCAGTTTGGGAAGAATATAGAGAAAAAAATTTTTGACTCACCAACTTAGAATAAAGAAGATTAGTAAGGCAATTTCCATTCAAAATGTAACCCTTCAAGCCATTCTGGGACAGGAATATTTACCACTACATAGCTTGATGGTAACTGTTCCCTAGCCATTTCTTAAAGTCTCCCTCTCCCGTCTCTCCTTGCTGGCCTACTCTCAGTCCTTCAGCACTTAGCTGCTTGCCCTCTCTCTAGTAGATTATGATGCCAAAGTCACTCCAACATGAAACCCCATGGGTAGTCCCCCATTGTCCAAAACAATCCCCACCTTCACACAATCTTTTGGCATCCATTTTCTGTTCACCGCTTCTGAAACCCTAAATTGTGCCAGGTGATTTCACAGCCCTGGTCCTTTGCCAGCATTCATGGCCCTGTCTTCCTATTGTGCCCTCCCAGTTCCGCCAGTGAGGGCCTGTTCATCTTTAAACATGTATATGAGAGTATCTGAGAAGCCTTCCATGCTCTTTCCTGTTAGAATCTGTGGCCCCACTAGACTGTTTGTTATGGAGCTGGTCATACCAAATGACTTTTACTCATTAGCGTGTGTGTTTCCCCTAAGAAACTGATCTTGACGCTACATCTTGCATCCCTCCCTTAAAATGCAGTGACAAAGAGAACAGTCTCAGTAAAAACTGTTACCCGAAAGAGAACTGAAGGCGAATGTCATTGTCATGGTCTCTGGGCATCTCACAGGAGGACAGCTCATTGGTAGGTGCTGCATTTGCTTGTTTAATGTGATTGGAGGAGAGATAACAAAGTTCCTTGCTGATTCCAGCATGAGGAAAGCTCCCTCTGAAATGGGAGGCAAAGAAGAGAGGGCCCAAGAATCCTACAGTACATTAGCTGTATCACACTTGGAAGAGAAGACTGGAAATGTGGTACAGGCTAAGTCACTTATCTTTGAAAGTTCTGACAAGTTTTCTGGGGGAAAATAAAAGAAATGAATAAAATTAAAAATGTGTGGTAAGAAAGTTAGAGAAAAAGGAAAGGCCCACATTTCCGCTAGGGAATAGGAAGTGGTCTTGTCTTCCGCAGCAGGGCTGTCTAATAAATCTGGAGAGTTTTATTGACTTCATAGGCGCAAAAATAACCACCCAGAGAAGACATCGGGTTTCACTTATGTTTTTGGAAAGTAATTTCTCACAGACGCGAGGTTAAAAGAAAGTGGTTGCACGGGCCTCAGCTGCGGTGGGGTGTCTTCTGGTATGCGTAATGCAACTGGATCTGAGTTCTGGGACAATGCCCAGACTCAGGGGCTAAAGCCTCTGTTGAAAGCACTGAGGACAGAGTGTTGCCAAAATCTTATGTATGCAACTGTAGATCGATTGTCTTAGTGCAAGCACAGACTTTGATCAAGAGCGTCTGGAGGGCGGGGTTTCATTAAATGATGTTTTCATCCCTTAATTCTACAGTTTTTATGTCTACTTGTTCCTAAGTCGACCACAGACCCTGAGTGTCCCTGACGCAGAGAAGCCCCTCCCTAAACCCATGTCTGGCTCTCAGGCTGCGGCAGGGACTGGCAGAGAAGGAGTTCTTGAGTAGAAAGGATACAGTCTGGGAGGCTTTGCTCCACGCTGTAGCTTTGGGTCTTATATTAGACCAGTCAAAAAGGAAAATGCGAGACGCTCTCTCCCTCTAGCTTGTATCTGTGATTCATTAGTAAGACTTGAGAACTTCCCCTACACAAAGACAAGCTTTCCTAAGCAAAGGACTGATAAGAGCACACATCTGTAGGATGAATTCGCCCTTTTAAAGATGTCTGGCCAAGGCCAGAAAAACTCGGGCAGTCTCAGAAAGCAGCAATGTTTATTTTTGAAGTCCTTTCAGGCATTCATAGAATTGTGGGAAAGATGGCGTCTTAGTAAGATTTCTAAGGCCTAGCTGGATTCTCTTTCGAGTCTCAGCGTAAATCTTGCCCCACGGGGCAGAGGAAACCTTTGAGCCATCGTGCTTCTGCAAAGCAATGGGTCTGAAGCTAGAGAAGCCATCCTCTGTTCACCCTTAGTGGGAGAGCCTGTTGGTATGTGGGAGGATAGTTTACTCTCGGGGCCTCTAGCACTGTCCACAAAATTAAGACAGGGTTGGAGAATGAAAAGAGCTTTTGCACCGGGAAGCAGGAAATAAATAAAAAGTAATTCAGAATTAACTGCCTCATTTTAGAGATGACAAGAAACAAATTGGTGGTTTCAAAACTTTTATTTTTTTAGTATCAGAATCCTTTTTCAAAGTAAAATTTCCTAATAAAATACCAAACATTTACTGAGCTTTGGCATGTGCAACATTAGGCTAAGCAATCTGCAAGTAGTGTTATTTAGTAGCCTACACTATGGTGAAATGGGCATTGTTTCATGCCTGCTTCATAACTGTAGAAAACAAGAAGCTGCTCCAGATGAAACAGCAGATAAACCAACTATATGATCAGGCAGGTCAATGTGAGGTTGCCCTTGTGGAATTAGGGCTGCAAGACCAGGGACCCTTGACCCCTGCCGTCTTCTCCTCTCTGTCTCTGTATCTCTGTCTCTGTCTTTCTCTGTCTCTGTGTCTGTCTCCCCCCGCCCCCAAGGCTCTGCAGAGCAGCATCCCAGTCTTCTGAATAGATGAGCCCTCCATTCTTCGGTGGAGTCTGCACAGCGCTCCTGCCAGAGGTTTACACACAGTAGCTTTAAATGGCAAGCTGGCAAACCCTGTCATTCACTAACGGTCACTAGATGTCATTCACATCAATTTTCACGTGCCCATAAAGAACAAATTTTTCAAACCACTTTGATTAAAAAAGATATAAGGGATTCAAAGTACCCAACCTGTGATTGAGATAAAAATAAATAAATTTAAAAAAAAAGATATAAGGATGAAACTGAAGAATTGTTCACATGTAAAGATACTGATGCTGTGAGGTCAAATATGTCCTTTTGTAAAAACCACAGGCCAAAATTCAGGTCAGTTTGCACTATTGTAATAATTCAGTTACTAAGCTTTCTATCTGTACACCCTTTTAATTTACTCTCTGATAAGCTGTCTCTAATAACTCTATCTATACACAAGTAAGAGATGGCAATATTTTTTTACCTCCTAATTAGGTTGTTGTCTGTCCAGTTGCTGGCTACCTCAGAGCAGAGCTCATCACACTTTTTTTAATAATTTTTATTTTTTTATATTAATCACAGGTTATTTACTTTGTATCCCAGCTGTAGCTCCCTCCGTCATTCCCTCCCAATCCCACCATCCCTCCCTCATCTCCTCCCTGCCCCTTTCCAAGTCTACTGATAGGGGAGGACCTCCTCCCCTTCCATCTGACCCTAGCTTATCCTGTCTCTTCACGACTGGCTGCCATGTCCTCCTCTGTGGCCTAGCAAAGCTGCTCCTCCTTCGGGGAGGAGGGGAGGGTCAAAGAGCCTGCCACTGAGTTCATGTCAGAAGTAGTCTCTGTTCCCCTTACTAGGTAACCCATCATCACACTTTTGATGTCTTTGTTAGTGCCTGACAAAGGGCAAACATACACACACACAAGCCGAACCTCTTTATTTCTGATCCATATCACACTTCCCAGCTTACAGGACTTTAGTGTCACTTGGGGAATAGGAAAAAAAAAGGCATTTTCACCCTTACTTTCATGAGGGGTGTAAACAGATATAAAATTATTGGTGGGTAATTTGATGACAGCTATTAAAATGAAATGCTCAAACTCTTGACCTAATAATGATTCACCTCCTGGGAATTCATCGTGGAGAAATACACTGACGACCGTTCAAAAGTGTTCCAGTGGAATGTGATGTTTGCAAGAATGAGTGCTGCCGGGAGACTGGGAAGAACCTGTGTGCTAACAGGCAAGTGGTTCGGGAGAACACGGTTTGGCCATCCGGTACAGTACAGAGATCATTAAATAGTTAAAAAGATCTTTTCTGAAGACTGACATGAGAAAATGTCCAAGAAACACTGAGCGTGGAAAACACTGAGAGTGTGGAGAGTGGAATTCTATTTTTTTTTTTTTGCTTTCTTTTGTTTCATAAAATGTTAATGGGTGTCTTGAAAAAATAACTGCTTTTCTTAGCTCTCTAGGATTATAGATTTTAATTGTTTATACTGCGTACTTTTTCTTTCTTGTTACTTTTGTGTGTGCATGTATTGTGTGCATAGGTGTACAGCACTACTTCTGTAATCAGAACACTCTCCACCGACAGTTCCCCGGCTTGATCCTCTGAGACCCCTCATTGCCGAGTCTGCAAGCCTTGTCAGAACCTATTGACTTTACTAGCAAATGTAGCTAACATTGAAATAGTGAGACCACAGAGCCTAAACGAAGACCATGCGTGAAACTTCTTCCAGCGTTCAGAGTTTATGAGCCATTGTAGCAACTGTTACCCCAGAAGGAAATCCTCTTTCAGAGAGGAGCTGATGTGGATAAACTTGAACGCTGGGTGGTTTGTGACTTGACACTGTAGTTTGGAAAGTACAACTGATAACCAGAGACAAGCTAAGGAGTCTTAGAGGGTGACAGGCCACGGATGAAGCCATGTCCCTGAAAGACAGAGATAATCATGTTTAATCGTGTTTTTCTGTAGCTGTGTTCCTGTGTGTATATAACTTGTCGCGGGGGAGGGGGTGCGGGGGGTGTCAGAGAGGCCAGAAAAGGAAGTTGTATCCCCTGCAGCTGCAGGTACAAGCAACTGTGAGGCTTCCTGCATGGGTACTGGGAACTGAACTCAAGTCCTCTGGAAGAGCTCAACCACCAAACCATCTCTTTAGCCGGTGTTTAGTCTTCATACTTCCATCAGATGAATTTTGGTGTACTTTCTCTATCAGGTCTCCATTCTGGGGGCATTATACCTTATACAATGAAGAGAACCCAGTAAAGAGGACTCAAAATCCCAAATACACAGTCAGGTCTCTGTCTTTGGGAGGGGCCCTGAGAAGGAAGAGCCGCTCACCCCGGCTTCCTTGTCTTCACTGGAGGAGTCTCGGGGAACCCTTACCACTGTGGCTCAGAGTTTGGCGACCGACTGAGGTAAGATGGGAGAGCAATAGTCACAACTCCTTTCTTTGAGGCACCATCCTTCAAAGCAGAGATTTATTCCACATGTGGCCAAAAGCTAGAGGCCGTGTGCTAGGCCCAGAGAGACTGTGGCATGCCTTTGGGGCACTAAGCCTCTGCGCATGGAGGAGCGCCGGAGGAACTGTTTGTTGATCGTGGCAGATTCCCAGTTCTTGGTGCTCATAAAACTATGGCCATCAGTGCTGGGAAAGATACATTAGGTCATCAATCTCGACTTGGGGCCAAGGCAGGATGGTTCCCCAGTGCAGTCATTCTGAGCCCTTGTCCAGGCAGCTTTGAAATGTCTCTAGGGCCTAACTGTGGTCCTCAATTCCAGTTCCTGGGCAAATGTTACATTGCTTGACTTCAAACGAAAGAAAACGGGCATTTTGGAGCAGGAGCTACGGTCCTTAATTATAGCCATTCCTAGATTTCTATCAGCTGTTTCCACATGAAGAAAACAGTTTAGTGTAAAGCAACAGTTGTATCTTTGCTGTAAAGTTACCATCAGGAAACAAATCACTGATTTTTTTTTTCCAGCTCCTTATATTTCAACTTTGGTGTGAGTTTCTTTTTAGCTTTAGGGGGAAGGGCAGACTTACAGGCTTGCCCTCACCCAATGTTACTGAGAATGAATAATACTTAAAAGTGTTTTTTTTTTTTTTTTGCTGTTGTTAATGGAAAGAAAATTGTGTTCTTGTCTTTTCTATAAACCGTATTTGAGTCTACCTTTTCCACTGATAGAGCTTTGCAGTTTTCTAGGCTACAATGAGGCTATGTAATGAGGACTAGTCCTCAGTGGTGCACGCCTATGATTCCAGCCCTTGGGAGGTAGAGGCAGGTGGATCTCTGAAAGGTCAAGGCCAGCCTGGTCCAGCAAGATCCAGGACTACAGACTGAGATTCTCTATAACAACAGGGAGTTGAATGAGATAGGAGGTTTCAAAACCAAGTTTTAATTTTCTACAGCTTCATAACAAATAGCCCTAATCTCTGGAATGTCTTGGTGGCTGGAGAATAGACTGGAACTAATACTGTTGTATCAATGTATGTTTTATGGCCTCTGAGGAAGTCTTACTCTGTGGAATGTGATTTGCTTGCTTGTTCTTAAGAATATACAATTTTCTTTTTGGTAAATAGTATTCTAGCCAATAAGAATGTCTAAATGGTAACATAATATCTCCCTCTCTTTCTCACTTTTTCTTTTATTTATTATTTGTGTGTGTGTGCACATGTGTGTGTGTGTGTGAGTTACAGGGATCAAACCCAGGACTTCTTATAATTTAAGTGTGCACTCTACTCTGCCTCTAAGTTGCACGTCAGCACCCAAATGGTTTGGCAGAATTTGTAAAAGCATTTAAATGTTATCTCATAAAGAATGCTGGGTATTTAAATGTGTATTAAAGAACTTCTCCTTAGGAAAAAAATAATTAATTTATTAATTAATTTAGGACTGTCCAGAAGTTATGGACTCCATCATAAAAATTATTTTTTAAAAAGTCACATCAATAAAACGATAACAACTTACACCTTAAATGTATTCTAAAAATTAACGTAATGTTGTTTAGGAAATTGATTTAAAAGAACATTAACTGACTCATTTAATGCTTGTTCTTAGTGACACTGGCTGGGGCATCCACCACGTCACAGCTTCCCACGTCCTGAGTGGTTTTCATGTTGGGCACTATGGTGGCAGGTGGAAGCACCCAGCAAGGCCAGGCAGAAGGAGAGTTTACCTCCCAGGGGAAGCTGACTCCCTTGTACTGAGCTGTACTGTGCCCCATGGTCATCCCTAAACAAGACTACAGTGGCATTCCTGTGCATTCAAGATTTTATTACCAACTTTGAGCAACTTTAAAAAAAAATAGGAACCTATTCTTTCACATTTCTGGATAACAGGGGTTCTAAATCACGGAGTCTGTAGAGCCATGCTGCCTCTAGATACTGGAAAGACACTGTTTCTTTCGCAGTCTCTGCCAGCCTCTGGTGACTCTGGGAACTTACTGGCCTGTGCAACCTCACTCTAACTTCGTTCTCTGTGGTCACACTGCCCCTCACTTCCTCTACATGTATGTGTCGCTTTGCTTTCTCTTTGTTTTATAATACAGGTTATCTCATTGGCATTATTAATGTAATTATAGCCACAAAGACCTTCTTTCAAATGAAGTTATAGTCACAAGTTCTGGGAAATGGGATTTAGATTTTTAGGGGCTACCCACTGTTACTGGTAATTGGTTAACAATGTCCTTCTCAGGAAAGGAGCATTTTGCTCCACAGCACTGGCCCAGTCCTGTAAGTACTACATCCATAGTGAACTCCAGGCTACTGAGGGGAAGTCACTGACCATAGAATTGAGATGCATACAGCATGTCAGTATATAGTTTTTCCGCTTATAGAGCCGATAGATGCTTGTAACCTCAAGATCCCAGGTGATGATAAAATGTGCTTAAATGATCCGGAAAGGAGAAGTCCTTTTAAGACTTTTGTTTCATTTTAAGTTTATATTCTTTAAATTGTTAAGGCAGAGGAATGTAATAAATGACTCAAGAGTTCTCTGCTTACCAATTGGCTCATATGGATCAACATGAAATGGCATTAGTTAGCATTCCACGTGACAGGATATGCCAAGTGACAAAGCCTGAGTCACTGAGCCTAGGATGGGCAGCCAGTCGGTGATAACCACACTGAAAATGGGGTTAGCACTTCTTTCAGGGAAAGCTGGAGTGTTGGCCTGAAAAGGAGGGCAAGAGAACCTCAATAAGTCAATTCCAGAAGCATTTAAATATATGCAAGTCTTGTCTTATATAATTAAAGGTTTGCTTATATTTAATTATGTGCATATGCATATGTCTGTGTATGAGTCTGTGCACATGTAGAAGTGCAGGTGCCTGTGAAGGTCAGGAGAGGGCACGGAACCTCTGCAGCTGGAATTACAGGTGATGGTGATCCCTCTAGCATGGGTGCTGGGAACTGAATTCAAACTCTGACGGCTAGTTTATGTCAACGTGACACAGCTAGAGTCAGGGAATGAGGGAGCCTCAATTGAGAAAATGCCACCGTAAGATCAAGCTGAGGGCATTTTCTTAATTAGTGATTGATGGGGGATGGCCCAGCCCATTGTGGGTGCTGCCATCCCTGGATTGGTGGTCCTGGGTTCTATAAGAAAGCATGTTGAACAAGCCACAAGGAGCAAGCCGTTAGCAATCCTCCTGGCCTCTGCATCAGCTCTTGCTTCCAGGTTCCAGCCTTGCTTGAGATCCTGTCCTGGCTTTCTTCATTGATGGACTATGATGTAGAAGTGGAAGCCAAACGAACCCTTTCTTTCAACTTGCTTTGGTCGTGGTGTCTCATCTTGGCAATAGAAACCTTAAGACAAGTTGCTACCAGGATATTGGGGGGTTGCTGTGAGAGACCTGACCATACCATGTTGGGAAGGATTGTGGAATGACTGTAGAACTTTGGGTTAGAAAAGCCATTGGGTGTCGAGAGCTCAGGAGGTTGGAAGGTAAGAAGAATGTTGAAAGCGGTGCAGATGATGGAGGCTTGTTGAAATTTCAGGGGAAAGCAAAGATTCTTATGGAGCCTTTTGAGTTCAGAATCTGTGGTTCTGATTAGCTGGGGCTGTGGTTAACAAGAGACCAGAACCAATGGAGTAAAACCTTTGTTTTACTGGGACAATAGAACCTGGTCCAACTGGAGCTAAGAAATTAGGCTTGATTAAGCTTGATTAAGGTGATTAAGAAGAGGCCAGAATCATTGAGGTGAAGGAAATCTTCTGGGAGGCATTTCTTCAGAAGTTGTCTTCCTGAGGTGGCCAAGTTTGTACCTTATGCTGGTAGCTGAACATGGGATTGTAAGAGTCGCCCAGTTGATACTGGTTTTGAAGGCATGAAGGGGTCATGAAAAACAGCTGACCTTAGCACTGTGAGAGGCCAGGATAGGACGCTGGGGTGGTAGAGCCTCAGTAGCAATGGAAACCCCACAGTTGAAGGGGTCATGGAGAAAAGTTGAGATTTGGCACCATGAAGAGAGGCCAGTGAGAAACTATTGCAGCAAGTGCAGCCCAGTTTCCTCAGAGGATTGCTAGCACCATGGGATGACCACCAAGAACAGCAGCAGAGGAACGCAGTGAGCCGGAGCCTAGAAGCCAAGCTGTGACAGCAGCAGAGGGCGGGGCCAGAGAAGTGATACAAGCCCTTTGGAGGAGTTCAGAAGTGAATCCCAGACATTGGTCATTACGTTATTTATACTGTTGGAGTTTGTTTTTGCTTTGTTCAAATTATGACTGTGTCCTGGTTCTTCCCTCTTGAAGTGAGAAACTATTTCATTTACTTTTGGTTTCACAGGAGCTCACAGTTGAAAAGACTTTGAGTTTTTAAAGAGACTGGCTATTTTAAAGAGATTGGCTCTTTAAAGACTGTGGAACTTTAAATTTTTGGAATGGTTATATTGTAATGTTGATATTAATGAGTAATCTTAAGAAAGAATAAAAAAAGGAAAGGTTATGTCTCAAGAATGATGTGTTTGTGTGTTAAGTTGACAAATGGTCAATTGTGCTGGCAAGTTTTATTCCAACTTGACACAAGCTGGAATTATCTGAAAGGAGGGAACCTCGATTGAGAAAACATTTTCCTAAGATTAGGCTGTAGGGTATTTTCTTATTTAGTGGCTGATGAGGGAGGGCCTGATCCATTGTGTCATCCCTGCTTGGCACCCTGTCCTGGATTCTATCAGAAAGCAGCTGAGCAAGCCATGAGGAGCTAGCCAGTGAACGGCACTCCTCCATGGCCGCCACATCACGCTGCTCCAGCCTGAGATCCTATCCTGACTTCCTTTATTGATGCACTGTGATGTGGAGGCATAAGCCAAGTAAACCCTTTCCCGACTTGCTTTTGGTCACAGTGTTTCATCATAGCAGTAAAAACCCTAACATGATAGGCCCATTGAAAGATCAGTACATGCTCTTAACTACAATGGGCCACCTACCCAGCCCCTATTTAAATATATTTTAATGAGTTTGTAGTAATAAAAATATTTTTACAAGTTCAAAGGAGATACAGGTATGTGCATTGCAGGTATTCAGTGACGCTCAGGTCAGAACCTCTCCAGTACACCCGCTGCCTTTTCACATTCTCATTTCTGCTTGTAGGATCTGCTTTTAATTTAGGAAGAATTTATTAGAAGGCAATTAGGTTAAAAGAAAGACAGTCCAAGTCTCAAGGTATTTCTTAAAATATAACCGTGGCTTTATTGAGAGACAATCCCTGTACCATGCAACTCCCCCATTTAAAAGTAAAATTCAGTGCTTTTTAAATGCAGTTTATCAAGTGATACAACCATGATTTCAATCAATTCAAGAACATTTTTATCGCCACCCAAAGAAAGTCTGTACTGCTGCCTCCCAAAATCCAGGCCTTCTCTTCAAGTCCCAAGCAACCAGTATCCTTTTGTTTCTAAGTAGGTATGCCTATATACTCCAGAAATATGGAGTATATGCCGTCCCTTGTGATTGCCTTCTGCTACTTAGGAAGATGTTTAAAGAGACATCATCATCTCTATCATGTCATCCCTTTCTACGGCTGACCAGTATCCAGTTATAGAGATAAACCACTTTACGCTTCTCCGTTCTTGGGTAGGCGATTAAGTTCCTTCCCCTTTCTGCCCACATTGAAAATGCTTCTGTGAATACACCTCCCCTCTGACCTTTCTTTTGCAGTGCTGGGGCTTGAACCTTGGATCCTGCACATTTACTATGCAAGCCCTCCACGACTGAACTATAGCCCCAGGCCTGCTGATACTATGAATAGTTTTATATCAGCATGATTTTCCATTTCTCTTAATGCAATGGTTTTTAAATGAAAAGCTGTAACTACATTTTTTATTTTCTCTATGATTAAGGGTACTATATTTTAGAACTTAACTCAAAAATGCCAAGTATACAATTTCAAGCCTCTTAAGTGTGGGATCATCCATTTCCCTAAACTGTACCATTTCTTAGTAAGAGGGGAGGAGAGGCTGTCTCCTGAGGTACAGTAGGAGCTGGGTAGTTTGCTATCCCTAGACTCAGGAGCAGGCATCATAAAATGTCCTTTGCTGTACCAAGCACAGGCTGTGCCCACCAAAGCCCCATAACTCTTAGCCCATCACAGTCTAATTTCAATGCCTCTCTACATACAAACTATAGAGAAGAATGAAAATTAATCAGGGTGTCTGGGAATTTACAGGGAAGAGGTGGGGAAAGCAGCTTCTTTGACACAGGCCAGTGAGAGCCTCACTCTCTCCAGGAAGTGACTTGGAAGCATCGTCCTGTGTGTCCTGAGGGCCTGTAATGAAAAAAAGGGCTCTATATTAATTTAAAGCAACCTTCTTCCAAGAAACTCAGAGTGCCTCAAACAGGCTTTCATTTATTCCCTGGAGAGAATATGCATAAAGCATGCATAAGAAACAACTCCTTTTAAAATTTACACTCCCCAGTTAGTGCTGGGCAGAAATAGAACTAGCAAAGCAGACCTTCAGACCAAACATTCCACTATGTTATTGTCAGCATCCTTTATAAATCCGTGCATAGCCAAAAAGGCAGGGCCTCCGCAACAGCCCCATGACTGGACTCACTGGTGACGGCATTTCTTTCAACAGGGTCTAAACTTTTTCTTCCAAACTATAACCCCCTGCTGTGACGCGCTCCAGGAAATGGAAAGATATCTTTCTGTTCATCGTGGTACGTGACTAAGGCTGCACAGTCCCATGCACAGGTGGTCCCAGTTTTATTTTATCCTCTAGCGCAACTCTCCAAACTCATCCTGACCGAGAACCTAGTAAGGAACCTAGGAATAGCTCAGCATAGAGGGAGCAGGGTTTTTGTCTCAGTTTTATTTCTGATACTGTGATAAAACTCCCTGACCAAAAAAAAAAAAAAACCAAGCAAACAAAAAAAACATATGAGGAAAAGGATTTGCTCAGTGTACAATTCAAGGTCACAGTCAATCACTGTGGGGAAAGTCAAGGCAGGAGCCTGAGACAGCTGGTTACCGCATATCCACAGTCGAGAGCAGAAAGAATGAGCTTCCTTGCTTGCATGATGCATAACGGCTTGCTTCTGCTCAGCCAGATTTCCCCACTCACACAGTTCAGAACCTCTCCTGAGGCAATGGTTGGACCCACAGTGTGCTGGGTCTTCCCACATCAATAAGCTTAATTAAGACCATCCTCTAAAGACTTATATCAACCCTGAGTAGATAATCCCTTATTGAGACTTCCTTCCTATGTGATGATAGGTTGTGCCACATTGACCTTTAAAGCTGCCCATCACGTTCAAACTTTTGTGAGCTTGACACACAAACACATTACTTTTAAACCATAACGTTCCATTCCTCTTACCCAAAGTCTCACTGAGAGTCTGGGGGAATTAGTAAAGTACCTGCCGTGCAAGTGCACGAGCTTAATTCAGAGCCCCAGTGCCCATGTAAGAGTCTCCTGTGCTGATGTGTCTGTAATCTCAGTGCTGGGGGTGAAGACAGGAGGAACACCAGAGTTCACCGAGCAGCCAGTGTAGACTAGGATGAGCTCCCTGCTTCGTGTGAGACACTGTCTCAAAAAACAAGATGAAGAGAAATTGGGACAGACGCCTGACCTCAGAGCTGTGCACATGTACACTCTACACACAGAGATAAAAATAATTTGATTAAAAAATATACTTGTATTGTGAAGTCCTTAGGACTTTTTTTTTTAATGGTCAGGGTCACATTAGTTCATAGAATCAAATCTGTGGCTTTCCTTCCACCCATGGCAAACTTCTGGGTTTTATAAATTCTTTCCTGGTGGTTATCCTGCATGAAAAAATCTTAACCTAGTTAGCAACAAAAAATTGAATGTAACATCCCTTAGTCCCTCCAGCCCTGGCCACATTTTATTTGGGCTCCGATAATCTTAACACAGATATTACTTACAATTTATATTATATGTCAGCTAGACTAGTTCCTTGATGGCTGGAGGTCTGGTCAAATGTGAAAAGGCAGAACCCCTGTTGGAAATTAAGAATTTGAAGATGAAGAAAGCAGAACAACAGATAAACATGGCCACTTCTAAGTAATGGGTCTTGTGTGATTGCTCATGTTGCATAAAGCCAGCCCTCCTGCCAACAGTTAAAAATAAAAGACTCTCGAGCTGGAGAATCTGTTGACACAGGATCTGCATCTCCAAGTGGCTGCACATAACTGGCTGGTGCCAAAGAGTAGTTTGCATTAGTTTGATGGTTCTGCCATAAGCAAAAGCCACAAAATCCAAGGTCATCAGCAGGGTCGATTTCTTCTGAAGACCTTTCCTTGGCTCGCATCTGGTCTCCATGTCCTTATATCTGGTCTCCTCGTTCTCATATCTTCATACAGTCTTTTCTGTCAACATCTTATCTGGACCACATCAGTCACTGTAGATTAACGCTTACCTCACTGAAACATAATTATGTCTCTAAAGAACCTGTCTCCTGGGGTTGAAGAGATGGCTCAGCTTGGGGTAAACGTGCTTGCTGCCAAGACTGATTATTGAAATTTGATCCCTGGAATCCAAAAAGTAGAAGGCAAACCCCCAAAAGTTGTTCTCTAGCTTCATAAGTGCATTTATTTCCATACAGCAAATAAATAAATAGGTAAATAAATACAGTTTAAAAAATTAACCTATCTCCAAACACAACAACATTCTGCGGTACTAGGGATTAGAGCTGTAACTATGAATTCCGGAAGCCGGCGCTTTAGCCGGTAACATAGCTGTTTCTCTTAAAGTGGGACCCAGCGCTCCAAATCACTGCATTCACCATCTGTAAACCTTTCTCATCCAGTGTCTCCGCCTTCCTGCGTCGGGGTCAGTTAGCAAAGGTCATCTCATCTGCATGCTGTTCTTCCTCTTGGCTCACCTCTCTCAAAGGGAGACCAGCTCCACAAGACAGTGTGTGGACCTGTGACACCATCTTATAAGGGACAGCGGCTGCATACGCCAGTCACAGCTACAGAACTAAGGTTTCTGCTCAAGTGATCTTCACAGGGCAATCATGAGATCCCTAGTAAATAGTGATCATCATAAAATGTGCCCATTACACAGAGATAACAGCTGAAAGGCAGCGCAGAAGGAAGAAGCCGCCGTAAGGCATTACCGGCAGTTTACATTAGAGACAAGACGTACAGGTTTGAAGAGCGGAGACTGCTTACTGGCTCCACAGTCCTGCCTCGGGGCTGATCATCTGACTAGATGAGGAATGGCTGTAATCTTCAATGGAAACTCAGTCTGGTCTTCATACCTATTTGCAGAAAAATGTTAGCCAGATTATAGCTGAAAACTCTGCTAATTCTGGGGAAGATTTTGGTCTAGTGCCTGGAACAATTAAAGCATGTATTCACACCTACCACACGCTACGCTGAGCAGAATTTCCAGCACAACACTTAGTACGTTATTTTTAAAAGAAATAGCAGCGTCTGAGACGCGCTTGCTCTCCGGTTTTCTGGGTTTTTACACGAGGCTGGAGGGTGAGGGGCTTCTGTGCTGAAAAGAGATACGTTTTGCGCTTTTAAAACTCTTTGCTCAGAATCAGAAAACTGGATGCTGAAATGCTCCTGCACCTGCACAGACATTTACAAACCCCATTTGCTCAGAGGAAAGATGGTTCAGTATGCATTTACTCAGTACGGGAGCTTAAGGGAGCCCTTAAGACATCTTACTGAAAACTGTTCACTTTTAAGACAAGGAACAAGAGATTCTGAAATTTCAAATGGTTCCCCTCAAACCAGGACATCACCCACATGCAGAAACAAGTTGTTTTCAGACCAGTGCACTCCCCACATAGAGGGACTGCTTTTAACCAGACTTAGCTAGCCTAAACTGTATGCAAAGAAAACCAAATAAAACAAACTAACACACACACTTGTCTCTCTAGAGCAGAGTCTCCACCTAGACTCCAGAATTGAGAAAGTGGGGCAATTTCTACTCGGATTTGGTTAGCAAACAGAAGAAACCATGGTCGGTTTAGGATGCTCCTGGCTGCTGAGCTCCACACAGCTCCCTGGAATCTGATGAGTCTAACACCAGGGGGCGCAGTATCCTTTGTCCTGACGAGAGTTGAGCACAGGCTCTGAAGCCAGGATGGGCCTTCAGGAAATGTGATTTTCTCCAACTCCCAAAGTTTTTTCTTAAAACCCTCTGACTCCCCAGGCTGCTTCTCTGCTAAGCCTGGGAGACTACCAGGAGCCTACCATTTCTTTTTATCAGGCCTCTAAATTTAAAAAAAAAGAAAGAAAAAGTTGCAAAACAGATTTTTTTAAAAAAAATCAAAACAAAATGAGCATGATGTGAGAAATGTCAGGTATTCATCCTTTCTTTCCACTCTCACACACATGCACACAAAATCTAATAAGTTAAATAACTGTTTCTGGAAAGCTGCTGCCCTCTTACAGGTATGCGCCCCAACATTCTATGACTAGCTTTTGGAAGTGAATGCTTACCAAAGGGACAAGCTTAAGCATCTTTTAGGTCACACCTCTGCTACTCTTAGCCATCCACTCTGTCTTCGGCAGAGGGGAATCTACTTCCCTCCCATATGGAAGACCCCATATTCCCATCCCCACAGATACATAAATGTCTCCATTCACTTTGTAACCATCAACCACCAAAAGCACAGCCTTTTGCAAAGTCCCCAAATTCTCTGGGTGTGGTGACTCACACCTTTAATCCCAGCACTCAGGAGGCAGAAGCCCACAGATCTGAGTGACACTGAGGACAGTCTGGCTTATACAGCCAGTCCTAAGAGGGAGACACTCTCCTCCAGCTCAAGAAAAAAAAATGCTCAGTTCTCCATTGTTCTAACTGCACAGAGGGTCCTAAAGACATCTTTGAAAAGCAACAATTACGCTTACATAGAGAAAAGTTACATTTACATAGTCCTTTTCCTCTCTCTCATCGGAGTCTCCCAACAACTTTAAGGGATACTCAAGGCATGCTGCAGCTCTGGTCTACCACAGGGTGGATACACCCTTGGGGTCTTGGTCAGGAGGCTTGGAGGAGAAGAGTTTGTACAATTACACCAAGGCCTAGGAAGAATACAGCTGTTACCAGTAATTATAAATATGGTCTCAGTTTCTGATAAAGTGTGGCAATGTTTGGCTCCTGTATAGGACAGGAAGAAAAAAATGGAGAAAGAAAAGTTGGCATGAACTCTCTTCTCATAACTTTTTGTTATCAATGGCATCACTCACATGTTCCTCCCATGCTTTATGAGGTAACATAGAGCAACGGGAAGGGGTGAGCCTGGAGACAGGTAGCCATGTTGTGTTAGCTTGAGAGCCTTCCTTTCCTCATTCATAAAATGATGATAGCATCTGTCAGGTACACAGCCACTGAAATGAAAATTATAAATGGTATTTTGGGAGAGAGCGGGGCTGGAGGTTTTTACTTTCAGTTTATGTTCTTTTATATTATTTGAGGAATTTTGATTTATGCTTGTCTTCTTATCATATCTTTTGCATTTTGCTGGGACTAATGAGATTCATCAGAGCTGCTGGGAAGATGACTTATGTAACGCGTCTGGATGGCACGTGCTCTGGCACACAGTTGATACTCACTGAATAGTAGCTCATGTCAGCTAGTGTATCCCCTTCACACTGAGAAAATGGACTCCAAATTCCAGACCTCCAGAGGCTGCTGCAGATACCCTTAGGTCAAATTCTCTTTCTGTGCCTTAGTTTCTTCAAAATGGCAACACAGAGGCCAGTTGATTTGAAAGCTGTGAGAAAGTCAGGATAATCACCCAAAACTCTCTGAGATGCTGTCTACAATTTAGTCACACTCTGCAGGAGGAGGTCTCATAAGCTTGAGCTTAACAGACAGGACACTTCCTAGGAGAAATTGCCATGTGGGCTGTATAGGGTCAGTCAGAGGCAGCTGAGCTAGGTTCAAGGCAAGTACAGCAATTTAGGAAAGAAATGATATGTGGGCCTTGTGTAAGCTTTGAGGGGAGGTGGGGCCGGGATTCAGCTGTTTCATAGGTGCAGCTGTCACCACATCACCTCCAGAGAAGAGGAATGCCCTCAGTGGGGCAGAAGGGGCAGAACTGAAGGTTGGGGCATCCAGGGACAAGTGACAGCCAGCACTTTAACTCCCTAGCGTGCATTCTGTCTCAAAGTTCAGGACTGAGCCCAGACCTTCCCTAATCAAACTACCCTTCTCCCCAGCTTTGGACAAAAACAAAAGGAACTGACTACCCACCAGAGTTGAGCTAAACATCTCTCAAATTTCTTCCAATGGTTCCCTTTATCTGAACAAACAGGGAGAGGATAGGTGGGCATAGGAGGTAAGGGCCAGATTCCTGCCTTGCTTCCCTTTAATAACTGGTCTTCAGGGACCCATCTGCATATATATGGTTCCGAAAATCAAACGGAGATCTTGGAATCCAGCTGATACATTCCGTACCCCGCTCAGAAAAGAATTTCTGAGTGTCTCCTTTGTCTGCCTTTGGGCTTTGGGGAACTAGAAGCAGGTAGTTTGGTCATTAGGAAGGTTGTGACTCTTTTCACCTGCCTGGTCTCCCTCCTATTTAAAGCCTGACACAGCAGCTTCCTGCCAATATTTGTAGGCAGATTTTCTGACATTGTAAAGGTGGTGTTCAGAGCAGATGGGAAACCTTTTCCTAATGCTATCGGGCAGAGCAGAAATCAATTTCACCCGCACCCATCAGGAATTTTTATTCCCCAGTGGCAGTCAGCACCCAAACACTCTCTCTCTCTCTCTCTCTCTCTCTCTCTCTCTCTCTCTCTCTCTCTCTCTCTCTCTCTCTGTGTATGTGTGTGGGGGGGGTGTTTAAAGGAAGAAGAGAGTGCATGTCTTCGACTTGTGGGCAGCGCCTGTTAAAATTGCATCTTCCGCTGAAGTCCGTGTGTCAGGAGTGCCCGCAACTCTTGGGGCATCAGGAATAACGGTAGCACAGTATACTGACACCCGGAAGACCCTTCTTTTTTAATGAGGCCTTGAGATAGGGAGGTGATTTGCACCAGCACCAAGGACTGGGCAGGTAACAACAGCTCCGGCTGATCTCCAGAGACAAAAGCCAATAAATAAACAGCGCTCCAGATAGCACATTCTGACGACGTCTGTGCCGTGTAATTCTGTGTTTTTAGAGAAACGCGGCGGTTGTCCTTAACAGGTCACGTTCTAAGGCCGAAAGTCCTGCCGCTTCTCAAACCGCGCTTGCCTTCCTACGTTCTTTTCTGCGCCCAGCTTGTGCCTCTAGTAAGCAGCCTTGTTTATTATTCTTGGGTCTGTGCCCCCTCCCCCATTGAACTGAAATAAAGCATGGGGGCCAGAGCTGAGCGTTGACGATTACTCCAGGCTTCTCTGCTGGAGAGGGTCTCACCCGCAGCCCGGAGACCCGCTTGGGGAGAGCACACCCGCAAGTGCGCGCACCAGGCAAGTTCGTCAGAGTTTCTGCAAACGCTGCTGAAAGGTCCCGCTGCAGCCCAAAGCCTGGTGATCGGGAGGTAAACGGGGAAGGGACATGTCAGGAAGGACTGGACACAAGCAACAAGCAGGCGGATCAAGCGAATATTGCCAGGATGATTGGGTGCGGGTGGGAACCCGCGGCACGCAAAGGGCGCTGAGACATCTTTTAGTTTCCCTGCCAGTCTCCTCCACCATTCCCGTGTCACGAAGTCTCACTAAGTTTCTCTCCGTTCCACGTAGCCTCACGGTCTTCACTGTTCAAAGGAGTGACCTCAACAACTTGAGGCTTACTCGCTTCCTTTCCCCCAGTTTCCTAAAGTCTATTCCCATTTCGTTTACAGCCAAATAAATGGTGACCGTGAGGGATGAGGGCTCGTGGCTTTAGCAAACTAAATGCGCTCGTTCCCAGCTGCACAGAAAGCTGCTTTATCTCCTCTGATCTTCCAAAGAGACCCTTATTGAGGCTCTTCCAAATATCGTTGCTCCCCAAGCCCAGCGGGTTTCGCTGAAAGAAAAAAGAAAAGAGAACCCGTCTCGGAGACACTCCAGGTTGAGCCTGAGCTCCACGCCTCTCGCAGACGCCGCAGCTTGGCTGCCCGACGTCTCGGGAACTGTGCGCCAGAGCCGGGCTGCGCCCAGCACTTTCCAAGTGAAACTTCGGCCCCACAGATCTCTCCCGCAGGTTCCTGGCACACAAGGGCCTCCCTGTCCCCTAGCCTCTATAAATTCTCCGCACGGCCTCAGAAGGTCCGGGTTAGCTGACGGCTCTTCGGAGGCTGCATTAGGAGTGTGTGTCCGCTCCTTGCAGCAGTGACTTCCTTCCAGCCAAGCGGCCCGGGAGTTCAGGGCAGACCCCGGGCTGCGGCAGGATGGCAGCCGCCGCCTGCTCTGTGCTCGGGGAAGCGAAATGCGTTTCCGCGTACGGAGAAGCATTCGGGGCTGGAGTGCACCGTGGAAGCAGGGCAAGCCGCCCCCCCCCCCCGGCTCTTTGTTTTCGAGAGTCCAGCACGCTCAGGTCGGGTCACAAGAATCCACTCCACCGCTTCGGGGGTTTTCCGAACTTAAAGAATCGTGCCGAGATTCGGCTGCGCGGCAGTAGGGGCTGCTTTTAGTTTCTGCAGAGCGAGGTGGGGGAGCAGGGCAGCTCCCCGGCATCGCCAGGCTCCGCTTCCAGCGCCGCTCGCTGCCCTTCGGCCCCTTCTCTGGGCACCCCCTGAACAGCTCCACCTCTCCAGACTTTGGAAAGAGGAGGGTCGGAGTATAGGCTGCTGAGTGCCCCAACAGGTAGTTTCACTGGGCTTGGTTTAAATATCAAAGGCTGGGCCAAGTGGGCAGGCGTGAAACTGGGCCCAAGACACAGACTTTTATTCGGAGAACGAAACTCGTGATGTGCAAATCACTTGAGATAATCATGTTTTCTCTTCATTCTTCAACTTATTCCCCAAACAACGAGAACTGATCCGTTAGGAACTAGGAACAAGGTTCAGTGAGCCTAAATAACTGGCTTCCAGCTGCAAGCCCACCGGCGATTTGGTTGTTTAACCCCACCCCCCAGAGAGTTACTAAAGAACTCTTCAGAGAGATAAGTTCCTTCGGAAAGATCGCTCCTCAAAATTCCCTAGCCCTAGGCAGGGAAGTGTGCGCTGCGCTTGGAGACTAAAAACTGAATACTGCGTTCTGGTGGTGCGCTGAGCGGTGAGGGAAAGCAGTGTGCTCGGAAGTGTGTGAACCAGCGAGCCCTTCGGTGTCCTGCGATTTGCCATGCCTGGTGGCCCACTTCTGCCCCGGCAGGAGTGCACACTCCGGGGCCAGAGCGGCCCAATCCCCCTAGGAAATGCTAGGCGGAATCCTTTGCTTAGGGCTAAGGGTGCACATGGTGCGCTCTGACCCAACTCAAAGCAAAGTCAGGGAAATCACTCTCAGTGGACCAAAGCGCCACCCTCACAATGTAGGGGGAATGGGTGGGGGTCGGAGGCTCGGCTGGGGGGGGGATCTAAGACTGCCTGGGAAGACGTGCTTTTCCAGCTCCTTCTTTGACCTCTTGCCTGATAGTGCCTTTCACTACCATCTAAGCCAGGAACCCTGGCCTTAACCTAACCCTTTCCTTAGGAACTGGCTTATGCTCCCCACTGTCACCAGCCCCCATGTCAGGATCTGGCCCTGTCTGCAGCTTTCCAAAATCTCTCCCTCCCTTCCTCCCAGCTCCACATGCTACCTAGGAACTACTGGCTAGTGCAAAGCCTCTGCCACTGGCCAAACTACCTAAACTTCCAAGTTTTCTGGTGCTTAGACACCTTGAAATTTGCCACAGCTCCCTCTGGCAGGGAGAGAAAAAAAAGCCACCCTTCCTTCTGTGCCTGTCCTCCTCTCTGCCCACCTTCACCTTTCCTCAGCCGGAGCTGGCACTGAAGCTGGCCATCTCTGTGAGGCCTTCAGCCCTTTGGCTTCCACATTTATTTTGCCTTTCTTTAATTTTGTTTAAGGTTCCGCCCTGCCTGAGCCTGGAGCACAGCTTTCCAGTTTTCTAGTGAGGAGCTGGGAAGATGGACTCCTCTAGCAGGACAGGTTGTCCCTCCATAGAGGCCTGGGGAATCCTTGATTAATTCCCTGACTTAATTCTGTCTTCCTGGGGTTCTCTCTCTCTCTCTCTCTCTCTCTCTCTCTCTCTCTCTCTCTCTCTCTCACACACACACACTCTCTCTCTCTCTCTCTCTCTCTCTCTCTCTCTCTCTCTCTCTCTCTCTCTCACACACACACACACACACACACACACACAGGAGCTGTGCATGAGACAGATGTAGGTATAGGTGGCTATTTAGGATGTACCAGTAGGTAGCCCTGTAGAAGACACCGTGCTATTACTGTCCTGAGCTCTTGATACATGGGGAGAAGCTGAGGAGACTAAGCTCACTTCCTTAGGGTTGTCCAGCTGAGCATGCTCAACTTAAATGAGAGACTTCGAACACAGACAGGACCTCAACTTGCTTGATTGGCAGCTTAATGTGTTATTTTGTCTAAGATTAGTGAAGTTTGGGTTCTGGGGTCCAAATTTACTACCCTGAAGCGTCAACTTCCAAGCCAAGAAGCCTATGCGAAAGTACCAGATAAACTAGATTGACTGTGCTCTTCGGGGATGCCTGTGGGATGGAATGAAATCCAAGTCTGCCTGACTGCCTGTTCCTGGGTCCAAGGATGCTGGTGTTTCTAAACACCACCACTTGATTGAGCGTGAAATAGAACTTGAGCTTGACCCCCCACTTAACCTTGACTCTTCCATGTGGCAGGGGACTCTTATCCCCAGCCACAGACAACATCTAGCCAGAATCATGTCCTGGGGGCAAATGGGTTATGGGATGAAGCAGTGTCTGGGGATCAGAATTGCTTTTGTCTTTTTGTTCAGGGTTAGGTGCTGCCTGTCAACTGTGTGATGCACTCCCACTCATGGGAGCACTGAGTTGCAGCATCTTTTTCTTCTGAGCTAAGCACCTCCATCTGGGCTCCCAACCATGCACTTTGCACAAACCTGGTTTGAACCCAGACTGCCAAGAATAAAGCTTGAATGCCCTCTCATAGCCGGCAATAACTATATCACCAAGCCCAAGCCTAGACTGTTGGTCAACTTTACAGCCAAAACTCTGTTAGAGAAAGCTCCATTGAGGGTCACCTGGAGGAACAAAAGTAGGTTTCTGGACCCTCAAAGCAAAACAGGGAACTCCTGTTCTGGCTTCAAAATGAACCTTTCCTGGGAGAGCATTAGAAGAGGAAAACTTAAGCTACCTGCAATATCTTCAACCTTTGAAGGTTCCATAAACCTGTCTTTTAAGTCTCTAAGTCTTCCAAGAGGAGGCAAAGGGGAACACCTGACCCTGCAGAGCCAACCCCAGCCACTTATACCAACCTGGGGCAGAAGCCAGCACTCCTAAGGCAGAAGGGCACTCAGATTTGCATCTGCTAGGAATATAAAGCATCTCTCACAAAGGAGCTCTGTCCAGTCCCCTTCCCAGCTCTGCGCCTGGATAGCCTGCTGAAGCTTCACACCCCTTCCTGCATTTATTTTGAGTCTTTAGAACTTTGGATTTCTCTGGAAGATGTTAAGGCAGGTAAAGGAGGAAAAGAGTACTTAGAGGGGGGGAAAAGAGGAGAGAGAAGCTGGCTGGATTCCCCTTGGGGAACCAGAGTGGAATGGAAAGTAGGACAGGGATTGGGGTACTTTTTCATCTTTTTCAGAACCTCTCTCCTCTATACTGAAACCTATTTGAATTTATTGCCAGGTAGGGGAGAAGGCTGAAGTTCTTCCTAGGGGAAATTCAGACTTGAGAGATATCTGACTCTCCTACATCTCTATTAAAGGTAGCCCTCCAAGAGGTTTAGCACCTTACTTTTCAACAGGTCACCTCTGGCCTGGTTAGTGCTGCCAGGCCAGAGAGGTACTCAAGAGTTTCAGAAGCACCAGAGCTAGTCTGTTTAACCTGTGTGCACTTGGGGAGAGGAAGCTGGGCTAAGGGGGACCCACCAATCTCACCCTTGAAGCCTGTCTTATGCTCAGTGAGTGCCTCACATTTGTATTTCTAATCCTCAGGCCTAGATTAAGAGGGAAAGGGAGCAAGGGTGTTTCTCATTTTCATGTTATGCCTGTGTATAGGATGCTCCTATTTTTGTCTTCCCTGAAGCCCTGAAGTCTTGGCAACCATGGAGGGGGAGGTGAAGTGGGTACCAATAAATTGACCAGCTCATGCTTGTTAATCAGGCACAAAGCAGCATAAATAGTGACTGAAAATAGGATCTAAAGAATAAAAAAAGAGAGGGAGGAAGAGAGGGAGGGAGAGAGAGAGAAAAAGCAAGCAAGCAAGCAAGCAAGCAAGCAAGAAAGAAAGAAAGAAAGAAAGAAAGAAAGAAAGAAAGAAAAAAGGAAAGAGAACTAAAACAGTTATCTGGGTAAGAACTGGTGGGGACTGAGAAATGAGTGATATGGGTGCACTTACTGATCCTGTTCCTTTAAGGAAAATCCATAAAGGTTTTCCATCAGCCCAGTCTCTGGGAAAGAAGCAAACTAACTGCGTGGAACAAAAGAAACAAAGAGGCCAAACAACAAAACAAACAAACAACCCCCCTTCTCCCTCTGAGACAACAATAGACTAGACACAGCAAGTGCAGTTATGGCCTGGCCGGCTGCTCCTGTCCACCTGCCAAGTCTCCCCATTTGGCTAGAGACCTTCTCTCTCACCCCATTCCCACCCCATCATCCCCCTCCCAAAGCCCTTTCTGTCTTTCTCTGTGTGATGCTCTGTGTCTCTCTGGGGGTCTGGCTGGCTGTGTGTCTCCTGGTTTTGTTTTGTTTTTTTTTCACTATATTTCACTCTGTCTCAGACACCTCTCTCTCTCTCTCTCTCTCTCTCTCTCTCTCTCTCTCTCTCACACACACACACACACACACACACACACACACACACGCGCGCACACACACACACACTCATATTAACACCCCCTTGCATTTATTTATTTCTCTGTCTAGTTCCTAAACCATCCCCTGAACTGTGCCTTCTCTGGGCATCCCTTTTGTATTTTCTTTGCAACAGTCTTTGCCAGGAGGATCCTGAAGTCCATTTGCACTTCAATTTCATCCTTTCCTCCTGTTCAGCTCTTTGCTCCTTTTCTGTGAGGCTCTGGCATGCTCCCTCCCCATCCCCAAGCAGCCCCTTTCTTCACTGCTTGGCACCGATTGGGACTCTCATGCATGCCTGCCTTCTCTTTCTCTCGCTCCCCCTCTCCTCCCGGTCCTCTGCAGCAGGCCCCTCCCCTCTGCCCCCAAATCCAGCCCTTCTCTTTTTCTTCCTCCCTCCCCTTCAAACTTTCATAAAATACTGTAAACAACTTTGCCTGGGGATTGCTTTTCTTTGTAGAGTGAATAGAAAGCTTTGGAAAGTGAGAAATGGAGAAAGGAAAGAGTGGACACATGGAAAGTGCAGTCAGTGGAGGCTGGGGCATGGAACTAGCTCCCAGCCAACAGCCTTGGTCCCTTTTATGCTTTCTTTCAAATAACCTCTTTTGTGCCAGCATCCCTCCTGAGGCATCTGTGTCTGTTCTCGACTGCCTGGCCCAGGCCTGAATCCCTTCTTCAAGGGCCAGTAGGTGTGAGTCCAGGCACCCACACCATGGGAAGAATTGCCATTGCTTTAGTCACAGGCCTGCACCCAAAGCCCTCATGGGAGGTAGGGGTTCCCTGGCAATGGCAGCAGCGTCTTCAGTTCCTTTTAGAGAGTAGAATAGTGACTGTAAAAAGAATGTTCCAAGGAACACTGTTCTTATGGAGAGTGGTGTATTTGACTGTTGGAGGCTGTGCAAAGCAGAGCCGAGAGCTCCCACAGTCAGGAGCCGCGGCCAGGAATGTGCTCACCCTGCCCCATGTCACACATACATGACTGTGTGCTCAGGCCACAGGACCAGGACACGTTATTCCCCTGGCCTCACCCCCTCTTTTCCTCTTCTTTTCGGTACAAAACATATGCAGGCAACCCTGAAGGGAGAAAGCCATTGAGCCTTAGCTGAGTATTCAAGACAGAGGCAAGTGTGCTCTTGCTGTTTGGTTGCTTGGTGATAGAGACAGTATGAAGAAACATGGATCTTATCAAGAACGGACATAGGGCTGGGCTTCCAGCTCAGTGACAAAGCACTGACACAGCTCTGTAAGGCCTTGGCAATAAAACAATGTTTAAAACACACACACACACACACACACACGTGTGTGTGTGTGTATATAGTACATCTATGTAAACGGTGGTAGCCACTTGTCAGAAGAGGATCGATGGTTGTAATGGGCAACTTTGTGGCTGCTGACCCTCCCTCAGGGTGAAGAAGCCAAGCAAAAGTCTAGCATATGCTTAAGCCCCATGAATGAATGTTCCTCTTTCCCTCAGTTTCCTCCTTTCTCTTTTCTACCTTTGCTGGCTTCCTCCCCAAGCTGTATAAGCAAAGGGGAAGTCATGTCCTGAGGGAAACTTCACTGCTGTCTGACTCAGTGTCTGAGCCCTGTAGGCCATGCAGCGGTAGACTCCATCTCTGCCCAAAGCCACCCGAGGTCACTTGTTCTCAGTGGGGATCATTAGGTAGGCTGTATTATCTTCTCTCCCCTCAAGGTTCTTTTTCCCCCCAAAGTTAAGAGGGAGACCCTTATCCAGCACCTACCCTATAGTAGCATGCTTCTACACAGCTGTAGAGGTCTGCTCTTGGGGGCATGCTAAACAGAGCCCTTTGGCCAGACGGCCTCAGAAGAGAGCAACAGAAAGGGTGTGTTCTAATGAACTCTCATGCTGGCCCAGAATACTCCCAATTGGGAATACTGTTTTCTTGGTATTTTGACCTTGTGTCAAAATGACTGATTCTTCCCCCTCCCGGGAAGTTGCTTTCTAGCCAGCAAAGATTCTGGAGCTGTTCTGGGCCACACAGTGCATCTGGAAGCACTCACTGGCAGAGGCCTTCCGGCTGACTGTGACAGGAGTCCTCCTCGAGCCTGGGAGTCATGGTGGAGCCTCTGATTTTGAAGCTGGAAAAGGATCACATTGAAAAAGTTCCCACCTCCAACTTCCTTTTTCCATGGTCTTATTGTGTTCACTGCTGATCCTCCATGTCCACACTTCCTGGCTTCCAGTGTGGGTTCCCTATTTTATCACCACCTTGGCAGCTATGAAGAGGCACAAGGTGACAGAGGTACTAGCAAAGTAAATGGTCCCTCAGCTCCCTTCCCAAAGCACCCAATTTATTGTTCTTGCTTCTGTCTTTAGAGTCTCTACTACTTAGGGGATGGCTTGAAAACTTGCTGGTGTTTCCTCCATTGGGCATTCTGACATGCATGTGCATCTGCAAACTCTAAGTACAGCTGTCCATTCTTCCTGGAAATAACCCTACATGCAGACTCCAGCTGCCATGCACCAAGTGTCCCTGAGCTGTGAACAGCCTGCATAACCATCATGGGCCTTCAGCCCCCGCCCCCCACCCAGGTCTGACAGACCTGAATGCTGGTGGTCCTTTAGAGCTATTTGTCTGAACTGGGAAAGAACACAGGATGTGACCTCAGGATACTAGGAGCTTCTGAAGCCTTCCAGAGCCTTGTATTCTTGTCTAAGAAGCCTATACTGACTTCATCTACTACTTGGCTTCACTGCCATATGGTGGCAGAAAGGCATTTGTTACTTCAAGAGGTTCAGTAGGTTAAGTTAATAAGACCTTCCCCAATCAACTAGTAAGCCCTCTGTTACTTGCTTGACTTTGCTTCTACTAGTCTAGCATTGATGCAAAGGCTCTCTTCTAGATAACCTGAGAGGCAGCACTGGTTTAAAGCTGGCACTATTGCCTACAGAGTAAGCTGCTCCTAGGAGCAGTTCCTGTCCTAGAGAGTGTCTGTTTCTCATGGCTGTTAGAAAGGTTCTTTGCTATAGAGGTTCTTTTCCTATAGAACAGAGGAGTCTGTAGGACACTTTCCTTCTCTGGAGTCTCTCAGCCCTGCCTGCAAAAAGAATCACCAGGGAGCTCCAACAGAATGGGTGCCTGCAGACCGGAGGGGGGGGCTCATATGTTGCGAACACTTGCAGAACAAACATATGGAGGAGTGGTACAGCTGGGTATTCATGTAGGACTCCCAAAGCCTGAGCAGGGGCTGTCTACACTGCCTGCCTTTGGATCCCTTTCCCCTAACTGGGTTGCCTCGCCTCGCCTTAAAAAAAGAAGATGCACTTAGTCTAACAGCAACTTGATATTCCAAGGCTGGCTTATAACCACGGGAGGCCTCCCCTTTTCTGAGAAGAAAGGGGAGGGAAGAGGAGGAGAGAGGGGGAGGGGGAGGGAGGGGGAAAGGAGAATGGAGGATGGGAGGAGGGAGGCGAAGCAGCAATTGGGATATAAAGTAAATAAATAACTTGATCAATTAAAAAGTCATAAAGGAAAGAAAAGCAGTGTTAAAAAATACAAAAAAAACCCCAAAGCAAACAAACAAACAAAGACAACACTTGCAGAAGACCCAAGTTCATTTCCCAGAATCGATGTGGTGGCTCACAACCATCTGTAACTCTGTTTCAGGGGATCTGAGACCATCCTCTCATCTCCAAATACATTGCTTACACATGGTGTACATACATACATGCGGGCAAAACACTAATACTAATAAAATAATAACAAATCAGTTTTACAGAAAAAAACAAAAACAGGGCCTTGGCTTCCCCTCAATGCAATTAAAACAGAATTTCTAGGAATGTGGTATGTCATCAGTATGTATATATATATATATATATATATATACACTGATATATATATATATATATATATATTTCTCCTCCTGAGAACCTTTAATAAGCTGTGAGGGTGAGACACACTGATTAATAGGCCAGGAGACCAGTATATTATAATGTACAATGCTCTCTCCTTTATGAAGTACATGATGAATTCATTCCTACCTTAAGGCATGGTTCTCTGGAGGCAGAAAAATGAAGCTGATAGAGTCTGTATTGTTCATGTATGAGACATAGAGATGAATATTAACCTGAAAATGTAAGAACATAACCTTTGTGAAGTTTGATGGGCATAGGTCTGAAAGCTGGTGCCCAGAGTTCCAATTCAGGTGCTATCCCTAACCTTGGACACATCATTTGACATTGTGGGACTCAGATTTTTTTCCAGTGTAAAAAGCAAAGGCTGCTGTGAGAATTCTGGAATCAGTCCTGCTATGCTCCAGTTTTACCTTGATTTGCTAAATTCTCAGAACCTCAGAAGTTTAGCTAGTCAAATACCAGATAATTTTGGAGCTTGGCTCATTTATTCATGCATACTGCCTATAACAACTCTTCGGATGCCCCACAGAATCCCTTTCCTAGACCCTAAGTATCAGAGTGGTGGTTTTTAAATAATTCTGGGCTCCCTTAATTCTCTGTCCCAGTCTCTTGCAAATGAGCAGATGAAGAGAATGGAGGGGTGGAAATGTCTATGAGCAGTGGGTAATGACTAACAGAAGTTTATCCAGTTGGATAAGTGTCTAGTGGATTGCTGCTGGGGTCAGTGTTCGTTCTGGTCTTAATTAACATCTTCATTAATAGTGTGGGAGAGGGAATAAACAATAGCTAATGATATTTGCAGATGGTAGTAAATTCAGAGGTGTTGCATCTACCAGTGAGAGCAGCAAGAGCCATGGGGATATCAGAGATATGAACAAGAAGCAATTATAATGATGTTTACTCTGGAAGAATCAGAGTGAAATGTTTAGAGGGGAAAATGACAGGGGACACTGGGAAAAGCCAGAAGAAACAACCATCTCTACCATTTGTAACTTGGTGTGAATTTGGCAAATGAGGCAGTTAATAGTCTTAGAACTTCTGTTGCACATGCTGGCATGGTCCTGAAAACCAGTGATAACCACAAGAACAATAGCAGTAGCAACATCCAACATTTCAAGCTGGTGTGGTAGCACAAGCCTGTACTATCAGGACTTGGGAGAAGGAGGCAGGAAGATCAGGAGTTCAAAGCCAGCTTTGGCAGAGCAGTGAGTTGAGGCCAAGCTACGGGAGACCCTGGCTTAACCAACAAACTCCCAAACAAACGAACAGACAGAAAACCAATATTTATGGACAGGATTCAAAGGGGTCTGTGCAGGAAGGAGAGGTAGCCCTAAAGCCTCCATGCAGCTTGGGTCTCTGTAGATTGTGACACAGCCTTGTCATCTTGGATTTCTAGAACAGACCCATAGTCATGAGGAAATGACAAACTCCTGTCTCATGAACAGAATTCTCCCAACAGTGACTTTTCCCATCATCGACCTGCTTACTATCTTTTTCTCTCTTTAGGCAATTGCTCAGAATTGAGGTGATCAAGGAGGATGGAGAGAAAACTGTTCAGAGGTTCAGAAAGAATGGAACCAAAAGGAAGGGAGGGAGGGAAGGAGAAAGTAGGAGGATGGAGAGGAAGAAAGGAAAGAGAAAAGGAAACACATGTTTATTTGTGTTTCCTAGAGGTGCACAGCAACACTGGTGCTGAGCTTGTACATGCACATATTGGCCTTGTGTGCCTAACTCTCCGTGACTCTTCCTAGCAGTTACTTACAGTCTCTTAATAAAATCCGAGGGGCCAGAGAGATTGCCCCACTGGCTGTGAACACACAGGAAGGCCATAAGTCTATGGGTGGAGAGTCAAACACCACCAGTTGTTTCATTTTTCCACTCATGTCACTTTCAACCACAAATCTATGTTTCCATGCTTTTAACTCACCCTTACCTACAAAAGAGGCAACACACAACCACAGATAGAGAGCCAGAAGGTAAAAGTATAAAGAAGAGAAAGGACCCAGGAGAGCAGACGGCAAAGGGAAAGTGGCCAACACAGGCATCCTTTACCCAGTGCGATGTGATTTAATTATTTATAATTACATTTTGAAATTAGGAAAAGTAGGCTTTCCAAACAAAGGCTTCAACACAATGGAACCTAAAATAATGTGAATTTGACCTTGAGGGAATTTGGCAGAGAGTACTAGTGTCTGAGACAAAACTAAAATGAATAGAAAAACAATTGAATATAGAAAAGCCAAGACCTTTCTTGAGAAATGCAAAGCCCAGGGCCAGCTGGATGCCAAAGGTCTTCACACTGGCAATCAGAGAAACTTTAGGATAACAGAAACATGGGCCTTGCCATGGCTCTCCCTACTCCAATGAGGCTCCTCATGCCAACATAAGGTTTAGGAACTAGAAATGTATAAGGGATGAGCATTTTTTAATATGAACATAAACTATATAACTTAAAGAATCAATTCAGAGAAAGCACCAAAGTCATTACAGAAACAGCACTGCCAGGACTAGAAGGCTCTCGCCATCACCTCCTTCCAGAGGCCAGCACAAGGATTCTCTTATAGTCACTTCCTGGCTTTTCTTTTTGTTTGTGGTTTCAACATTTCTATCTCTTTTTGAACTGTAAATGAATAAAATCATGCTTCATGTTTTCTTTCATGGAGCGCTTTTTCCAACCATATGTTGTGTGTAAGTAATCTCTACCATATTTATCCATTGTATCATTGAGGGAAATTTGATTTCCTTCTATAGAACATTTATGAAAAACTCTGCTATAAGCTTCTTGCACGGGTTACCTGCTGTGCATGGTGCCCTTGGGGCAGGGAAAGTGAACTTTGATCTACTGTCTTAACAGATCCTACTGGCTAGGTGGCTTAAGAGCTAAAAGGCCTTGTAAGTTTTATTTAGTGTTAAATGTTTGGAAATAATACAAAAATAAAAGGTTAATAACATTATATGATGTACTAGCATTATATAAAATTCAGTTTTCCATGTCCAGAAATAAAATTGTATTGAGACAAAGCTGCCTGTCTCTGCCTTCCTCTGTATCCCATTGGCTGAGTCGTGGACTTGCCTCAGGAATCATGGCCTGCAAAGTCTGCGTTATGTGTACTTTAACATGAAAACTCAGGGCTCCTTACTTAAAAAAAATAGCTAAAAACTCTCAAGAGTTTCAATATGACAAGAGCAGAAGAATCAACCAATGAGTCCCTAAACAAACTCACCGAACAGACTGTCCAAGTGTGACTCCACAGCCAAGCATCATGCGGCCATCTAAGCAAGGCATTCTGCAGCCAAGCCGCACAGACCCAAACAGGGCTCTCCACAAGCAGACTGCACACGCTTCTAAAGGTGGCCCTGCCTAAAGATTTGTGAACTTTACCCTGGAAGTGAAATTAATAGCATGTCGGTGTATAAGAGCCGAGTGATGCATGTCACACACCAGGTCCAATGCCTAGTAACTTCCATTGCTGTATGAACAGGTGGCTCTTTCCCTTGTGTTTTCCTGACCCCCACAAGTCCAGGCTAGTCTTTTCCCAAAATGGTCAGATTTTCAGATGAGGTCAGTTTACAACAGTTGACTATTTGGCTGACACTGCTTACACTCACATTCCCCTTGGGCATCAGGTATTTTAAAACTATTGAATAACAAAGACTATGCAATCCCCAGGGCCAAAGGAGCTAAAATGCACAAGTGCTCTTGCCGGATCCAAGTTGTAGAGTGTCTGGCCAAGTGAATTCCAGATTTCTTGTAGAAAAATTTTCAAAAACAAAAAACAACAAAACCCATCAGAAGAGTCCACTGAAAGACAGAATTACATAGAATAAATTTAGGGCAAGACGCCTCAGCAGGTAAGGGCACTTGACATCAGATTGACAGGCTGAGTTCTATCTCTGGAATTCACCTAAGTGGACAGGGAGAACTAACTGCCTCCTGAAAGTTGTTCATTGATCTCCAACTGCCTATCCCTTCACACACACACACACACACACACACACACACACACACACACACACACATGGGCACAAATATATGTAGAAACATTTTTAAAAGCTTTAGAAAGAGTAAATTTGGGGAACTAATATTACCTATTCTGCCACTCTATCAATGCTCTCTAATAACCAAGACTGGTTTGCACCAGTGTGAATACAAAGGTCAGTAGTTCAGATGAATACAAAAGCCAGGTCCATGTGTATATAGGCACCTGAATTTTGACAAATATAAAAATGGTGCTGAAACAACTGGGTAGTCATATGAAGAATTATAAATTTCAATTCATATCTTACACTAAATTAAAAATTCACTCAAAATGAAATCTAGATTTCAATATAAAATATCAAATTATAAAAATTCTAAAAGAAAAATCATGGAAAAAATTCATTGTGTTGTTAGATTAGGCAAATTGCCTCAGATAGAAACCAAAAGCACAATCCATAATTTTGACTTCATCAAAATTTTTAAAAATCTGCTCTACAAAAGGCAATCTTAAAAGACTGAAAACAAAAGTCATAGACTCAGAAAATATTGCAAATCAGATATGTGGCAAAGGCTTTGCAGGCACAGTATATAAGACTCTAAAACTCAATAACAAGAGCATAGACAGACAGACGCCTCAGCCGGGATGCTGTAAAGACATACAGACATACACAACACCATGTCCACACTTCCAGCCATTAGGGAAACAAATGCCAACCTAAGCATATAATGGGACAGGCTGTATACTTACTGGAATAGCTATTAAAAAAAACAGAGTGAGGAAATTGAGCATAAGTGTTGGTGAGCATGCGGAGAACCTGGAACTCGCACCCACTGCTGGTGGAAAAATAGGACAGCCACTAACAATGAGAAAACATCATGACATTTCAGGCAAAAAAGGGGACAGGCCCTATGCCCAGGTATTCCCAAAAGAAATGAGAGCAGGCGTCCAGATGGAGACCTGGATTGCCTTTTTGTGACATTCGAAAAGTGGACACAGTCTGGTGGCCATTCACCAGGTAACATGTTTTCTATTACACTGTGCAAAGCCACAGAATAAAGGGAATTACTGATGCACACAATAATGTTGATGAGTATCAAAATTACTGTGCTCAACGAAAGGCACAAGAGCAAGAAAAACAAGCAATAAAACAAAACAAAACTCAAGAGTACATGCTGTGTGATCCACTTATCTAAAACCACCAAACCGTTCTGATTTAAAACAAAGCACAACAAATCAGCCATTTCAGGGACAGGGCCTCCGAGGGAGGAATGACAGCTGACTGAAAACGTGTCAAATCATACCACTTGAGTTTGTGCAGCTTGTTGTGTGGCCCTACACCATTTCCTGTTTCAATGTGCTTTGTCTAAGAAAACACAAAGGGTGACATTAAGAGTGAAATTCCACACATCTGAGAGGGAAGAGAAATAAGCCTCCAAGGTTCACTTAGCAAAGGGCTCATATCTATAATACACAAAGAGCAGCTACAGGTCAATAAGTAAAGGACAGAAGAACCAGCTGAACAGGGCAGAATATTTGAGTAGATGTCTATAAAGAGGTCATCTAATTGGACAATAAACAGAAGAAATGTGATCTTAACCTTTTTTTGGTCATTTGAAAACTGAAAATTCAGAATACACTGCCATCTTACTGTATAACAGTTTTTAAAAAAAGGTATTGGTGAAGACACAAAACAACTGGAACTCATAGGCTGCTGCTGGGAGTGTAAGTGAGTCCAGGCGCATTGCACAACTATTCTAGCATTATCTAGCAGGCAAACTTCAAACCCAGAAGTTCTGCGCATAGGTCTATGCCCTAAGAGAACACACATGCTCATATGCTAGAAAACATGTGGGACAAGGTTCACATAATTGTTATTGATATTGCCCCAAATTGGAAATGATCCAGAGGCTGTCAAGTGTAGAACAAATTGTGTATACGTATACAATAGAATTTCACATACAGTGTTGGAGAGGGATCTGTTATCAGCAACAGCAGGAGGGAGCCTCACTAAAATGCTGAATGCAGTAATTCAGACATAAAAGGGAGCTACTGCATGGATCCCCTTATATGTAAGTTTGAAAGTAGGTGACGTAAGTTTGTATTATTAGAAGTAAGGGGGTAGTTATCTTTGGGGAGAATATCGAGTGTAGCAATTGTCGGAGAGCAGGAAGTGGTTTCTGGATTACCAGGAATCTTCCATTTTTTTCTTTTCCCTTTTTCTCCTTTTCTCTGCTTCCTGATGGGTCTGCTTATATAGTCCTGGCTCGCTTCTAACTCTGTCCTCCTAACCCAGCCTCCTCAGCAGGGTTCACAGAAGTGTGCCACATACTCAGTGTTCTCTTTCTTAGCATGGATAATGGGGACAGGATGATCCTCTGAGCAAGTCTCGAGGCTCACACTGTGCTCACAGCTCACACTGTGCCCATCAAACACAGGATGGCGTCTTCCTTGCTATAGAACATTCCCTTACATGACCTCATAACCATTTAGTATTTGTCCACTCATACTCAGGTCATTCATTTATTGTGGTGTCAGCAATTGGACCTGGGGCTGAGTACATGCTCGGCTATACTCAGTGCTGAACTATAGCTTCAGCCACCTTGAATCTTTCATTTAGAAATAGGACCTATGTTGTTCATGGTGGCTTTGAACTTATTCTGCAATCCAAGTAGGGCTTGAGTTTGCAATTTTCCTGCCTCAGCCTCCTGAATTGCTGGGATTGTCTTCTATAGTCTTAGTTCTCTGCACCCCCACCTTGTGTGTGTGTGTGTGTGTGTACATGCTCATGTGTGCACAGGTGCTTGTGAACATGTGAGTGGCCCAGAGGACAACCCTGAGTGCCCTTTCTCGGCAGCATTTACCTGCTCCCCTCCCCCACACCCGCCCAATTTGAAGTTATCTCTTAGTGACTTGTGACTCACCAAGTTGGTTAACTAGAAGGATCTTTAGAATTTTGACAAATGAAAAAACTTGATCCACAATAAGAACACTAAGAAAAACATTTTTTTTTTAATGTTCTGTTTGAGGATCAGAGAACATGGCTAAGAACTATGGCATACCAGAATCACATAGCTTTGGTAGCTAAGTCAGGATCTGAATCCCCAAATTCTAGGGCCTTTAAAGCCTTATTCTCTCACTTCAGAACACCCTGGTGGCTGAATACTAATCTTGTTACACTATATCATGGTTGTTTTAGAGCCAAACTGGTTTACCCAGCTGAATAAGTTTCTTAAACACCAGAGGGTAATGAATGAATCATGTCTATATTCAAAACCCAAATCCACATTCAAAGAAGGAAGGTCTACCCCGTTGATAATGTTTGAAAGACTGTGCCTGGGGTCCTGAAGATAATTTCAAAAGAAGAGCGATCAGTTCTCCCCAAGGCATTTGCAGGGCTTCTGAAGGCACCTCCGATCTGGGCCACCTGCCTCCAGTGGTAACCATTTTGTAGGCTGTCCCTGTCATGAGACTTGTTTCATTTTATCAGACCTGGCCGACAGGAGTGACCTGCAGTGGACTAGCTAACTTTTCCAAGCCTCAGTCTCCTCACCTCCGAAAGGGCTTCAATAATCAATGTAACATACCCAGCACAGAGCAGAGGTGGGGTTAGACCTGAGAATATGGTAATTTCTATCACTTGTCACAACACTTCTTGCAACTCAAGATTGGGAAGACTAGTGCCTTAAGGGAGACCTTGCTTAATAAAGGTGCTGCTTGTTGGCCAAAAGGGGCCACAGAGGAGGAAAAGATCAGGTCGCAGGTGTTACTTAAGATGCTTCCCAATAAACCTGCCTATTCAGACCACAGAGTAAGAGTGCAGAGGGTCGGATCTGGCTGAGGTACAGTGTTCAAGGGCCGCTGAGACTGCTCTGCCTGGGGCTTGGTGGGACATGGAACTGCCCTGCGCTGGCCAAGAAGGTAACTGTAAGCTCAGGACATGCATCATGTATGAGCTTCTCGATTATTTATAGCTGGCTCCCGATGTCTGCTGGAGGGCACAGAGAGTGGGGCTCTCTTCTGAACAACCCCCGCAAGCAAACATGGACTGTAGGGACGTTTTAAAGGTGGCTACGGGGTCGAAGTGATTGTCGCCCAAACTGATTTTTATCCATTTACTGAACTGTTGCTAACTGATTGAAAAACAAAAACACCTCTACATAAAAAAATTTCAAATCGTAGGTCCATTTACAAAAGTTTGTGGTTGTACCATATGTCCTGGTTTAGAGCTCTGAAAAATCCCTCTGCAGAGGGATAGGCTTTTCATGTTTTCTTGGATAGGGATTGTCTATAAGAATGTTGGCCTAGTATCACATGTCTGTGAGAGGATTGTTACAAGGTATTTAATTTTTCCATTAGGTGCTTCCCAAACCCTTAGAGAAGATGTAGTGTCATCCCCAGTAAGTGACTTTCCTTACTCAACTATTGTTCTTCAGCTCTTAATAAGAGAAAGGAAAGGCCCTACTGTGTGCAGGCCACAGTTTGTGGGGTCATGTGTCTATGAAGATTTACCATTAATTTTGACCATGAGCTGGAAAGGTGAAAGACCTTGGCCCTTTGTCTGTGGAGCAGCCTGTAGCCACAGCTGTTCCGGTGTGGCTGCATGTTAGTTCTTAGTGCCCGCGCGCCCACATGCCCTTCAGTGTGGCACATCCGCGCTGAAGTGGAGCAAAGCTCAGGGTCAGGGGCTCTACTTCAGCGCGGATGTGGCGCAGAGTTCAGGGTCAGGGGCTCTCTTCTGTAATGCTGCCATTGTTACCCACCAGTTTAGCCGTCATAGGCTAGCTGGGTAGCCCTCAGACTGTCATCTAGAAAAGGGAAGTGGGACACTGGAATCGAACCAGGAGCAATAGAGACTAAGGAGAACAAGTCTGGTCACCGGGCCAGGGAGCACTACCGCAGCTTCTTGCTTCAGGCCACTACCCGTCCAGACAGACCCCCTTTCAAGGGTACTAGTATGTTTAGATTTTTACGTAAAATCTTTATATTAAACATTAACAATTAATTTTAACAACAACAATGATCCCGCCCCCTTGGGTGGAGGAGTGGCCAGTTTTCTTACTCTCTTATTTAAAGAAGCCTCAAAAACTCCTTTCTAGCTTCTCTGTGTTATTCTTTTTGTAAGCATGCATCAGTCTCAACAATGTAAACAGAAGACTAAGTGGAAAAGTTACAAAATTCTGTCCACCTTAAATCTATAAATAGCAAATACCATACATAAAAGTACCTGTTGGAAATATGCCCGAATCAAAAAGTCCTTACATTACAGGATTATAATTGGATGCCCTTTGTTTTCATCTTGTTGAGTATTCATGCAAAGTGCCTCTACTCTTGTTTTTATAATACTTTTTTCTTTTAACACAATAGTAAAAGAAGGGTAATGCAGGGTGGGACTAGAAAGACTCATGGAGAAGTGGACAAAGGTGTTTCTGTAGCTTGTATTTCTCCCTGTCTCTGTACTGCTTGTGGATCATCATGGAACCCTCAGTTGGAGGAAGCAGCCTCCACTGTCACACACGTGGTTAGCCTGTGCGCTGAGCTTTACCATTTCATACTCCTCCCCTCTGTTCCTTCCTGATGTCTGTAAAACAAACAGACAAACAAACCAAACCAAACTATTTCCCACAACACGTAGTCTAGTGGTATCAAAAGTTTCCCAAAGATACTGGTTTGGTTTGTGAATACATTCGAAGAGGATTTGGTTTTGTTTCACTGGGTCAGGGAAGGGGATGGGGTGGGAAGCACTGCTGACTTATTGTCCCTAATTAAAATTGTCTCCAGTTTCTATTGACTGTTTTCATTCTACACACCCACTGCCTGGAAAGTGTGCAGAAAAGCACGGTTTATTCTTTTAAGAGTCTATGTGAAGGTTTCCAGAAGACCCCATGTGAATTTGACTCCTTCTTAAACAAATCTGGAAGAGAATATTCACACAAAGCCCTTCATATTATAAATGCAGAGAGCCTCCAAAGCCTGTCCCTCCACTTAACAGCAGTGCTTAGTGAGGAGAACTGGGCCCATGCTAGCATGAAGGTCTCCTATCTTCCTATGCTTACTCCTGGTCTGCACCTACACTTTCTGAGGTATGGAGTAAAGACACAAAGTGTGATTATAGAGCTTATGAAGCAATGGGCAATTTGAAATGATGCCAACCTGCTCTAGAAATGACACCAGCATTCTGTGACATTGGGGATAACTGACTACAAGAATTGGATGCAAGGCTAAGTGGCTCACTGTGCAAAAAACAGGGTGGTCCTTTGCCAGCCTGACACTCAGGAATAATGGAATGTCTAGCATTTCCTGGTATCCTGTTGCCTTACTAGTATTTGGACTGCCAGACAATTCTTCTTCTTTTTGAAATGGCAAAAAAAAAAAAAACAGAAAAAAAAAACAAGAAAAAATTCTTAGTAATTTAGTTGTTTTGGAAACCTTACATATGGCATAAAATATTCTGAAAAAAAATTTGAGAAAGCCTTTGGTTCTTCTTTGCTCAGTTTGATCATCACTACAGTGAAACTGGTTCAAATCAATTCCCTCTTCTTAAGGGCATTTTGATAGTTAAAATTCTAGTTAGATGAAAGCATAAGCAAGATAAGAAGATTTAATTGTACATGCTTTGTGTTTTAAAGGAAATCTTAAAAACACAAGTAGGCTAAGAAATGATTGGTACTTTAAATAGAGAATTCTTAACAATTGCCATACTTTTTTTTTGAAGCCAGAAGACATTGATTTGCCACTGCTGAATCTGAAAGCAGATTTTTCACATATTGAGTCATAATTTATAGGCTTTTTTTTTTAACTGCCTTAACCTGCTCTTGAAGTGTGTGGAATGAGTCCTCGTTGGTCTCTGTTTAGCCTGTGAAATTTAACAAGGCCATAGCCTGGGGTTGGTAAGTGAGGCTGTGAGCCATACCACCATCTCAAGGTTTTGATGACACCACAAACCACTTGAGATTTATTGTGTTAGCAGATGTCATCAGATCTGTGTGTGCACAGGTGCAGCGCGCAGTTAGTGGAAGAAAGAACACTGCATGTACACATTTATTTTTGTACCCACACTCTCTGCGGCTACAAAGTGACTCCTGTGTCCTGGGTAGTGTGGAGTTTCAACTTCATGGCTGGAGCCTCTGTGGAAATCCCTTGAAGTTCTTTGCAGATATAATTCTGAATGATGAGTAACTGTTTCTTGAGTGAAAGACACTGCTTTTACAATGAGTGTCTACAGAATAGGCATAACTTGTGGGTTATAGCTAAAGCTTGCCATAAACAATGGAAAGTAAAATGTTCCTAGAGATTGTGACTTATGCGTTCCTTGATTTTTTCCTCTCACAGAGCAGTACATGCGGTATGCACTCTCTTCTCCTCCACAAGACCTGGACAGACAGTTCCTGCTTGTCGGTTAACTCCAACAAAATGCTCAAATCTGGCATTTATAAATGTTCAGGTCTAAGTCTTTCTAAATATTTTTTTAAAGAACAAAGCAGTAATTGAAATTATTGCCTGGAGACAATAAGAAATACATTGTATATTTCTAAGATTTTATATAAATTACAAATAATTATCCAATTATTTGTAAAATGATATATGTTTGATTTAGCATTGAGTATTAAATATTCCACTAACTTTATTATATGCATTACATTCAAATAATTTTGGTGAACCAAAAGTCTAAATATATAATATATAATTATAAATATTAATAATATAATAAATTAGTATATTCCTTTTACTAATATAAAGTAATGAAAATATGCTTCCTATATTTTTAGGAAATACAGAAGACAAAATAAACACCTCTGGAGCAATGACTGAAAATTACTGGTTTAGATGGGGCAGAGGAATTACTTCAATTATGACATAAAGCTTTGTAATAATGGATGGCTTTTGGAATAATTAGCACTTATTCTCAGGGATAAACACACAGATGTTGCTGGCACATTAAAAATTTCTTACTTTGAAGAAAACATACAGAAACTGCATTACCAGTTACTTGGTTTTAGGAAGAACCAGAAAAATCTAAAGTGAGAACTTGGTAGAAGCTTCCAGTAAGTTCTATGGATTGTCTGCAATTTTAATAAGATGGTCCCTAGGTCTAAAATGATCAAGCAGTGTTGGCCAATGGACAGTGATTTTTTTTAAAGCAGTAGTTATAATTTATAAAAAAATAAATATAAGATATTGAATCTTGATTATATTCTTGTAAAGGTTTTCTATCAAGATCACTTACAAAAAAATAACTACACTAAACATTCCTAATTTGCACTTCTATATTTCTTATGTTGCCAAATATAAAACCCAGAAAAATCAACAATGTAGATCAAAGATGATCACTTGCCATTTGAAGGACTGATAATATATTGGGGTGAACACAAATCTGTAAGATAGATTTCTGTAAGACACACTTGAAAATTTATCTCCGTATTTTGCAAACTTGGAGCATCATCTCAATGATGCTTTGTGCATATTTGACAGGCAGAAGAGTGATCGTCATAGGAACAAGAATTCTTATAGCCATCACATGTCGAAAGAGAGGAATGACATGCCGACAGGAAAAGATAATCTACAAAAGCCTGAATGTGACATGCAAGGGTACATTTCATCACTAAAGAATACACTTAAGAAGAAACCTACTGACAGGTGACACCAGCCCTAGATCCCACCGAGCTGTATTCAGAGTGGGGAGCATTTCTCCTTCTTCCTTTTTTTCCTCTTTATTTTTATTTCTTAAGATATTTTCTAAACAAGATTAGATTCTTTCTACAATGTCATTTCTTCTTTGCATGAGGTAGATGCTGAGATGCCTCCTGTGCACACGTGGAAGAGTGGTGTTGACATTGCCTGTCTACCATACATTCTCTCCTGCTTTATAGAATTTTGCATCTAGCTCACTGAATTTTTCACCTTGTACATTTGGTCTGGAATGCTTCACGGATACAATTTGACCACAAAACTACAATCAGTAAATCCTAGAATGCAAAGCAATTTGTTCGGAGCTCACTTGAATTGCCTGCCTGCGTACAGTGAATTATGGCCATGCTGCTGCTAAGTGGTTATAATCACGTAACATGGAGCAAGACAGACCTTGAGAGAAACACTTCCCTCAGAAGTTAGGGCCTAGTGTGTTTATGATGCACTTGCGTTCGGTCCTCTTTCCTAGTTGTTCATCTCCCTTCCTAAACACTATTTAGCTATATAAACGCATACATCACTGTGCTGGTGTTTGAGGCGGGGACACTGGTAACTGTCACACTTACAGCTAACAGCCATTTTTAAATAGTGCATTTTAAAATGCAGTTGGGTAAAACATCTTTTTTTTGGATCAATAATCAAAATTGGTATGTTTATCATACATGAACAGCCAAACATCATCCATAAATGCTTCTGTGTGTATGGGAAGGGCATGCTTTTTTTGTAATGTGGCCCAACATCTTTATTTACAGTGTATACTGTAGAGATTGCAAACCTTAATAGTGTTGTTTAAGTTCATCAGAACTTTGAGGGTAAACATAATGGGAATTGAAATACCGGCATGTTCACGGTTAGCAGAGATAAAAACAATTCATTGGGAGTGTTTTTTGGTCTCACTGGCAATCATATAATTGAACAGGGGGTTTAGAGGCTATTTGAAGCTATTGTTGCCTGTTGAGCAATTATATAATTATGATTCCTGTAATAAAATCTCCAAACACATGTGGGTTAGTAACTCAGTGCATTTAGGGCTAATGTTATATTTTTACCTTTAAAGTATTACATTCTAAAGCACAATTTTATATCGACTTTGCTTGATCCTTCACTGTTGACCGTGCAAGTACAAAAGTATAGTAGACTTAAGATGAAAATAATTGGATTACTTTAAATCCAGGCATTCCTCCTCCCATTAACTTTCAAAACTACGAATTAAAACAGGTTTATTTGTGATTGCACTGTCTATCGTCCTCTGGATACCAGGGGTTGGAATTCTCTGCTTTCTCTCTGCCAATGTCTGGCATCGTCTAAGTAGATCAAGCGCTCGAAAGCAAAAGCCGTGGAGCTCAGGGCCTCCCGGTCTCCGTCTGCACCGAGGCCAGCGATGCCCGGGCCGCAGCAGAGCCGGCCACGTGGCGGGGAACCACTAGGAACCACAGCCAGCGGCGCCGGGCGGGCAGCGTCCGCCACTCCGCCACCGGGTGGCCCCGCCCTCCGCGGCGAGGCCCCGCCCCCCGCGGCTCCTCCCCCCCGCGCCTTCCCGCCGCCAGGCGGAAGCGAGGAGCGGCTTCCCGCGCCCGGGGCCGGCGGGGCGGGGCGGAGCTGCGGGGCGGGAGGCCCGGGCGGAGCGACCAGGCCAATCCCAGCGCGGCGAGGCCCGCGCGAGACCGCGCGCCCTGGAGCACGCACGCACGCACACGCGCACGCACGCTCGCCCCGCGGGAGCCCGGGGCTCTTCCGCCGCCGGGAAGCGCCGGGTCCGGGTGTCCGTGCGGAGGCTAGCCTGCTTTCCTGCTCGGGCCAGAAGTGTGCAGGAGTAATTTCAAACAGTATCAGGCTTAAAAACAAGCAAAACCAACCAAAAGCCACCCCCCCAACCCCTCAAAACTCTAAACACGAAGGCGGCACAAAACCAACCACGGCCGTGTACCCGAGACACACGGAGCCAGCGGCCCGCGGCGCTGTGTTTGTGCAGTGCGCGCGACGGTATGTGGCTCTGAAATGACCTGTCTCGTTTCGTCCTCTGCAGCCTCCGCCTTAGCACCACGCACGCAGCCCGTTTCCTGTCCCTGTGTGTAAAAACACTGCTTTACTCCTTTTCTCGGTGCCATGTTCTTGCTTTAAAGATGGAACGATGGTGTTGCATTTTCAGAACTAATACAAACACGTATTTCCCATACGTTTAACACTCGGATGGTGGGAATCAGTGAATTCCACTAAATCCAAACATCTCGAAATCCAGGACCCCGACCGCCATCCCGTTCTGGCTCAACTTTCTCCCCTTCTCCCTTTAATGTAGGGGTGGGGGATATAAATAATACTTAGTTACCCATACAGCCCATTCCCCCCCCCCCTTTTTTTTTTAAATAAAAGCACATTCCTTCATCATAAGGAACCACTTTGTTCCATATTCTTAATTTAAAATGTGTTTTCAAATGCAAAAAGTTTTACTGAGCTCCCATTGATGTGTTAAGAGCTTTTAAAATTGGGGTCGTTCTAAACTTTAGTTCACTAGTCCACACTCGGTTTCAGCAAAACGTTGTTAGCCCTTCTCTCTCCAGCAGCCCCAACTCTTAAAAAAAAAAAAAGGATTATGATGGATTTCTTCCTGCTCCCGTTAATGCGTCATTTTCCCACCCCACTGGTTTCTGCCCTAGCCCAAGATCCCCCTCTGCCTAAATCTGTGTGTGCTTGTCTGTGCGTCTGCCTTCTCCCTTGTCCTCCTCGACAGTGAGTCTGGGACACATTTTAATGCACAATATCCCATCCATTAAGTTGTGGTTGAATGCGGAGTGTGTGAAGACTTGGCAGCTTTCAGGTTGAAGGGGGCGGGGAAGCCAGTTTCGACTTTGACACAAGATGCCGAGGTGGCGTGATCTGAATTATTATTAGGGCTGTGAACATGGCCATCTTCCTCTCCTGGTCGGAAGAACTGCCATTGAACTTGAGACAGGACAGACAAGATCTCCAGGTTTTCCTTACCCCCTCAAGTTCAGTAGCTGGCAGGGAAAAGGCGCCAAAATACACAAGATTAACTGACTTTCTTTGAACGGGTCTTATAGCACCCTCCTTTGTAACTATAACTTCCTACGGGAGTTGGAGTTGGGGGGGGCGTTAACTTTTGAACCCATATTTGAACAGACATTTAAATCAGCCCTAAAGTGGAATAAGTCCAGAAAGTCATACACGCATGCTTCTGCGGTTAGAAAGAATGTGCGTGTAAATAAGCGGGGTGCATGTGTGCACAGGAGGAGGGGTTGGAGATTTAATCAGAATCAGAATGAGTGACTTCCCGGTGCAGTTACTGTACTGGGAAGCGTGTTGTGCGCCTAAGAGGCTGACCTTTGAGCAGCGTAAGTAAAAACTGCACGGGGTTGTGAAACGCAAAAACCTTGTGGTTTCCAGTTTTACATTTGAGGTTTAATGTTTTTATTTAATGGTATGAGGGATGGAGAGAGCGCCAGCGCTGAAAAGTCCCTATTAAATCATATGTGGTCAAAGGTCAAACACTCCAACTCACTGATACAATATACTGCAGATTCCTGCCTAGTGATGGGGAGCACAGGAAAAAGCGCTTGGGCAATAAAAGTATTAGAATGGTAATTATCGTCCGTGGTCAGAACTGCATTCTTGTGCACTGGGCAAAGGTTTTTACTGGCCCTGATGAATTTTAAAGCCGAGTATTGTTGAAAGCTATTTTAACAGGAAATTGATTAGCTGAGTGTTTCATACAATAAATGGTGACAGATTCATTGTTTGATGTGCAGAGTAAATTCCTTTTATTCTTTAGACAGGCATAAGCATCCATTTAGTTTTAATATGGTCAGACTGAGCTGCAGCATAATTTTGAGTGGATGTGATATCACACACATCTGTAACTTTGTTTTTGGACTCATGTGATATCACATAATTTGACGGTATTCATTGCTTTGAAATTTATTAGCTTGTGTTTTTTAAATGGTTCAGATACATACAGAGATTTTTTTTCTGAGTATATATTTTGTTTAGGCCCAGTTATTTGTTTTCTTTTTGCTTCTTACATTTTCATTAGAAACGTAAGTGGAAAGATCCCCTTATGTTCCTTTTTTTTTTTAATTTTGAAACAGAGCAGCAGCTTTTCAAAGAACTAGAGAAAGGGCAGCAGAGTTTTAAGAGGGCCTGTAGCCACTTCTAATACTACATGTAAAGACTACTTGGGTGTTTTAGACAGACCTTTCTGAATGTCCGTCTTCACAGGTCACAGCTTATGTGTAGATGAGCTGCAAGTTTCCCCAGCCAGACACAATGATGTATGGTTTTACTTTAACGGTAATCTATTTTGGAAAGCTCAAGGCAGCAGCATCAGCTGAGAAGACACCACTATGTATGTAACCTCTGAAGTGCTGTGCACAAAGCCAGGCAACTGTAACAGAAAATTTGGAGGTTCAAAATAAATCAGACAAAAGTTGCAGGCCAGCTGCTGACTCTGTAGCCCCAGAGCAAATATTTTCAAAGTTGGGAATCTCTTGTTGAACTGGATTTGTCTCTGTAGAGAAAATGTAACCAGTGAACCTTCATGGAGGCCTCTGGACTGGTCCTTGTTCACATTCAGAGCTGTAGACTGCAACTGTGCCCCGGATGCAGACATGCTTAGAGGGATTTCTTTTTAATAGTTAAGTACAGGCATTTCAGCAGCGGCATTATTAACAGCGTCATTTTTTCTCATTTAGTTTTGTCCTCAGGGGAGACCAAACAGCTCCCGGAGGAGGGAAGAAAAGTCCAAGGTTATTTATTCATTTCAGTTGAAAAGCAGAGGACTGGCAGTAGGTGGGGAAACTAGGCAGTTGTGAATTCTCCAGTGGGGAAAAATTGCTCCCCTAATTTGACAGTAGTAGTTTAAAGGCTCAGAGAGTCGGGCGTGATCCTGCAGTTCCCATCATGAACAGGCAGTCTTAGCACTTGCTGGCTGTTTATATATGCATTTTTTTGGGGGGGGCGGTTGGTGTTGTGTGACTGCTGGATATAAATCTATGTTTTCCAGGCTATAGTTGGAGGAAAGAAAGGTCCCTGGGTATGCCACAGCGGACACCTGCAGTTCTGCAAGCTTGCTTCCTGGGGTCAGAAGGTCACCTGTCTCTTTTGTATTTAGTTTTTAAACATTGATACTGGCCATGCAGCTAGGGGGATTGTTGAACCTCCCAGAAAATCACATGCAAGAGATAAAAAAATAAAAGTAGTGGTGTACATTGAAAATGACAGCTTTGTTAAGCTTGGAGAAACCTTACTTGAAGTTGCCCAGGCTTTGCAATCTGTCTCTGCAGTTTCTTTAAAAAAGAAGAAAGATTAAAGAAACAAAACAAAGAAATCACTATCAGGAGATACCAAACTCTTCTTTAGAGGTCAGAGAGACTCCTAACTGGGTAGCAATGTGTATTTTTAAATATATAGTTAGGTTTTGAAAACCCATGAGAAACCGTGACTTTTCTTTCAGCAATCAATAAACTTTCTGTCTAAAAAGACACCTTCCTCTAATGCGGCAGCAGAGAATAGTCCAAGAAGATCATATGGCAACAGATCTCCCTGTTGCTGAGAGAACAGTTCATAGGCAGGTTTTGAGATTAATGTTGGTGCCATTTCACAGCCCCCAGTGGAAGAAAGGAATGACAGAGGGGTTAGGAGAGGCAAGGGCCAAAGTCTGGGGGGTTTTGGCCCATTTTGACAGCATCAGAAACTTTTGAGAGCGATGTGAAACCTACCTTTATAAAACATACATACTTTACAACCCATCTTTTCTATCCTTCTACTTGGATTTGAAAAGACTGGTGTTTCTCAAAGCCAAGGGGGCTGACAAGTGCTGAGGCAAGCCAGAGAAATCAGAGGTTCCAGGAGCTCATAGGTCCCAAGAGCATTCTCCTAGGGATCTTCCTGGGAAGGCCTACAGACCTGAGCAGCAGAGTCTGGGGCCCGTGAGGTGCCAGCCCTCCTGAATCTGACTCCAAGGTCTGAAAATCAAAGCCTTCCATATCTAGCACCCCTAAGCCCTTCTTTCCCGGATAGCTTTTGTTCATTCTTCACTCCTTTTTGGTTTTCCTCACTTCACTGTTACTTCTTCTTTCGTTTCTTTTCTCTTGGAAACAAATCAAAAGCCCGAACTACGAAGCATCCCCTCTGGCTATCAGCATGTACCACAGCCATCAGCACTGTACAAACAGACGTGGGACACCTGAAGAGAGCCCAGCCTCTCAGGGTCGGTTCTGGGAGGCCTTGCATTTTGGCTTCTCTGGGTTCTTACCTGTGTCTGTCGCTGCTTCTCTGCCCTGGAGCTCTGCAGCTTTTGTGAATTCTTCTGTATAATGGTTTTCATTTTTCTTTTTTAAGCTTGTGAGAAACTTTTGGATGCAACCTAGTTTTAGTGGCAAAAGGAAATGGGTTCTGTGGGGGAAGGAGGCTAATAAAGGGAGGAAAGGTAGGGATGTCTGGAGACACTTGCCCAGGGCTCAGCACTGGGCCTCTTTTGCCAGGGGACAAGGGCTGTTTCTGGGCTCTGGCTGAAAAGAGTGCTCTCTGGGTGCCAGGATTTCGCTGGGGGTGGTGTAGTGAGGAGGGAGGGAGGAAGGGAGGGAAGCAGAGAGATGGGCGCTGGATTTTTAAAGAGACCCCGAAATAATGGCTTCTGTAAGAGTCCAGGCATTCAAAGAGGTGTGTTCAAGGACATGAGTCCATTCGTGCCAAGGGGAATGTCTTTTATGGTAAATTAACTCCAGTTAAATTGAATATTTGTTCAAAGGGAAACTCCAGTAGTTAAAGCTGGTATTATCAGTGGCGCGTCCCCGCCCCCTCCCGCAGAATCTGGAGAGGGTGAGAAAAGGGATGCAGCTTAGTACAAAGTGATGCTTTGGGATTGTTCGTCTTTCTTTCTTTTTTGTCTCTTTTAAAAGTTAAGATGAGGTTGCCTAAAATTTTTGAGAGAGAAGTATTTATTTGGATTAACCCCGACTGTCACCTCCTTTCATCTCTAAAGACTGCCAACTTTATCCCAGTTTTTCAAGAAGAAATGACCGGTACAAAGGAAATTAACGTTGTCAGAACGCTAACTAGAGGATTTGCCTAGCGGGGGAGCTGGGAGGACGCACCCCGCGGCGCGTGCCCTAAAGGGTTAACTCGCCCTGGTTCTCACAGTTTCCCCGACTTTACCTGTCCTCCCAGACCCACGGCCCTCCCCGCCTCCCCACCCCCTGCGCCTTTCTTCACCCGGCTCTTGGTTTACAGGGGCTGCAGCTGGTAGACTTGGCAAGCTCGCCTCATTAAGAGCGCTTTTTGAAAACGGACTGTGTTTGAGCATTTCCCTAATGAGGACAGGACGGGGTTAAAAAGTGACCATTTCATGGTTGACTTGAACCTGCCTACTTTTCTTGATGTGTCGTTGTGAAATGCTTGATGTGGGTAACTTCCACTTGGGGAAGGAAAAAGTCACTGCTTCTTTCAGGTCCGCTGGGGGAGGGCACGGTGGTCAGGAGCGCGAAGACCAGAGAAAGTTGAGGGGGAAAGTACAGGGCACCGGGTGGGAGCGGGAGGCCGCGGGGGGCCTGGAAACGCTCGGCGGGCCCCGAGCTGGCTCGACGCGGAGCCCCGGGCGCTCACTTTTCTTTCCCCATTGTCTGGGCAGCCTTTGATTCCTCCACTTCCCCACCCACCCCCAGCGGAAACCCGGAATTTGGGGGGCGGTGTGTGGGAGAGAGTGCCCGCGCGAACGGGGGTGCGGGCTGGCTGCCTCCCGGATCCCCGGAATCAAGTTCATTCACTCGGCGGGGGGCGGGGCGCCGGCGGGAGCGCCCCGGAGGGCCGCAGCCGCACACGCACCCGGCGCGCTCCCGCCCAGCCGCCGGGGCGCGCCGCGGCCCCGCCCTGCCCGCACCCCCGCGGGAAGGGAGCCGCTTTCCGCCGGCGCCCCGGGCCCTGGGGGTGGGGATTGGGACGCGGCCAGCGCGGCAGGAGGAGGAGGAGGGGCGAGCGCTGGCGGCAGCGCGGCCTTCCCGCTCCGAGCGCGGCCACGTGCACCGGGCGCCGGGGGAGGGCGGGCCGCCGCGGCGAGGCCCGGGGGACCCGGCCGCCCCTCCCCGCTCGCCAGCGCCCGCCGCGCCCCCGTCTCCGCGCCGGTCCGCTCCCACTGCAGGAGGCCAAGTTCACTGCGGCCCCCGCCTCCGCCCTCTCCCTCCACCGCCTGGGGTGCCGGAGTCTGCGCCCCAGCCCCAGCTCGGGGCGGCCTGGGTGTGAGGGAATTTTCCATTGGTTTCTTTCTCGGGCCCAGACCGGCTCAGGGCTTCTCCCATTAGGATGTTCTCGTGGCTTGAGCGTCTGCAGCGGACAGTGAAATACCTCTCCCTGGTCGGGTTTTCAGGGGGTAGGGGGTGTACGAAGGGTGACAGAGAGAAGAGATATTTTTGAAAAAAAAAAAAAAAAGTCCCAGTACTGTGGCACCGGTCTGATACCTTTAACAAATGAGGGGGAGAGAGGAGAGGGCTGGGGGAGGCGCGCGGGAGGAGGAGGAGGAAGGTGGGGGGCGGGGGGTGTGGAGAGGCTGGTGCAAAAGGAACGCGCGTTTGCAGGAGGAGGAGTAAAGCGGTGATTGTGTAATTAAATAATAAAACAATCCTTAAGTCTGATTTGGAGAGAGCTCGAGCGGGGTCCAGAGGGTGGAACTGGTGAATCTTTCAACTTGCAAGTTTTTCAAGGAAAGAAAGCGAGAGAGGGAGGGGGAAAAAGCGCCCAGAACAGAACAGAGGAGTTTGCAGCCAAGCGGGATCGATCGTTGGGGATTTTTTCAGGAGGTCCTTCCGATCCTGTCCGCGGGCTGTGGGCAGCGGCACCGGCGGCGGCGTCCACGCTCGGCGGGTCAGACGTGGGGCGCGGCGGGCGGGCGGCGGCGCAGCCGGGCAGGAGCGCAGCAAAGGCTTTTCCGCCCGCCCGGGAGCCCCGCGCTCGCGCCCCCTCCCTCACCCCGGCCTCTCCCTGCCTCCCCCTCCCCGCCCCCACCCAGCCCTCTCCGCGCGCGCCCCGCCACCCGCGCGCACTCGCTTGCGCTCCCCCTCCAGCACACACATGGTCGGCTCGCGGCAAAGTTTCGCCCGCGGTCGCCACTCCCGGATCCTGCTGCAGTGTTGGCGGCGGTAACCTTGAACTTTCCCAGCGCGGTGACACATTCTCCTCGCTCTCCCTGCCGCCCGGCCTCCTGCGCCCCCTTCCCCGCCTTTTTTAAAAAAGCATTTCACCACCCACCACCACCCCAACCCAACCCACACCGAACCCTCTCGCACCCCAATTCCACAACAACAACAACAACTGCAAAACAGAAAACAAATCCCCCCCCAAGCCGGGCGACCAGCAGCCTGCACCAGCGGCGGCTTCGGAGAGCTCAGCCGGCGCACGCGGACCGCAAGAGGGTTAAAAGTGTAGATTGGATTTCACCCCGGGAAATCTAGCACGCCGAGTGAACTTGAATCTTTGGCTATTTAAGGAGGACTGGGTTTGTTGCGAAGTTGCGGCGATCCAGCGCAGAGCCGCGTCCTGATTGATCGCGTCGCTGGGCTCAGATGACTGTAAAATGAATAGATGAAATCCTTGCTTCTGGAAGATTTTCTTGGGCATCTCCGGGAAAGTGCGTTTTAAGGCGAAGTCATGATGTATTCTCCCATCTGTCTCACTCAGGTACTTGTCTAGATCGCTTTCTCCAGCTTCCTCTCTGGCCCCAGACGCCTTTGTTGTGTGTTCTTGCTCGCGTGCGGCAGACCCTCCACAGCTTTCCCTAACCCGCGCGCTCTCAGGTCTCCCCGAGAAGTGGCGCGGAGTTGCGGTGGCTGTGCGGGCGGCCTGGGACTCCGGCTGCCGCGCGCGCCCAGCCCCGCGCCGAGGCGGGGAGAGCCGGCCCGGGCGGCCGAGGCTGCTGGGGCGGGCGCGGACGGGACTTGAGGCCCTGGACCCCCGTGGGGCTCCCGGGAGTCCGCGGCGGCGCGGGCGGAACCCCACTCCCGGGCCGGTGCTGGTGGGGCGGGCTCCGGCTTGGTGTGGAGGGGATCTTGGGCCAGCGGCTGAGGGCTAGGCTGAGCGCCTCGGGACTCTGCTGCCCGCAGTGGGCGGGTGACTCTGCCAGTTCGAGGTGGTGGTCCAGGGGACCTATTCCTTTGAGTATTTGGGGACCCAAAGTCCTGTTCTGTTCTGCAGTGACTCGCACTTTGGGGTTTCAGAGACCTCACCTCAGAGGCATTCTTTCCGCTGACAAGAGTTTAGATGGTGTTGGTGAATGCGTAGAAGTTTTAGGACATATTTATATTATAAAAGTCAGACTTGTTCATTTGGCGAAATTTGCACATAACTCGCAAGGAATATCAGAAAAGTAAGGTCTTTTTTATATATTTTTTTAACTTTGAGAATTGCCCTAAAACCTAAGGAAGAATGTTAGGTAAAACACCGTCTTTATACCTAAAAACCAAAAACCAGTTTCTATCCCTTTTAGTCAGATGGTCAAATGAAAAAGTGGTTTGACCGAGCGACTTACCTGGGCGCGCTTTTATCCTTTCATGAATGCCCAACGAACTCACCAACTGATGAATTAAATTGCCTAGTCCGGAACTGTTATTTGCAGCAGTTAATTACGCCCTGAAAGTTATGGGACAGTTTACTTCAACTTTCAAGAGTAAGAATCTGGATTGGTAGTTGAAATTATTCTTTGACATTGTCATAAAAGTGAAACAGAAATATTTAGTTTTGATTGTTAACGTTTTTTTAAATCTAGTGTTATGATGATGCATTTTTATAATGAACAAATAATTAAGATTTCAATTGTATGACAATTAGAAACCATTGTGATTCAAAAGGACTGCGGCATTCATAAATTGTGAATGAAGATGAAAACAATGATAAGGGGCATTCAGTGATTGGACACAGCCCTGTAGCTTTTTGGCTGACACATTTTTTATTGTTTATATTTTGTTTGGCATCTGAGTATGATTAACTTAGATATGGCTATTTTAAGCAAGTAAACGTGCACTTTAATTTTACAAAACTGGAAAAATAAGTTGTTAAGTTATTTGTGTTTTAAAAGCTATGAATTATAGTAACCGACGAATATGATGGAGTCATCTCAGGTATAACATTTCTCCTGTAGTTGTAAAAATTACTTTTATTTATTCATCAGCAGGCTTTTCTCCCCCCCCCCCTTTCTGGTAAACCAGGACCATTTTTATTATTTCTATATTGTGATCAAAGGAAGCAGATTGAACTAAGCTTTTCCTTTACAAAGTATGGCCTGGCTTTTTCTTACCTGGGAAGGACTGAATAATCTTGTGTGTCTCTATATTTCCAGCACTTATTTTGGGGGAACTGCTAGCAATTGCATTGCATTCTTAGTGTCCCCTAAATAAGCATTGCAAACTCACCAGCTCCATCTTAATTTGTGTATGTTAAAACTACTATTGCAGAATCCTGACACATGGAATGATAGGGCCATAGACGGTGCAGTCATCCAACTATCACATTGCTATTCAAGGACACATACTTACCAACATTAATTCAGGATGATGGCTATATATTCTTTGTTATTTTAGCAGTGTAAGTCTGGGTTGCTGTATTCGCACTGTTTTGGGAACTTAAGGCCTATACCAGAGAAGGAGCTACATACAGTCTTCCAATTCTCAATTAACAACTACTTTATGATTTTGTAGGTAATTTAAGGTATTGCAAAAGTGAGAGTACAGGAAAGTGTTACATTTGTATCAGATGGATAGTTTAATTTTATGTTACAAAAGCCTGATAGCTGCCCCATAACCTGTTTTTAGGCACACAGAAACAAAGTCAACTACATTGTTAATTTGCTATAAACTTTAAGAAGTACCTCAATTTTTACATTAATGCTTCTAGGTTTTTTTTATATCATGATTTAAATTGTGCTTCCATTAAACTTGATATTTAGCAAAATGGTTTGGTGTAGTATCACAACAAATCAGCATTTGTAGGTCAGTATGAATAAAAGGAAAATTAAGAAACATCTATACTTTTAAATATTTTATCTGCATATAAGCCTTTAATATAATGTCCAGTTGGCATAATGATGTTTTTCTTTCATTGTCATTCCAGTTCTTTCCATTTTTTTCAGGGATTATCATTATATAGTGATAGGTTCCAAGAGCACACAGTATTTATTCTGCCATTGCTATGTTGGGCCAATTTTCCAAACCTTTCATGGAAATCATTGTTTCCCTGAAGAAAATTAAATAAATCTGGATAATCTAGATTTTTTATGGGAAATTTAAATTGCCTATCTATTTTATCAGTTCAGTTCAACTGGAGAAAGTTTTACCAGAAAAAGGATCTCACTAGACATAGTATATTTTAAGGAAAATTCTGAAAGACTGAGCTTGTCTATATATCTTAGTATAGAGACTTTAAATGTTAAATTACTTTTATGCTTTGATTTAAAGAATAATTTTGATAATTTCTTGGTGTTACTGTGATAATCTGATAGTTAGGATATGTGAATGCCTTGATGCTGTTTGATTTTTCTACGTGAGGACAGCTACATTCCGTATTTGTGTCACTTAAAATTATTAAGAATATATTACAATGCAAGTTTAGAAAGCAGTCACACATGGGAGATGACATTTAGAGACGGAATGCAAAAGTTTATTTGACATACTGCTTATCTCCACTTATTGTCATTTTGGGATGCTATGTCTTCTTCTCAAGTAAGTGTTCTACCTAAAGTTGAATCTGTGTAATATAGAGGCTCCAGAAGATATTAAGGCAAATTGGTGGGCTGAGAAAAATTTCCACTTCTGTTTATCAATAAAGAAAAGCTACATTTTAAAATAATATTTGCCATCGGTAGGCAGCAAACTCAAGACAACAGTGGTTTTTTTTTTTTTTTTTTTTTGGTTAACTGGCCAAGACTTTCCAAATTCAACTTTCAGTTGGCATCCTGGTGGTGTGATACAACTGTTTAAAATTTAAAATTTCTTATGTGTTAGATGATGTTTATTATCAAGTGTTAAATCTCAAATGATTTGATCAAAAGTTATATTTGACGTCCATATAAGAAAATGAAATGTCACTGAACATAGTATTTAAGTATCTAAGTACTTCAGTGTTCCTGGATTGCTCAATAGCCATTAAATGATGGTGCGCTTTACAAAGCGTGGAAAGGGTCAAAGGAGCGGGACAGAGCCCTCTCACCCATTCTCCCTACATCCTCAAGTTTGGTTTTCTCTTTTTCATTTACAGAAGTGTAGATCCATGTTTTAAAATCATATGAGTAAATCACAGTAGAAGCCAGATCATAGGAAGTGAGTTCATAAAGCACATTTAGTCCACGTTTCCTTGAGCAGGCAGCCTTTCCTTTTGCATACATTTTGAGGGGAGGGGATGAACAAAGTTTTTACAGTTGCAGTGGGAGCTAAGTGCATGGCATCAGAAAGTGTATGTGCATAGGGGTGTCTTCTCATGGGCTGTGGCTGCTGTGAGCAGGGCTGCCTTCCCACACAAAGAACAGATTGTGGTTTAACTCTTTCCATGGCCTCCTTTAATGTGCTCACATAGTAACTGAATTGTTCAAATCTCTGCTGGAAAGTACTGATCGGTTTAATTTCCTCCATGGCATTTGGCTATGCCTCATGCTGCGATGTAATCAGCTGCACTCTGTAGTATAAAATTTTGAGTCATTCTTAGTCCGAAGTATGTCAGAACACTTGATAACCGTGTTATTGATTAGGGGAGACATATACCTGCTCTGGGTCTGAACTGCAAACTGCTATGTTGTAGTCTTCTGCACTCAGACCTTGAATTTTATTTTACAAAGGCTTTCATGGAGCTGGAGTTCTGGAGCAGCTTCTTTGTTGGAGTGTCATTAGTTCAAGCACCTTTATTTTACAAAATTAGTCACTCTGCTGTACTATTTACTCCATGTACTTCAGAGTAACTAACATGAACAAGTCAATTCTGGCCTGGCATATAACCATTAGAGAAACTTATTTTGTGGTTAGGATGATAGAACAGTCAAAATGACCAGAAAAATGGTCGTGGTCGAGTTCTCCTTGGCGTCAGCGCTTGGCCTATTGCATTCATATAGTGTGCACGAGAGGGATGCTGTTCTATTTTGGCTTACATGGCCAGCTTTACTCAAGTCAGCAAGTCGTGACTCCATTTGGAAGTAACCTGAATTATTTGGAGATGGAGATGATCTGAAATGCCCAACAGGCCCAGCCCTTTAAAAGGCTCAGATAAGACAAGGGGGTGGGGGTGGAGCAGGGGCCTCAAGGTAAACTACTTAAGTCCCAGGACAGTTGGGAACTGTATGACTGAAGCACTTTGGGGCTTCTAAGCACATGCGTGTGTGTACCCATAGTCCTGTCCCGTGTCCCGTCTGTGTGGCACATGAATTTTAGGGATTCCACAAAAGCAGTTACCGACCAGGGTGTCCTCCTGGTATCGCCGTGCCGCAGCATGCAGAGGAACAAAGAATGGAAAGTTGGTGCCAAGTTGCCATTTTTCATTGTTCACCTCAGATTGATTTTTAAGGGGTTTGAATAATTGCCCTACTCATGTGATCGGTTAACAAATTAACTCACTCCGTGGGGCTTCATAGTCTGTAGAAAAACTGCTGCAAGAACATTCATGTCATTTGTTTGCAACTTTAGAAACTATTTTAAAATGCAAGAGTGTACGAGAGATAGAGAGAGAGAGAGAGAGAGAGAGAGAGAGAGAGAGAGAGACTGTTCACACACGCTGGAAGCTAATGTTGGTGGTGCAGTGAGAGAATGTGCTGTTGAGAGTATGGAAACCTTGTGTTCAGAACACTGATAGACGAGCTGTGTCCTTGCCCGCTTCCCCTCACTGTGTACCGGTTTCTCTAGTTACACACTCCTGGAGTGGTGCTGTTTCAGTGCAGGAATGTTGGACGTTTGATAAGAAAATGGATCAAGTTTAATGGCGCATGCTCCTTGTGCCACCGGCAGCCTCTTGCTGAGAGCACGCTCCAGAAGCGGGAACTGCGGCTTTGCAGTGAGCATCTACATGCTTTGTGTCTCCGTGCCACAGGGCACAGAAATGAGCTGTGGCATTGCCCTGCCATCTAAGAAGCTCTGCTCCGATTTAAAAAAAAATCCCACTGTGTTCCTTGTAAAATGGTACTGCACAATGCTAATTGGTCAATCAAATATTTAGATATTATATTTGGTGCTGTGCACCTTCTTTAAAAGGATGTAGGTGCATGGCATTGAGGTGGGAATGAGGGGGATGGGACCAGAGCGGAAATACAAAATAAAACCTTATTTTCTCTGTAGGAGGGAGAACCAGTTTGTGAATTTTGGTGGAGAGGGGACATACTTAATTTTCTTCTTGCCCTGTTTTGTTCATTTTAAATTAGAAAATAATGTTTTTTTTAATCTTACGTGTTGAATTTTATTTTATTTTGTTTTTTAGCATTGGTAATTAGACTGACTGTCCACCTCTTCTTCCCCCATGTTCTGCAGGATGAATTCCACCCATTTATTGAGGCACTTCTTCCACATGTCCGTGCAATTGCCTATACTTGGTTCAACCTGCAGGCTCGAAAACGCAAGTACTTTAAAAAGCACGAGAAACGAATGTCAAAGGATGAAGAAAGAGCAGTCAAAGATGAGCTGCTCAGTGAAAAGCCTGAAATCAAACAGAAGTGGGCATCCAGGCTCCTGGCCAAACTGCGCAAAGATATCCGCCAGGAGTACCGGGAGGACTTCGTGCTCACTGTGACGGGCAAGAAGCACCCGTGCTGTGTCTTATCCAATCCAGACCAGAAGGGTAAGATTAGGAGGATCGACTGCCTGCGACAGGCAGACAAAGTCTGGCGTCTGGATCTAGTCATGGTGATCCTGTTCAAAGGCATCCCTTTGGAGAGTACCGATGGAGAGCGGCTCATGAAGTCCCCACACTGCACAAACCCAGCACTTTGTGTCCAGCCTCACCATATCACAGTATCAGTTAAGGAGCTTGACTTGTTTTTGGCATACTACGTGCAGGAGCAAGGTAGGAGCAGATTGTTCTTTCTTCCAGCGTGGCAAACACTACCCATACGTCTCCAGATATGGCCTCTCTGGCTTGGCCAAGGGTGTCCTGGACACCACCAGATGTCCTCTGTCCCCTGTAGGTACCTTGGTGTGCCCACAGCCATATAGGAACCATGAAAAGGGACAGGGAGCTTTCCTGCCTGGATAGGCTTCACGTTTGAAGAGAGACCAAAAAGACAAACTGCCGCAGAGTAGTCTAAGAAATACAGTGTCTTGCACCCCACTTTCTCTACTAGGCCGCATTCCCCCACCATCTGAAAATGCAACTTTACTGGAAATAGTCAAAGCACTGTTTAGTAATCCTTGAATTAACTAGTCTCTTACCTAACGAGGTAGATGAACTCTGTTCAGGAGTCTAGTGGCGGTTGCACCAAAAATCAAATTAGCATTTACTATTACTAAATATCTAAGCTGGTCATTCTCAAAATATATATCTGACAGAGGTTTAGATTTATGTAATTTTTAAATTTCTATGATACTTCCTTTTGATTGTGCAGTTTCACTGTAGATTTAATGCAACACAGCTCATGTTTAAATAATTTATAATACTTTCCCAGAGTGACTTGGGAAGCACTTTCTATTATTAGTTTACTTGAATGCAAATTCATAAAGCTTCCCAAGGAAGAAGTCACAGCTTTCTTTACAGAGCATCACAGAGCAAACCAGAAAGGGGACTGGTTACACTGGTTTAAAATAAATCTCAAAAGAATGCAGAGAGCGCATGCCGGACCGTGTTTAAAGTCCTTGATGAAGAGTGCTGGAAATGTTGCCTGGATAGTGCGAACTGGCTAGTGCTGTTGCCAAGGATTTTTGAGCTAATGAGATACGTTCCTTTGTTGTTTCTGTTTTTTCTTAGTATGCTTTTCTTAAGTAGGTGAGACTTTTGACTTTGTTTTCTTCAAGTCAGTGTGTCGGGGTACAGTCCACATAGAAAAGAACCATAGAGAAAGTGGCCTTGAGTTTGGGGTGCCACCAGGGGTGGGTCGTTTCTGGACTTGGCCTGGTGGGAGGGAAGATGTCTTGCAGATAGCCAGGTGGCAGACAGTTATCTGATGCTCATTATATGAATGCGGGCTTTAAAAAATTGAGGTACTTTATTGTCATTTAGAAAAGCGAAGTAAGAAAATTACTCTTATTACTCAGAACTTAATCTAGCACTTACTGTGTGCCCTTTGTCTAGGTTTTCCCTTGACTTAGTTCTAAAGATACGCTTGAGTGTCATTTCCGAATTTCTGCTTTTAAATAACAGTGCTGGACATCATCATTTGAAAATGTGTTTCTTAGCAAACAAAACAGCCCACTTAATATTCCCTGTATTCAGAACTAAAGATTAAGTAATGATGAGCAGGGAAATATACATTTTCATCCTTGATGTTCTAAAATAAAAGCTCATTAACACATGCCAGTTTGATTGACAGCTGTCTAAGAGGTGGCGTTTTAAGGTGGGTTGCATGCATGTGTTGGATTGACTACGTGTTGTAACTGTTGTGAAAGTCACTGGTTAGAAGGAAAAGTTTTGCAAAGTGGGTCATGCAGTTCTTTAGTTGTGTGTGGGGGGAGAGCTGTCCCATGTTCCCACTTTCACTCTTGATGGTTAGTCCCTAAGTGGACTTACGTGCAGATTTATCTTAGGGCAGGCAGCCAAGTCTTAGTTTTGTTGAACTGACAATAAAGACTATCCTTTGGACTTAAGAAGATAGATTGAAAAAAGAAAACAAAAAGACACGAAATCATAAATTATTTTTTGGCATGTCACTAGTGGTCGTGATAATCATAAAGTTTTGAGCTAAGTCTTAGAGACTGTATTTTCAAATAAAACATTGATACAATATGAAGACTTTTTGATATTTCCTCCGTGCATTCAATCACCGGTCCTCTCTGCCACCTGCCCTTGCATCATCTCCTCTTAACATCTGGTAGCCCTTCTTAAAAAGTCACATCCTGATGCTTTTGTGTTTTTTCTTTTTTCAAGATTTATATCTCTTTTTTTTGTGAACTGCAGGTTGATTGTCATTTGCACTGTAGTTGATTAAAGAAAGAAGGCTTTCAGAGATGAGTCTGTAAACACCCCGAGTGCTTCATCTCACATCGTAACTTTTTATTTCTCCTCTAAGTACATGAAATCATGCTTACTGCACTTTAGAAATTAGATAAAGTAGAAGGGAAAACATGAAAGAAAAATTAAAACAGAAAAACAATGTTTATAACAGAATGAGCAACAAAATTACTTCCTCCCTTTCTTCCTCTCTGCTTATAAAGGACTGGGAGAAAAACATGAGGAAGAACAGAGAGAGTGCCAAAGATGGTTGCCACTGGCACCAGGCTTGGCATCAGACCCTCTTTGTTTAGCTCAGGATGCCTGTGATTTGTTAGTTGGCATCCGCATTGCAGTGTGGAGTGATGTTACAATATATTGACAATTTCCAGATCTAGAAATGTCAATAGTCCTCTTGGCTATTTACAGATCACATACTTCGTCTCTAATGGTAGAGGAAATAAAGACGGATGGATTATAAACTTCCATTGCTGACCAACTTCCCATTGCTTTCTCCCTTTTCTCTCTTGGTTCCACCCACACTTCTCTCCTCCTTCCTCAGCAACCTCATCTTTTCTGAAATGTGGAAAGAGTTACTGAAGCTTTGACACAAACTATAGTGCTACATCTGCATCTGATATAGTTTTGAGGGAAAATTTATATGTTTTGAAATCATTTTTGATACGTAGTTTATTAGGCTTTTGCATCACAGGGCAGTATTTTGTTCAAAGCTCAATGTCTTTGTTACTCTGCTCCTTCCGTGCATATAGCCTGGTTGACCGTAATTCAGCCCATTTTATTCTTTCGTTACATTAGTAAAGGTTCACATTAAATATTGTTATTTATAAAATTACTTGTCTCCACCTTACCTGAAATTTGGTAACTGATTTGGGAGTAACTGTATTTAAGTCCATAAAATCATTTGGTGCTATTGATTCAGAGGCTGCGCTTCGGCTGTTTCGTTGCTACAAGAACCGCCATTTTGTTTGTGAAGTGCCAGGCGAGGGGGAAAAAAAAGGCAGACACTGTGTTTGATGCCAATAATGGTTGCCAGTGGCACCGAGGTTGGCATCAGACCCTCTTTGTCTAGCTGCTGAATGCCTTTGATTCGTTGGTTGGCATCCGCATTGCAGTGGGCACACTGGAAAGTTTTTGACAATCCCTGAATGAAAGCTGCGGGCTCGTCTGCTGCAGCAAGGCTTGGCTAGTAGAAAACCCTTCCCTTTTCCCCTCAGAGGCTTACAAAAAGATTGTGACAGATTAAGGAAAAATAGTTCTAAAATGGGCTCCATATTTCCAAAGATAGTAAAGATGTCCAATGATTCTTGGGCAGGTGCTACCCATTCCCCATATTGTCTTTGTTATTGCATTCATCAAAACAAAGCAAAGCACAACAAAGTGAGAACCAGCGAGCCTTGTGCAGTGCACCTTCCCAGGACACAGTGTCCCGTAAAATACGGGGTGTGCTATGACAACTGTGTGGGGGCAGGCTCAGCATAGTGATGTATAAGTACACGCTTTGTGACTGGATGCTGCTTTTCTTTACATCCCTATTTACTTGTTTTTCAATTTCTGGTTCTCTCAGTTTCTGCATCTCATTTTGTAGTAGTTGGTTGAAAGGCCCTTACTTCTCTATTTGGTTAGTAATGTGTATGTGAAAAGCAAGGAATCTGTTAAAATCTGATATCTATCAGTCATTCCTGACTTATTTGGCCCCAAGCTGTTGCAGAAATTCTTAATATACAATTCTACATACTGGGGGAATGTGGGGTGGGGTAGGGTGGGGGACAAACAACAACCAAAAGGCTAAAATAATTTTGTTTCAAGTTTCCTAGATGGTTAGCATTACTATTGCTTCCCAGTTAACCGCCATTATCTCATTAATTAATAAGAAGGATTAGCAGTTCTACCCAAAGGGCTTCACAGAAGGAAGTGTGGCCTATGGGAGGCCTTGAGTCGCCAGACTGTGTCCTGTCTGGAGCCAGAAGATGTGGGAATGCTGGGGAGGGGTGTGAGGGGTGGGAGAGAACAAGGACTGGGCTTTTTCTGAGACAGGGAAGGTTTTTAAAGAGAAAGAGGTCACAACACAAAGCTTAAAGACCTCAAGAGATACTATCTGCTGTTAGGAATTTAACAGATGGGAGTTTAAAGCAAGTCAGCGTAAGTGATTTTTGGACCATACTTTCCACTCTTATTAGACATGTTTTTGGAGTATGGCAGCGCTCAGCAGTCTTGCTTGCTTCTTCCCTGAATAAGTAGCTTCCCTCAGCCTTGTTGAACTCTTTGCATTAAGTGTGATCCATTGTTGGATGGCAACATTTGTTGCTTGATTGTTAAACGATGTCATAATTGAAGTGTATTTTGAAGTTGTGAAACATGTGACTTGTTTAGAAGGGAAGTTGTAATCATTATTGTCTTTGAAACAGAACTCTTCCTGCTTGTCACATGGCATTAGTGAGGCCGCACATGCGGAGAGCGATTTTCCTCCTTTTGCTACTGCAGCTTAGAATCCTTCTGGGTAACAATTATTTCTGTATAAAAAGCTTAAATAGATAATTGTTTGCAAGTTGACAGCACATTTTAACATTTTAATAATTTTCACTTCATTTGCAGGTATTTCCCATTGTGGGGGAAAATAAGCTTTCCTAACATGTTTAAATGAGGCTGCTCTGTGCGTTGATTTGGTGGGCTTGCGTTGTGACATCAGAGAGCATGGCGTTTGGGTGGAGGATAAGCACTCTGGATGCATGTTTGATTTAGGAATATGCTGTTAAGTTTTCCCATCCTGGTACTCTGTTCTTGACTGAACTCCTGAACTCTGGTATGCATTTGTTTGCATTCTTCCTCATATACACTTCACAAGATAAAGAAGGGCTCTTATTGGTATGTCTTGCCCTAGGCTTAGTGAGACCTTTTTTAGAACATATTTTGTAAGATTAGATACTTAGCAGTTTTCCCACTGCTAAGGACAAAACAGAATTTAAGGGGCCAGAAGTTCACCCTCTCTGCCATGATGTCCCTGACACAAGACAGCATTGCCGGACAACTCAAGAGTTAAACTCTGAGGTCCTGGCTGCCAGCTGGAAAGGTTGGCATCTGTGTCCTGATATGGCAGGGCAAGCTTCTGCATTGCTGTTAATCTGCTCTCACTTTTAAAGGCAGAGGATTTTCCAGTATTCAAATACGCTATGCAATGTGCCACTTTCCGAAGGTAGCAAAAGTTGATAAGGCATCCTGTGCAGTTGTTAGCCTGCCCGCCCCCTTTTAGACAGCGGTGTGGAGTGTAAAATGAGAAGTATGTGCATAGATTCTGTATGTTTGGAGCCATACACTTCATAATCCGTGTCTCCTGCGAGTGAGAATCAAAATTGTGTTTGTTGCATAGGAATGGTGGTAATCTAGGGGCACTGAAGCCTATAGTGACAGGAAAAGTGGTTGGGGGTCACAGGGGCCAGCACCCTGCTCAACAGAGTTTTAGGTGTGACTGGAGAGCTCCAGGGCCATAAGTACACCCAAGTGCAGAAGTACAGATTTGTGAAAGATTTAGTGGGATTTAAAAAAGGACGTAGTTCTTTCCCCCCTAAATTTTGATTTTGAGTGAAAACTGCCAAAAGGAAATGGAAGTTTTAATATCCATTGACTTTTCTTCTTTTTAATCTGAGTACTCCACTTTGAATAAACCATCTAAGATACCCAATTTAGTAGGGTCTTTCTCCTCATGAGCCTTGATTCTGCTAAATTAACATGAAAAAGTTCACTGTTTGTTTTGTGAAATTCCTCTTGCTGTCTCTGCTGAACAGTTAGAATTTAGCACCTGAAGATGAAGGCATTCATGGCCAGCATGAGTCTGAATCCTCTGCAATTCCTAGAAGCTGAGACACCTTAATTTTCATTTCAGTCATCACAATGGCCTATAGGATAACTGAACTTATCTTCAAAGGAGCAATGACTGCTGTGTTTGGAGGAGGCTTATGAGGAGTGAGAACAGCACACCAAGCCCACGCGAAAACTGACCTGCACTAAATGGCTGGAAATGATGGTACAGAGCAATGCCAGGCTTCTGGTCGGAAAGCTGCTTCTGATGAAACTGCTTTTAGTTGATGAAATAGCATCTGATAGTGCACCAGTGGTGGGATGAAGCTCATGACCCCGAAGGAGTTTGTCAGTGCCCACGCTGTGGTGGGGCAGGCAACACAGCTCTCAGAACAAGAGTTCCAGCTTTTTCTTTCATCCTTACAAGGAAGGCTTGCTTTAGAAATCTCAAGGCCCCGTGGTTATGTGATTGAAAACCGGGCCGGTACAGCAGTGAGTGTCATGCCACGCGCAGTGAGGAGAGGCGGGTGTCTTTTTTCACTGTGCCCACATTTCTGTGGCAGGGTCATGCATTGTCTCATTTTAAAGTAACTTCTTAGGTCCTTGAACTCTAATTATGTGATTTGGTTAATTTAAACAGAATTTAGTTGTTAGTATTAGGCATAGAGAATAACTCAGCAAATTGTAGGGAACTTGTGAAAACTAAGTGTGTGTAGCAAGGAGGGAGTCTGTGGGATCAGCTTGTATTAACTGAAAGTTACAGGAAGGGAGACTAGTAACACTTGAATGGTTGGGCTTTTTGGTTGTTACATTATTCAGAAGATTGGGATAAATGGCTACCAATTAACCAGTGAGGTGGAAAGACCTCAAGGCTGGATTGATGACCACACATTAAAAAAATAGAGTTCTTATAATTTAAGCATAGCAGTATTCTAAGAAAAAAGTACAGCCATTCATGTGTATCAATACATTGTTTAGAATAAAACACTTAGACACATTCTCTCTGTTCATGATGGTAGTTTAAGCAGGATACTGTTGATGAATCACGGACAAATTAAAGAACTCTGAATAAAGACTATATAATTGGAAATATAGAGTGATGGATGAAGTAATTTTATGAGCTGAAAAGTTGCCTGGAGGTTGTGTATTTTCAGAATTCTTTTTTAAGACACTTCAGAGCATGCATTAAGTTTCTGATACAGCAAAATCAGAAAACAGAATTTGTTCAAACAAGTACAAAGCGAATAGGAACTGCCTCTGAGAAAAATTCTTAAATGCTAAGTACTCACAGTTTTAAAGTTATAGTTAGCTCAACTATTTCACAAAGTAGGAAATTGAGTAAATAGTATACAATGATTTTTTTTAAAGTACATGGACACATTTAATATTACATAAATTTAAATATGTCTTCCATAAAATTACAAAAAGTATTTAACAGGTACCAATCTTTATTGTCACATAATACTCTGATACTGAAGGAAAATAAAGATTTTTCTCAAAAAATTTTGATTTTGTACATTTATATTCGAACACTGCAGTTAAACATGTAATAGTTTCAGCAGCAGTAGGTTGAGAGCAGGGACAGAAATGTAATCATGCATCCAGATGTTGAAAAAGTGATTTGAAGTAGAGTACACTTGGTAATTCATATTGGGGACTCCACTTGTGTTAGTACAAGTGTGGGTGTGAAGGCTGTACCCCTCTATTAGTGAATTCTGAAGTGTGAAAAATGCTCTTGCTCAGAACAACTTGTATTTTATTATTCTGACATCTGCAGTTTCTGGATGGATTAGCTTAAATTTGCTATGCTATGTTAAAAGCCTTGTTTTATGAGGTCGGTCTCAGCTTCTGGCCTTGGTGTCAGGAACCCCGCTACGGGATGCAACTTGCCTTGTTAGGTTTAATTGACCAAAGCTGATGTGTTAAAACAATTCATTTGGGCTGTAACTTATGCCCTAGCTAAGTTGCTACCTGAATCCCTTGACCTTGACTTGTCTGGGTCATGAAATGGCTGCAAGCTGTTTGACCTTTCTATTGTGCAGTAATGTCACTGTTTCCTCTTACTCTTTTATGGTAATAGCTGACAAAAAGGCCCCAGCCCATACTTTACACACCAGTGGATTCAAGGCGTCCCTCTGCAGTAGCTACATCTTCTGTTTGACATGGTCTGGCTGCAGAAGTGACTTTCCTTTGTTTGCTGACAGTGATGGGGACAAATTTGCAGCCTTGCTGGCTATAGGAGGTAGGGGATTGTGTTCTGGAATTTGGAGGGATTTGGATCAATTCTTTGTGGATTTTCAACTTTTGTGTTTCTTGTTTACATATCACGATTTCCTTTTCCCATTCCACTGAGGCTTACTTCTTAGCCCTTTAGAGTTATGGTTTCCTTAATAATTATTTTTCAACATTTTTAGCTGTTACAATAAAAACATTTTATTGTCATTATGTACGTTAAAGTGACAAATTTAGTTATGCATTTGGTTACTCAGTCACTAATCTTCAAACAACTGACTTACCCTTGGCACTATTATTTATTGTTGCTCAGCAGTGGGAGACCCATAGCCTGAGCATGCAGGGTTAAAAAGGAACATGATAAACTGAGTATACTGTCTTCTACAATATATTATAGATTTAAAGGAGACCTTCTCTTACTGTGATTGAGGTAAATCTCATGGTAGTGCCCCATAGTAAATGTGAAGATTTTATTTCTGTAGGTAGTTTTGCCGGTATGTAAAGTTAACTGTTTACCTTATCATTAAGGTAAGATTGTTTTCTGTTCCTCATGAAAACCTCATGTTCAAAATGGAGAATTTTCCCTTGGTTCCCGTTCAAAGCAGGGAAATAATTTTATTTTAAAAATATGGGAAATGTCTTCTAAAATGTTAAAACACAGATAATTTTATCCTACCAATCTTTTCAATGCCAAGTATGACACTATAGTTTCTGATTTTTTCTTATATTTGCCAGATTAAATGTTTAAAATGCGAACTGTTGCACTTTATTTTTAAATTATAAGAGAAAGGAAAGAAGTTGAAGTTAGAGTGTGTGCTTCTTTCCTCCTGTGCTGTAAACTGTCCAGACCAACAGATGAGAGGCAACGTGCTAGCGGAACCCTGGGAAAAGCACTAACATTCTGGGTCCTTATAACTTTTATTTTCTACAAATAGCCCAGTGAGAAATTTTCCTTAAAATTTATTGGTTGTGTTAAATTGTCCTTTTGTAGGGATGTTCAGGACCTCAAGAAATTTGAATGCCTTTAAACTTTAACCCTGTTGGTAATTCATCTTAGGGTTCAGAGGGCAAGGGTAGATGAAAAACACCAACAGACCTCAACGGATCGGCACCCCCAGACTTCTTCTCCTCATGGGGGCCAGTCAGAGAAGGCCTGAGCCTACTTGCCTTTCTTCTCATTCGTTGGCATCCCACAGGTAATGTGAGCCTGCAGTGGAGTTTGGAGGTGGTTAGTGGGCTAGTGGGTCACATGGCTGTGGAAATGAGGTCTGATGGGTTTTAAGAGCATTTGTGATGTTCTTTCAGACACAGTCCTCAGTTCTCTAAAGGTTTTAAAAATGATCTCCACTGTTGAGTTGCAAGGGTTCAGTTTCTGGTCCATGGATAATTAGTGGGTGCTGGGGTATACATTTGTGTATTTTGAAGCATTAAAGAAGAGAAGTTAGGAGAAAGAGAGATAGAGCTTAGATTTGGCAGGGATTGACAGAGATGGGTGATTTCTGGATCAAGGAGTGAGTAATCCTCCTCAGTTGCTCATAATTCTATATTAGTGATCGATCTACAATTGAAATTCTGTCATTCTTTGAATTCTGGATTTCTTTTGCAGTTCAGCAGGTATTTCCTCACGCTTTTGTAAGTTTTGTCAAGAAATGTCAGTTTAGACCCCTCTAACAAAGTAGCAGGCTGGTTGGCTTACAGACCGCAAAATCCTTCTTCCTTATAGTTCTGGAGGCTGTTAGTCCCGGGCCAGAGTCCAGGGAGGGCCACTTTCTGGGCTGCTGCTCCCTTCTTCAGTGTCAAATCAGAAACCACGGGGCTCTCTCTTCGAGACACTCCACCCTCTTGAATTAATTGGGTACAAAATGTTTTTCTTAATACCATCACCTTCAGGATGGTATTCAGGAATTTTGGAGACATAAAAACTGTTCTGGTTTGTTTTCTGTTGCTGTAATTAAACCATGACCAAAATCAACTTGGGGAGGAAAGGGTTTATTTCACCTTATGCTTCCAGGTAACATTTCTTCACTGAAGGTGGTCAAGGTGAGTAGCCCGAGTTAGGTACTAAAGCAAAGATCATGGAGGAATGCTACTTAATGGCTTGCTTTTTTTTTTTTTTCTGGCTTCTGCTCAGGTGACTTTCTTATAGAGCCCAGTCTCTCCTGCCTAGGGATGGAGTTGCCCACAGTGGGCGGGGCCCTCTAATACCAGTTAGCAATCAAGACAGCGCTCCACAGGCATGTCACAGGCCAATGTGATAGAGGTTGTCCACAACTGAGGTTTCTTCTTCCCAAGTGACTGTGTCAGGGTGACGCAACTAAGCATTTAACAAACATTCAGTCTCTAAAACAAAGCACATTTATAGAATTGACACTGGGTTCTGCTCTTACCCTTTATCAGCTTTGTAACTTTGGTCAGGTCCTTTATACTTCATATGTTGATTTTCTCTTTTCTAAAATAGGACTTAGAGTGACTCTTTTAAGATTTGTGAAATCATGTGAGTAAAGCATTTATTTGATGAGAGCTGCTATCATATATGAAGGCATATAGTACAGAATACAGCATAGTCTAGAGACTTCCAGAGAAATTACCTAAGCCTGGAGGGAAGGAATAAGTGGATATTTAAACAAGTACTCATCAGTGAATTAGTAGCTATCTCCAGCAATAAAACTTCCTAAAAAGAAAAAAAGAAAGAAAGAAAAAAAGCAGTGTTCCAGCCATACCCCTGTGTATGGGTGCTTGCTGGTAAGAACTCTGAAGGTGGATATATATATGCATTAGCTAATCCTATATAGTCTTGAAACCCACTTAAATTAGAATTTATGTATTTTTTCAGGAGTCCTCAGATTTTCTAGAGTTTTCTTCACCCACCTAGGAATATTTCAAAAAAGGAGGAACCTAATTTTATTTGTGGCTTTCTGAATAAAAAGCATGATAAAGGGTGTCCTGGTCAATACTTGGAATGAATTTGTTGCCCTGCAGTGGAACATGGAAGTTTCCTGTGTAGCAAAACAAAGTCACCCACATTTGGAAGAGCTTCGTTTATGTTTCAAATTGAGTTGGACAGAAGTGAGGGTAATGTGATGAGGTCGGATGCCTGGTTAAAAGGAGCAAGCTGCTGGTTGTGAGACTCTCAGTCTGAAAAGCCATATGACCCTTGGTTGGGTCGAAGCCTCAGATTGCTTAATTGGTTACACGAATTGTTTTGATTCCACTGCCGTCTGATCTTCTCTTTCGTGTCACTCTTTCCTATTCCTCCTTTCTGTGGCTTCCCGAACATTAACTAAATGACCTCTAGAGGGAAGAAGTTAGTATTTATTGCATAGAGTGATTTCACTTTTACTGAGAACACCTGATGCCAAAGGAGAAATGGTTAAAACATTGGTTTCTCCCCATCATGAGGTAATTTGGGATCAGTGTTTGACTTCAGTGGCTCTGGGTAGTTGGCTCCCCGTGGGCCTGGAGCTAAATTTGTATGCCAGATTCCTGAGCAACTGGCTGATCCTGCTGTCTGTGGCAAGTGGACTGTTCTTCTCACTCACTCTGCACAGTATTTTGGAAATCATAGAGATTAAGCGGGAAATAGTTCAAGTCACATGTCATGCAAATGCCGTGTGCGGAAAAAACATATTCCTGCAAGAAGGGCTTGGTGATAATGTTTATCATAGACTAAAGGATTTAATCAGGGGTCAGGATGAGAAGTTGTTTCACGTTTGTCTAGTAGTTAAAGGATAACTAGGGTGTGCACATCCGAATATTGATCAGCTTGTTTAGATTCTGGTACATAAGTTCAAATGATCTGTGGTGTGCCGTTTTTTTTTTTTTTTTTGAGAAGATACTGGCATTCAGTTGCTGTTCTGTTCACAGCATAGAAAAAAAAATCTATAAATGTGATTTCCTAGAACACTGTGTAGCCTCAAGTTTTCAACATTCAAATTGGATTGCTGCTGATAAGGTTTGTAACATTTGTTACTGCATCTTCCCAGTGCACTTGAAGAGCTCTGAGTACACTTGTGATGTAAGTTAATGTGACGCTACAATGAGAGCATCCGCATGGATCTTAAACACTGGCTGTGTTTTGTAGCCTCTCAGAGATGCTGAAATGTCTCTTTATTCCTGCTACAGCAAGCATCATGTTTCAGGGTATGACCTGTAGTTATCATGTGCAATTTCGGTTCCATTTATAGTCTCCAAATAAGGGAAAAGCAGCTTATAGTAATATGAGGATCACTGGTCTTACAATAATTAAATAGACTTGTTATACTGCATTAATCCCGTTTGGAACAGTTGGAATGACTTCTCAGTACTAACAAACACAGCATTAGGGCTCACAGTTAATCTGCTTTTTGTATCCAGCATTTGTATAATGTAAAACATGTGTATAGAGAAGCATATTTCAGATTTAAGATGAGTTCATGGGAGGACAAAATGAAATTTTATTAGATTTGAGCAATATGAATATAGTTCCAAATACTGATAAAATCTGGAATTCATTTAGAGTGAGAGTAGGTAGAAAAATATTTTTAACAATTTTCTTCATTGGTGAATACCATGTTCATATTCCTAGAATTTTTTTTTAGTTTGTTTTTGCTGATAACCACATTTTGTACATGATGTATAAGACACACACGAAACGTGAATGGAAACCTTTATGCAGTCCACAATCCAGCTATTAATACCTTGTAAACGTGTGGTCATGGTGTCTGTTGTTGGTACAGCCTCTGCTCAGTCCTAGAGAGCATGAAACAGCCTCAGCTTTAAAGTCTGGTCCGATCTGCTTCTGTAGTTCACTGGAATGGGCTGTGCAAGTGAAAGACACACCTTCCATTCGTCGTTCAAAGAGCATCATTATGGTTTTGTTGAAAGGCTCTTGAGTTAGGTTTATGTTATGTCTCCTGTGGCGCAGGCCCCATGAGGCAGAGTCCTCTTCACACTGTGGGCTTCTCTACTGTTGTTGAGTGTTTTACACTTGGGATGAGAATTCATCCTTGGTGCTCCAATTCCAGGAAGAGTATCTCAGGAAGGATGAAGGATGGGTCCGTTCTAGGACAGATCGCATTGTCAGCAAAGTGCTGTGGAAAGCTCGAGATTACTGAGTGCTGTGCAGCCATTTTCCATCACGTGCCTGGGACCAGCTACCACATTGTCAGGGAAAAACACGATGTAGCAACAGTATTAGATCATGCAAATGAGACTACTGAATAGTAATAGTTATGGGCAATATTTTGGAAAACACTGATTAGTGACAGTTTTATTACAGCAAATGTATGTATCAAGTCCCCAGATTTCATTGTAACGCACTGAAAACAGATGTCAAAGTGTCCCAAACAGAATTTCATGGTTAATCTACATATTGCATGGAAAGTACAAACAAACCATTTAAAATTCTGTTATTTAATCCTTTTAGAAGAAACAAAAATATACAATTTAGATTTTCTCCATTCTTTCTTTTAATTTCAGTTTTTTGTTTTCTAGGGGCTGAGGATAAATTATTTTTGTTTGTTATTTTCTTGAGATGCATATGGGAGAAGATATATTTGCATATGGATGTGATTTTACTTAGTGTACTTTAAACTGTAACTTTTTAAGCATAAGGTCTTTGTACTATAGAAGGGAAAAATTAGGTGCTAAATTATTTAGTGACCTGGAAATGTTATTACTTTTTGCTGTCTCTTCGTTTACTGGCAGATTTCACTCCGGGCCACACAATGACTGAAACAGCTTGCTGAGGTGAAAGGGAAAACAGCTCCTGGCCCTGTTTCTCTCACATGTCTGGGGGACTGTATCTCTCAGTGACTCAGTTTCTAGAGGACTTCTTTGAGACCTCTTGGTGAGGGCATCTTAGGAATTTGGCTTCTGGTTAGGTTGGCCAAGGGGCAGGCCAGTCCCCTGTATGTTAGCTAGCTCTTAAGAGGCCAAACTCTTGCTAAATTGGAGTTTTAGTAAGTTTTATTTCTTATTGAGTATTATGTAACATTTTCATGTGGTTCAGTTCAAAGTCCAATAATCAGATGGTTTAGGTCGGTCAAGACTTGAAAAAAGAAAGCTTACTTTTAAAGAAAGTAACCTTTAGTTGGTAGGCTTTTAGCATGGGGGTGGGGTGGGAATCTCAAGAGATTACAGTTTGGAATATTGTACCTAAGAGAACCAAGCCTCTTTGCTTGTTTATGTTAGTCTTATTGCTACAGAAGCAGAGTAAGTGTATCTCATGAGAAGTGTGAGTTTATGAAAACACCGGCAACAGTTTTTAAAAGAAACATAGACAATAGTCCTAAAACATCTCATATTATCATTTTCACTTTCTTGAACTTGACTCAAGGGTCTGGTGTTTTCTTTGTCTCTTCTAGGAAGTGCTGTAAGGAAGTCAGGCTGCAGCCATGGTTTTCAGGAGGGCTGTCTTTGCCCTTTGGAAAGCACTCTCTTAAAGTTACAGATGAGTAACTAATAACAGATATGGTAGCAGTCAGAAAACAGAACAAAGCCACTAAAACTGCATCGTTAAACTTCCAACAAGAAATGGCTTGAAGTGTTTGAATAAATGTTTGAGATCAGTTTAAGAAAAAAAATTAAATTGAAAGTTCCATATTTTAAGAAAAAATAGGAACTGTGTTGAGCTGCTTTATGGGCTACCCCTGGATCCCTGCAATTTTCAGATTAGTTTGATAATTACTGTCTCCATTTCTTTTGGTGTCATGTACATTTTTTATCTCAGTTATATATTTTTTAAAGTTTAAAACAAATACCTTATAATTGCTCTTATTTAAGAGATGCTTCTAAGGCTTCCATCAGTTGAATTTTTAGAAAACAAGACATTATGTTTAATGTTAAAGGACCCTTCAAAGGATATTTTGAGGTAAGAGTCTTTTTTATAATGGGAAAGATTGACCTGGAGTTCATGTTTCACGTGCGTCCTGTCCCTGGGAGTATGGTGGAGAACCCTAGAGTGAAGGAAAGGCAGACAGTATTATACATTGTTTTAAAAGCGTCATTTCTAGTTTGATGGTTTGTGAAACAAGTTTTAAGGTATGTTTCTCAGGTGGAAAAACAAATGAATAAAACTGGATACTATAGAAGGATGTGAAAGGCCAAGCTATGACAAAAGGCAAAGTCATGGCAATGATGTGAGAGTGTCCCAGGAAGCAGATGACATTTATTTGATGAGCAAATACATGTAAATTTAAGCTGTATATAGAATAACAGGGGAACTGGATTGTGATTACAAGTGGTACAAGGTAAGGCCTTCACACTGGGCAAATTGTTTATTGGGGCTTGTTTTCTTTATTTTATGTCTCTCTATTGATTGGTCAGTGTTTCAAGGTGCTACCCCATTGTATATATATTTTAAGTTTTAAGAATATGCAAAATGAAACCATATGGTGTGCCTATGTCATTCATTGTGCATATTCTAGCACATACTGTGGGTTTGAATGGTGGTTTTGTAATGTTCAGCGTGTGATCGGGTAAATTAGTTTTATTTGCTAAGATTTGTTTTCCTGAGCTCTGGAGTAGTATGCACTTCTCCTTGGCAGTTCTGAGCGTCAAGTGAGAGATCTTGTAATGTAGTGCCATACTTAGTATATAGAAGGTGCATGTTAAAACATTTACCCTCAGCTGTGTGGGGTCAGGTACCTTCCAACCCCCCACCCAGGGAGTGGAAACAGGTGGATCTCTGTGAGTTCTAGAGTCAGACTATCTTAAAGACAGTACACCCAGCATTCCAAATCTGAAATCTTCATGGTTATTCTGGCTTTAATCAACTGGCACTGTCTTGACACTTAGTAGGTCTTCAGTACTTAGTCTGTGAGAGAGTGCTCCCTGCCTTTCTCTGAGGATCCCGGAAGAGGAAATGTCCCTTTTTTGGGGGGCAGAATATTAATTTGCGGACAGAAATAAAGTGGGAAGAAAAAAAACCTCCGAAGTTCATAGTTTTCAAATATTGTAATTATGGGGAGAATTCAGATACTGTGGTTGCTGTGTGATTTTCCAGAATTCATCCCTAAAACGAGCAGTAGAGAACTACAGACGGTCACTGTCCCCATGCCAGGATTAGCAGGCAATTTAAGATTGTAGCCTTCTCTAGGAGCATAAAGATATGGTGGATGCTAGTAAAATTTCTTATTAGAATCCTACATACATAGCTACTACCTGTTATTCTTAAGATCTTTAAGGTTGTAAGATCGCTGACATGAAAGTAATTGGAAACAAAAATGATCATATACCTGTTCCCTAAGCGAGGAACTTGGGTCAGAAGTATTTATTTCCATAGAAAACCAGACTTTAGAATCACAATGTGTTGGGTGGGGATTGGGAGGGAATGAGGAAGGTGGCTACAGCTGGAATACAAAATGAATAAATTATAATTAATATAAAAATAAACATTTGGAAGAAAAATCACAAATGTGTTGAATAGTGACATGCACATATATAATATTTATATATCAGTTTACGATATATGTATATGTGTATTTTCCCTTTTCATCTAATTAGTACTTTATCATAGGTCCTCATACCAGCTGAGAATAAATATTTCAATATTATCCCTAAGGTTATTCTTTGAAGCAGACTTTTGACTGTTGTGTTTTTTAAAAATATGTTAAAAATGATTTCACTGATTATATACTTTTAAGTGGTGTTTTGGGGCTGGAATCTTTGCCTCAACACTAACTTGATAGTAAATTTTTGCTTTGTTATTCATACAATGGTGTTAGCTTTTCTAAAGTGTGTGTTGTGTGTATACACATATGTGTATATTCTAGTATCAAATGTGTTTTTGTATATTTAGAGTTAATAAGGTAGATGTTTACGAAATTATTAAAATGCAGAATTGAAGAAAAATTATAAAACATTTGGTATAACTACACAAAGTGATAGAGAGTGCATCCAAAGGATAATACTGTACTGGTTGTTGTTTTAGTATTTTAAGGATTATGACTTTGCTCAAGTAATTTGCAAGTAGAAAAGAAAAGATAGTGGTCACTTGTACTATTGATGAGCAGCAAGAAACTAATGGCAGTAGAACAGGCGTAAGTGCCTCAGTGTCTCACCCACTACTAAATACAGTCAGCAGTGCTGAGCTTGCTGGGAGGAGACCCAGGGGGACTGTAATGGAAAGGTCAGAGAGCAGGCGAGTCTTCAGCGGTGTCTCCTCAGGGGCTGTGTGACAACCAAACAAAAGGACGCTTTACCAGGAGCCTACCTGGGCGCGCGGTGCTCTGCTTTGCATTGAGAATACATCTGTGTGCGACAAATTGGATCCTTTGTTAAAAACTTGGTAAAGAATTTATTATGATGTTTTAACTCAGATCCAACAATGCACAGGAGTAAATGTCTTTGAACAACTAATTTTGCTTTTTTGTTACTGGATAGTATAACTAAAATTTAATTTTGAAGTTATTTTTAAATATATTGAATCTTAGATTTTAATGTATCTGTTTTCAACGTGGTTCATAAATTCTTTATTAATTGAAAATTTTAATTTTTTAAATAATTTTGAGTGGAAAATGTCAGTATTTATTTAACTATGTTTTATAATTGACAACAAAATTCTATAAGCAATTAAAATATGATAGGCAGACTATTTGACAAAGATGTTTTTAAACATTACTATAAAGTTAGCTAAATTCAGTTTTTGGTCATCATTATATTTTAAAAGTCAGATGTGGCTTCCCAGCTGAGTAGAAAAAAATAAGAAGTTTTGTCTGATGAACTGTGTTTTGTTGTCAGACTGAAGTATAGTATGATACAGATTCATACTTTGGTGGCTAAAGACAGTGGCCTATGATAGTGCCATGCCCCAAACAAAACAAAGCACCTTTCTATATTGAGTTTTCCTGTTACAGTTCGTTTCCTGTAAATGACATCTACTCCGGAATATAGTGTTTCTTCATAGGTAATTACAGAAAAAGGATAAAGGAAATCATGGCAGTCCTGTGACTACAGCTATGTCAACCTTCTTTATAGTAGCTTTCGGTTCATATTCACAAAAGATAAAACCTAAAAATAGAACAGCCAGGTAGTACATGCATTTATTCCCAGCACTTGGGAAGCAGAGGCAGGCATATTTCTGTGAGTTCAAGGTTAGCCTAGTCAATGTAGTGAGTTTCAGGACAGCCATAGCTACATAGTGAGACCTTATCTCAGAAAATCAAGAAATAAAACACATGGTCTCGTCACCCTGTTGGCCTGTATTTCTTAGAGAGTGCTGCTCATGGTTTTTAAATGTTTATTATGAATGTTTGCATGCATGTATGTGTACCATGTATGTGCTTAGTGCCCGCAAAAGCCTTAGAAGGTGTATTGGATGCTGAGGAACTGGAGTTACAGAATGTTGTAAGGCACTGTGTGGGTGCAGGGGCAGCAAGGAATAGTAACCACGGAGCCATCTGTCCAGTCCTGAGGTTTCTCATGTTTGCATTTCTTATTCTCTGTAAGAATGTGTGTCTGTGTGATATGTACATAAACACATATAGAGACACAGGCATATTAATGTATGTCATGGTTTTTTTTTGATTGTATAGCTGGATGTTGACTCATATATACATGTGACAAGGTTATGGGCATTGAAGTGTGAAAGTCAATCTGTCTCAGCTAAAAAGAAGCTCCTTTGCCATTCAACAGTTGCTTACTTCGTTTCCCAGACTGTGTATCAGGTACTGTGTCAGGTGCAGGCATTGTAATGTAGAAAAGACAGATACTTCCCTAATTTTGTAGTACTGAAAGAAACTTTTAAAATTATTAATATATTTTATTTCTTCTTAAATAAAAAGCATTGCAATTAAGTTCTTAGCAAATCATAGAGTCATGGTATTGATTATATAAATATCATCTGAAGGGAATTACACGACAGTTCGCGACATACTTTATGAGGAAAGAAGAACTGTTTGGTGTGAATGTTTTGTCCTGGTGATTAGACCTGTCTTTGTAGGGCACATGCAGTAATAAAACGCTTGCTTCTGGTGTGTTGTAGCAGGAACCTCTGCTCACCTGGTGCTTTCTGGACTGTGTCCTTCATGGGAGCATGGTGGGCTCTGGGTGGTATCACACCCCAGTGCAGAAGTGAGACCAGGACGTGCTGTGAGGCTGGGAGGCAGAGTACATGTTAGGCTGCCAGCGAAACTGCATGTAACTAGACAAAGAATAAGGATGAACGTGGCATTAGGGGACATGCAGGCATTTCTCCAGCTCTGTAGCATCAGCCTCGAGGTGGGCCACATAGGTGGAAGTGACTAGGAACTCACTGAGTTGCAACCTGCCAGAAGAAGCCATGGGGACAGGTGTCAAAAGTTGAGACTCCTCAGTACTGGGTTGAAAATCCCATTCTTACCAGTTTTCAGCAATATGATATGAGTCCCAGCAAGTGTTTTGAAGTCCCAGGGGCATCATTTCATATGCAAAGTAGAGTAGAGGTAATACTAACCCTGAAAGTTGTTTTTGGAGTGCTAAGGGCATTAATGATCTTCTGGGCTCTGAGCTAAACTGACACACAATAGGTGGGTAGGAGTCTCTATAGGCTGAGGTGGTTTTCCGGCATGTGGCCATGGCTATGTAGTGTACAGCTGTTCAGCAGACATTTTGTGTACAGGTAGCACATACTAAACATAATGAGTTATTTGTGTCACTCACTAACTTCTTTTCGTCTTTTTCTCTTTTTTTGAGACAGGGCATTCCTATATAGACCAGGCTGGACTTGAACTTGTAGTGATTCTCCTGTCTCAGCCTTCCAAACTACCTACTGGGATTATAGGCTTGAGGCACCAAACCAGGCTTCATTTAATTCTCAGAAACTACATGAGGTAGATACTTCTTTTTGTCCTTTCATAAATGGGAATTCTGCAGTTGATCTAGTTAAAAAGAGGCTGGATTTGAACCCATGTAGTTTGTCTCCAGAGCTCTTTTTTAGCCATCCATCTAGACGGTAAAGATTCCTCTGACCACATAGGGTTCAAGGGACAAATACAAATGTTTGTATATCAGGCAACACACTCTCTGTATTTAAAAAAACGCACAAGCTCGTTTAGCTTATTCACATATTTCAGAAAAGATTGAAGTGCTCATTTGTTTTACATTTGACTTGTAAATGATTCAGTTTGCACTTATTAATTCTGATAAATAGTACTGTGATTTCTTGGCTCATCTTTTGAACTAAGTTTCCTTTGTAATTTGCTGTTTCCCTCCACTCTGTTGTGCTTCTTGTGTGAGATCCTGGAATTGGATGTGCGTTCACTTCATTGTGCAAGACACAAAGTGTCTGTGGTTTAGGATGAGGCTGTCAGGAGCCCACTCACATGGAGCTGTGTAGCACTTACGTCACATTTTAGAATGCTTCTTCTGCTGTTCCTACACATTGGGAAAGTTTGATTCTTTTTCTCCAGTATATTGGCACCTATGCACCTATACATATCATGTACATACCATAACCTCATTTTCTACAAAACTTTCCTGAAGGAAATAGAGATATATTTTCTACAAAATTTCTTGGTTGTATTTTTTCTAAGAAGAATCAATACTTCATTACAGTTATTGTATGTGCTAGATACTTACTTTATGATGATTTAGATTAGACTTTATGAAGTTTGTATATACCCTAATATTTTATTTTCAAATGTGTTATTCTTGTTTTGGGTTTAAGGGAATATTTTCTTCTTCAACAAGGTGGCAGATCTTAGTGGGAAAACTAATGTGACAGAAGACTCCAGAAACGACTCTACCTCAAAAAGTGGGGACTGTCTGCTGAGTTTTATTGTTAGTGCAGTAAGATCAGCATCCAGCAGCTACAGCATGTTGTAAACGTCCCATGTGCCCCTTGAATTAATGAATGCAATCTTCACAGTTCCTATATTACTGTAGTAATAGGCACAAGTTGAGGTAAACTGTGGAGTACATCTCTGATCACATAGCTAGTGACAGGGCCAGGGCTTGAATCCATGCCTGCCCCATCCCAACTCCTCCCAATATCACTGCACTATTTGATTTAGAAGGTGTACTTCATTCAGTGTCATTCATTCAGTGATAACACATATGCTTAGTGTGCACAAGGCCCTGGGCTTGAGCCCCACCACCAAACATATGATGACGATGAAGATGATGATAGGTTGCTTTTCCAACTTTCCCCAACAAAACATCATTTAAGTGTTTTTTTTTCCTACACCACCAAGGGATGTACGTACACTTCATAATTGTGTTTGTGAAGCAGTTAAACGAATGTCACCAAACCTCAGGGTGACTGTGCCTTCAGGGAGAAAGAATTATCTGGTTTTCCTTCTCTGCCCATAGTAAACATTTCTTCCTGCTGCTTTCCTATGTGTAAGTTTGTATCTAGAAACTGCTGCTCTCTTCGTTGGTCAGCAGCGAAAACAAAGCACTCTCTGGTGTTTCAGTGTGTTAGTTTTATGTATTTGTAAACATGAGTATAGGTTTTTCTGTCTTCCTATTCAGTTTCCTGTCAGAGATGTTTGTGAGAACAGTGAAGGCTCAGGCTGATTCAGCTTGAGTTCATGCAGCACTGAACATTGTTAGTGCTGTGCTCGCCCTCAATGAGGACCCATTGTCCCAAAGGACAGTGCAGCCCTTAGCTGTGAACTTGCAGTCAGGTTGCTCTATTCCAGAGCTAGCTACACAGAAGCTATTCTGTCCAGGCTGGAATGTGGCTGTTAAAACAGGGGACTTTGATCTCCAAAACCAAGTAGGTGCAGACTCCAGCTCACTGTTGTGCTAGGTCATTGCTGGAATTTGCAGAGTCCCCCCAATTTAATTTCAATTCCTAACATCTATTTCCAGTGAATAGTAATAGTCCATGTAAGTATTTTGCCAAAAACCACTAAAAGGCAGATAATGCAGCCCATTTCCTGAAATCCCTCAGTCAGAAATGACACCAAAACCCAGCTATGTCATTTAAGTGTTGTGGGCAAACTCTAATGTGGAACTTGATGTTTATGTAGTTGTTAACGCAGTCTTTCAGCCGTGTAGGAGTTCCCCTGCCAGACTAGCTGTGAGATGACACTCACAACCTCTCAGGCACTGGAAGCACCGATTACACCAGGACACTTTGAAATCACTTCTCTTTTAACCTTCCGAACACATAGGAGGAAGCCATCACTATTGTCGTTATCATCTTGGCAGACAGTGTACTCACACACAGATTCTGTCCTGATCAGGATTACTCAGGCGTAAGTAAGAGGGCTTTGAACCCAGGCATTCGGGCAATGGGTAGAAACAGCTTGCCTGGCTCTCTGAGGTTTAGGGCAAGTCCATGTGCCTTCAGGAAGCTATTTCTTGATCTGTAAAAGGTCAAATACTTCTGCCTTCCTTGTTAAGAGAGAAAAACCAAGTGGCCGGGGACATATCACAGTAGTGTGCTTGCTCAGCACGCACAAGACCCTGGGCTCCATCCTCAGTACAGGCGTAAGCAGAAATACATACTCATGCCTGAAATCCTGCCCTTGGGAGGTGGAGTCAGGGGGATCAGAAGTTCAAGGTCATCCTGTGCTGCAGAGCATATTCCATGAGATACATGAGACCCTGCCTTTACCAACTAACTGCTCAGACACCACTGTGTATGGTTTAAAAAACTCTACACACACCCATGCTCATCTTAATGGCAGTACACATCCATCAGGTCATATGTATTTCTGTGAATAATCACATTAAAAACTTAAATAGTTTCTAGGTTTTGTGTATGTTCCCCCATATATGTTTAGTGATTGTCACATATATCCTACTTCTGATCACACACATCCTAGAGTTCTTTAGAGGGAAAGTCATTGAATATGATGCCATATTTACCCCTTAAAAATATGTATTTGCTCCCTGATTGTGTTTGCTCCCACTTTGATAGAGGACAAAAGACTGTTACAGAAAGGCATGATGCAATACTTCTGTGTATGATTATTATAAAGATATATAATTGTGTGACTGTTAAAAACTGTTATCAGTGTAAGGAGACAGTTTAAACATCTGACATTTAATAGTACAATTTTAAGAAGCACAACTTAACTCCGTGCAGTAGCAGAAGTTTTTATACTGAATCAAATTTTCTCCTATTCCTCTATGTAAATCCATCAACAACATCAAATATTGAAGAGTTACCACAAAGTTTTCCTTTTTTTTAAAGCATATTGATGTAAAAAGATGAACAGATATTTGCCCTATCCATTTAGGTGTTTGTAAGTGTGCGATTTAGCAGTTCTTCCATTCTGTAGCCTCGTTTTCCTAAAGAAGGCAGGTGTGCATGTGCACTTGTGTAAACGAAGCTTAGGGATCGCAACAATTCAGTCAAGGTCATGAGTGACCTGACGTGCCCTCCAGCATGCTGTTTATAATTGCTGTGGTTAGTTCTCTGTCTCGCTGTTTTTACCTATAATGTCAAAACACAATTATATGGAGTTGGTATGTTCACTAATAGCAGTTTATCTCTGCATGGTTTATAGACAGAGTCAGAAGCCAACAACTATAATTACATCCATGTTTCTAACTTAGCAGTGAGCTAGAAAAGTGTGGTTGAAGTACACAGTGGCTGTAGAACCGCCAGCAGGAATTACGGGGTAAAGCCATTGCTCTGCATTCTTTTGGTTTTACAATAATTGTTACTTAAATTTTGTTTTCTGGGTTTTACCACTGTCTGTTGTGTTTATATGACCACATAAAGAGTGGTTGAACTCCATGTCTCTGCACTCTATTCTCCTTGCCTTCCTCCATGAATGACTGGCGATCCTTTGACTTCCTTCTGACTCAGCAGACAGTCCATTACAGTTAATAGTCCTCAGAAGCAGCCTGATGTTCATGCTCTATGGAACCCATAAGACTTCTGCTATTTGCATTATATGTTTAATTGGATAATTATGGGAACCATGTTGAACTGTTAACAACTGTCAAGCCTCTGATTAATCTTTTCAATGTTCATTGGCATGGTTCAAGTTAGCAACCACAATACAGATTTGTATGTGTGTGTGTGTGTGTTGTTGTTGTTTTCATGATTATTCACAAAAGTAAAAATAAGATTTTTTTTAAAGAAAAAAATATAATTTCCCGTTTTGATTCACCCAACTCACTGTGGCACAAAAACAACACAATTAGTGGATTGTCATGCTTTGTTCTGCATATGAAGTATCACTACAGCTTAATGATTCCAGGAAAGAATGTAAGAAAGCTTTATTTTTAGTGCTCACAGTGACATAAAGTGTGAAAGGATCCTCGTGCTGCTCTGAAGATGTCCATTGTTCCTTGTCAGGTGGGTCTGAACCTTCTGGGGCATTTGCCCACATCTCCTTTTGCCTTATGTTGGGAAGAATGTTCTTTGTCTACAAGAGAAGTGCATCCCCGGTTCCCTCACGCCCGCCTGGGCTGTCTGGATTGCCATCTCCAAGTGTTGTCATGTGAGGGGTGAGGACTCTCTGCATGCTGCTTGATGCGGGGAGACACCAGTTAATAATTTGCTTCATTCTCATAAGTCATGTCTTAAGTTCAGTGTTGAGTAAAGAACCCAACCTTATGGGAGATACTGTGTCATCTAGTTTTAAAAGAAAGAATATGTGAGTTTGGGATTAGAGGAGCTAGAGAAGTCAAGTAACCAGGTAAGTTTTGTAGATAGTGTTTAGTTGAAGATTTCAAGGAGGTGGTGAATATAGATGCAGTAAACCTGTGAGTGTGTCCACATATTCTACTGTTCTTACACCATTTCTGTGAAAGCCATTTCCATTGTTACCTCTTTTTAACATGTGAGGCAGCAGAGTACAGAAAGATGATGCGTAAGTGTTCACAGTAGTAAGTGGTCAGAGTCAGGCTTTGGGCACACGCTTTGGGCTGTTAGGTACAAGCGGCACCTGAGCAGGCTCAGTGAGACCAGTGCAGGCAGGGGTACCACCTCAGCGGACTCTCCTAGACAGGCTCTTCCTACCTCAGGGTCTTCCCTCTCCCTGCAAAATAGCTTCTACCTGCCAGTCCTGACTGTGTTGTCTCGAAGTGCCACCTTGTATCAAGTTCGTAGGTTTGGGATGAGTATGTTTCAGGCTGTTCCCAAAGCAATCTTTCTACATGTGTTGAAAATGTGTTTGATGATTTAATCAAATGTACAAAAGATAAGGGGGGAAAGGGTTGTCTAGATGAGAAAAGCCCAGAGGTCATCTAAGTACCATTCTCCCCTTTTGAGTTTGCTAGTATGAGGTTGTTGGTTATAGTTGGGCGCTTTGGAGACACTGGACCTCCCAGTGAGGTTCAGGATGGTCAGTTCAGTCAGCCCATAGTAGGGCAGTAAACCGAGAATGTGAAAGATGTGTATGTAAGAATCAAACTCAGACCAGTAGTAGTACATGCTACAGACATAAACACCCATCCTGGAATTCTTATTACATGCATTGAGTTGAAATGAAAAACTAATTTCAAACTGGAGTCTTTTCTTCACTTTTCATTTCATTCCTCTCTCTTTTCTCTTCTTTCTTTTTCTTTTGCTAAAGGAACTCTCTTTGAAGTTCCACCCTCTGAGTTGCCTTTTCTGCAGAGCAGTCTGATTGGCATTGCCTTGAGTTGAGGTGAGATTCCATAAACTCCTGATCTTGGGCAGTGTTTGAGCAACACATTTTTTGAATGGTAATGGGAGGGTTACACAACTTCAAGAATGCAGATTTTAACTGGAAGTAGCATTCTAGATTTCAGGATGATATACTTTAAACATGACAGTGACTGGCAGACATGAAATTATTATTGAAGAGGTAATGTTTGAGATCTGGCTTCCATTTTCTCTTCGTTATCAGCTTCCATCTCCTCCTCTGTAAAATGGTAATAGTATAGTTTTTCCTGAGGAAACATTCCTATGATGTGTGTGAATGGACTTGGTGGACTGTAAATTCTCAGGTTTTCTCTCCCTCTTTCTTTCCCTTTCTCTCTTTTTATCAGCTCTCCCTTTTCTCCTGTATGTGTGCATATATGTATATGGTTATATTTTTCTTTACTTTCACACACCAAGATGAAAAATTGCTGAGGATAAGAAGCATGGTTTATTTTTAACACTTGTTTAAAACATAGTTCTGTTAATATATTGATCCATTTTGGACACTTTAGCTTATGATAAATGTTTTAGTGAAGACTTTCTAAACTTAGTTAACACATTTCTATCAGGATGGTTGTAGTTTACAAGGCAGAGTAGGTGCTGATACCAAACTAAGTGAACTGCCAGTGAGATGGTAGCTTCACATCCCAGCTGGAGCCTTGCCTCTCATGTTCAGGTCTTCATTCTCCAGAGAATCACAGTGCAGTCAAAGTTCAGAATACCTCTACTTAGCAGTTGGTAAAAACGCATGTTAGTAATGTTCCTTATGAGTTTCTGATCTAGACCCCAAGCTGCCTTTTCCCATGCTTTGCTCACTGGCACCCAAACCAAATGTTCTAGATTGTACCCACATAGGGATTCACCTCTTTCTCCTAGGCCCTTGGGATAAGAATAAACCCTGACCTTCCTTTTATAGAGTGATGCTTATTGATTCATATTTATATTTCAGACCATTGGACTGCCTAATTTTGGGGAGCTAAATTAGACTTTGACTGAATGTATACACTTTGTTACTGGCACTGTGACACAGGGAGAATCTGTATGAACCCATTTTTCTGTAACTTCACACAGGGGGACTCAGCTAACAATGGGCCACTGTCAGCATTTAGCCCTTTTACCTACTGTTTCCTGTGAACCTTTGTGTTAGGTACCAGGACAACCACATAAGGAAATGTGAAATAGCTCAAGACACTTGAACTTTTCTTGGCTTTCTCTGGTTGGCCAAGAGAGGAACTGACTGTAGTGATCAATGTACTGATTCTGATTGTGGCAGAATGATTGATTAACTCCTCTTCAGAGTTACTTTCTAACATAGTGTCAAAGTTTTTGGCCATGAGGAGCTGAACTACTGGTAGTGTGAAGCAAGACCAGAGTATGGCTTCCCTGTAATCACTGGAGGCAGAAATTTCTTTGCGATCAGTTTGTCACACAGAAAGAAGTCTACTTTTGTGTGTGATAATTTAAAAACAGAAGGCTCAAGTGACTTTTTACCTGTTGAGATAATTTTTCTTAAAACCGTTGTTTCTTTGCCAGGAAAAGGAGGGCAGAGAGGATGTCCCGGCACAGTGGGGGTCGGATGAGCAGGGTCACAGCTTTAGAGCAGCGGAGCACAGAAGTCCAGGCTCTAGCTGACATGGGGGCTCCTTGTCTAAAGCGTTTGCTCTAGATCTGTCTGTGGAGGACATCAGAAATTCCTTTGGTTTCTAATCTACGGCAAGTGAACAAGAATGGATGACAAAGGGATATAAAGATAGAGCTCAAACAAGTTGTTGTTAATTCTTTCTTTCACCTAAGATAACTAATGGAAAGCTTAAATTACTAAATTCAGACTAGACCATTGTCGCTACTTGCCAAATTGTACATGCTTGTGCTCTGTCTAATCCATATTGGAAAGCCACAAACAGAAGCACATAATTTGGCAAAACACCAAAAACATGCCTCAGCACACTTCTGGAGATTCTTCCAAATGACTTAATGATTCAAGAATGTGTTTGTGTGTGTGTGTGTGTGTCTGTGGTGTGCTGTGCATGCTTGTGTCCTGCATATTGCAGAGATGCTTAGAGTAAATTCTGCTAACTAACTATGCATTTTGCACACGTCTTGGGGGTTGGAGGATTTTCCTCCAAAATTTTGAATTATAAAAAGCAAAAGAATGCTGAAGGGCAGTGCTTTTTTAAAGACACACACACACACAGTCTTACTTTTTTTTTTTTTACATTTTCTTAAATAACAACTCAAATAAGCAAAACACCATGAAGAAGATATTTAAATTGGGAACTTATTCCTTCCTGAACGTCACAAAAACTTCTCCCTTTTCTTATTTGTAGGTCTTTTCCTTTGTAGGTTCAAGCCTGGAGCTAGTTAGTAGGCCATGCCTATAAACCCAGCATAGGAGGAGACTGAGGCAGGAGGATCACCATGAATTTGATGCTAGTTTGGGTTACCTGGTGAGACCCTGCCTCAAGCCTGAATAAAAAAAATAATCCCCGAGTACTTCTTTTGTCTATTTAAAGCATGTTATTTAGTATTTGTTGCCCACTTTACAACTGAGAAAAGGGACCGAGTCAGCGATTAAACGCCTCATCCACTAAAGTCTAGAGATGAAGGTTCAGAATGGCGTCTTTTGGGTCTAGAAGTGGCTAAGTGCTTGGCAGCTGGCTGCTCTTCCAGAGGACCGAGATCAGTTCTTGGAACCCACATGGTAGCTTACAACCTCCTGTAACTCCAGATCCTGATGATCTGACTTCCTCTTTTGGCCCTCTGGGGTTAGTAGTCATGCACATAGTACACAGGCATACAAGCAGGCAAAACATAACACGCATAACAAAATTAAAGAATAGCATCTTTTCCTGTCTGTGGTCTTGTTTTTCAAAGACAGTGCATGGCTGTTGTGCTACCATCTCACAATCAGATACTGAGTGTGGCAATAATAGAACAGTTTTGCTTGATTAAAAAAAAAGGTGCTGCAGTGTCTGAGCCAGTGCGATTAGTAACTTCCATAGCATAACACTTTAGTGGGCCGTTGCTTGATCTGGCTACACATGTTTAATGGACTTCATTTTCCGTGTTGATTAAAACACTTTCGTTCTTTCCCTTCATAGTTTTTTTGAAGGGTTTCTCTGTTGCCTTGGCTGTCCTGGAACTCACTCTGTAGACCAACGTGGCCTGGAACGCAGAGATCCACCTGCCTCTGCTTCTCCAGCAATTAAAGGCCACCACCACCTGGCTTCCCCAAACCCCGCAGAGTTTTAAGAGAAACTTTGTGTGTGTGTGCATACTGATAAGGTTTTGAACATCAACTGTTTTTAGACTTTTGGTATATGCGGATTAGAGAAATGAAGGTTACTGAATGTATAAATGTAAAAGAAAAGTAGAGACAGGTAAGAGTAGGAGAGAAGTAAGTGGCTGCCTGCCTGGCTTATTTTATTTTATTGTTTTTTACAGTATGTCATTGCTGCCTGGGAATGTGACATGCCCCCCCCTTCTGCTGTGGTAGGATTTCACTTCTTAGTCTGCAGCAGAGGACAGCACTTCCCTGCCTCTTAGGTCAATACACATAACTGGGAAATGGAGAGACTGAGGCCTTCAGCTCTGCTGTGTCTCAGGGTTTTCACTTATGTACACAGATGTTATCTTCCAAGGTCGTGCCGGTGAATGGGATGACTCAGGAGGTGCTAATGAGCCTTCCTGTCCTGGCAGAGTTAGTTTCCTAGCCATGTACGGCATACTGTTTCTTCATTGTTTACTGCAACTCCAGTGATACCTCATTATTGTTTCTGTTATTATGACTTTGAGATTGACAGTTGCCCAAACTCCAGAACCATTATGAATTCAAGTGTGTTCTCTTATAAGGTGAATGTTGGCTACTGAAGGAGTTGACCTTAGATAAATGGAAGATGATGAGCTCTTGAGTATTCAGTTAAGTATATGGACAGGTAGAGATTTATAGCTGATGCTCTGGGAACTGAGGGGTCCTTCTGGATGCCTAGCACACAGGAAATAATTTTCCTTGAAGAATCAACAACAGGACCTCACCCTCAGATCTGAGGCCATTGATCCAGGCGTGGGATACATGTACATTTAAGATGTGGATGACATTTTTCCCATGGTTATTTTCTTAATTTTTATTTTTATCAAAGGTCCCATCAGGCTTCCTCTCTGGGAAGAGTTGATCTCCTCACAAGACAATGATCAAGAAAACAATACTCTATTTATCTTTTACCTAAATAATGTTTTCAAAAAAGCTCACTGCATTCATTTGACTTTCTCATAAAATCAGTTCCTTGAGCTAGGAAGCAGACATGGCTTCCTCCTTGTGGTGTTTTTGTAAGGTTATTTATTATCCTTCTGTATGCTGCCAAACTGGTGTAGGGCCCACCGTTACAAACAGGTAACTGCTCCCTCTTTAGTGAGTGTAGACTTAATTCCTGTGCCTCCTGCTCTGTATTTTTCTAGCGTTTCTAGGAACGCTGATGTGCACCTTTTTAAGTTCAAACCTAAAGTAGAGCCAGCAACAGCAGCAAATAATCTAACAGGAGGAGTGCCTAGTGTCCCTGACTTCCCTCTCAAAGGAACCGCTCCTCCTGGAGCTGCAGCTGTTATAGACGCAAAGGCTGCTCAGACACAGCACAGAGGGCTGGAAAGGGAGGGCTGGGCTCCCGAAGGCTCTCCTGACAGTAGGGGAGCTTGGCTGTGGACCCCCTAAGCCCCTGAGAGATTCCAAAAAGCATTACAGAAGACTGTTCTGAATATTTCTGAATCAATCTCAATCTCAATCTCTCTCTCTCTCTCTCTCTCTCTCTCTCTCTGTGTGTGTAAATGATGCCAGAGAGAGAAGAGATTGCTTAGGAAGGACTGTCAGTAAAAGTAGTTTTTGAAGAATATTTGCATTCGCCAGTTCCTCCTCTCTTTCCTATAGATTAAGAGGAGTTGTACAGCAGCAGGCAGGTACTCATACCAAGTGAGCCTTGCAGAATTGTGACCTTCCACACAAGACACTTCCTAAAATACTTTGAAGATAGTGTTGCCCACTGACTGGATAGCACCCAGGGCCTTATCTCTGGGCCTCCGAGGGGCGAGCAGGGGCTGCTTCTCTGAGCTTAACCCTGGTGTGAGCCATTCTGCTCTACTGTAGTGAACTATCAGACCCCACAGTTCTGGAACTCTGCCTCCAGGGAGGGGACTTTTCCTTTGCAGCTCAGCTTCAGGAAACACGAACATTTGTGTTTTCAAGAGCACATAGCGCTGGGCAGGAAGCTGAGTCTGAGAGGACCCGAGAGCACCTGGGGTCTCTGCTGCCCTTTCTTGTGTGCCTTTAGAATTTCCAGTCCGTCTGAGAGTAACACTGATACCTGTTTTGGGTTATTTGCACAAAGTTATTTCTTTCCCTTTCAGGATTGGACAGAACTATCGTTCATTATAGTTAATCAGCACGGCCGTGTTCTGTGTGTGAATGTGTCTGAGCAAACACATAACAGTCTGTTGCCAGATACTTCAGTTGTGCTTCTGAGGGATACGTATCATCGTAAAGGAATTTAATAATTGTGCAAACCAGTTGTTAAAAAGCAACTCGAAAGTTATTTTCAGATGGGAAATATTTTTGGTCATTAACTCCTCAAGGCTGCAAGGCACTTGGACCTGGCTTTCCTGTCTTAGAGAATTCAGGCCCAATCAGGCCCTCACTCTGTGTGGTTCCTACAGCAGGAGTGTTGATAAGGGAGAAAATTACAAGGTGTGTGTTTAAGAAGAGTGCCTTGACTTGCAGCGCAGTGTAAAGTGGAACATGTTTGCTGAGACAGGCAGAGGCTGTGAGCACCGCTGCCTGCTTCCCGAATTCGTCCCCAGCCAGGGCTGGCACCACTGGCTTTCTTGATTTAGAACTGACACTCTCAATATAAGCTTAATTCACTTTTAGTCCAAGCTGACTAAATCTTCCAAGTTGGCAAAGTGGAGTGTCAGGATTGCCATTGTTATGTTTATTCTGGATTTATATCTTAAGTTGAGGTTAAGTAACATATCTACATAAATCAACTCTCAGAGCAGGACTCTAGTACTAGAGTCTTTTGCTGAGAGGAAAAACTAATTGTTTTGTTTCCTGAGATTCGCTTTCATTTTATATTAAAAGCTCAAAGGAGTTAGAAACATTTTATGTTGCTGAGCATTAAGCTGAAGTATTCTGCGTTTTGCTTTATATAAGACAGTTTTAAACACCCTCTGTCTCTGTCTCTGTGTGTCTCTCTGGAAGAGCTGGTTGCTGCTGCAGCCTGTAGCTTTTTTGGAGGAAAAGTAGAAAGGGCAAAGGCTAATGCTATTAGCAAAGTGGCCACATGCTTTTCCAGAAGGATTCTTGTTTTCTCAAATTTGCAGCCCAAGGTCGACAAAGGAACCAAAGTAGTTATCTCGGTTGTAAAGATGTTAGAAAAGGGGGCTGAGGCCTTCAAAGTAGAGCTGCAAACACTTTCAACAGGAACATTTAAAAAATAAAGCTACTTGCTGTGATTCAGGCAGATATTCTGCAGATGTGATTTCCTTTAACATTGATAGCCAGGAAAAATGTCCTCCTATGGACATTTCTCAGTGGTCATCTTTCTATAAATTCATGGCTGTTTTAAGCCAACTTATTAAAATGACACATTTGTTTCTATATCATGGCATGAAGCAGTTCCAAAATTTGGAGGTAATCTAGTCAGAAATAGATTGTGAATTGTAAGCTGTAAATTTCATCCCCGTGTGGAGAAGAATCAGATGGTAGGAGCTATTGCAGGTTTGTTCAGAATTTATAGCGAACACCTGAAGAGTATTGATCATAAGCTGTATTAGAAAACAGCAGACTTAAAAATGCGATTTCTTTAATGGCCACTGATTGTTAATTTGCCTTTCAGCAATGCTTTTTCTTATATGTCTAAGAAATGCAAAAACTTCATGATCAGTTTTTTTTTTTAATGTACTGTTTTAGTAAAAGTGTCAGGGTCATTAAAGTGTACCTAAAATGAATGCTTTAATGTAAATGTCATGGAAAACATCTACACTGGATGGCAGTGGAAAATGACATGGGGTCATATTCATTATAAACAGTGTATTTTGCTCTGCAGCTTGGCATTGGAGGACATTTTGGTTTGTTGAACAAAATTCTAACTGAGTTTTTAAGCATATCCCCTGAGGTTCCTGTTCCTTGACTTTATCTCATTTTGCTCCATGGAACAATAACAGTGTGGCTGTCTGGCCAGGAACGCGCCCCTTTGCCTTGACATCCCTTTGAACGACAAGATCCACATTACAGTCTCTGAGAGGTGGAAGTGTGTCGTGTCCAACTGAATCTTTTGGTCTGATTTTTTTTTCCCGTGGTCCTAATACATGTTTATTCCTCCATGTGACAAATCTGCAGTCGTGTTTTCTTTCTGAGTTATAATGACTCAGATGTCATAGTTAATTTGATGAGCAGGTGGGGGTTATTAGCCCTGTGCTTCACTTGCTAATAGCTGCACAGTTTTTCTAAAGTACTCTTTCAACTAAGGAGGCATTTCTTCACAGAGAATAAACAGTACAGCACAAAAGCCTCAGTTAGATAACTATCCGTGGGCTTGAAAAGCTGCCAAGCAGATGTTGTTATTGGAGCTGGCCCAGGCGAGATTGGGCCAGGCAGATGCTCATGGGGAGGGGAGCAAAGGGGGAGGAGAAGCAAGGGGGTAGGGGTTGCAGAGAGGAGGGGGAGGTTCGCTAGGACTCTGAAGCTGCCCTTGCCAGGTTGGGACACATTCCTTTGGGATAGGAGGTGTCTTTGTGTCTCAGGAGTCACCTCCATGGCTATGACCTTTTGAAATATCACAAATGAGGGTGGGATGGGCTAGGGGACCCTCTGCAAATATCTGCATGAGAGTGAGGCCGAGTATTCATCCCGCAGCCTGAGACTTCTGGTTTGCATTAGGGCGGCTGTGTGCAATTTCTGAAGGGTCTACGGAGACTCTGCTTCATACCTATCCATGTATGTAATGGATGTGACATTTACCAGAACACATAGGTTTCTCCTTTATTGCTCTAAATTAGGTTGTGCAAACTTAAGACAAAATGCTGTTCTGTTTCCTGTCTCTATAATTTTTCTTTGCACATTCCCAATTTCTTATTAAAATGTTGCAAAGTAACCACTTACTTTTCAAAGTTAAAATAAAATAAATCTTGAAGTCTGTCAGATTTGTATGAGGTAAATGTGTGGAAGGTTTTATCTAAGCTGATCTTGTTTTGATTCTCTGCCGTGTGTGTGTGTGTGTGTGTGTGTGTGTCCTAAAGCTTTTTAAAACTCATCTTTCACTCCCCTTCACTAGATTAAATTCTGTAATCTCATTTTTCTTTGAGCTGATCTCAAGCCAATGGTCTGGGGATTTTATAGCCAAGGGATAATTTTTGATAATGGGCTATTAAAACACTTGCATGCCTACCCTGTCTTTCAAATTAGTGTGTGCAGATTGTCTTTCTGGGGGCGAAAGTCCTTCCCTCGGCAATAAGCAACTGATTATGGCGTAAGTAGCATAAAAGCTTCCTGGAAGGTTTGTACCAAGAGCACAGGTACATTTGAAATGACAGATGACATGGTGAGTGCATCGCGAGGCCGAGGTTTCTGTTCTCCCACTGGAGGGGAAGTCTGCTTTTCTCTTATTCAGACATGCTTACTGTCTCAACAACACGGCCATCCAATAGTTCCCTTAGTGATGAAAGTGCAGTGCCTTGAGCTGGTGGTACAAGGTCTCATGACTTTTGTTGTTATTTATGGTGTACAGATATCAATGGGTTAAAATGAGCATCTCACAGGGTGGAGGTCAGATGTATAAATAATGAGCTTGCCCTCCAAAATATGCAGTGTAAAATTGATCAAATATGTGGAGCTTGCCACTTTATTTTACTCTGTTCACTTAAGCTTCCTTTTCATTCTCTAGGTTGTTGTTGTTTTTGTATAACTGAAGGAAAACTTAAAGGTCGTGAGAGAGTAGACTTATTTGTCAGTTTGTCAATATTTAGTTTTAGTGTGACTAGGATTTGTTGACATAAGAGTAAGGTCAATATCATGTTTTTAAAGAATGTGTCTGATTCTATGTACTTTTAAAAAATTACATTTTGTGTGTTTTGGGGGGGCATGGGGGACATACACCATGGTGTATATGTGGAGGTCAGAGGACAATATGAGGTTGGTTTTTCCCTTCCACCATGTGGGTCCCAGGAATCAAACTCAGATCTTCATACATGGTGGCAGGGCACCTTTACCTATTGAGACATTTCCCTGTCCCAGATTCTATGTCTTAGTATTTTCTTTTTTACACAAAGGTGACATATGTAAAGTAATGTGAAGATAATGATCATGAAACTCATGTTATGTTGAAAAGTTGACACAGGAGAGCTGCTTTTTTTCATTGTAAAGTTAGGTTTTAGACATGTCATATGTCTTCAGCACACTGCTAACCATGTGTACAGATGGTAAGAACACACATGTCAATGGCAGTCCCTCAGCCTGTGTTTTTGTTGCTCTATAGCCTGACAGATATGTCCGGTGAATGCCCTCTTTCGTATCAGGTAGGACTTCAGGAAAAGCTTTTCACTGAGTCTTGCTGGGGAGCAGTTCTGGAAGTGTTGAAAGAAGCCATAGCGATAGTGCAGATCCTAGGGCTTCAAGGTAGACGAGGTCTCCAGAGAGGAGACCTGGATGTACTGCAGTATTAAAATGTTTCATATCAGATGCAGGCTTTGGAGTTTTTAAATTGGCAAATGCTGATTAAAATTGTTTTGAAATATGCATGAAATGAGCGCTAGTATATGTGGCATCAGATCCTAAAGTAAAAGTTAGCTTAGTAGGCAGCACATGTAAATACTTTTGATCGTAAAGCATCCTGTCACATGACTTATCATTGAAAATATATTGGACCACAGCTTATTTTTTTTTTAATAATAAGAACAGTAGACAGCAGTTGCTGATATATAGAGGTAGAGATTTTTAATTTCTGTAGCCAGTACTCTTACTCTACCTCTTTCTTCTTATTTTTTAATGATTTCTTTATTTTATACTCATTGCCTGCATGCACGTCTGTGTGAGAATATTGAATCCCTCGGAACCGGAGCTACTGGCAGTTGTGACCTGCCATGTGGGTGGTGGGAATTGAACTCAGGTTCTCCGAAGAGCAGCCAGTGCTGCAGCCCTCTACTACTGATTCTTTATTATTTATAGTTTCTCAGCTTTTTAATTCAATATTTGCTTAGTGACCTCTGCATAATTAGGATTGCACTAAAGGTTGGAGAAATGTAAGGAACGATCAGGTGTTTGTCCCTGTTCTCAAATAGTTTGTAATCTAATCTAGCAGTAAAGACAGGTGTATAAAGCTACCCATCTACATGGAACAGATGGCAGATGGTGCCACACTGGTGGTGAGGGCGCACTATTGCAGTGTAGAGGAAGCAATTCAGACCTGACTCAAGGAATGAGCGTGTAAGGTGTGACAAAGCTGTGAGGCACTGGTAGTCTATAGGCTAAGGACAGCACAGAGGTAAGTCACTAGGAGTGTCCCTCATTAGGGCTTGGGTTCTGAATGTTTATAGAGACCGTGAATAGATTTTAGCTTTTTTTGAGGAAGTGGAGAAAGTTATCCAAGGCCATGCTCAAGATTAGGATTTGCTGAAGGCTTCAGCCCCCACTGAATAGTTTCTAGAAGCTGGTTTTTGCCTCCTCTAGCAGACAAAGCTGAATGCAAAAGGCAGGACAGATTGGAAAAGGAGAAATTGGAGTCAATAAGGTTTTAGACCAGTCTCTGTCATTTTCATACAAATTTTATCATAGCTATCTTCTCTTTTTGTAAATATATGTGTTTATTCACTTGTTTGGTAAACACATTTTAATTGAGTACCTATCACATGCTAGTAATGTTTCCAAAGGATTTTCCCTCAGTTCCATACAAGACAGATAACCTGTCTGCTTTAGAGGCCTTATATATTGGGGTAGCAAAATGAACCACATCAACAAGTCCATAAAGGAGCAATTTTAATTTGGTAACTGCTTTGAGTAAACAGTGATATGGATTGAACTGGAATTGAAATTGGGGGATTTTAGTCCCCCAGTTGAGTGCGGGTCTTCTGCCAAGCCTGTTGGAACAAGTAACTTATGGAAATGTGAGAGGTGACCTAGTATCATAATACTTTTGGTAGTAATTTGTGACACCATATGAATATTGCTTTCACTCAAGGTCCCTGTAAGGCAGTTGCACCTACAGAGGGCCATGCAGGGAAAGTTCCACCTTTCTTGCCCATCAAAAAGTTGTGTAGAAGCCCTTCCTGTGCAGATTACCGCTTCTGAATCCCTTTGTTCCTCTGGGTAGATTTGACTGTAGAGGGTGTATTTAAGAGACATGTTACTTGTAAAAGAGTCATACTAGAAGACCTTGCTTATTTTACAAAATTTACTTCTTCCTATTGTATTGTTTTAGTATCCTTTAGTCAACTCCCTGCAATCAATTTGTCTGAAGCAGAGCTTCCAGGAAACAGATTTGCCATTTCTGATAAGTTGGCATGCTTCTCTTCTACAATTTAATCTCATAATGAGAACTGCATAAATAACCTAGTTTTCTTCTTTTGCCTATATGGTAGGAAGCTCAGATCTGAAAATTTATGTTCAGTTATATGCTCTCCTCTCTATTCCACAGATAGAATTTTCTCTGTCTCTCTGTCTTTATTGATTGCATTTTTATTATTGGATAATTGCAGCCTTGGATTGGATGCAATATCAAGTTGTTATTCGTCAGAATCAATCAATCGGCTCTCCGGTTGGATGCTCAGGGCTTGAGTGACAGCAACAGTCAGTCACAGGAACACACAAATTCTGGTGATACTCAGGAAACAGCTTGCTGATGAGTGGACAGGAGGCCAGAAGACAGAAAAGTAACCCTGAAGCTGCTCATCAAAGAGGGAATACCAGGGGCAAAGTAGATATGAGGGAAAGACCATGACTTAGGTTTTAGGAAGATCGTAGTATTGCACTAACTAAGTAGTCATTTGTTAAAAACAACAAGTGGTCAAGGGCACCATTATGATTAGGGAACACTAGCCCTGTGATATTGGCTCCTGTGACCCTCATCACCTCCAGAGAGGCCCTGCTTCTGAATACAAAAGCTTTGTTATACCTGCACTGGGGCTGGGCTTCTACATGTCAATTTGAGGAGGACACAAATGTTTATTGCATCATACAGATCTTCATAGCTCAACTATGATCTGTATTCTACATTGGGAGGTATCCGTCTTTGCTCTGAATCTTTGTGCAAGGGTCGTTCTATGATCCAGGTATGCCTTACCTGAATCAACACCTTCTAATCTGATGGCACATTGAGTTTATTCCCTCCACAAACTTGAAGGGACTTGAAGGGACAAATGTTGTCCATTTGTTTGTCTATCTACTTTTCAAACATTATTGATCATAACTGGATGTGCTCAGGCTGCTGTTTGGAAAAGGGTTTCCTAAGTGGAAGGCCTCCAGGCCCAGGAAAGTGTCAGATGAGAGGATGGATCCTGACTTTTTTTTTCTGGTTTTTTGAGACAGGGTTTCTCTGTGTAGCCTTGGCTGTCCTGGGCTAGGCTGCCCTCCCAGAGGTCCGCCTGCCTCTGCATCCTCAAGTGCTGGATTACAGAAGTGTGCCACTGTGCCTGGCTGACACTGACATTTTTTTTAAACGTTGATAAGAGTATCCTTTGTTTGGACTTCCAGGTGTAGTCTGGCCCTGGCCAGCCTGTGCAGGAGGGAATTTGCATTTCCTTTCAGCTTTCTTAACAGTCTGGCTGTTTAAAAATTCATATCTTTCAGAATGTTTGAAATAGGTGTCCATTCTACATCTTAGAATTATGGTCTGTTGAAAATAAGAACAGATCCAAGAAAGACTATGTAATTAAGGTAGGAGAGGGCAGAGCCCAGCAGAGAGCTTGAAGGGTTAGTGCAAATGTTTCTTGTCCTGTATCCTAGGCATTCCTCAGGTACTTGTAAACTTAGTTCTGGTTATTTTCAGTTTCCTAAAGAAACCACAGAAAGGTGTTTCTTTTGCCCTGTAAGTGTCCTTTACACAGGCAGCATGCATTTCTCTGATGAGTGTTTTCTGCTCTATCTTCCTTTAGTTTCTTTCTGCCTAGAACATTGTTTATTGATGTATACTTTTGAGTTAAAAACCAAAAATGAACTAAATGAAGAAATCGCCTTCCTTAGCTCTAAGAACGGCTGTCAGGTAAGTTGGCACAATAAGGCAGGGATGTGTGCAGGGTCACCTGTCCTAGGAGCAGAGAAAAGGGAAAAATAGCATTTGACTTTTTGAAACTTAGTATATATCTGGTATTGGCAAGATTATAGATTTGCTTTTGTCTTTTCGTTAATTTTAAGTGGTCATTTCTATATTTCTATAGTGTTCAGTGGAAATTGGTTCCCCTAAGGCCGGAAGTCTGGGCTTGAGGCAAAACCTTTGAAGTTTGTCTCCTTTCTTCCTTTGTACATCAGGATAAATCAAAACAAAACTCTAATCCCTTTATTATATTTGACAACCATGGAAGGTTTCTACACTGTGTCGGTAAAATCAGTTTTTCTCACTTGAGCTGGGAGTTTTTAAAGGCCGCTTTTACATTTTCCTGCCTGTTTTAAGATGCACACACTGGCCAGGAGCAGGTTATGCAGCAGGCCTGGTGAGAGTTAAGTCACTGCCAAACCCCAAGAACCGATCCACAAGAAGAAGCCACACACTTGTGGAAGGTACTAGAAGATGCTGGACACTTGCCCTTCATCAGGGGCTCAGTTCTCCTTTTGTTCATGAACTCTCCAGTTATGACCTTTACTTTTTATGTTGACAGTTGTTGTCTGTAATGATGTCAGTGACGCTTCCAGCAGAAGGCCTGAAGAGTCTTGGTAGCAAACCTGCGCTTTGCCCATCAGGTCTTTCCACAGTCACCAGAGTTTAGTTCTGTGTTGCCAATGGGTTTGAGGCCTTTAGGGAGCAATACTCTATTTTCCCTGTCTCATTCTCATATTTTTGAATCAATTTATGTTAGAATATTTTTAATACAGTCCCTTTTCCATAGACAAATAAATGGAGATAACCAGCTTTGGAAAATAAAAGTGCATTTTATTTCATTAGGCAAATGAAAGAGAATGCTGGAAGTGGACGATTCTATAGGAGTTTCTTGTTTATCTTCTTCAGCCATTTCTTCATGAAGGAGCCAGATTCAAAGCTTCTTGAGACAAAATCTCTCCTATTGTTCAGGTGGCATGGAGACAGCCACACTTTAGTCATACGTGAAAAAACAACACCGTGTTCAACATAGTTTGTTTTAGAGGCTGTACAAATAGCAAAGTCACGTCACAGGTAATGACAAAAAGCTGCAACAGCCCTCACTGCTCGCTCCTTTCTTTTCAGGGGGAGTGAGCCAGATGTCTAAACAATATGGCAGGATATGTGAGTGCTGCAGGACTTGGAGACCTTGGGAAAGAAATCATGTCTGCGCCCCTAGTGTTTCACAGTTTCAGACCCCTGACCTAGAAACAGTTTAAACAGATGTTTGGTTCAAGGGATTTATGTCGATGGTGATTTTTTTTGGTCTTTGGAAATGGCTGCCTTGAAAAGGTTGCTTTTCTTTTTTCTTTAACTAGAAAATGAACTTTTTTTTTTTACTTCAAAGTGTATAGTTTAATGCTGAAACTTTTAGGTGCTGCAGGATTGAAATTGTGGACTAGCCTCCTCCACTCATGACTGTTGAAGCATATGAGTGACCCATAGCACTTCTTTCTCCTCCCAAGTGGTGAAATTTAGACTTGCAACATTCTCAGCGTTTCCTAAGGAAGACAAGACCCTACAAACCCCCAGAGCTTATGCGCCTGCAGACACCCTGCATAAGCCCTTCCTCTCCATTCCTCCAGTCCAGCCCTTTTCTTCCCCTATTACCCTCACCCTCATCCTGGTTGGCTTCTTCCTCTAGATCATTCCTTCCAACTGGAACCCTGGTGTGAGGAGTCACTTCCATAATGTGGATCATTTCAGCAGAGCCGCCTTTATGGAAGTGTTCGTTTCATATCTGAGATGTTTTCGTGTGCATTTGCTCTGCTTTGACTTGTACAGGGAGAAAGAAAGGATTTTTTTTTTTCTGGAGGCAAAACAGCCACCTGTGAAAACTAATTGCGTAGGTAGAGGTTTGATGGCATCTCTGGGAGGGATCCAGCAGGAAGAAAGCAAATGTTCTTAATCTACGAGGAAATCACCTGTATGCCAGACTGACCCTCTTCATCAAAGCCAGAGTTGAACTATCCCATCAAGTACGTCTTTAGGTGGTGAGAGGAGGCGGGTGGGGGGCGGGGGGAAGTCATGGAGAAGGCAGGTGCAGTCTGTTTTTGTGAGCTGCACTGATAAGTGGGGGAAAGTCAACATGGCAGACTTTCCACTGCCTCATCATGGGCAGAAATGCAATGTGAATGGTGACTACTTGGAAGCCCACGTATGAGGTGGTACTATTTGAGTACCTTGTTTCTCTCCCCTGAAACCTTCTTTTTCATGCTCTAATGCTGCTGGTCTTGAGTCTGCAAATTTGTTTTTTTTTTAAAGATGATACTCTTTTTTTTTTTAATTTTTATTAATATGGTATTCTTCCTGCGTGTGGGCCATAAGAGGACACTAGATCTCATTATAGATGGTTGTGAGCCACCGTGTGGTTGCTGGGAATTGAACTCGGGACCTTCGGAAGAACAGCCAGTGCTCTTAACCTCTGAGCCATCTCACCAGCCCCCAGATTAGTTGCTTGATTGTACCAATAGTTTGCAGCAGAAAAGGACAGACCTGGCCTCGCTGCTGAGGCCACCCTCTGTGGAACCCCGTGTCTGAGCGACTGTCATGTGGTTAGAAAGCAGGCTCGTTGGTGGCAGGCTGCCTGCCACCTCAGTCTGCAGTCAGTGCAGTCGACTGATCTGGTTGTTCACTTGGCAGGATCTGGTCTGTCTTGAAAGGCTCAGCATTTTGTTGTCCTAAGTGTGTGATGGCTGTGGTCTTGGCATGAGGCATGCTGGACAAACATGCCATCATGTTTTCTTCATCCTTCAGCCACAAAGGACTGACAGCGCAGATCTGATTGCAACTGGCTTTCTATGTGGCTTCCCTCTATGGGAAATCAACACTATAGAGGACGGACAATTTTCTATTTTATAAAGCACTTCGAAGCTTAGGGAGATTTTTAGGAAAAGTTAGATGATTCTTAGAGGAGCCCAATAAAAAATAAATCTTTAGAAAGAGACAAAGAGGTTTTCAAAAAACTGTGTAAACTAAATAAAGACATGAATTAAAATGGCATTTACATGATTTAAAAAAATAAGCAATTTTGTTTGGAATGCTTTGGGCATATATATTTTTTTTACGGTTCTTGGTGATAGATGCTAAGTGCTCATATTCTCAAGTGGGGCCTCAGTGCATTTGCATGGATGCTGAGCTCTCCCAAGGAACTGAGACTAAGGGAACCAGAGCCTTTCTCAGAGGCCCCACGAGCCTCACTGATTGGAAAGCAGCTGGAGCTCTGTCTCTGACGTCAAAGGACTCCCTTATCTCAATGCCTTTGGCTCCTACCTGCCTGTTCTTTTCTGCTAGGGTCTTGTTGGTTCTCTCCTGCATCTGCTACCTAGGACACCTTCCCTTTCCAACTACCACCAGAGCCTCTTCTGCAGAAGCAGTGCCCACAGCAATGAAGCCCATCTTCAGGCTGAATCAGAAACCTACTTTTAAGCACAACCCCAGCCAACTGAATATCTAATCCTCACTAATACCTTTCTTGATAGAAGGTCCTTCCATCTTTTTGGAGCCCATTGAGTCCCTTTTTTATAAGGAAAAATGTTTGTCCTACAGAACACTCAGTCACAGTAAAGTGATTTTATCTTCACTATGCCTAGGAATTCGGGGCATTTCATATATAGTAGATCCTGAACATTCATGGCATATTGCCAAAAGAGTGTCATGTGTTTCTAGATTTATAGGTCGCCCTGTAGAATTTAATGTTCTTCTCAAGCATCAGTATCTATTTAAAAACTATCACTTGCTTAGTCCTTTTCAGAGAGAGAGAGAGAGAGAGAGAGAGAGAGAGAGAGAGAGAGAGAGAGCGCTTCACATGCATGTATGTGTGTGTGTGAATGTGGAGGCTAAAGGTCAATGCTGGGTGTCTTCCTCAGTGACTCTTCCTTATTCCTTGAGCCAGGGCCTTCCACCTAACTGGGACTCACCAGCTGGAGTAGACTGGCTGGCTCCTGAACCCCCAGAGCACACCCCACCCGGCTGTGCTTGGTGCTGGGGATGTGAGCTCAAGTCCTCATGTGTGTGAAAACACTTCATTGACACATCTCTCCTGCTTCCCCATTTCTTTTTAATTATTATTTTACTTTTTTACAATTTATTCATTTTGTATCCTGATTGCAGCCCCCCTCCCTCACCTCCTTTCCATCCCACCCTTCTTCCCTCTTCCCCCACCCCCTCCCCCTAGTCCACTGAAAGGGAGTCCCCACTTTATTTTTTTAAGACAAGGAATAATGTGAAATGAAACAAATGGTGTAGGATGTCATTGCTTCGGGCTTTACCTGTGCCAGTGAATAGAGAAGGAGCAAAATGTCCTCTGAGGTTTGGGTGTTGACATGTGCCTAAGAGACTCTCTACAGCCATGTGTGCTTCTGATTCAAAGCTGGAAAATCCATGTATGTGGATGGCCACCCCCTCTTCTCTTACACAGTTCTCACTAATCGCTCATAAACGGTAGGATACGCAGTATGGATATACTGACCTTCTGTGAAGACTTTCAAATGAAGACATCTCAGAAGGGTGAGTGACGAGAGCAGTGGACTACCCATGCTAAGTGTAGCTCTCAGCTTCACACTGACAAGGTGCGGGTGTGGGGGAGTGTGCTCACTTGTGCGTGTGTGTTCATGCGTGTGGTAACGTGCGCGTACTTTACTTTTGTTTATCATGTTTTCATGTAACAAGCTTTCAAGGGAAAGGACATCCTCACTGGCCTAGTATATGAAGACAGAGAACTTGCCTACTAGTTCACAAATAAGGACACAGTAGAAAAGAGAGTGAGCAGTTGAAATAGTGTGACCTTTTCCTACAGTAGTTTTCCAAGCTCATGCTGAACCTCCAGCAAAGTCCTGCTTTTATTTGTTTCTACTGTGAGACGCCCAGGAGAAACTCAAATAGCAGGCTGTTGGCAGCAGCAGCCGCAGCGCAGGATAAGAATCAGAGGGCTGCAAGGTACATCCTCAGTGTCTTTGTCCAAGAGGTTTATGAGCTCGTCTGTGCCCTCCTGCTCTGTGACAGTAGTCCTGGCCATGTGCAGAAGTGCTGGCAGATACCTAGAGCACACGTTCTTGGCTACCTGCAACATTTCATAACTGGAGGGGCTGAGTTACTTATCCTAACCCTGAAAGAATTGCTCCTTCACTAATAAGCACCCAGTGTCAAAGAACCTGGTGGTTGAACTGCGTGCTGGAATAAGTCTCTCCATTAGAGGAGTTCCGAGGTTGTAGGAGATCTGAATGGACATTTGTAGTCCTGGTACCTTTGCTTCCACTAAACTCATATTCTTACATGAGTCATCCGAGAGTTCTTTTATGTTTAGTGTGTCTATAAAAGAGCACTCAAGTTGCTTGACAGCAACAATAGCTGCAGCCACTGAAAGTATAAATGGTGTGTGTGGGGGGAAGGGGGGAGAGGGTCTACCCTGTCCAGACAGTTTAGTAAATTGTATTATTTAAGCAAAACCTAATTATGGGAGAGGCTGATATAATGCTCTAAGGAAACCTCTGTGGCTTAAAGGAATCACATCCTTAGCACTATAATAAGGAATTGTGCCTGTTTGTGTTAAATTCAAAAGGTAAACCGTGGCAGGCTCACTGTTTACCTCATCTCTGGAATTAGCTGTGATTAAAAGAATTTTGAGGTTTTTCTTCCTTGCTCACTCTGCACCGTTGAAGTGGGCACCAGGGAGGCTGGTGCTCGCTGGCGCCGGGATTGCAGTCTGGTAGCCAGCTTGCAGAAGGGCTTCTCTCCTGTCCCTCTGCAGCTGTGAGGCTGCTGGGGTTAAGGCCCAGCTGGACTGGTACCCTTCAGAACAGTACTTAGTTCTTTCTATATGTGCATGATCACATTTAATATTCACCGTAGCTTTGTACCTGCCCCCACTTCATAAGTGACAGGCCCGGGGACCCACGTTAAAGACTTTCCAAGGGACAAACAATTTACAGGTGTCAAATTTGGATGTGGAAGCAAAGCAATCTGGCTTTAGAGCTGTTGGTTCCGAATCATTAGTCACTGCTGCTTGATGTATAAAGTGATGAACATCAAGGCAGCTTGACTCCGGGCTGTGTGGTCCCCGGGAGGACGGAGTGGACCACAGAGCCAATCCAGATAAAGGCACGCACTCAGTTCCTGAAAGACAGGGCTTGGGAGGTAGCCGGCTTAAGGATGTTGCAGTCTGTAGGTTTTGCGGGCCGTCTCCGGAAGTGGTGCCTTGTTGGAGCAGAGCACTCCTGGGTTCCCTTTCTTCTCATTTGCTTGCTCTTGCGCCCCTTGGTCCACTTTCATGGGCTTGTGATGATTAAGTATCTGCAATTCTTACCGTTATGTGACTGCTAAACAAGCTTGTGTTTCTGAACATATTTTTTCCTATCTTTTGTATCCACTTTACTTCTGAAAGTTAATGGTTGAGAGGCAGAGATATGAGTAATGTATTTCAGCCTCTCTGTGTATCAGTTCTTCTTGCCCTGATTTTTCTAATATCATTTTTTCATATATGTTTTAATTGTTGCACACAAATATGAAAATGGTGTGTGGACTGCAGGTAACTGGTTTTATGTTTTCTTAAGGGAGAAAATCTTATCTGGTGAACATGTCTTAGGAAACAGTTTACTTCTAAATGTTCAGAGTGAGTGACAAATCATTAATAGAAGTTTTTGACCTCACTTTCTCCACTTTAAAACTACATTTTGGGGTGAAAAAAAAGCTGGAAATTGAAACCTTTTTTTAAAGGAAAGAAAATACAATTAAAAAGTACTTTGCCAAAAGCCGAGCGTGGTGGCTCATACCTGTAATCCAGCACTCAGGGAGGCAGAGGTAGGTGGATCTCTGTGAGTTCAAGGCCAGCCTGGTCTACAAAGTGAGTACAGGACAGCCAAGACTACACCCAGAAACCCTGTCTCGAAAAAGCAAAAAGAAACAAACAAGAACAAAAAGTGCCTTCAAATACAGTTGTACTAGAGTTTCAGTGAGTGCTTTTGGTAGTTTTGTATTGAGAGGGCGTGACTCTAGGGATAGGAGTTGAGGCTGAATTGTTTCGGTAAAAATGCTTTTGTACAAAGTGTTTGAGTTTTACCTTTCCAGCAGTGTGTGTAGGCAGGTACTGTTGGTAGCCACCGCTTACTTCATAAGCTAGGTACTCGGATTTCAGAATGTAAGTGTGTGTGTATATATATATATATATATGTGTGTGTGTGTGTGTGTGTGTGTGTGTGTGTGTGTGTGTATATTTATTTATTTATTTATTTATTTACCGTACCAGTGAACATAACTAGGTAGGAGAACATAGTTGTTCCTGGATCTGGGGCTGGTTTCAGCGACAGAGTTAAGTATTTTAGACAGTCACTCAGGGTTATTTGCCCAGTGTTCACCTAAGAGATCCTGGAGCCAGCTGCGTGTCCCTCAGCACATAGCAGGTCTGCTCAAAGGGCTAGAATGTCCACAGGAGATTTATAACAACGTGTGAAAGTCTAAAGCTTTGTGTATCCCACCTGCTGTAGTGAAACAAGGTAAACTTGATTTTTGTTATCTTTTTAAAGGCTATTAAAAGGGTCAAACTGTCACCACATAGTAAGCACTTGGCCACAACCAAACCCTGTGTAGTTATTAATATTAGGGACAGCATGTCTGATGCTCAGTTCGTACCTGGCCGTCAGTGTGCTCGGAACCTTTACTTTATGCTTAGTTAATATGTTACTCATCACACTTTTTTTTTTAAAGAGGATTGTAAAACAAGGTAACATCAGATGTTCAATGTCACAATAGAGAATTGAAGTCTAACAGGATTGGTCTTTGTTAAAGTAATACCATTAATTTGCAGGAGACAAAATGCTCAGGAAAGGCCACAACATTTCCTGCACTCTCTGAACAAAAAGTATTCAAGTTCTGGCACCTCAGGTTCTGCTCAGTTAAGTTTGGTTTGAAGTTTGGAGGTGTTGTTAATACTTTCCTTTATAAACTAATGCTTTGAGGGCCATTGCTTAAATATGCTTTGTCTAAAGTACGCTGGAGTAAAAAAAATCCATTGTTATTGCTTGCCCCTGTAGGTCCTGCTTGCCAGCGTGCATATTTACATATATGCACACAGAATCCTAAGCGTACTGTATTAAAAAAGAAACTTCGTTCACATTGTTATCTTTGCTGAAACATAGCTAAGCATGCTGTAATAAAATTATTTGTCTCAGGATTCTGTATATTATTGCAAATTCTGAGATAGCAGAGGAGATATCAATTGGTGGAGGGGCTTTTGAGTGCTTGTAGAGAAGCAATGCACCTGAGAACTGTAAAATAAATAAGCCTCATCAGTTCTCTTCAGATAAGCAAATGATCATGGAGTCCCCCGCCCCCGCCCCAGGGGCATGTAGGTGAAGCTCAGCAAAACAATGCAGGGCCTTATCAGGTTGACCTTTTAGAAGAGGCAAACATTAAGTTCTGAGGTACAGTGGAGGCCGCTGGAGGGGCTTATGCCTGGTTTAAGGCAGAAGAGCTGTCTTAAACCCACTTAAGGAGATTGGTTGTGTCATTGTGAGAGATGTTTTAGCCCAGGGAAACAAATAAGCAAAAGTCAAAGGGCAAGGAGGTCTACGCTGTCCAGCGTGGCTAGAAGAAAGCACAGATATGGAGGTGAACACTCATCTGGAAGAATTTGGGACATAGACTGTTACCTTGTAGAGAGCCTTGCGTGCTGCTGGGAGAAATCTGTACTCCTTCATGAATCCTGTGAGGAGACTGAGGGCAGTTCCCACTCTGACCAGTTCTTAAAAGAGGTTATCCCTTGAACCCAGCAGAGTATCAAAGCAGAGGCTGAGATTCATAGCCAAACTTTGGGCAGAGTGCAGGGAATCTTATGAAAGAAGGGGGACTTAGTAAGACCTGGAGTGGCTAGGAGCGCCACAAGAAGAGAAAAAAAAATCTGGGCACAAAAAAAAAATCTTTTCTGAGACTGATACTCCCACCAAGGTTCATTCATAGAGATAATATAGAACCCCTGCACAGATGTAGCCCATGGCAGTTCAGTGTCCAAGTGAGTTACCTAGTGATGAGAACAAGGACTGTCTCTGACATGAACTCAGTTGCCTGCTCTTTGATCACCTCCCCATGAGGGGGGAGTAGCCTTACCAGACCACAGAGGAGGACAATGCAGCCAGTCCCAATGAGACCTGATAAGCTAGGGTCAGAGGGAATGGGAGGAGGACCTCCCTATCAGTGGACTCAGGGAGGGTCATGGGAGGAGAAGAGGGAGGGAAGGTAGGGTTGGGAGGTGATGAGAGAGGGGGCTTCAGTTGGGATACAAAGTGAATAAACTCTAATTAATAAAAAAAGAAGTTAAAAAAGAGATTATCCATCAACTTGGCTTGCACATTATTTCTTCACTGTCCATTATAAACATTTCCATTATAAACCCTTCTGCTCTGGATTTGGGCTTCTTATCCTATTCACAAGTGAACCTCAGCATTTTCTCTCTGCACATTTCCAGCCCTTCTTGAAGCAATCACCCTGAGAACTGTCAAATTACCCAGCTATTGCTTAGTCCCTTTGCACCGAAGGACTGGCGTCCAACAAGCATCTCCCTTTCAGACATTTGGTAGATCACCACAGATGCTACGCTGGTGGCAAAATACTGTGCATCTAAGAAGAAAATAAAAGGCCAGGACAAAAGATAAGCTGAATAGTCAAAGATGAGTTATCACCAAAAGGAAGAACAAACCATAGCACCTGATTAGACTGAATAACGGTGATGGCATTGGCTTTGTGGTTGTTGTGAATCTGTTTAAACTTTTTCATAAATGTAATGAATGAAAATTATGAAGCATTGATAAAAAAAATACAGCTTTCTTTTGGTGTGCTTTTATAAAAACTCACCTACTTTGTGTGTTGGTTGGTTCTCGCCTCCTTCCTGAACCCCTCCCCCTTTCTAGCCCTCTCTCCCTCTCTCTAGTCTATTCTTACTTTGCAAATCTCTTGACATGTTGACTTCTTATACCAGTTTACCTGAATTTAATGCAGGCAACACTTAGTCACAAGCGTAATCCCTTTTAGCAAGAAGGCAAAAAGGCAGGGTCCATATGGTAGAAGGAGAGACTGACTCCCCTAAATTGTCTCCTGCCCCCCATGTTTGCTTCCCCAGTAAACTATTAGCAGTAAACTATTAGCTGCACATAATAGAAAATGTAAGTGAAAATTAAAGAAGGAAACTGGGGCTAGGTGAGAGCAGTGCTGAGGTCTTCCGGATCATTGTGCCGTGTGCCCAGGTGAGCCTCCGCTGTGCCAGCCTCCCAGAGCCTCTCGTGTTTGAAGAAAGATTACAAAATAGGTCTTATTTTTAATTCTCGGCATTGTGTGTTAGGGAGTGAAATAGTTTCTCTCACTGAGAGATAAGGATTACTACAGTTTTAAAAACCACAGTTTTAAAAACAGAGTTGTACATACCCTTGTAAACCATGTAGCAACTGAAAAATACCCTGATAAATGTAAAAATCAATTGATATCTTGCTACCATGCAAAGAATGTGGGCATATGTTGATGGAGATAATTAAATCCCACAGTATTCAAGTAGCATCTTATTAATTCTCTAGTAATGCAACAAAAATGAAACTCCAGACCTGCTTCTATTTGTTCTTCTACCTAGCTGGGTATTTGCAAAGCTTGGACCTGTGTGTTTTGCTCTCCAGTTATACCCTGTCCAGTGAACAATTGTAGTTCCTGGTCTTGTGGACAGACTTTGTGTGCGGGATGCCTGGGCAGGACTTGGGTTTCTGGAATGGACATGCTGGGATTAGCTGCTCTCACCCAAGAGTCACTGGACCCTTGGGTCATGGAAAGAGCAGCAATCTGGTGTGTCTGTGACCTCTACTAGTGAGGTGCCGTACAGCACGGTGATAGCACTCCCAGCAGCCTGACTGACTGGTTATTCTGGTCAGGAGAAAATAGCACTGACATCATGTGATCCTGGCAAAGCAAACCACATTGGAACTTAGCCTTCGAATACCCAAGGGGCTGGCGGCACTCTCGGGGGTTGGCTGGGAGCCCCATTGAGTTCACTAGTAATCAGTGGACTGCTGAGCTGGACAAGCTGCCCCAGTTTTTCTGACAAGCTCTGTCTAAAAGAATGACGGGCAGTCTGCCATTAGGATGTTTTAAGCAGTGTTGCTAATGATTAACTCTTTAGCTACTGTACATACATTATGTCCTTCATTATGAGTTGGCATGCAATTAGATAAAACTTCGGAGAGAAGATTCTAATTCCTCTTGCAATTGCTGTACCAGGAATTCCTCTCTTGCACAACATACACCCAACGGCAAGGGAAAAAAAATAACTGTAGAGCCCTTTATATGCATATTTCAAAGGAATGCTAGTAGACTGGTTTTCCTTGAAGTTTCTAGTTTGTTGCTTTTAAACAAAATGCTATAATCTTTAATCATATTAAATGTCAGGTGGTACACCTCAGGCATACCTAGGAAATATATATCACTTATAAGAAAACTTTGGAAAAGTGGGCATTTAATATTTACTCACAATTTTATAAAACCATTCCTATTTTTTCCTCCAAATCCTGTGGTCATCAGCTTTTTACTAGAAAAAGATGATCTCTTGGTCTCCTTTATTCTCTTCTCTACATGCTTCAAATGAAGTCTGGTTCCTACGGAGGCATGGTTTGCATGCTGCACTCCGGCAAGTGTGGCATGTTCATTCTTGCTCTCTGCAGGGCGTTTTTCTAAGGCATACTTTCTTTTCAACAGAAGATCTTACAGGTGTCTGGGACCTCTCCTGTGGCTCCATTAGGAACAGTTAGACTGCAGGAGGGGGGGAGCCTTGCCTATGGATTTCAGAGTTTCTCAGAACACAGCAAAGCCAAACTGTGCCTAAGTAGTGTCAGCACTAACGTAGACACCTGCACGGTTCCTTCACTAATCTAACATTTTTGACGCGTATAACAATCCACTGACGTTTTCTGGAAAAATGCTGCCTTTGGCTTATTCAAACTTTCTGATTTCCCTCTGTTTATCTCAGGGGCTGTTTAGCCACTGAAAGGTATAATTTTTCTGCTGGCATTGGGTTATTTGTTAATTCTAGGTGTCAGAGACTGAAGTGAAGCAGAGAGAACTGAGAAAGGAAGTTATCCATTTCAGTGATTTGAAGTCTAGTTTACCCTCTGGCACCGAGCACTGTGAGGCCGGTGCTTTCTCTGCTGTTATTCCAGTCTCTTTCTGGTTCTCCTTTTATGCTGTTCCTTTTGTTACCTTCCCCGTAGGTGGACGCACTCTTCTTACTTGGAGTTAAGCTTCATGGTTGTAAACTATTAGCTGAGCAACCTGGGGAGTTAAAAGTTCTTTTTCCCAGTGGTTCTAGTCAAAATTTCTAGGGTGCCTGTCATTGACTACCTCTGAACCAACCCCTGAATAATGTGTTCTCATTGGCAGCACCTGGTCTCCTTCTGGTCTTAGAGTAGAGATAAACCCGGGACATCCAAATGAAGTGATTGGAGTGAACCAAGAAGAAGAGCTCCCTAGAAGGAAATTATTGCTTTATTATTACAAGAAAGTAGTGGACATTATCTAAACAACACCCAGATAGACAAACCAACTACCCAGATCCACTGTAGATAAAAAGATTACAGTTTATCACAATGCTACTTTAAACTTAGGCATGAGTGAAATTGTTAATGAGGTGATGTTCAGCCACACAGAACACTTACTGAGTCTTGACAAGCCATGGGACTCATATGTCTCTATTGTATTTTGGACTTTCACATAAATCCTTCTTTGTGGAGTAAGAAGCTGGCATCTGTTGAAATGGAATACCATGTCTTTGTAGTCACTCAGGAGTGGGGATAGCCACTACATGCTTGATTTGGCCACCTTGTCTTGGAGCTATTACCTGTTCTGTGGTGAGCTGGCCTTCTGGACCCCAAGCATGGCAAAGATGTCTTGCTTAGGCCTAGATGGCTGTCACTCTTTCCTGGGGGAAGTGGGCTTTCCCCACCCTAGAAGTGTTTGGAAATCCAGGACTCAAAATCTTGTTCTGTTAGTAAGTTGTTGGTGACACTATTTCTGGGAAGACATGACACATAAGTGCTTACCTCAGATAGAGAACCAACAACAGACCAAAGAGGATACTAACACAGTTTCATTGGTGAGCCGCTGAGTTTTGTTGGAGATACTTAAAAGAATATGTAAGGGGTTACTTAGAGGAGCAGAAATGACTCAGAGACAGCGGCATCATGAAAGCCCACACCGAAAAAAACCTGAAACCGGGTAGCTTGACAGTTGAGAGAGTTGGAGAGTGTCTTTTTCAGGCAGCACCGGTGGTCTGAGCCTCTTCTACACAGCTAGGCTGGACACTGCCTCTTCCAAGCAGTTTGGCTGTTCTGCTTCTTTTTTAAGGCAAAATACTTTGTCTGAGAGTCTCTTTCAGCAGTCCTTATGATTTACATATGTCTGGAGAGGGAGGAGCGCAGTGAATTTGAAATGTTTCAGGGACTTCCTGAAGCTACTGAGTTGTTTATTTCCTATGTCTTAACCTCTCTGTGGAACACCCTGTATCCTAATGAGCTGCCCTCTAAGATGGAAGCTTTATCTTAGAGAAAATTGCTACACAGGACTTGTGTCACCAGCTTGCCTGACCTTACCGGATGGCTGATGGGAAGACTCTGAATCTTAGCTGCATCTGGCAGTTCTGTTAGGAATCTGGGTGATTTGTGCTGTGTGTGGGTAAAGTTACATGTACTTATACCAACGATTTTCTTGATTAGCTTTCACAGTTAATCCTATATTATTAAAATTCTTTTGACAAGGTTGTAAGCCCTAGTTTAGTGGGCTGCCATAACAAAGTACCATAGGCTGTGTGACTTAAGCGGCAGAAAATTGCATTCTTTCATATCTGAGGGCTGGAAGCCTGAGAGCAGGATGTAGGCATAGCTGGGTTCTTGTGACAACATTCTTCCTGGATTGCTGAAGGCCATCTTTTTACTCTGGATGCACAGAAAGAGAAACCAAGCTTTCCCATCTATTCCTGTAAGAACACTGCTATCCACAGTGTAGGCCTTTTGCTGAGTGTTTTCCTGGCATGTCTCACTTGTTTCAAACATCAAGCCTGTCAGCATTGTTAAACACTGCAAATTCAAGCTCAGAAGTTTCTTTCTTTGATTGGTTTTTGGAGACATGGCTTCTCTGTGTGTCCCTGGCTGTCCTGGAGCTCACTCTGTACACTGGGCTGACCTCGAACTCAGAGATCCTGCTTTTGTCTCCCAAGTGCTGGGACTAAAAATGTACACCACCACCACCAGTTGAAACTCAGAGAAGTTACATAATGTGACCAAGACCAAACAACCAACATGTATTACAAGTGGACATGATTTTGAAGCCACATGTGCATGCTGCAAAGGATATGGCAGATTTGGACATTTTATAATCCAGGTGAGGCTGTGCTGATAGAGGACTTGCTGAAAGCTCAAGCAGGGAGCCATCCAGGTCTGTTAGGGAGAATTTCAGTAGAGTGAAGTTGAACATTGATGTCACCGAGTAAATGATTTCCCAGATGAGAGGCAGAGGAGCTGCACTCTGATGGCTGGAACACCATTTCATGAGGAGGTGTGGTGGCCTGTAGACCTGCCAGAGGGACTGGAGTGCACACAGAGTGGACTCCAAGCTCACCAAGCCAGAGTCCAAAATCCAACCGCCTTGCCAATGCCAGCTGCTTGCATTTTATTCTAGAGCCTGTGGGAAGCCACTGAAGGCCTTCAAGAAAAGGAAAAGGGTCATAATTAGGTCTAGGTTTGGACAAGAAAGTTTTAAAAAATCCATGTGCTGGTTAGAGAGCTCCATGCCACTTCACTCTTTAGGGTTCCCTGCCCTCCCTTTGCACCCCCAGACTCTTTATCCGTCAGCACTGCTCTGAACTGCTGTCCACACTGCAGTCATTCCTGGCCTGTCCAGATGGGATGATGACTCCTCCTCTGCTCTGCCCTGTGATTTATATGTAGCTCTTATTTGCTTATATCACATCACAGGGTAACGATGTGTTTACATGTCTCTCCCACAGCTTGACTTGAAGGACCTTGTGAGAAGGGAGTATGTTTTTTCTGGTTTGTTTCATTGCTGTTTTGCTTGCACAGTGTATGGTCCTTGGCATATCACAGAGGCTCCTATTTGTTGAATGTAACACATTGAATTAAGGCTACTATGAAAGTGAGGAGAGAAGCAGGAGCACAGAGTGGACTACTTTGGTAGGAATAAGTGGGTGTGATATGGATGTAGAGATGAGGAATTAGGAACAATTCTGAGGCTTTTAACAGAATCATCTGGAGAATTGTTCATTTCCCAGAGAGTGAAGGAAAAACAATGACTTGAGAGCTGCATTTTCTGATTTGGTAGGGGTGTTTGGTTTGCTGTCTAGCAGACAAATAAAAATACACATCTGAATTTAGCATGGTTGGATCCCAAGCCTTTGAAGACAAAGCTTGATGGAGATTTGGGAGGCTGGGAATATCAGAGACACAGTTTTGGGGAAATCTGACCTTTATGGAAGTAGCAGAAGAACTGAAATCAAAGAGAAGTTATTCAAAGCCTCTGATAAGTAGGAATGGAATCAGGAGTGTGTAGAGCAGTTAAACACATACTGGGCTGCCCTATGTGCAGAAACTTTTAAGGAGGGGAATGTATATATGTATGTGTGTATGTATGTATGTGTGTATGTATGTGTATGGAGATGTGTTCATGCATGCAGGTACCTGTGGATGCTAGAAGAGGGTGTCAGATCTCCTGGAGCTGCAGTCACAGGTAATGGTGGACATGAGGCGCTGTGAACTGAACTCGGATCCTCTACAAGAGTGCCGTGTGCTCTGAGCCACGCCGCTGTCTCCCCAGCCCCATGAAAGTGCTTTGTAATAACAAAATAGGAGCAGTGAGAGCCAGTTCCATTGACTCTCTTCTCAGCCCTTACGTTAGGCACTTGGCTTAGTTTTTCCCACCATGTCTCATTTGTTTCAAACCTTAAGATGTTAGCCTTGTTTAAGCACTATGCAAGTTCAAACTCAGAATAGGTCATGCGTTCAAGACCAAACAGCCAACATGCAACAGAAGTGAACATGCTTTGGAATGTCACATGCATGTGCTGCAAGAATACTGACCATGACCAGACATGATTTTGTGGTTTATTAGTCTATGGAGACTGGATTTTCAAGTTACCGATAATATAATTAGTTTGCTTTCACATGGATGAAAGAATATACAAGTACATTTCCTTTGAGTTTGTCTCATTTAAGCCAGCTGATTCAAGATATGTGTTGGTGGCTATAAATATCCTGATTAGCCTAGTATATATTTTACTTTGATTTCTATTGTAAGGCCATTTGAAAGAAAATATTCTTGCTGGTATTTTCTTTACAAACTTCTTATGCTTACATTGTGCAGCTTGAATTTTTATGCCATGGAATTACTTAAACAAGATCTGAATGTTTTTTTAATCATTTAATTGTATTTTATATGTATTGGTGTGAGGGCTCAGATTCTCTGGAACAGACAGTGTGAGCTGCCATGTGGGTGCTGGGAATGGAACTCAGAAGCTCTGGAAGACCAGCCAGTTTTCTTAACCAGTAAGCCATCTCTCCAGCCCCAGATCTGAGTAGTTGAAGCAATTATTTTGGTTGGTGCTTCCATGCAACACTGTGTGCTTAAATGACATACACAAAGCAATCCCTGAAAATGCCATCTTATAATTGTTGCAGTATATATGTAATTTCATATAATTCAGTAAAGAAAAATTATTGTATTCACTAGACTAGTATTACAGCATAAAAATACTGATTTGTGTATCCTACTTCAGTGCTGTGTTAATTCTCCAGAGGCCACTGTACAGTAATTTCCACAGAACCAGACAGTTGAATTTTGCCACCAGCATCATTTCAAAGCATTGGCGAGTACTTGCAGTCGCGGGATAGCGTCCTCTGGTCCTCAGCAGACGACCCCTCTGCATGCAGCAAGGAGTGCCTACCCCCCGAGCTCACGCCTCTCCAGCTCACTCCCACCGTAGGCTTTCCCCATCCTTTCATGGATAAACTTCCCTGCCTCTGCACTGTTTTAGACGAGCTGGGCATTCTTTACAAAGACCTTTCACATAGAAAAACGCTGTGGAGAGGCTGAGACAGGAGCCTGCAAAGAAATGCGTGGGCGCTGTTTGGCGTTGTTCTTAAACCTGATTTGGTAAATCTAACCAGAGGTGATTTTCTGGCTGGATATACAGATTCATCTTTCCTGTTTATCGTTCTGCACGTGAAAGCAGCAGTGGCAAGAACCTAAATAAGCACCAGTTCCAAGCCCTCCCAGTTATGCGGTTATTAGGTTCTAGAGCCTGGAAGGTAGAGGAGGCCGCCTAGGCAGCCGGGGCTGCAGGATTCTTCCCACCTGATGGTTTCTATTGCGGCTTCGTATTTGTTTTGGAATTAGAGTCTCGACTTTTAGTAACCTTATAATGCAAAATACTATTCTTTTTGAAAAAGATAAGCTCCGCATCTTCAAATTATTCAATGTTTTCTTCCACTTATATGGTAGAAATGAAAATTTAAATAAAGGTACTTTTTAATGGATATTTCCATGCGGTGATTGGTTTTCACACAGTCTGTGGCTGTAAGGAGGAAAAGAATGAGGTCTAAGTTTTTATACCATACTCTGATGACTAAAATATCTGCAGACATGGATAAATCAACTCTGTCTTTACATAACCATTGGATCCCTTTCAAGGTACTGTCTCCTAACCAACACACTATACAAATAACTTCGGTTTAATATAGCTATATCTTGATGTGTTTAGATTTGGTAAACGTTCCTATCTTTCAAACATGTATCATTTATTTAAAATGCATAGGCATATGTTCAGAACAAAGTTATTTTCAGTGCATATATATTCATTAGCCTCTGTGTGAAAGTGCATTTCAAGTAACCACCCATTTCAATGTTTATTTTTCTTTTAAAACTTTCCTTTCTTTCCATCTTGCTTTAATTGAACCCTAGGCTTGAACTCTTTTAAAGCCATTCCCATGGAGCCCGAGCACATGTGAATGTGTTTGACTGATATAAAATAATTTCTTTGTTGATCATATACCCATGCATGATAAGATATGCATGAGAAGAAATCTGGTAGAGAAGTATAAATAATACTTATCTTTAAGGCAGCGTCTGTCATCTGCTTCAGCAGACAGTACTTGCTTTCTTCCGAGCACAAAAAGGGCTGAAAGATTTATGGAGCAGCTTTGTTTGTGCTCTGTGATGCTTAATCAATTTTTATTAAATTCTAAATTAAAGCTTGGCCTTCACTCCAGTGACATCTCTGATCTATACAGCAAGGAGAAAGATCATGAGGCCCCTGAAAAGGTTAAGCACGGGTGGTCCTAAGTCCCAGTCTGCTGCTCCTTCCTGGACTTGACTTAATAGCTCTTGCGAGTCTGACTGAGCTCTTGTGGGGACGTAGGGAAGTCAGGCGCGCAGCTCCAGGTCTGCTCTCCTCAAGTTCCTTCAGCGCGTGGTGTGTGTAGTGCGTTTTTAATACTCTTGTGGTGTCCTCATATCTAAGAAGAGGCTGTATCAGTTCTGGCAATGTGCAGATAATGTGCTCATTTTGCATTCTAAACACTCTGATAAGTTAGGACTCATCAGTTATGATTGCAGGGAATTTGAATTTTTTTTTTTAGTCTCCATAAAATTTTATCATATTCCAGGCCTGATAGTGATATGAACTTTATAGCTTCTTTTCTGCTTGGATTTCCTGATTAGCTCTACATTTGGAAAATTCTAGTCTTTTCCTAAAACTTCTCTTGGGTAAATACAAGCATGTTGCGGGAAGTCCACTCAAAGAAGTCGGTTTAAAAATGGCCATCTTATTTCTGTATTCTCCTACCCAAGTACTAACCGGCCCGACCCTGCTTAGCTTCTGAGATCAGAGGAGACCGCATACATTAAGGATCGTATGGAGAATGGGGTCATGAGTCAAACTGAGTTTTTTTTTCAGGTAACAAGTTTAAAATTTCCAGTTGTGATCATTTTTTTTCTTTTAGATTCTGCATCTATAAGGAAAGGAAGAATGGGATTTAATTAACATTTTATTTCTCTGCTGAATACTGATATTTTGGTTTTGAATTTGGTTTTTCTTGCATCTGGTACACACCAGACTAACCTGAACATATTATTCCTTTGGAAGCATATGTTTGTGGGCCCTGATCCAAGAGAAGCTTCTGTATCTACATTTCAAATTAGAAGCTTTGTAAAGAAAAGAGGTGGGGGGGGCTATGAAATTTGTTGTTAATTATTGTTTACTTTCTGGGAAATATGGCACGCTGTAAACTTAAGATGGGAAGATGTGTGTTTTTGAGTTATGTAATATGCTACTTAGGAGACAAGTGATTGCAGAAGAACTTGGGAGCCAATTTTTCCATGCCCAGTGAAAATTAATAATTCAGGCAGCTGGTCCCTTCCCATCAGTCATCTGTCCTTCACCACATTTATACTTTTCTATCACACACCACCACATTTTAGTTATAAGTGACATGTGGACACAGAAATGCTGGTTTTTATAAATTCTGCTTATCTACCTATTACTGGAAGCTCAGTATGTATTCTTGATTTTTTTCATTTAAGTACCAGCTTGGTACTGTACACACATGTAGCTAGAGATACAGTGTTTGTATTTCAAAAGCTCATCTCTGAAGCAGAGAATGGACAGGAAGTTGCTCAGTATGTCTGCCCCTCATCTGCTGAAAGCGTATTTGGTCTCTGCGTGTACCATCTATGTGTGCTTTTTTCTCTGCTGTTTGACAGCTATAAGCACCGAGCATTCCTGGTAAAGGGTGGCCCTGCTTAACTTAATACAGAGAAATTCTGAGGATAAAATGTGGTTGGTCCTGGCTTTCTAGTCTCAGAACTGCATCCCACTCTGCCCTGGCCAAAGCCGCTCCACTGTAATACTCGCAGACTGTGGAGAGAGGAGAGAGCTCTGTCTGCTTTCTGTGTTTCTGAGGAGCGATTTTGGGTAGATGAACTAAGGCTCGGGAGAGATTGCCAAATGAGGTGGTGATGATGGCTAAAGAGACTTGGACTTAGGGAGTGCTTTCTGGCAGAAGTACAACACAGACGGTATCATGTTTTTGACCATAGTACTTTAGACAGGCTGCCAAGTGTTTGTGATGAGATAGAGCTGTTACTATACTTTGCTTTTAACTTTACTTTTGCATACAGTATATCGTTCTTGTTTTATAAACTGTGTTGCATACTTTTGTCCCTCTATAAACAAGTGAAGCTGTTGAGTTTTTGGACAAAGTTTGAAGCAGTCTTGTGTTGCTTCTTTGCTTTATGCTCCAAGTTGAGAGCTGAATAGTAAGATCTTTTTTCACACCATTTATAATGCGATGCACATTTTGAAGGCAATTTAAATTCTTTTGGCTCCCCAGCCATATGCTTCAAAATGGAAGCATTATACATGTCTGAATAGAGAACTAGGTAGAAGATTGGTGCACACACATGTATAGTGAAGTCTGCGTGGACTATTGTCCTTAGTGGGGGTTCACTGTCCAGGAAAATCTCCAAACACTAATCCCAGTTCTGTTGAGGGAATTTTAAAGTATTTCCAAGGCTACATAAGAACATTTATATAGAGAATTTATATGTGAAATGAGACTATAGCTTGGCCACCATATTACTTGAGAAATTGGCAGTAAGGAGAGCAATGAACTTTTAAGTCTTGTTTGTGATGGAAAGACAAAAGCTCATAGGAGTGAAAATTACATTCCTGTTTTGTAATTGCAGTTTTACTCAGTCCCCTTTAAAGATCATATTCTCCATTCTTGCCTCTCTTAGTTTATTTCTGGATTGGAGAAGTGAAATATAATCCTCTCTGTAACACATAAACTGCTTTATTCTGTCTCTCTAGAGGATATTTTTCATTGTGTTCACAATCCATTCTGCCCAAGTAGAAAACACCAGATTTCTCAAGAATTTATACTTTCTTAGATAGAAATATCTCATTTCTAAACTTCTCTTTTCATAATCTCACTGATATGTTGTAGTCATGCTGTATTGACCACATGGATGCCATTATAAAAGTAATTTAGCAGATGCTTTGGTGAATAGGCTTATGTATCTTTTGGGGTGTTGGGGGCCTGGTTTCTTACCATGAGGCTCAGGCTGACTTCAAACTCATGATCCTCCTGCCGGATCCTCTTCAGTGCTGGGATTACAGGTATAGAGATCACACCTAGCGTTTATATATCTGAAGTTAGGACACAGGCTACTTCCCATTCTCCTTAGAGCTGTCTCCCTTGTCTCCCCCGCCTTTATCCTAGTTAATCATGGGCTTATAATGTGAGATCAGATAGAAAAGCCATTGTCTTCCCAACATTCACGAGAAATAGGAGGGGTTGCTCTGTCCACCCAGGAGTGATACCTTTTTCTAAAAGCTATTATTTATAGGTCCATTGACCTGCACTTGTTGATTTAGAGCGGCTGCGCTTTTGATGCGTGCACACTTGCTCATGTACACACAGACACACGTAGCCACCATTTTCTCTTCTTGCTCTTCATAATTTGTGGCAATGGGGACTTTTTACAAAAAGACTTCTCTGCCCATTCTATACGGTTTTCAAAAACAAACTAGTGTTTTCCTCTGTAGCACTCTGAAAATAACTTGTTAAATCGAGAATTATTTTGCATTTTAGGGAGATTTCTTATGATCCCTGTTAATGGGATGCATTCTTGAATGCTCTTGAACAATCATCTGTAGCACACGATCTTATTAAAAGCTGTGCTCTCTATCTTAACAACTTCGCAATAATTATCCCTTGATGAACTTTCATCATTAACTGACCTTAGATTGTTTGAGAAACAAAGGGAGGGCTGAGAACTAGGAACCAATAGAAAGAGGGAAAGAAAGGAAACCAGGAACTCAATTTTTGTTTATTTTTTGAGAAGCCTGTGGGTTGGTATTTCAATTGGGTGAAGTTGTGTTACTGTTTATCTGCGCCCTTTTTCCCCCTGTGGCAAGAGACGTGGTGAATAGACACTCACTCCCAAAGACACCAAGTTCCAAAGCACTGACTCATGAGTCTACAATGAAATACTAGGATGCAGCCATTTCCTACCTTTGTTTGGAAGCAAATGGATTGGACCAGGCGGATGTGGGCCTAGGCTGCAGGGCTTTGCAGAAGGAAATGCTTTGGGTGGCCCTTCAGTACTAGATGCTCTCTAGCAACCCCCTTGTATGGACCTGCATCGACCAGGGTGGAAGTGTTCCATAGAGAATGCACATTTGGTCCCTGTGCCCCTTCGCGTGCCCATGCGTGTAAGCTCCTGGTGCAGAGGACTGTCCGTGCTTGCCATGTGCTGTAGTCAGCTCACATGCCCACTCACTGTGGCACCACCATCAGCATAGGTGGCCTCTGATATTTGTGTTCTAGAATCTCTCCTCAGAGAGCTGTAGATTAAAAGCTTCATCCCTTCCCCCCCCCCCCAAATTCTGTCCAAGTTACCTGTGCCTAGAGAGACCTTCTCTTGTCTCTGTCATTCCCATTCCTGCACCCTTTCTTCTCCCCTGCTAAACTGTTGTCCTGGAACTACTTGATACATTATATTAATTTGTTCCTTATCCTTGCTAGACTGTTAGCCTCATGAGGGTTAGGACTTTGATCATTTTTGTGCTCTTTTGACTGGGGTCTCAAATGTAGTAGAATTCACATCTGGCTGTGCCTTGCACTTGGAGAAAATCAGGAGATCTGTAATAAGCGAAGAAGCAAGCTTCTTCCACTGGGCCATTCCAGGCATTGCTGAACTTCTGAACAGTTTAGTTGTTCCATCTTGTATGTGCAAACAGAATTTTACACACTGCAGAGGCATTCTGGGAGTCTAGTTGTGAGTAGTAATTTTGTGAGCAAAAAGGCAAAGTACTAACTTTATTTTATGAGAAACAAAGGAATCATGGAAGGATGGTGTGTCCGGTAGTTGGTGCATCTCTGGAGCCATAGTTTCCCTTGTGTGCTCTGTCCCTGGGCACATGTTGAATGATGATGCTTAGGATGGTTTTTCAAAGGAAGAATAATAGAGGGTTAAGCATGTCCAACACGTGGAATGTAACTGGCAAGGGTGGAGTGTATGGGAAAGTGGGGAAATGAGGCAAACGAGAAATGGCTTTGAACAGAGCGTTAGAAGCTGGATGTTGTCATATTTACCACTGTCTGTTCTCAGACATGATAGTTTTCAATTGATCGTCCTTCTGGGAGTTACAGAAATGTGATTTTTTTTACCTTGAATTTATTAGGTCTGGAAAGAATTGCTTCTGTCTGTGTGGTTCATAGCTTTACAGTGTGGTGTGTGGGTTAGTAGCCTTCCTGTTGGTCAGCCTGGAGGGTCTGTGCCAAGAGAATAGCATAGGCAGAAGAACTGTCTTAACTAATGTTGGTGTTTGCCACTAATGAGAGGGGTCAGAGGAAATAGGGAAAGAGAAAAGGAGAGAGGGATGGGACAGAGAGAGGGAGGGAGAGCAGGGGCTAAGAGAGAGGGAGGAAGGAGAGATTCTGGACATCCTCCAGAAGAGGCTAGGAGAGAGCTTGAGGACAAATGCTCCTACTTGGAACACGCACCAAACACTGGATATTTTTTTAAAGAGAAGCCAAAATTAAACACAGTAGAGCTTACTGTTTGCTAATCAGCATGTGTTTACTTTCTCTTCCAAAATTGAAGTTGCCAACCAATACATTTCCTACCCAGTGCTATGAATCTGTCCAAATAAACATGGGAAGTAGTGAAACAATGACACCACACAAAAAATGTATCCTTGCTCATTAAATAGGATCCAAAAATTCTCTGGAATTTAATTCTAGTTGCGAAGTGAAGACTGGTTCATGAAGGGAGGCCAATGCCTTCCCCTTCCATTAGTCTACATGGATGAGTAGGATTTTAAGTGACCATATAATTCCACCATGTTGTCCTAAGCTTAAACGAAAATGGCTCATTTCAGCTCAGCTTCACTCACGTTTCCACTGCACTAGAATATTTTGGTTGTGGCATATTCTTATGATAACATAAACATAACGTATAGAATTCAAACAGTTTTAATTTCGGAACTAGAGTAGAGATCACATGACAAAGTTTCCAGGATGACATTAAGTGTTGATTTCTCTGGAGTGCAGAGAGAAGTTGTAAAAGGAGGACACTACTTTGTTGTGGTTAGTTTTGAAGAATACAGTAGAAAACAGAATCCTTAATTAACATTATAGAAAACCATCAATTCATAAGACTGACAATTTACATAGGCTGTTAGTAGACAGTTCTCTATAAAAAGATTGTGTGTAGTCCACATGTGCAGGTTTCTGTATGGAAATTTGCTATAGGGAATACAGGATGGAGGCATAGTTATTACTGGGCTATATCATCATTACATAACAAATGTTTTTATTTATGTTATTTTATTTTTTACAGTATCTAGTAAAGTCTTGGGATTGCAGTTCAGGTTCCAATTTTCTATGGAAAAATCTTAAGGAAATAATAAGATATCCGTTATTTTTTATTGTGCCTTTAAATAAAATACACTCAGTTTTTGTCTTTAGTGTCATATAAAACTCCTTGCACCCACTGGCAAACCCACCAGATTCCAGCAGAGAGAAACCATGATCACAGTGGGTCACAAAACCAAACCAAAATCACAAATGTGGGAAAGGAACCTTTTAGGGAGAAGAGGTGTGAGAGGTTGGGATGGTAAGGCAGGAGTAAGAGGCTTGATTGTGATGGGAGGGGACAAAGCGGTTGAGAGCAATCAGGATAACTTAGCTACTCGTCTGACATTTTCAGAGAACAGATTTAAGGAAAGTTATTTTCAAAAAAATATATAAAACATAGAAACAAAAACAACAGCAAGAACTTCTGAGTTTTGCGGAGTGCTGAGGCCAAGCCGGGGAGGTTGGCTGGTGGTGTATACTAAGGCCAGGCACTCTTTCTGGTTCCCCCTCCTACACTTCCTCTCAATAGTAAAGCTCCTTGGCCTTTCCATTTGGGAACCAGCACAATAGAAGGTGGCTCTAGCACCTAACTGGGGATTGGCTACACACCCTTCCATCTGCACAAATATTGGTATATCATATTTAAAAAAGCCCCAAAATGTAAAATTAGTGATCTGACCAGACTTACATCTTATATTAATTTGCTAAATGGCATATAATAATAAGAAAAAGTTTGGTATGAAGCCAACACTAAAGTATGTGGACACCCATTGTGATCTTTTAGGATGAGATAACCATGTCAGAATTGTTGGACAAAGCATGTATGAACTTGGTTGTTGTCTTTGCGATCTAGTCAAGTCATTTACTGAAAAGGAGCTCTCACACAGGCCCACAGTATTGTCAGCAACAGGACCCGTGTAGAAGCAGGAGAAATTCCTAAATCAGTGCACATCCCTTCATGGACTCCCTCCCCAGCTTTAAACCATGTCCTTCAAACAACAAGGAATAAAAGAAAGTTGACCATAGTTTCCTAAAAACTAGTGTTGCAGCTTCTTTCAGCACTCAACACGGGTCAGCAAACATGTCAGTATAAGAAAGCCAGCGTTCTGGGCAACTCTTTCCTCTGACAGCCATACACATTAGGAAGCATGTCTACATTTATATATCTGTACATTTTCTGGTATTAGGGAATACATAGAGTGAGAAGAATTTGTGTGTCCTTTACATTGAAGAAGAAACTGAGATATTCCAGCTTGGTCCTAGAGTCCAATCAGGAACTTAGAAGAATGTGGGGTGGGAAGGCAGTGGAGGTTGTCACAGTCCATCCCCCTGATCTTATACTTCAAGTATAAGAAGTATATGCAGTTAGAAGCAGTCAGTGGTATTTGTGAAAACCTGCAGAGGGGAAATGCAAGCATCTGTGAACAAAAAGGAAGAGGCCCTGTATGTAACTATAAAATCTCAGAAATGGAAGGTAAACATAGGAGGGGCAGTGGTGTTCCAGGAAGCCATCTAACATGTCTCTCTGAGAACATAGGAGCTAGACAACGGTAGGAGAAGATGGAGTTCCAGTGGGAAACCCGTGTAGGAGCTTTAGCAGTTCCTCAGAAGCACTGTAATAGTTGGCGTCATTTCTTTCCATTGCCAACTCATAAACTATATTGGTTTAAAAACCCCATTTACTTATTTTTATTCTTATACAGGGTATTTTGCTTACAAATATGTCTACACTACACTATATGTGTGCCTGTTCTTGTGGTCAGAAGAGGATTCCTTGGGACTAGGGTTGTGAGCTGTCACCTGGGTATTGGGACTAGAGCCTAGGTCTTCTTAGCATCTGAGCCATTTCTCCATGTTTTTGTTTTGTGTGTGTTTGTGTTAGTCTTATGACAGCCTCTGCCATGGTCCGCTGGAGTCAAAAGGTCATTTTCTGCAGTGGACATATTTTATTAAGTGCCCGCTGTCAGTAAGCCTCTAGCTTATGAACTCATAAGTACCAAGAACTTATGTATTTGAACTCTGAGGATAGTAAAAGACTAGAAATTAAATTATTGAAATTAAAAATTAAACTAAGTGTTCATCCAAATGTTAATCATTCGGATGTTTTTTTTATACTCCCATTTTTTGATCTAATGATTTATTACTTATTATTTTTAATTTTCTGAGGCAGGGTTTCTCTCTATAGCCGTGGCTGTCCTGGAACTCTTTTCTGTAGAGCAGGTTAGCTCTGACCTCAGGCATACAGCACCACACCTGGCTTCATGATGCATTGATTTTTATCTTAGTCTCATTCTCATCTTTCTAGTTACCGTTTTCAAAGGTATTTAGAAATATTTAACGTGCATTAAATAGAAATATTTCAGTTAATATATTATGCATTGGTATGTTTAATAATGTTAATTTAGTTAAATTAGTCAAATTTGCGTAAATTAAAATAGTCATTTCAGATGAGTAAACGCATTTTTAAGACATTTAAGCGTGTTAACTCTGGGTCTCCCTTCCGCAATCCTCTTCTTCCTTGTGCCATTGCTCCAGGGGGTTGCCTCTCTCAGCAGCCCTTTTGTTGCAGAGAATCCCACTGCACATGTTTGTGGCCCTAGTTTGATACAGGGGATCTCTGCCATTCAGATTGCAGCATAGTTCTCTGACATTTTTACTCCAGGGTAACTTTTCCAAGGTATGACAGTTTACAAGTCAAAGGACTCGAGGCTTCCATGCTGGATGTTCCAAGTCACTGGAGGTTCCCTAAGCATCCTTTCCTTGACACCTCACAGTCTTAGAGCACCAACTCTCACTCTGTAAATGACTGCCCATAGATGTTGTGTGAAGATGATATCACAGAGGCTGCTTCCTGTTTACTATCAAAGAGTGTGATACTGTTCAGGGTGCCTCAGGGTCATTCATTCATATGGAATCCATTGACTAGAAGGAGCTGCAATTCCTAGGTGCACAGTGATGATTAAATCTATCACCTCTTTCTGTATGTCTCTACAGTATACAGTGAGAACCCGGGATGCAGTGTGCTCGGTGTGGAAGAGGACCCGTTGAATGCCCTAGTGCTCACATGAAAAGTCAGGCACTGCCTCAGTGCAGGGAAGCAGAGGCAGGTGGACCCCAGGAGCTTGCTGGGCAGTGGGCCTGGCCAAACTAGGAAACCAGGTTCAGAGAGACCGCTCAAAAAAGAAGGGAGAGAGTGTTAGAGGAACACAGAAGACACCTGATGGCTTCCTGTGGCCTCTGCATGTTTGTGCTTGGGCTCATGAACCCACACACAGATTTGCATTTCAGCTATTGATCCTCGGGCCTTCCATAGTTTTGATGATAAATTGCAAGGATTTTCTCCTCCTGAAAAATGTTTCAGTCTACTTCCGAGAAATACTTTCTCACCTGAAAATGTTAGCTTTCAGTTACCCCAGAAAGGATAGAAATAATGGGTTTTTTTTTGTTTGCTTTGATTCCATTTGGAAATAGATTAAGTTGCTTTTGTGAGGATTTCATACATTTGGTGTGATCCTTTCCATCTAAAATTCACATCAGTAAAATTTGCTGAAGAGGAGTAAGATGCATTGGTCTTAGGGAATGCCCTAACCTTCTTTGCCCTGTTTTTTTTTTTTTCCTCTGACTTGCTTCTGTATCCAATCAGGAGGCAATCTAGGAGTCTGACATACAAAGAGCCACAGAAGATGGGAAGAGCCACTTCCGTTACTCGTCAGTTTACAGCTTGAAAGGTATTATTTATCCTAGGAAATAGTCAGTTCTGGGAGCTTGATCCTTAGCTTTCTAAGTCTTTCTTCTTTTTAGTCCTATGTGTAGGTATGTGTCAGTGTGTGGGTTTGTGCTTGTGAGCACAGGTGTTGTGGAGGACAGAGGTGTCCAATCCCCTGAAGCTGCAGATACATGCCCTGATGTGAATGGTTGGACTTGAACTTAGGTCCTGGGGGAGCAGTGTATGCTCTTAACTACTAAGCCATTTTTTCTGGCTCTTGCATCTCTATCTATCTATCTATCTATCTATCTATCTATCTATCTATCTATCTATCTATCTATCTATCTATCTATCTAATTAAATTTGGTATTGGACTTTGAACTGATGACCTCAAGACATACCCTGCTACCAAGCTACACCCATAGATACAAAACCTTTAAGTGGACCTCCAGACTTTGTTCTTAACACCTGTCAGTCTTTCTTATCTTGGCAAAATCTGTGATGTGCAGTAAGTCTAGTGGCCTTTATGTGATGTGTACTTATTTGCAGTTCCCTGCGCATAGGTGGAATGCTGTTGCTGCTGTCATCTTTGCTGATGGCAAAGGACTCTGTAGTCTTGAGCAAAAAGGCAGGCAGGCCAGAGTTCAGCCCACGCTGCTTTATGTTAAGGGAGAATTCCCGTTGGCACAGGGTCATAACCTCAGTGCAGATGTTTTATGGCGTCTCATTATTGCCCAGAATTGGCTTTTGGATGAGCAAATGCAGCCATGCAGAAGTGGCACAAACACGATTGAGTTGCCCACCTTGGCTTAAGGCTTTTTCTTCTTACCATCCCTGAGCCCACTCCATTCGAACCTTGCCATAGATCCTCGCTTCTTCCCGCTCTGCACATTTAGTTCATTATAAATGAAAAGATAAGAGCAAATAAATGGCTAGAGTCAAACTCTAGTGTTCTGTCCTGACTGGAGGCTGGCTTTGCCTAAGACCTTTCAACCTGTTGTTGTTGGCGAAGACCTTGTTTCTTTCTCAAGTCTTTCAGCCACACCAAGGCCTTTCACAACCTGTAAGTCCTGTAATACTATATTTTGTGAAGAAAGGAAATGAGATTTTCTCCCCTCCTTGCTTTTGTTAACCCATTCTTGTTTTAGGCTTCAACAAAAAGGGTTTTTGTTAACTGGAGCTTAAAATCTGCCAGCTTCCCGAGTATTCTCTCTTTTTATGCAAGGAGGATTAGCTTGGTGTGTTACGCAGTTCCCTTGTATGAGCCATTCCCGTGTCCTGTCATAAGGTATATAATTACTGCACTTCACATTAGCAATCCTTCTTCAGTTAAGACCGGCTTTAAACCTCTCATTAATATAAATCATACCGGGAAGGTAGAAAATACACCTTCAAAAAGAACCAAGTGTTAGGGAGTTAATCTGTTCTTTTTATAATAGGCCCAGAGTAAATAATTTTTACTTAGTGCTTTTCTTCTCTAAACAATCTAAATAGCTTGTGATAAAAGATCAGGTACCTGGGATTGCACAAATGCATAGTGTTTTCTTCACAGGGTCAGGCTTCCTGCTTGATTCCGGCCTTCCTTTTCTCTCTGTCACCCTTGAACAGTGAAGTGTATAATCCTCTACTCTGATAAGACTCTCTCTCTTTCTTTCTTACACATGCATGCGCGCGCACACACACACACACACACACACACACTCACAGGCTTGTGTACATAAATTTAGAAGCAGATTGTTTTTATTTGGGGGCCTTTCATTGAAACTCCTTATCCTGATAAGATAATAGTCTGAACTCAAAAACATCTCAAGGAGTGATTTTTTCTTTCATGGGTGAGAGTCACAGGCAAAGTACTCAAGAATTCATGGTCTGCTTCTTCTTATTCAGGAGAGGTTTGCTTTGGTGTAGCTATCATAGTCCTGTCTGGTAGCAGAGGTTACTCATCTCCTTGCCCACCATTTTTACCCTCTGAGTGTGTCATCTCCAACTAGCTGTTGCCTCCTTTGGAGATGTTAGGAGAGTTGATTGCAGGAAGCTCAGGCAAGGACTGCTGGGAGCAGGCCTTGCTGGTCTATGGAAAACATCTCAGATTATTACAGATCCCAAAGGCCCAGGCTGTTTGATCTAACCTGAGCTCATCTCAGCTGCCATGTTCCTCTCCTCTCTCCTCTGAGTGTCTGACCTATGGCTAAAGATTTTTTGGACAGACTGCTTTGCTGCTCTCATGACCTAGGAGGCCCCAGCAAAGAAGGCTTCTGGATACTCCGATTCTGTTGGCTCCTTTCTGAATGCCCAGAGTGTTCCTTCTTGATTAGCTTCTTTAGGTGTACTGACTTTTGGGTATGTTATCCTAGGTTATATGTCTAATATCCATCCACTAATGAGTGAGTATATGCCCTGTGTGTCTTTCTGTCATACGCTGTGACTTTTTGTGGCATTTATGCACTCCACTGAGCAACCGTTTATTAATACCTTTTGGAAAAACTCAGCAAGGTTAGACCAAGCCTTTCTTCCGTGATGCACTCTAAACTCTATGACGATGCGATGCCCCCCCCCGTTCCCCCCTGTCTGCCATGTATCATTTCAACATAGTTGGCATGCAGTTGGTGATGGGTGAATGAAGGAGTGCCACAATCCCTCGCCACAGATTTCTTCCAGTTGTACTCTGTTTGAGTTCTTTTATGTTACTTCCTTATATCGTCTTAAAAAAATAACACAAGTTGGAAATTCATTCAGGCCTGCCAGCCTTTCAGACACTGAGAAGAAGTCAATTACTACAAGTTATTGATTTAATTCATATCATATGCTCTTGTTTTAGCATTCAGCAGGCATTAGTAACTGCAGGAGTAGGAATAAGCTGAGCCTTGGACCGATGGTGGTCTGGGGGTGGTAGTGCGGCAGAGTCCTGTGCTGGGCTGTGGAGCTGGGAGGGGGGAACCCAGAACATGGAGAGGAATGTAGATGAGGAGAGAAGAGGTTCAAAGCAAAGCGTGCCTCACTTCAGCAGTTTATGCTGAGAAACCTTTCTTCTTGTCCAATGTTTGAAAAGAATCTTTTGTATGCCAGGGGCTTTGGGGGGGGGGAGGAGGGAAACTCATGATATTTAAGATTTATGTGTTGAGAACTTCATGCATGCACACAGTGTTTTTATTGTCTCCATTGCCCACTCTTTCCAACCCACCATAAACCCATCTCCCTCCCAAACAACTTTATCACCGCTGCCACCACCGCCTCCTTCTTCTTTTTTACTTGTTGAATCCAGTTCATGCTGCCTTTACACACATGGGTATGGGCCACACTGGAGCAACCTACTAGCAGTCCTACCGTCAAAGAAAAGCATCTCTCCCTTTCCCAGACACCATCAACTCCCCGCTAGAGGTAGGGTCAGTGAGCCTGTCCCCACCCATGCTGGAATTTGGAGTAGCTTAGTCTTGCTCAGATCTTGTTCAGGTACCCTCAGATGTTGTGAATTCATGATTGCAAATGTCCACGTCATGGCCAAAGGTCAGAATTTCACAGCACTCTGTGTCTTCCATCTCTGACATTTCGTTCTGTCCTCTGGGATTTTCTCTGAGTGTGGTGGAGAGAGGGTTGATGCAAATACACCATTTGAGGCTGAGCATGCACAGGAACTTATTTTCAGTACGTCAGCCAGTTATGAATCTCTGCATTTATGGATGCCCACTGTACAAAGCAGCCTCAACTCAGCAAAATTGGGAGCAGCACACTCTACAGGGAAAAACTTCAGTATTTAGAAGGCAGTTGCACAAAGTGAACATCTGGTGAAACAGTAGGTTGCTTAGGTTCCAGGGCCTTGTTTCCGTGATATCACTGAAAGCCTACTGCAGCTTCAGTTCTTACTATAGAACCAGGTCTGATAGTCTCTTAGAACTGCAGCCTCTTGGTGCTCGATTGGAGTCTGATGAGTGAATGAATTTGCCCTGTAAGTACTCGATCTCACTTTTGCTATAATTCTTCTTAAGCCCCACTTTTTTAGAGTCAGAATTCCTGTTAGTCCTACTCATATGAGATTTGAGTTTCAATCAGGGTTAAATTATGCTTTTGTGGGCTGACAGGAAAACCAAACTGTCCCATCAGCTGTTGTTTCAGTCGGGGAATTTGCTGTGTTTGGGGCTGTTGACTCACCTATGCTTTGCATCACTGTTGGTTATGGAGTTGGGCATTGCTTGTGTGAGCACGCAGAAATGATATAAAACTAATTTTATTTATTCTCTTATGGTATGAAGGAGTACCTCTTTTTTGTTAATACTCAGTTTAAGTATCTTTCTCCATGTTCCTTCTCCCATTAAATTCTGCAAGGTATTTTTATGAGTAGGTGGCAAATAATAACAATAGTAATAAAGTTACCAATGAAAGAGAATTTTATAAGAAGTAAAAAAATTCCTAATATTCTTGAAATGTACCATCATTTTATCTTGAGTACTAAGAACATACATTATATTGGGTTACATTTGGGTTCACGTGGAAGAAAAGCCACATTCCTATGAATTACAACAAAATTAAAATATAAACATAGAGAGACAGGATGGATTGAAAGAGGCAAACTCTAAGATCCTTTTGTTATATCGTGGCAAAGCTTGGCTGGAAAGCAAACTTTTCCATGCAAAAGTTTCCAAAACAAATGTACTCTAATTGGCAAGTAATTTAAATTAATATGTAATTAACATATCTCAAAGAAATTAAAGGAAGAATGAAATGTTTACTGTTTGACCACAAAAACTGAGTGTGGCTTTTGCATATAGGTTCATGAAGGACATTGGATGGTTAAGATGTGGAAATGGAGAATCATAAAGTTCATTTTGATCATTTGAAGGCTTTGATGTAGGTGTTTCTCCTCTTATATAATTACCGGTAGAGTCAGCCTCAACATAGTATCTTAGATTCATGTCTCTGTTACTCTGTGTAATAAATATGATAGGGGAAATAAAGTTGGATGACTCATCTGGTGAAATGGAGAGTAATTAATTATTTTCACTGAATTAAAGTAAAATTTTACATATTTAAGAAGCATGGATTAAGGTTGGGGAGTATACAACAGGTATTAGCCCATCTATGTATCAAATGCAAAACTCTGGGTTTAGTGGCTAGCACGATGCCCAAAGTGTTATGTTGTTGAAGCATATTAAAGAAGATTTGTGAAAAAAAATGCATACAGTCAATTTAAATTCATGTCATAGTAGTGCCTTGAAGGTGTCAAAACTCAAGAATTTGAGTGGGTGGGATTTTGGGTTCCGGCTTTTGTAGTTCAGTTTCAGCACTAAGTTGGATTAGTTCTTGGTCAACCTCTTTCCTCATCCACAGCAGTTCCTACCTTCACGGTTTGTATTAAGAGTTAGAGCCAACTTTTGTGAAGCTTCTTGTAAAATACTTGCTTATAATTAACATCTATAAATGGCACTCATTATTGACAATTACATGCCACAGGAGGAAGTAAATATTAAAATGCGGTTGCAATACTTTTGTTAATTTTCATCCAGTACTCATAGATTTAGGTTCAGGGAAAAATACTCACTTTATAAAATTCCTGATCTGCTCTGTTTTTTGTTATAGTACATTAACATTATATTTCAAATTAATACTTTGTTGATTTTTAAATTTTGTAAATTCACTAACTCATTAAGTAATTGGAGAGTACCAGCCGTAAACTCATCCTGAGGAACACAAACTCAGGCTCTGGCCTCAAGGATGTCATAGTTTAAAAAGGTTGGACCACAGAGATGGGGGTTTAACTGGACCATGGTAGGTGGCAGAAATCCTTGAAGAGTAAACTAGCTTGTAAAACTGTAAGATTTCCTGGGCACATTTGGAAAAGATTTCACTCTTCTACCCCTAACTAATTTGAGCTATGACAAAACTATTGGAAATCTGAATAGGGTTTCTTGGTGTAACAAAACCCTGGCTGTCTTGGACGCGCTTTGAAGACCAGGCTAGCCTTGAATTCAGAGATACACCCACCTCTGCTTCCAGAGTGCTGGGATCAAAGGCATATGCCGTCATGCCTGGCCTCAGTTATACTTTTTAATCTCTGATAAAGTTTTAGAATTGTTTGAATAACCCAACTGTTTATTTCTAAGTTTTTTATATATTAGTCTAATATTAATCTAAAAATATGATTAGCAATTATCTGATTCATTCTAAATATTTGCTCATAAAAGGTCATCTTACATGTGTTGTAAAGACTGGTAGGCTTATGTGTTCATTGCTTTTCTTGACAGTGTCTTTTTTAATAGATATTAGCCAAAATTGTTCTTCAAATATCGTCTATCAGCTTATTAAAAGGAAGATGATTCTTCTCTTAATAAATTAAGTTTAACCTTTTTTAAACAAAGCTGAATTATCATTAAATGATTATAGAAAAGCAAAGGCTCTTTAAAATGTATAGTATGTACATTTTTAATTAATTGTTTTTTAATGGTATAATAAACAATGATAGGCAATTTAAGTCTAAGTAATGGAATCTCTTAAGTAGTTTTAAAAGTGTTTTAAATCATATTTTAATGATTTTATTGAACGTTAATTCCCCTGGAAATAACCCATATTTCAGGAGAATAATCAAATATTGTGTGTGGATAGTATAAAAGAAAAAAGTAGTAAGACTGGGCATGGTGGTGCATACCTTTAATTCCGTCACTCAGGAGTCAGAGGCAGATTTATCTCTGTGAGTTCCAGGCCAGCTAGAGACAGGAAGGCCCTGTATCAGCAAGAACAAGAAAAACAACAACAACAACATTAATAAATAGTAAACAACCAAATTGGCTTAGACCCCTAAAGACTGGCATTTCTGAATATGTTTTTTTGTTGTTTTTATTGTTCTTTATATGCAGAATTCTAGCAAAGCCCAGAGTGAATATTTGAAAGAAGTAGGTTTGCTTTTAAGTCACAGGCGAACTTAGCATGCTTGGTAACCTTTTGTTATTTTCATTTCAGACTGTACTGTTATAGGCAATGAAGTTCTTTTCATATTGTTTCCATAAAATGAGATTTTCTCATAAATCTGAACCCATGAGCCCACAGATGACCCAGCTACCATCCATTACTCTGTTTCTGTCCATGTTCAATCCTTGATCTCAAAGATCTCATAAAGTGTCCTGTTCTTTTGTAGGGGAAATACAGGGGTTGTAAGGTGAACCTAGTGTCAGTCACAGGACTCTAAAGAATGGCTTGCTTATTTAATTAATTGCTTATTTATCTGTCTACTTAAGAGCATTTTTTAGATAAAAGAGCCCTCTACACACAAATCAAATACACTCCAAAGTAAGGTTGTTCTTCACCTTTAAAGAATTGTTTCCATTCTCATTTATATATGCAATTTAAAAATGTTAGACATGTAGATAAGAGAGTAGAATTTTACTATGAGGTGTGGGGTTCCATGGGAAGGGCTAGATACTCAAAGGACTGGGGATGTGGGTTAGGGTTAGAAAACTTGCCTAATGTCTGAGTCCCTGGGTCTAATCCCAGCTAACACACACACACAAACACAGCTGATGCAGAATTATAATTATGTAAGACAGATTTAACCCCAGAGAATGTGTATGCAGCATAAGAAATAGTTAGTAATACCGGAAGTTTACTAATTAGCGGGAAAGTTTGTAAGTGTTTTTATAAAAAAGAAAAAAGACAACAATACTTTAAAAACAAACTTTATACAATTGGACAAGCACTTAACGTTCTCCAAGATGCCCACCTATTTTAGAGCTAACTGTAACATGGCAATGGTGAATACAAAATGATTGAAGAGATTGAGACAAGGCAAAGTGTTAAAATGTATGTCCCTCACCCCACCCTTTTTAAAAGACAGTTTCTATTCAAATACCCTCTTTATTTCTCAGCTATCTGTTTTAGAGATGGCATTACAGTTGTCTGTTATTAGGGAGTAAAGCTTTCCCCTGCGCCTATGAATTAAGGACTAAAAATTAACAGTGGTGGCAGTGAGCAGGGATCTTCAACAGGTAATGGTATGGCTTCCTGGAGAAGCTACCAATTATTTTGTACCTTATTTATGCCTATTGCAAAGGCTTTCTGTTTAGAAATGTTTCAAGAGCTATTAATTGTTCCAGGAAATATAATAATGAGATTAGAGGGGAGATAATGAGGAAGAATATTTTTCTTTTTCTCTATTTCTCTGAGTTCATTTCTTTCAATAACGTTTTAGATTACTTGTAGACAAGTGGAGGTAAGTAGAAGCCTTTCTTCCAGTTCAAAATTTGAGAAGAGCAGACTGCCCACCGCATCTCACACTGAGTGCCTTGATGAGGCTGAAGAGATGCAGGTCCAGGAAATACTCCCAAGCTACGTGGTGGGTTCATAGTGCTGTTTCTATCAGACAGGACCTGGTGGGCTCTTACTGCTCTGTCTACTGGGCAGGACCTGGTGGGTTCTCAGCACTGTGTCTATTGGACAGGACCACTTGCAATTGCTTGTGAGGTTCATCTTTGGTAAATTTTGCGGAATAGAGTTAGGACTGATGAAGATCTTTTTCCTCCCCCCCCCCCTTTTCTTTGAACTTGATGTGTCAGAATTTTACCTTTAATGGAACACTCCTATTGAATTATACAATAAAGTAATTAAAAAAATGAAAGAAGTCTCATGGCTATTAAATAATTAGTGGTTATCACATATGTATATACTGTAAAGATTTTTAAAATTCAGGAATCATAATTTTAAGCTGTGTTCTATTTAAATATTGTATGTGGGGAACATGGAAGGGAACCAGACTTGCTGAAATTGTTACAGACAGGTGCAATTCAGCAAAACAGTGTAGCAAAGGAGTTAATTTATGCTGTTCATCAGGGTTGGAATCTTACAAAGTCATTTGCCTTAAGGGTAGTGTTACCAAAGTGTGGACCCACTTGGTGAATACGGCAGTACATGGTCTCCAACTGCTCATGGAGACTGGAATGGGGGAAAAGATCTTGGAGGACATGGATGTCAGATGATGCAGCGACATCATTCTGTGGGTGTAAATGTGTCAAGGTATATCATCAAATGCCGGCAAATTTATTGCCTTAAAGGAGTCTCTGTTTGCAAACTAGCCTGTGCCATGTAACTGTGTTCTCTGCCCTGTTTATTCCAAGATTCCAGTGTTGGACCTGGAGGCTAGGGCAAGGGTGGGAGGAAACTGTTTCAAAGCTCTCCTTCGTGTTGTTGGTTGAGTGTAACACTTGTGGGTATGTGGTTTCTTTGCAGTTGGAGGCTGCAGCTGCTTGAATTTTTTCTTGTCCTTTAGCCACCAAAGGCCCTTCTCCTGCTTTCAAGCTTTCTGACCTGTCTTCTGAGGCAAGCTGGAGAAGCCTCCCTTTAAAAAGCTCATTTGATTACATCAGATCCATTGACATTAGGTCCCTTTTCTCCTCAAGTCTGCCGTCTAATCTCATCTGGCAAATAAAATCTGTGGTGTTCATTGTATGGGCTCATGTAGGATTGTAGACCACAGCAGGAGATTGCATCGATCACCCTAGAGATCTGCCTTAGGGAGTAGGTAGGTGGGATGTTGTGGGGGGTCTGAACAAGGAAATTTCATGCTTCAAGCTTCAAGGGGATTCATGGCATGCTGCTTTATGCACCACAACATCCATTCCGCTGTGTAAACAAGAACTTGCCATATTTTGAACTTCTACTTTCTCTGTTTTCTATTTTCTTTTCTTCCTTCTCCTTTCCTCTCCTTTCTCCTCTCCCCCATTAAGCAAGGCCTTGTGCATGCGAGGTAGACACATACACTACTGTTGCAGTAGATCGTTAGCCCCTTATTTCTTGACTTTATAAACTATAGTGTCACATAGTCAAGGTTGTCTCCTGAATTTCTGCCTAGAGTGTTGGTCAGCAGAGTCCTCTCTAACTTCATATTTAGTAAAACTTCTAGGCAAATGACCTCCTCTGTAAAATACATATAAAACAGAAATAACCCAAATGAGCAAAAATCTGGCCTGAGTAAGTAGTATGGCAACAAGTGTAGAGTTGATTATAATTTTGACTGGATGAGTCTGTAAACTAAAAAGCAAGCTTGATCTTTAGCCTTATGGTTTTGACATCATAGCCTAAATTGTGTCCTATTTGGAAGAATGTCTTTACATTAAAAATTTAAACATATTGTCACAAGATGAATAACATATTAATGTTCTGAAGACTATAAAAAATAGCATTTTTAGCTATGTGCCTGCATAATAAATAACATTTATTATCCAGACATTTTTACTTAGCTGGATCTTAGGTTTGTTGGTTTTGTTGGAAATGTTGATATCTTAAGTATAAAGAATCAAAACAACAAATCTTTAGGCATGGCAGAAGGGAACAGTCATAAATGGTATCATACTCTGCAGGATTCAACATTTAGGAGAGCGGAGGGGCTAATACCACCAAACCATCTTGAGCAATGTCTGTGAGTAATGGTAGCCACCCCTTTATGAAGAACTAGTGCTTGAAAAATGCTTTTGTGTTGGAAAGATGAGGTCGAAGGTGTTTAGTTGAAGCTGCCGGAAGAACTGAGAGGGTGGCTTTGGTCCCCAGAGGACAGGATGTGCTTCTTCACAAACATACCACAGTGCCCCCAAGAGCAAGAATCACAGATGGGAACCTGTCTTTTGATGATTGGAGGGAGGGTGGCTTGTTCTCACATTGAGTTCAAGTGGAAAGGGACAGCGCAATTCAGATGCCAAAGACCCGACTTAACCTGGACAGTAGCAATAGCTTCTTCTGTACCTCAAAAAGGACTCCAGTAAACCAAAGAACAAAACCATGTATCAGAAATGAAGGAAACTGTAGACTGGCCTCCTGGCCTCCACAGTCATCTGTATCCCAGGTGGCTAGGACCTCAGCTGAAAGTTGCCTAGGAGCTCCTTACAGTTTTCTTAGGACCCTCAGACTCCCACACTGCTGTCTGCATGTCTTTACAAGCTGCACTGAAGCCATGGTGTCTTGGACACAAGGTTGACTGGTGGCGTCTGGGTTTCATCACTGCTGCTCGAGGAGCCTGGGGAGAGCTCTGAAGACAGGCTGGCTTTGAGGTTATTCAGAGTCACATTCTTGAAAGGATCCTGGACATAGAGCACTCAAATGTTTATAAAATGTTATCATTTCCGTTTCATATCTGACCTGCGTAGCATACTGTGACAAGGTTTGTTCCCATCTCTTAGACAAATGCCCCTTTCCTTTGGGAACATGTCTGCTTTTCCAGGGCTGCTCAGATACTCACACCTCATTACTCTCATTGCCTTTCTGGGGAAGAGTGATCCTTGCCTCCTTCTGAAAGTGTCCTTAGATCTTAGTGATTCACAGACTTTCAGCAAACATGGAAGAAAGGGAGCCTGGGGCAAAGACAGCTCTCTGACCAGTCACTGGGGTATAAAGGCTTGAGACCCATACACACTTGCTTAACTTAATTTTTCTCTTCACCCAGATGTACTCATATTTCTTTTTCATCTCAGTGACATGGGTGTTTCAGTAAGTGTTCTCCAATATTTCAGACACTGAAATAGGATAAATGAATAAATAATAAACATTGATTTAGTAAAATCCTATCTTAAATGAGATATCAGTAAGTGACTTTCCGGACCAAGATTTGATGACTCTTTAAAATAACATAAGCTTAGAGTTTGCATAGTTTCTGTTTTGCAGCATTATTAAATAATTTCTGAATCTTGTATTTTATTTTGATTGCTCATGTCCACACCAGAAATAATTTGTACAGCACCTAATTTAGATTTTATGTGCTTTAAATAGGAAACAGTGGGAGTTGAACATAGTAATATGTTAAGTACATAACATAAGCTACATAAGAGAAATTTGTTGCCTGGAAGCTCTGTAAATTAATACTAATGTTTCAGTAGGAGATTGTACAAAACAGCCAATTTATTGCAAATAATATAACTTTGCACTTAACATATTTATGGGTTCCAATATTACTGAAATCCCACGCCTATTTTTATTTCAGTCAGTTCAGTAAATATTCTGTCAGTATTTACTAATGTGAGCAGGAAAACTTGGCTGTTTTTCCATCTGGTACATAGGATCAAATTGGTCCTGCAACTGTGGTAATGGGGGACAGCACACTTTTCTGGGGTTCAGTTTGTGTGGGGTTCATCCTGTCTTCATTGCTTCCCTCACACTCACCAGTACACACCCAAACACTGAAAACTGTCATCATTACTGAATTTCACTTTCCACACCCTCTTTTATTATTATTATTATTATTATTGTTATTATTATTACAGTTTATTCACTTTGTATCCCACCTGTATCCCCCTCCCTTCTCCCCTCCCAATCCCACACTCCTCCTCCTCCTCCATCCATGCCCCTCCCCCAGTCCACTGATAGGGGAGGTCCTCCTCCCCTTCCTTCTGATCCTACTCTATCAGGTCTCATCAGTACTGGCTTTTTTGTCTTCCTCTGTGGCCTGGTAAGGCTGCAGAGGGGGAGGGGGAGGTGATCAAAGAGCAGGCCAATCAGTTCCTGTCAGAGACAGTCCCTGTTCCCATCACTAGGAAACCCACTTGGACACTGAACTGCCGTGGGCTACATCTGGACAGGGTCCACTCTCTCTTTTCCAGGACGCTACCGCTTCCGCACAGTAGCTTGGAAAGGGGTATGTACATAATTTCTCCATCTGGCAAGCCTCCCTTACTTGTTGATTTTTATATTTTGCAAATGACTACTAATTTGAAGTTACTTAGGTATTTTACCATTCATTTAAACTAACATTTAGTGGAAAAAGCTAAGGTGTTGACCACCAGCCATGATTGTCTCAGGCAGATTCTGACACCTCATTTTCACAAAACAAAAATCTCAATGCTAAATGTTATTTTTAACTAAATTTGAAATCGACTGCTTTCATTACAATTTAAAGTGTAGCAGCTTTGTTATCATTGCTAAGAGTAACCATAGTACTGACCTTTACTCTGCAGCTACCACATGCAGTGGACTTACTGTGCTGGGAATTTGAAACATGTCAGTTCTAGGACTATGAGGTATCAGGACACTGACTTATGTTATAAAGCAAGCAGATGGACAAATCAGTTGAAAATTATTTTCTACATTATTCTTTTTTTAAGGAGCTGGAGATCTGGCGTGGTGGTTAAGAGCTTGTATTGTGCTTTCAGAGGACTGAGTTTGAGTTCCAACACATCCATGCCATGCAACTCACAACCACCTTTAACTCCAGTTCCAGGGAATCTGACGCCTCTGGCCTCTGGGTATCTGTGCCCACATGCACAGACCCACCCAGTCATATACATACCCATAATAAACAAATAAAACCATCTATACAATTATACTTTAATAATAAGAGTAATTCTTGTTGTTTTTAAGCACAAATGTAGCGACACATAAGAAATCACAAGTGACAGTAGCATGTAGATTCCTTGTCATTTATGTTCAGAAAGAAATAAACCCCACTGTTAATAAATGCTCCATCTGTGTCTCGCTTCTTGAGAAGGATCTTTGTAGATAACATAATAAAGTAGCAGGTTTATTTTCCTTTATGATTCTTTACTCCATCTTGTGCTGAGTATCTGACTGAGGCCCTCATGCATTGTACAATGGAGTTGTCTCTCTAGAACCGGAGAATAAAATGTCTCACACATCTGTTTAGTTAGCATTTCACCACCAAATAGACAATCCCTTCCTTATTTATTCAGTTAACCTTAATCATGTGTTCTTAAAATGAACTTCAGCTGGTATATGCAGATATTCACCTAGTCAGCTAGTCATGCTGTTCAGATATCAGTTTCCATGTTTTATTTAAACTAATAAATGGGTAAAGAGATGATATCATTCAGTCCCCTCATTCTGTTTATGTGCATGCTCCCTCATTTTGTTGTGGTTGTTACAAATATACTACCTAGTCTACCGGAAACTGGGCTGAAAGTTAGTGTCTTTGGAGATTAAGTGAAAGCTGCTGTAGCCGTTCCTCTTTTTGCTCAGCTTATCGCCTCCTTAATGAGCTTGGCATAAAATCACTTTTACCTAACTCTGTACCTTGAGAAATTCAAAGTAATGCATTTACTGAAAATAATTACTGTGTGTGGATAGACGTGGGGAATGAATGTCCTTTGCACTGCTACTTCTTATGTGTGCTCTTCCATTCTTCCATTCAATCCATTTTTACCTAGCCTTTTTCTGTATGGGTGCTGAAATTGAAGCCAGGTCCTTGCACATGCTAGGCAAGCATTCTACCAACAAGCCCTGTGTCCATGTGTACCCTTGTACATATGGATGCATACATATTTTACCTGGGTAGGATCTGTTTAAGTTGGTTGTATAGGGTGACTATCTTTGTTGTTTGGTCCTCATTCCTGCGTGCACTGCATTGTAGAATAAGCAACTTAGAGTAGGGTATTCACAGTCAATGTCATAAAGATAAATTTCAAATGGAAAAGAGAATTAGGGCCAAAGAAATAGAACAAATAGAATATCAGAGACCAGAAGAGTACAGATTTATATAGTTGTAGAAACTTCAGAGATGTTCATTGCTGGGTAATAAACACCATATACATAAGAGTTTCCTGGTAGTCAATATTAAAAAAGAGGGTACAATTAAGAAAACCCTAATATGGAAAAGAAGGCACAGTTAGCAAAATGCATATATGTTTACATATACACACATACATACACATTTCAATCTGAGGGAAGAAAGTTGGCTAGTTCTTAGAGGAAAGCTCTTTGTCTGGGTTTTGGGGTCTGGGTGGGAAGGCGCCGGGAGCCAGTCGAAATAGGTGAGAAGGGAAAGTGCGCTTGAGCCTCCTCAGTGCGCATGTGTTTTCTAGCTCCACAGTGCGCCTTTAGCATTGCTGACAAAACGCTTAGGGCCTCTAGTTCAGGAGTAAAGACATCCCAGATGTGATAACAGAACATTAAGCTGCTCACTAGCCCCTTCTGAGCAGGGTTTGTGTGTGATTATGCAGGTTCTGGCCAGGAAACCAGATTGCCATACGCAGGCACAAGGCCTGCAGAGAAGGGTGCAGGCTAGAGGAGAAGACATCAAGAGAAGATGTGATACAGCGTGTGTTCAGCTCAGTAGGAGCTCTCTTCAGGAAGTCTGCTTCTTAAGTAAAGGGGTTGGTGATGATGAGGCTGTGGTCCGCTTGAGGGAGGTAGAGTGTGGCATGATTTCAAAGGAGAGAAGCTCTGATAGAGAGTCTGACGGTGACATTGGACTATTAAAGGGCATGAGGAAAGATGTGAGTGAGATGCTGATGGGTGTTGAATGTGGAAGACTAGGAGCAGAGGGAGTGGGGGGTGGGGCATCCATTTACCGACCACTTCAGATGTCTGAGAACAGAGGCAAAGCAGAACAGTTCAACGCCTAGAAATGGTAGGACAAAGGGAACCATGCTTTCTGGTCGGAGAGCACTGTGTGTGTGTGTGCGCGTGTGCGTGTGTGTGTGTGTTGAAAAATTCAGCTGAGAGAAGGCTTCCTACAGATGATGGTTCTAGGTGGAATCCTGAGATGAGTCTGGGTGGAGACCTGGATGCCTAGAGACCTGGATGCCTAGGTGCCGTTACATATTAAGAACTTTGGATTTCACACTACAGTTTGGAAACCTTCAGGAGAGTGGTGTAGTCACATCCACCCCACCTCAGCACAATGTAGCTCTGCTCTCCAAGTGTGGTCTTTGGACTGGTGGCATTGGCATCATGTGAACTCCTGTGAAATGCAGAGACAAGGGTCTTGCTCTGACTTGCTCTGGCCCATTGTCAGGGTCCTGCCCAGAACCCTGGGCTAGAAACTGCTGGAATAAGTTCTGAAAGCTATTCTCAGCCGTGTTGATGCCGAAGAACCTTTGATGTGCATGAAAGATGACAGAACTAGTGTAAATCCCCTATTTGACCTAGGATGGAGGACCTTGGTAAGCAACTCATCATTTCCTAAGGCTCAACCTATACAACGGACTTCCTGCTATGGAGATTCCCCAGGTAGTGAGAGGTCTTTTGTGGTATTTTTAAATGACATGAAGATGTATTCTGTCTCCTTAAAAAAAAATGCTTACAAAAGTACAAACCGGCTTAGGTGAATCACATGGAGGAGGCTGGTGGAATTTTTGGTTGTTTCTCTGCAGCGCATTTGTGTTTGTATGTGTCTGGGGCTGGAATGGGGAAGAAGGAAGTAGCCTTTATCTAACTTGAGCTAATTATTCAACAGGCATGAGTTTACCAGACCATGACCTTGGGTAAAACATTGCATCTCTTTATCCCTCAGTTTCTTATCTCTGAAATGGGGATAATGAAGCCTCCCTCACAGGGTGACTGGGATATAATGGTTCCTATGAAAGGGTTTTGTAGGTGTGTGAAATGTACTGATGTAATAGAGCTATTTATTATCATTTTTAAAGCATGTATTATGTAAAGGAGTACCAATCTTTTAACCATTTTTTCCAGAAATGTTACAAAATACTTGATATGGTTTACCTAAATTATTCACGGTATTGAATTAGAATTATATGGAAAAGTTTGAAATGCTCAATGTTGTATTTTGGTTTGAATCTTGCTAGTTAGTTAGTTACTTAGTTACTTGCCTTTGAACTTACCAAGACATTTTAGGAATAAAACTATTAGGAAGTCGTACATTGCGTTTTATTTTTTTTCTTTTAATAGGTTGAGATATGATTCAGTTTAATAATTAAATGAGTATATAATCATGAATATATACCTTTTCAGACTTCTTTCCAGACACATTCAGTACCAGTTAAACTAAAGTTACCATTAATCCTAGTGACACATTTGAATGTTTTGAGTAGCTGAGAGATCATTTAAATGCTTGATCTTGATGCCAAAGCACTTTCTGAAGTGCTTCCTCCGTTGGGATCTTATCTGTGTCTCTGTCTTCGTTCTTAATAATTGTGCCCTCCAGTTCTTCTTCAGGCTCACTGGGACATATAGGACAAGGCTGATGTGAAGTGTATCCATTAACTGAGGTTGTCCAGAGGGTGCAAAGCTGCTCGGTATCTCTCTGCCTCCTGTCTCTTAGGAGTCAACCAACTTTCAGTTGTGATTCTCAGCAGCAACTTCTGTGACTTAATTTTCTCCCACTCTGGATTCTCTTTGCTGTATTCAGATTGACCTTTGTCCATTTGCTTGCCTTGAGTACCGTAGCAGCACAGTGCCTTTTTCTTTTGTTTTAAGGTGTACAGTGGGGTGATCGCAGTGGCCCCCCCTAATTTCACTGTTTTTCATAGTTGTGCCTGCCATTTTTAAGTCACTAGAGTTATTCTACTAGCTTGTTTTTTAGATAGTGTAGAAAGAGTCTACACAACTGTCATATCCCATCTGTTTCTGTATGTTTCAAACTATTGATAGAGGAAAGGAGTGTATTTATTTTCAGAAACTCCTTAGATGTACCCATATCTGAATCCAGGTTATTCTGTAGATATGGTTCTTCTAACAAAATTCTAATTTTAGGTTTTAAAAAAGTAGTTCAAGTAACATTACTATTAAACAAACAAGCACACACAGACATACACACACACCACCAAACACCAGAAACTACTCTACTGAATAGTTGGGCTTGTGGGACTAAGTACAGTCTTGTCTGTGTGTGCTTGTGCAGGTGGGAAAGGCAGAGGACCCTTGCTAGACTCAGTTTTATGCTCTCACTGCATGGGTTCTGCTGACCTGAGGATGGCTTTATCTGCTAAGCTATCTACTGTCCCCAATCTTGTTTTTAAATTAAAAAAACAGCAATTTTATACCATGTCTTTTCCAAAACACAGTTCTTTCTAATGTGGCATATATTTATTTATACATTATGATGCAAGTGTAGAGTAATATATGTGCATAATGAATATATGCATATGATTATAACATAACAGATATAATATATGAAAGTTAACTTATTCTGAATTATCAAGGGGCAGTTATTAAATGCAATTTCTGGCCTTTAGTCAAAACAGAAACAAATTGTTTTCCATAGATGAGAATTTCAACTTTTAGCAAGACTTTCCTACATTTTTACCTAGTAAAAGGTAACAAATTCACAGAAAATGGTCAGGATACAAGAGACACAGCTAAAACAGTACACAACTGGATGGACTCAGTGAAACCTGAAATAAGAAGGAGGGACACTTCAGGATCCAGCCAAGAACACACACGTTTGAAGGTTAAAAATATTCTTCCTGTTTTTTTTTTCCTAGTAGAAGACTTTAAACAAAAGTAAAGAATGAATGATGCTTTCTGTTACACTTATTACTATTGTCTCTTCTGCTTGAAATGTTGTCTGTTGGCCTCATATAAATTCCTAGATCATGATAGTGAATTTATAGTTTTAACACATAGACGGTACTCATGTCTGGTTGGAGATGAATGGAGCCTGTATCTGTACATGGGTTGTATACATGCACAAGTATGTGTGTGTGCCTACACTGAAGATAGTTTTGAACAGCCAAAGTGACAAAAAACAGTGATGCAATGAAGGCTTTTATTGTGTGTACCCAGGGTTTTCATCTTTAAGTTACTTAAAAAATATTTTAAAACTTTACAATTATTATTCATAGTAACCTTAAAAAACAAACAAACTTTGTATCTTTACAGTGGAGTTCATGGAAGGCATGAACCAGAAGGTGTTTGAAATATAGTCTGTGTTTGGGTTTACTCCGTAGCTTGGACACCCCTGTATTTGGAGCTTTATGTGTTAACTTGGATGCTTCTATATATGTTTAGTTTCATTGAAGTTTTCATTCTTGAAATGAAGCAAAATATTGTATCCTTTTTCTAAAGGAAAATGTTTGTGGTGTTGTGAAAATGAGAACAGATGGCATTGTAAGGCTTTGGGGAGAACTGCAGCACTTCAGTTCAAATTGTTAGGCAAAGTTGGAGACAAACACGTGGCTACCAATTGTTGTGGATATTTATATGACTTAACTCAAGCATGTTAAACAAAATACTGCAAAGGAAGAATTTTGTTTTCTAAGTTAAAGGTTCCCCCCACCCCCGATTTTTACAGTCCAGACTTCATGTAGTATATACTTAAGCAGCTATGTTTTATGACCAAAAAAAAAAAGTGATCAGAGAACAGCTTAGTGGCATAAGATGTATTCTATAATTTTGGGTTTCACAGTGGCTAAGTTTACCCAGATGCAGTGTGACAGCCTATTAGCAAGATCAACGGATCTGAACATGGAGGCCCCTGCTCTTTCCCCTGCTCACTGTGATTAGCTTTGCAGCTTGGTCTTGCAGCCTTGCTGTGGTGGGATGCATTAGTTTCTCCACTGTTCTCCATAACTGATCAGCATAGTGTTCATTACCACCACCATATCCAAAGTGACGTTTCCGTGCAGGACGCCTGCTGTTTCATTCATAACCACAAAACAGACCGAAATGACTTTCCTTCTTTTTACCACTTACAAAGAGTTAATGGACTGTGCTGGCCCCCTGCCAAAACCTTTAAGAAACTTTATTAATGTGTTATGAGGCCAGGACACCATAGTGTGGGATTTGGTTGGTTATTCATCTTAATGAATAAAAATATGTATGCACAATTAAATCCTCATTCTCCCACAGTTGCTTTCTAAGAAATGCTGGATTTTTGTTGGTATTCCTCGTTGCATTTGTTGACAGTTGTCTTCTTCTAAGTCAGCAGTCATGCCAGAAAAGACCTCATTGAAGAAACACTGGTTTAGTGTTTGAGATGAGAAATGATGATGATTAACAGTAGCTAGAAAAGTATATTTTAAAAGAGATCTCCATCTTGAAAAACGAGATCTCTACTGTATTTGCTTATGACAAATGTAAAAGATGAATTCACTTGTATTGGTTGGTCAGACGACAGAGGTAGCACAATTTTTCACATCATTTTTTTCCCAAAATGATTTTCATATCATAGTCATTGAACCGGAGGAATTTGATGCCTTTGCATTAACAATACTCTTGAAGGGCTCTGTTAAAGAAAAAAAAAATGAAAACCTCTTTGGTAAGTAACATATCAAAAGAAAGACTATTATATTTCATAAATAAAAAAATCAGAACTCAAGACATTCTGGCTTTTACAAATATGACCTTAATTCCTCCCACTAGTTCTGAGGCAAAATGTGACCCACGTGACATCGGGGTGCTGGAACTCTTTGATTTCGATCACTGTTTTGTTGCTTGCCATCCTTTCAAGGTGAGGCACTTGGCTTTGTGAACGTCACAGCACTGTGTTCTGTGGTAGAGCTGATCATGCCCTCTGAAGCAAGGCAATATTTCTTGTCTGAGGACTTGATGTATGAGGAAGTGCTGAAGATGGAGTTGGAGGTCTGTCTCCGGGGGGAACATGGGAACTGGCTGTTCTCCACACTTGTGAGGAAATGACCAGCTTGGTAAAGGACCACGTGAAGTACCACAAAGACTATCGTGACAGTCATGAAACTGGAAATGGAAGCCATCAGACTGTCATCGGCTTAGCAGGGAATCACTTGGTCCTGTGGAAGTTTCAGGACTGTGGGTAGGAGCTGGAGAGGTTTGTGGTGGAAGCAGAGTGGTGAGGATGCCACCACCGTGGAGCTGCTCCTGCTCTGTGGCCCTTGGCCTGTCACTATAGAGTGCCAGCACAGTCTTCAATTTGTGGCATGCCATGGCAGCATGGTTTTCTGGTCTTTGTGCACATGACAAAACCCCAATCCCAGCTTACCATACTCAGCACCTGCATTCAGTGGAGTTTCCTGTCAGGAAAATTAGGAAGATATATGTCAAAAATTGGAGAATTGGCAAAGGCTCCCTGTAACTTGAGGGGTTGCACCTCTGTTTGCAGATTATAATTATTATTATATCTAGTGGTAACACTCAAACTTGGAAAAATAGCCCCTGAAATTGGGCTCTAGAGTCTGAGTGTCTTGGGTTTAATTCCTTGCTGAGGAAGGAATTAAAGTAGCTGAGCATACTTGGTCTATGTACAGGGATCAGTGCCCACTTTCCTTGTTCCTTTGAGAGTGACATCTGTGTATGGCTTGGAGAACAGTGATGGGTGTAAATTGCTGGTCAGCAGCTCACAGCCTGACTTTCACTTCACTACTGTTCATTCACGAAATAGTCACTGATAAAGAGGAGAAGGTAGTACTATAAGGCAGAGTGTGTAGAATATTCACCATGGCTTTACACGTTTTTTATTGTTACTAGAATTTTTGCAGGTACAGGTGTCAATTTTATATGTGCTACACTGTCCCTCACACTCAGTAATACATGAAGTATACAACAGCTAGAAACGTGGGTTCTAGTTGAGGTTATAAAATATAGCCACTTGTCAGGAGGTATGTCAAAAATGGCCACAACAAGGAACAAGCGGATTCCAACACTATGAGTGTTTCTGTAAAGCAATATCTCCTTTGCCAAGTTCTTTCTTCCAGAACAGAATCCCTCGTGCAGGAGGTGAGCAATCACCATTTGTTGAATGGTTGTTGAATAGATTATTATTTTGGAATTTGGAAACTCTTAAGGAAGAAAACAACAAATTAGTAGAATCACACCATAAAACCTAACAAAAGTAAATCAAATCAGCTCAAGTTTTAAGAGTGTTAGTTAGTCAGCAGGGAAACTAAAGATGCCTTTTGAACATATTGCCTTTAGTTTATCAGTCTGTTCACAGTGGCCCATCTTTACATGGCTGTGATATTTACCATTCTGACAACTAATTTAAAAAAACTAAGAGTACCTAAATGTATTATATGTAGAGTCATAATAATGGTGAGAAATTAAATTGTCCTGCTGTGGAAATTTTTAGGGATGGGCAAGAGAGATGGCTCAGTGATTAAGAGTACAGGCTAGTCTTATTAGAGCACCCAGGTCCAATTCCCAGCACCCATATGCCGGCCAACAGCTGCCTGTACCTCCAGGGGAGTCTCTAGGTCCAGGGAATCTAGTGCTCTTCTCTGACCTCCATAAGGCACCAGGCATGCATGTGGTACACAGACACACATGTAAGCAAAACACTCATACATAAAATAAATCTTAAGAAATTTCCAGAGAAAGTAGCCATGCTTCTGTGCTGGTAGGTGAATACTGGAGAACAGATACTATTTATAATATGTCCTCGGAAAGGATTCAGGAGGGCTCAATGAGTAAAGTGCTTGTTGCTCAAGCTTTGTGAGCTTGGTCTGAGGCTGGGCATGGTGTGCATCTTTCGTTCCAGTGCTGGAAGGTAGACACAAGGAGACTCTTAGAGGCTTGTAGGATAGCCAGTGCAGCTGAAGCAGCAATCTTCTGGTTCAGTGAGAGACCCTGCCTCAAAAAACTGGGGTGGAGAGCAGTAGAGGAAGACACCTGATGTCTTTCTCTAGCTGTCCACATTCTGGCAGAGGTGAGCACACCTGCACAGACATGTGCACACACATCAGTATCACACTAAAGAGACATTGGGCCTTCCTCCATTATAATGTGGGATGAAAAAAAGGAAAAATTATTAGTGTGGCTGTGTTGAATGTGGGAATATGTAATTAAAGGTAGGAAAGACAGGACATTCAGTGAATAAGCACAATAATTGTAATGAGTGCCATCTGCCTGTGTCAGCTTTCTGGAATTTATCCTTTACCTCTGAATTATCTCTGCACAAGCAAATGCTGGATTCAACTGAAGCTGATCACAGAAGAGAACACTGGGTCTAATGTGTCTGTCAGCCTGAACTTAAACTTGTGGAACTCCCTAAAAGAAAAACCCAGTAGCTTGGCATCTGGGGACACAGCTTTTAGCTTGTATACCCTCCGCCCCCGACCCCCACACGTGGCTAGTTCCTTTATTTCAGGTTTTGTTTTTTATATTCCTACTATGAAGAAATTGATGCAACTTAGTTTCACACAGTCCCACTCTACCTCCTCCTTCCTTTACTTCCTCATTCCTTTCCTTCTTGCCCTTCACCCTTTCTTCCTGCCCCCCTTCCTTCTTCCTTGCTACCCTTTGAATCAGCTCCAGTATCTTGCAGAGTTGCAAGGACTATAGATTTTATTTCACTTTTCTTGATTAGGTGTGTTTTGTGCTATAGATAATTTCTCAAATTCGAGGTGTTTGCCAGAGAAAAGCATAATGTTATAATGCTTTATAATGTTACTTGAATGATATGAGGACCACAGACTTTAAAAGGCTGAGAGAGAAGCGGATTGATCTTGCTTGCATTTTCTGTACACACATACTGTTGAGTGCAAGCATTTTCTATATGCACATACTGTTGAGTGCAAGCACATTCACCGCTTCAAATGGCGACTAGCCCATACATGCTCTTCCATAATAAATTTAAGTGTGATCAGGAGGATTTAATTTTACCTTTTTACAGATTTAAATGAGCTGCTTTAATTAGTGAAAAGCATTGAGGGCTCACTGATGACAGAGATGGAACTTGGAACCAGACCCTGTCTTCATATTTCTAACTTGTAGCCTTTCGAGTAATGATTTGTGGTTTCTCAAGCAGCTTAGGGAACAAAACAAAACAGTAAGTTGTGGTACCATCTCTTATCCGTGTGGGAAATGGCCCCTGGCCTCTGGGACAGCTTTCAGCCCTGCCCAGCTGCAGTGGCCTTTGCCCTGGCCAGGCTCAGGCCGGCGACATTTCAGGAGCCCGCTTGGCAGCCATTTTAGATCTGCCCGCGCAGAGCCCTGGCTGCCAAGAGCTGCAGCCGCTCTGTGCCAAGACACTCTTGGCAGTGGAGATAAACTTTGTAGAGATACACAGTCCAGAAATATCTTATAATTACAAAGCACAGGGGGCAGAATGTTTTTACAATACAGCTGTGCTAATGTAAACATTTAATTTGGCAGCCTTCTCCACCCACTTTTCAATTAACCGGGTTTATGCAGATACTTTAGCTCTGTAATAAACTTTATTGCCACTTCTCTTAGAGTACAGTTTATGAAACACAGATTTGAGGGGCTTTTTTGGGGGGGAGGGTCATCCATTTAGGAAAACACACTGTGAATGTTAGGTTGCCATGAAGGGGAAGCATAGCTTTCTGTCTCAAAAATGCCACAGTCCTGGCTTGACTCAAAGAATTGCTTTAGGGAAAAGCGTGGGGCCTGTCTCCTTTGGCTCCCGAAGCATGCAAGAGGATATTAATAGAAAGAGGTGAAATCACTTATGTAGCTGCATAAAGACACTTGTGTTGGTGATCATTAAAAAAGATAAATGTCCCCTGCAATGCATGAGACGGCTTCAGAGATAAATTCCCAATAACAGTTCTTACGGATATAATTATAATCATTGTGTGATCGCCGTGATAATTATTCTTATAGACTGAAAGAAATAATTTTCTATCTAGAGTAGAATTCAACTGTTCTGCTCACAAAGCCAGTCAATAGATCTTTTTTAGCTAACCTAAAAAACGGTAGAGGTCATGGGGCTTTAAAGCTAAATTTGGAATTAATTGACATTGTAAAAAGGCACCCACCCCCCATAAGGAGTATGACATCACGATCCATGAGGTCTCTTTGCAGTGATTTGCTTGTACCAGTCTCATAAATTGGGGAAAGCCATGTATATACACACCATACATACGGATGCATTGTCTTAAAATCAGATTTTTAAATTTATGGTTCCCATTATTCCTACTTGGAAACTTTGTCCTGGTTATGACCTTTTTTCTTTCTAATTTTTTTGTGTGTGTTTTGAATTTCTTTTATGTCTATCCATGTTTTGCCTGTATATATGATTCTGAACTGCAGGCATGCCTGGGCCCTAGGGAGGTCAGAGGAACATCAGATGCCTACGTACTGGAGTTGTTCGTGGTTGAGAACCACCATGTGGATGCTGGGAACCAAGCCTGGGTCCTCTGCAAGAGCAGCAAGTACTTTTAACTACTGAGCCATTTCTCTAGCCCTGGTTATGATTTTTTTTAAGGTAGTATTTTTTGTTGTTGTTCTTAATGGTGGGCATAGTAATAGAAAACCAGTTTTTATGGTGTTGTCTCTTAGGACTTTTTAAGAGCCCTTCATTTAGTCATTCTCCATGTTCTAGACGAGGGTGTGACCACATGCTATATATGTATTTTTTGATTTTTGAGATAACTACTAATTTGATTCTCCACCTTCCAGACTAGCACACAGATTGCTTTCTGCTGAAGATGGCCGAGGGCAGAGCGTGCTAACCACCCCTCTCACAGTCTCATCTCACTTTGTGCAGCTGTGGCATTTCATTGTCATCACCTGTACCATTCTTCTCTGCAGCTATGAGCCACCATCACGTGTGGTCTGTCACTGGTGGTCCCCTAAAAGTGTTAGTAGCAGAAGACAGTGAACAAATGGAAATCCTAGGTGTGCTTTGGGTCTCTTTGAGGAAAATAGCAACTTATTTTCAAAATATATTGGATTCTGCTTATTTTTAAATTTATTTCTCTGAGATAGGCTCTGTATAGATCAAACTAGCCTCATATTTACAGGCATCTGCCTGTTCTGCCTCTGGAGTGCTAGAGCTAAAGGTGTATGCTACCAAACCCGGTCTTACTTGTAAACTTTGAGCAGAACTATTTATTTTTCTGATGTTAATGAGCAGCAGTATAGTAGAAATCTAAGTGTTCTGTACAGAGGCAAGAGCAAGGGGAGTTTTAATACTCTGGAAGGGAATGATGCATGGGAGGAACATTGCTGGGTTTCAGTCCTTCAAAGATAAACAAATGGGCAAATGCTGTAAGAATTAGATGTTGCTAGTATTCTGAAACAACCTGCTTCTGGGTTACCTAGCAACTTATGATGTCATCTTGTATCGCCCAGCCAGGTGGCCACACCTGGGGGTGTGGTTAGTAGTTACCTGACCTTAAAAAGGGACAACCGGACACATGTTCTCTCTCTTACCTCTCTTACTCCTACTGTCTATGGGGCGCCCCCCCTTTCCTCTATCTCTCTCCTCCCCCATCATGGCCTGCTCTCCCTGCTCTCCCTCTCCATCTCCACCTAATAAACCCCTTTCATAGAAAACCTGTTGTAAGCCTCATCTTATTTCTAACAGATGTATTTTTTGTTTCTGGGGACTGAACCCAGAGCCTCATGAATGCTAGCCAGTTGGCATATCGTTGAGCTGCTTTCTGGCTCCAGAATCCCACTATTGGGTGTTAATTGTTTGTCTGAATTTGTACCTCATTATTATCATTTAAAAAAAATTATTTTCTCTTTCTTGAGGTAATTGATGCTTTTCATCCCATTTCTCCATAGATAGAATATTTAACATAGCACCTTTCTTCAGTGTAAATAGATGTCCGAGATCACGCAAGGTACATTAGGATACAATTATGGAGGGAAATAGCACAGGTACAACCCGCCTTTACTCAGCATTAAAACTTTATAAGAGATGGGAGCAAAGTGATGTGGGCCCTGCAGGGTGGTCTCATTAGGTAGATGCAGAGAGAGAGGGCCAGGAAGAGTATACCAGAGGAAGGAAATCAAGCACTTTAAAGATTAAATTGGTTTGTCTGACGTCAGAGTAGGGACATTTCAGTAATGAAAGCCACATGGGTAAAGAGCATGGAGACCTGCAATTAGGGAGACAAGATGGAGGAGCCTCAAAAGGTAAGGTCTGCACCAATACCTGAAAAGTGGGGTGTTGAAGTGAGGTGTTTCCAGCACGAGTCTTTCCTATGCACTGACATGGGAGAGAGTGGGCAGAAGTTGTGCAGGAGTGACATCAACAAGGACTTTGATGCTCACTGAGAGCAGGGCTAGCTGTAGAGGGTTGGGAGTCCCAGACAATGGGTAGAACTTACCAATGTGGTGCTGGTTGAGTGTGCCCTGGGGGTCCAGGCAGGAACCAGGAGGTGGCCCAGTGGAAGGATTTTCTTAGGCAGTGACAATACCGGAGGGAAAGAGCTTAGAAAGAAGCTCCCACAAAAGGAGGCTTACATAGACAAAGGAACTGGTCCCCAAAGGCAAGAGGAAGGAGCCTTTGAAAGTTCCGGGAATAGCAGCATGGTGTCAGGTCTCCTGGGCTCTGATGCTGCCTACAGGGTTACTCCCTGTCAGGGGGAGACCCCGTGGTGTTTGGGTTTTCCGCTTTTACTTTGTTTCTCCATGTCTCTTCAGAACAGAGTCGAGCCTGCTAGGTCCTCGTTTATTTTTCTACATTGACTTTTTTTTTGAGGGAGGAAATCCTTAAAGGACGAAAAGTTCTGTGACTTTAAGAAATGTCTGGTAGAAAACATTACGTTGTGTTCACTTGTAGGATCTTGTCTTTCTCGAGTTTGAAAGAAGGTGTTTGCAATCTCTTTTTCAATTTAATTTTATTATTGGCTACTGTGTTTAAAGAAGCTGAAGCCACCTGGAAATTTTGCTGTGAGTTTTGGAGAAGACATGAGCAATATCATAAAAGGTGAAACAAATGTGGCCGACAGGGGCACCCCGGGAGAGAATAGGCTGCCGGCAGCACCAAGCCCCAGGATTCACCCTGTTGGCAGCAGCAGGGAGGTTCAGTTTATTTGCACAGCCTCCTCTGCCCCTCCTCCCTGTGTGGGGCTCAACTTTAGCAGGGAAAGACCCAGAAGCAGTGAGAAGATGCTACCTCATCCCTTCTGGCTGAGCCAACCAATGCCTAAGTAAAAACAGTAGCTGTCTGTAAATGGGGTGTGGCTCTGCAGCCTCCTTGGGTGTCTTAGAGGGTTTTGTCATTTGTTTTTAAATGCCTGGGTGGGAGTGTTCAGTAGGCAACATTGACTTCAGTTTCCTTTTGAGGGGAAATAAGGAAGAGGAAGGCCTGCTAGTTAAAATATCACACACGTACACACACACACACACACACCCCTTCAGAAGCAAGAGGAATATGGGCATTACCAGACTCTGGAATATTTTTTTTCTTTAAACTCTCTTCAGCCCTTGCCACCTTAAGATATGCCTTACCACTTCCTTGGGAAACACACACAGGAGCAAATTAACTTTCTAAGAGAGTAGAAGAGAATCCTGTTTAAGTAGATTAGGGTCTGGCATTCCATTTAACTCAGTCATTTAAAGCAGAGGATGGACACTGTAGCCTCCGAGACTTGCCAATTAGCTGGGCTTTCCCCGATGTTTCTGGTTTGGCAGGGCTGAGGTGGTTCACCCTGCAGCACTGCTGCCTGCCAAGGACACATGGCCAGCTCCCTGCTTCCTGTCTTCCTCTTTGTGTCCTGGCCTTGCCTTCTAGACAGCTGCCAGGTTATGGCTGCCAAAAATCTTCCTTCCTTCAGAAAGGTCAAGTAACCTCAAGTCACCTATGCCAATATTTGTGTTTTCTTTTGAATCCTTTCTGAGTTGGAGAAAACTGTATGACTGAATGCTGAGAGTGGGACGGGGCGCCGCTTAAGATCCTCTTGGATCTGAACCGGAAGCGTCCCTGAGCCAGTCTGGATGCTGCTTCTAATATAGTCCTGTTCACAGCTCTGTGAGGTGTGATGGGGTTCAGAAGAGTTCAGTGAGGATCTCAGTGCAGTTACTTTTTAGGATTCCCAGTTCACTTGTGATCTCTGGCAAAGGCTGATGTATTGCATGGCAGAGAGAGAAGAATGTGGAGATAGATTTTGGCTAACAGCTTACATTTTTTAAAGGACTTGATAGTTGTAAACCTGCCCTTGCTTTCCTGTTTGGTGTCTGTGAATAAGAATTAGCAGCCAGTACAGGGCCTGGGAACAGCGGGTGAGGGATGGAAATGCCACCCGCTTTCTCCATTCTGGCACTGCTGCAGGAATCTCAACCACTGGGACTGAGGTTTGGGAACCAGTGCTGTTAACAAGCCTCTTAAATGACTCTCTCACCAAATGTGCACACTGAACAGGCCATTGGTTACAAAATAGGACAATTAATATTTCTTGTTTCAATACAGCAAATGGCCTCACATGTCCTTTCCAGTTCATCTCTTTGCATCACTTCCTCCTCGGCTTGCATCAATAAACTATACACAAACCAGCTCCAGTGGATTAATAATAAACTTCCTTTAAATATTTTCCTCATCTAAGCTCTATGTTTTAAGGTTTTTGTTTTGTTTGGTTTTGTTTTGTTTTTTATGAAGTTTTATTTTTCATGACACATGGGACCACCACAACTTGTATCCATATTGGATGGGAAGTTTTGTGTCTTTTTTATTCTTTTAGGATTGGATATTGAACTTGGGACTTAACACATGCTAGGTGAGTGCTCTACCACTGAGCTACCCAGCACCTCTAATTGTTTATCAGGCATAGGAATTGTCTTCTTTGCCTAGGAAAACGGTCCATTTGAGGTCCTTTGACAAGTCTGACTAAAACAGAGCTACTTACTGACTCTCATGGTGTGTGCTGATCAGTAGGGGAATGTTGCTTGCTGCCCAAAAGTTTCTCCTGGTCCTGAGTTGTTTTGTTTTTGTAAAATTGGATGTGTGCTTTTCTCCTAAACCCAAATTTAATGTTTGGTGTGCTGCTTGTACTTTGCACCGAGGATGGCGCTGCTGCGATCCCCTTTTATCTTCATTATTATTATTATTTTTGTCATGGCATTGTAGTAGGCTTTGCATGGTTGGGCCCAGGTTACCTTTGTAATTTTACTTTCTTCTTTCTTTCTTTCTTTCTTTCTTTCTTTCTTTCTTTCTTTCTTTCTTTCTTTCTTTCTTTCTTTCTTTCTTCTTTTCTTCCTTTTTTCTGGCTCCTAAATTTTGCTAAAAAGTCGAAGCCTCAGGGACACCTGACTTTCTGACATGACTAACAAACACTGCTAATTTGGAACACATGTTCTTCAGAGTTCACCTATAGCCTTGGGTCTCAAAATTGCAAGCTCAGCATCTTCCATCAAGACAGCATAATTTTTCTTAAACTCCCCCCTTTGCCTCCCCTTGAGCCACAGTCTTTTATAGTGGTAATAAGGAAATGTGGTTATGGATATAATTGCCATGAGGCAATTGTCCCCTGGAGGACTTCAGAGTTTTCTACCCCATATCTGAGGACTGGGCTCCAATCAAGATGATCATTCACAAATAACTTAGAATAATAACAACAATACCTTTATTTTTATGACAACTTTCCCTAGAGGGATCAAAGTGCATTGGAGAGGTCCTATCAAGTTTATTGTTCTAATACCCCAGTGGAATGGAATAACTATACATTTAAAAAGTCCTCTTCTAGCTCCTTTGAAGTAGAGGGGTGAAGCCAGTGGGTAAGTGACATCCCTGAGGTCATCGGAGGTGAGATCTTTGGTCAGGGCAGGTTCTCAAGCCACATTCTCTGTAAAGATTGGAGTGAGACACAACAACCCCTTGAGAAATTGCAGGTCATATAGGGAAAGGGCTTGGGGAGCTGTGACAGTCTCCTCACTGTCTCACCACCTCCTATAGGTGTAAACCAAGAGAGAGCTCTCTGCTTTTGTCTACCTGGCTTACAACCTGTGGAATGGATTTTGCACATTATTTTTTGATTGAGTGGCTCCAAGCTACCTGTTATGGTCTTCCTTAATGAAGGACTAATGGGAAGTTTACGCTGGTAGTTCTGAATTTTAAAGCCTCCTATGGGATTGACAACAAATTTTGAGCAGACTAGGAAGTCAAAGGTCAAAGGTCTGCTTAACTGCAAACCAGAAACTTACCAGCTAAGCTCAATGGTTGCCTGCTTGTTTGTCTGTTTGTTTGTCAGTTTCCTTCTTTGCGGTTTTACTGTAGACTCTATGGTTGAAGAATGAATATAATGATTTATGTTTTATTTTTACTTTTTAGTAGAACTAGGAAAATTGAGAGTAAAATTACTTCTGATCTTCCAATTTGATTTCAAGCAGCTTTGGTGGTTGCCTTCCCTAGGGAGTAGACACAATTAACTACAGCATCTTAGTACTATTGTTTGTTTTATTATGGTTAGAGATAATATTTGGACTAGAGCTCTTAGTTTAAGTATTCAATGCCTGTGGAGGCTTGGGTGTGATACTGGTCCTCAGCAGAGGAACCCTTTTCCACTTGGAGGAGCTCAAAGTCCACATGGGACTCTGCTTTTGATTTCTGGTAGGGAAAAATGTGAAGTTAGGTAAAGTATACACACTTGGGTTTAAAAAATATTCATTTATATTTTCAAAATTCTTGGGTAAGTTTTTTTTTCACTTTATCCTAAGCAGAAGAACTACATTGCACTTAGAAATGTTCCTGGAAACCTCCTGGGAGGAATAATGGCTTTGAGACTACCTCATCATCACCTCTGCACCTCTTGTTGTGCCTTAATGAATGTTCAACCAAAAACTGATTATGGTAAACAGAAAGTAAAAAGTCAATCAATGCAACCCTGTTTGTGAAATAGCAAAAGGGAAATGCCCACTCTTCAACAGTACTGTTAGCCTTGCCCCTGGGCCAAGGGAATAATACTATGAAATACTGGGTTGAATGGGTCATGTCAGCTGACTATTCCATTTTTAAAGTATCAGATTATATTCATAAGGGATTTTCAGTTCTTATTTTGTTGACTTGTGTTTGCAAAGAACAATTTGGAAAATATTTTCTTAAAGCCATAGACCTTTTATCTTTTGTTTGAGCCTCAAGATTCTTTCCTATCTTATGGCTCCATTATATTCTGTTTTTCTTGGTTTGGCATTCATAGCTGTGAATTCTTTTTTAGGGGAAGAAGGCCCACTCCTGGAACATACCGGCCTCTGTGGGTGAAGGGAGGAGGGAGCTTTGGGATCACAATGGGATGACTGCACTTTGTATTCACCTCGGGCTGATTCTGAAGCTACTCAGACTGTCACTGAGCCAACATCTCAGAAATGAGCACAGAGTAGCTGCACAATGAAAGCCTGGTCAATTGTACTGTAGACTTCTAAGTAAAAAGTAGACATAGAAATATCATATTCTTTGAGATTACTTCTGTTTCATATCTTGAAAAATTATCTGGACTTTATCACGTTTTATTTTGTTGCCCATTCTTATATATCAAGTTTGCAGAGAATTAGGACCCTTAAGGTAAAAAAGAAACAGGGAACTGCACTTCTTTGGGTGAGAAAGGGCTTTGCAGGCTGGCAGTAGGAGGGCAAGATATTTCTGCGTTTACCAGGTTCGTCTTGCCTTGGTCACTGGTCAGTGGTGTACAAAGCCCTTTGCCTCATTCCATAGCTTATCACTCTTGTGAAGTAAATTAATTGCTGCAGTCTCTGATTCTTGGCAGTGAGACCCCCCCCCCCCCAGCTACCCTCTTTGGGGCCTTTATTGGCAATTACAGCCAACATACCCTGTCTCAGACAAGTGAAGAGATACCCTTTGAGGTCAGAGGTCAAAATAGATCTGAACTTCCTGAGATTGATGGCGGACCTCAGAGACAGAGAAGAGGGGAGGTGGAGAGGCGGTATCTCACATATCTGATTTTAAAAAATGAATTTCTGTGAGTTCAAGGCCAGCCTGACCTGCAGAGCGAGTCCAAGGACAGTCAAGCCTACAAAGAGAAACCCTCTCTAAACACCCTCCCCCCCAAAAAGATTAGTTGCCTATCATATTTCAGTCTCATTTTGTTCTGTCTTGTATGATTTGTAGAAGCAGATGGAGGTTTTGTGCGAATTTGGACATTTGCTCCTGTTGCTCTGGCAGGCCGTTTCTAAGAGGGCAGCTCTGCACATTTGTTTCGGGGCCAGTCCCATTTCTCAGAATTTCACCTATCTGTTTCCTATAATGTCAGCAAGTCACTGTTTTCTATTTTGTCCCGGCTTCAATGGCCTGCACCTTCTGTGCCAGGGCCTTCACAGTAGCTGCATAGAAAATCCTCAGGAAGAACTGGGTGACGTTTTACTTCTATCTGCGCTCTTCCAAAACTACAACTTATGATGAAAGCTAAGGTTTCAGATATTATGTGCGTTAAAATTCAGACTCAGTTTCCTCCCCCATTTATTGGGCTGCCAGTGTCCAGGCCCCTTTACAGAGAAATATTAAGGCCGTCCCCACTTGTGGTTCTTTGTGATTTTCAGGGCATCTATGTCTGTGTTGTTGTGGTTGTCTTTTAGTTTCTCTGTAACTTTCTCACTCAAACAAACAGGAAACACAAAAAGCAGATATTGTTTCTAAATATCCTTCGTGGCCATTTTAGGTCTAGTTAGACTTTACTCCCATTTTCTTTTTTGTTAATAAATACTTTGTAGTGAATTTTGCCATGCAATGCACAGATTGATTAAAATAGATCTCAGAATCATTTTAAATTTAAAATAATTTAACAAACATAATTTTCCTTTTTAAAAGGTTTTAGAAAAAGAAAAAAGGTTTATTTTTCTTTTTGCTTATGTGTGTGCGCGTGCGTGTGTGTGTGTGTATGTGTGTGTATGTGTGTGCGCACTACTGGTTAGGATAGGTGTACAAGTGAATGCAGATGCTAGAAGAGTCTAAAAGATGGGATTATTTATCCTGGAGCTGAGTTACATATGAATGGTTGTGAACCAGTTGATATGGGTACTGGGAAATTATCTTGGGTCCTATGGAATAATAGTAAATGCTGAGCCAGTTTTAATAAACATGAGTTTTCAGTGGATAAAATCTTCACGTACTGTTTAGTGCTAACACCACACACTTGGTGGATAGTGGTCACAGGAGACGTTTTCTTAGTTTTCTGTCGCTGTGATGAAACACCATGACAGAAGTGACTTGGGGAGGAAAGGGTTCTACTGTTTCATACTCCCAAGGTAAAAGTCCGTCATTGAGGGAAGTCGGAAACCCAAACAGGGTAGGAATCTGGAGGCAGGAACTGAGGTAGAAGCCATGATGGAGTGCTGCTTACTGGCTTTATCCCCATGGCTTGCTCAGCCTACTTTCTTAACAGTACCCAGACACCAGCCCAAGTGCGGCAGCACCCACGGTAGGCTGGACCCTGCCACATCAACCAGGAGTCAAGAAAATACACCATAGGCTTGCCCACAGGCCAGTCTGGTAGGGACATTTTCTCAGTGAGGTCCCCTCTTCTCAAAAGCTATATCTTTCGTCAAGTTGACAAAGCTTAGACATGAAAATACAAGTGCATAACATTATATAAAAACCCATCAAGCTCCTAATTTTTCTAGCCAAAAGACGTACAGTCCTGTGAGTGGGAACAACATACAAGTAGGATGATTTTGCTAATTATTGGAGAGACAGCTTATGCCACAGTAAAAAAAAAAAAAAAAAAGAGTAAGTGGAAGTGGATGGTTGGAGTTCTTAAAAGATATCCCAGAAGACTATATTTTGAGCTTGATTTAGAAAACTTAATTATTTGATTATCTTTACATATCAATATTATGTGGCACAAAGTACATTGGTGTATTAGAGTCAAGCTTAAGACAGAATGGGAGCAGTGCTTTTTTTTTTAACCATTTTTTATGATGATCATAAATACTTGAATATGCAAATGCTATCATATTTAATCTGACTTACATTGATTAGCTTCACTGCCTGGCATTGATTCTAGAATGATAAACATGTCAGACTTCAAAAAGCACTTGCTTCTATTAGCTATGAAAAACAGAACTCCACGATAGTCCAACAGAAGGAATTTCACGGAAGGGACCAATTGCTGAAAAGCCAAATGCGTAAGGGATCCCACACACCAGCCCACCACCACCAGCAAGCAGAAGGATAGAGGGCAGAGGTGCTGTTTCTCGAGTTCCTGCGTGGGACTGCACGGAGCAACAGGTGTGCCGAGTAAGAAACCTGTCCGATGGCAGCTCAAATCAGTAACAGGAGCATAAACCACTTCATCTGGAGGTTATGTAGATGTGCCCTGGAGGCCAAAAGTGTGCACCATTGTTCCTTAGTCCAGCCATTGCTCCCTCCTGGGTGACCTGTCCAGAGTCAAGTAACAGAACTGGGCAAGGCAGTACTTGAAACTGAGTTGCCATTCCCTGGTGATTCTCCTTTGCAAGGCTGGGTCAGGGGGGAGTGCTCTCCAAGAAAAGCAATTTGAGGAAAGCATGTAGCTTTTGTGAGACCACCCAAAGCTTTCTCACACCTATTTTCTTTGGTAGAATTGAATTACCTGATACAGGATTGAATAGTCTCTTTAAAAGTTCTCCATGGCTGATCTCCTTGATTAATACTCAAATCTTAATAAACCTTTTCAAAAATGAATTTTATTTTCTGTAATTAAGACCAGAACCTAAATCACTTTGAAACAAGAACCAACCTGTGATGGCCTGCAATTGTTAGAACTAAAACGAAGTTTCAGATCATTTAGGAAGAGGACCCAAGACTCTCTAGGGAACCACTGTTTGCTGCCCTTATAATCAAGCATTATTCATAACCTGCAAATGACAATGTGGTTTTCTGTGTTCTTCTATGATTTTGCTTTAGGTTGGATATACATATTTTTGTTTGTTTGTTTTTTATTTGAAGGCAGTGTCAGTTTGAAAGGGTAGCATGATAATCAGTTTAGAGAACACTGGCCATGGTTGTGTTGTAAGCATGAAGTCCATCCTAAAGAGCTTGAAGTTACTCTAGGCTAAAATTTTGTCACATCTGGAAGTCATTGATGTATATGAGTATGAAGGTCTAATATCTTCAGGATTACGACATATGGATGGAAATTTTGCAGGTACTTGTTTTCTTTTCATAATTTTAGATTTAGCTTATAGAGTTAAACTATGAAGACGCAGTTTGAACCTCTAGTTGCATGAGAGGGAGTCTGTGCAGTTTCACAGTTCCTCACATTAATCTGCGTTTTCTTGCTCTCTTTCTTTAACATAGCCATGGTGGTGCAAATTCCTTTCCTTATAGGTTTTTTTTTTTTTCTCATCTCCTGAGAAACCATGCAGAGATTCCACAGTGAGCTTATAAAAAGGTGACTTACCATTCTGTTAGAATCGTCTATATCTGAAACTTTTTCCTCAAAATTACTAGTTGGAACACTATTATTTCATAACTATAATACATTTTCATGTCTCATGAAGCTTTCAGGTTGCAAACTTACATTGTAACTTTAGATTATAAACTCTTTACAGTTCTTTCAAATATTTATTTCAGTACAATAATCTTGATCTTCTTTTTAAAAACTTAGGTTAGTTTTTTTATTAATTTTATTAACATAATTGAGCAGCTTTCCTCTCATGTAGCCTTGATTTACAAGAATAAGTTATTATACCCTCCTTTCTTTCTGTGTTTTTAACTGTTCAAAAATGTTCGTTCCATGATCTGCTATCCACGTAACTTTCCTGGTAAATTAGCTTCTGCTCTGAAAACATGGGGACAGAAGTTCTTTGAACCACTTATCAAGGAACTGTAGGAACATTTAAGCCATTATCTGACACAATCAGCGAGTTTCCTGTTCACCAAGTGACTTCTCTACTTCTTTCCTCTATTATTATGATAAAGGTGTGTCAGAAAGAGAAACTGATGGAGAACTGACACAGCTTCCTTTACTTTTTGTAGAAATCTTTTCTTCCTTATCTTATCTTTTGTTCAAGTCATTGTTGGGCCCTTTCAGATTATACGGAGATATTCCGTAGATCAGTGATTCAAGTTCCATGATATAATAATAAGCAAAGATAGGTAATTAGTCACACATAACTAATATATGACATAAAAGCCCATCATTCTTTTTCTATAACTCATGTAATGATATAAACAAAAACATTAAATGATTTGGTAAAACCTTATTTTGAAAGACAGGGTCTTACGTGTAGTCCTGAATGGCTTCCTACCTCTTTACTGAGATTGAGGGTTGTGCCTCCATGACCTTCTGAATTCTCTGCTGAACAAAAATTAGAGACATTTTCATTCAAGTAGAGAATATTTGAGAGAACTTGCCTATAACAAGCACTGCAAAGAGGTAAAAATAAGTGTTTGGAGTCATTGACCTATCTTTGTTGAGTTGCAGACACTTAAAAGTGAAAATATTTGTACGTAACAAAAGAGCCCAAGGTTGTGATTGTTATTACTGACTCTATAATTAGGATTCAAAACTGTTCAAGTGTTACCAGTTATCATCTTGTTTCCAAGAGAACTATAGCAGATATAATTGAGTACCTACTGTGTGTCCATAGTTGTGATCAGCTGAAAGTAAAACTCAGATGGGTTGTGATGCCATGGGTTTAAAATGTAGCAGGACAGCTGGACACTGACCCAGTCCTTCATTAACATTGTTAGCAGGACTCTGGAGGGAAAACAGGAAGACATGTCACGTGTGGCTTTATTGGGGAGAGGGGATATTCATTGAAATGTTATGTACATGTTTAAGAATGTTGTAGCCTTCAGAGTCATGCAGTGTCATTCCACCTGCGCTCACCACATTTCTAATCCCTTTAGAGTCAGTTCAGGCTATGCTTTATCTTCTTCTTGTCTAGTGTTGTGTTCTTTAGTTTGGTCGTTTTGTGTCTCTGGTTTGCCTTGAACTCACTATGAATAGGTCCAGCTGGCTTCAGACTCTCAAGAGTTCTCCAGCCTCAGCCTCCCAAGTACAGGTTTTAGTGTGTGAACCTTTGCTGGCTTTTTATACAGCTTTACGTGAGTGGGCAAGATGAAAGAGGTTCTGGCTTGCAGCGATTTGCTTAGGGTCAGAGTACAAATGGTTGAGGAAGGTAGGAGTCCAGACTCAGGTCGGTGTTGGGGAACATGTCCTGCCCTGGGAACAAAGATCACAGGTAAAACATTAGAAAGTAGCATGTTGGTTTGGCTTTAACCTAGATAAACAATATTAAGTTTGGGGAAAACACACAAAATGGCATGGGGCAGAGGGGCCAGTTGCAGGCAGAGTGTAGTGTGGAAGATTTAGAATAACGCAGAAAAACTGGAGAAGTGCCAGAGCAGGCGTGCGAGCCCTTGCCAGGCAGGGAGCAAATGCTGACGGGGACTCCAGGGAAAGCAACATTTCTTTTTCTACACTCTCTTAATTCACAAATTAAGAATTTTTAAGAATATCAGAACAAGGACATGAACATTGATTTGCTTTTTGAGTTTTAAGTTCTTAACATTGATTTTTTTTTCTTTGAGTTTTAAGTTTTTCGTGGTTTGCTTTTGAGTCTTCGGCCATTCTGCTTCTCATTTCCAGCTTGTTCAACAAACCTTTCTTGAAATGCAAGATTCTCAGCTACCAAGTAGGGAAGAATGTATTATTTGCTATCGCTGAAATCCCAAATATCTCCCAGATGGAGGCAAGTATGGCCATCCCATCTCCTCCTGGATCTGGCCTTTTTTTTTTTTTTGCTTTTGTTTTTGTTTTTTGGACAAACTGCACTGGTGAATTGTTCCTTGAAGTACAAAGTGGCATGTTCATGGAGTATTGTGAGATACGGGCAGCATTTATGAAAGATTACAAATTGTACAGCTCTCTTCAGAAACTTCAAATACAGCTGGAAATGTTTTGCTCCCAACAAACATGCAATCTTCATAAAATTGGGAAAGAAATGTTTTGAATAAATAATGTTTTAGTTTATTTCTCTCTGGTGTGAGAACTATTTTTTTTCAGTCAACATCATGCCACAGAACTCCTCCCTCTCTACACTAACACTCTTGCCTCTCTGTTTACATTATGCTGGTGCGTTCAACTTGATTTTTAAGTACGCCAGATTGCTCTGCCTTGTTTTTAAAGATAGAGAACTGGATTTGCTCCCGGGGACTCTTTCCATAACTAGGCCAGTTTAAAAACTAAACAAGGATTGAGTCAGTTAATTAATTTAAATGAGATTACAAATCAAAAACATATTATGCAATCTTGATTTAATTACCACATTTTATTTACTTAATTGAAAACACACTGTAGAAAGTTAGCAATCTTGACAATGACCGGAATGGCGTCTTGAATGCATCTTTGCATTCTGCACATTAAAGGCCTAGGCTGGTGGGACCCCTGGCTTATTGGTCTCCTTCTGCTTCAGTAGACGATACTGGGGCAGAGATGGGGGCTGGTCGGCCTGGTCTTCACTTGGGAATGCCGTGATGGCCAGGCCATATTACAGCTCTGCCCCTGTGCTGTGGCTCCTGCGGTGAGCATGCCCACTGTGTTCTCCAGTGTTTTACATTTGTTTCAGCACTCTGAGCTTTGGCTAATTCCAGTCAAACAAATCTTTCTAATCCTTAGGATGTGAGGCCTTGAACTTAATCTTGCTGTTAAGCAAAAAAAGTAGTTTGTGTTTTGTTTTGTTTTGGCAGGGGGCAGGGGTATGTGTAGGAGGTTGAGGTAGGGTTTCTCTGTGTGGCCTTGGCTATCCTGGACTTGCTTTGTAGACACAGATATCTACCTGCCTCTGCCTCCTTGAGTGCTGGGATTGTAAGCGTGCACCACTGTATCCAGCCAAAAAAGTAGTTCTTTATAAGAAAGCTGAATGACAGAATTAAGGCAATGTTTAAGGGAGCAGAAATAGAGTGTGTTCCGCACCCAATACCTTGCTATGTGGTTTTCTTTTGTTAACTAAGTAACATCTTCTCAAACTATGCATTTTGCTAAATTATATCCCCGGGGTCAGTATTAGGCCAGAGAAAGGGGAAGCCAAAGGTACAGGGCTTCAGAAGTGTAGCAGTGTTGGTTGAGATGCCTGATTTAACGTGTGGAGGAAGCCATCTTTCACAAATACTGTTTCAGTTCTGCCAGAAGTATTCAGAATTGTCTGATGTCCCATTTGCTCAACATTGGGTTTGAGGGGAAGAGGTACAGATTCAGCAAAAGCATGTCAGGCGTTCCATCACAGAGTAGCAGAGTTAGCACAGTATAGATTGTTAGCTAATTTGTGCAGTGATGGGACTTCAAATAGATAATGTGTTATGGAGAAGAGACAGAGAGAGACCTGGGGAGGAAGGAGGGAAAACCAAACAGAATGTGCTTTTCAGAAGCTAGGGGGATGAGAGGGTTTCAAGGTGTCAGGCAGGAAGAGTGAGGTAGAGAGACAGAAGCCTAAAGAGATGCCTTAAAGGGGAGGCAGGGAGAGGGAAAGATTTCCCCCATATTCGTGGGTTCTCTAGAAGCGGGAAGTCACTCAGTTTGTCTATGTATCTTTGCCTTATTTTAATAAAAATTTAATAGGAGGGGAAGAAAATACCATAAACTTAGTTTTATGCAACCTCTACCAACAAAGCAGCCTTCCTCTAAATGGGTAGTGTTTTAACTATCCCGAAGGGCGAAAGATTCCTGGCCCACAATATGTAATGCAGACTGTGATTATGTAAAGGCAGTTTTTGTTAGCTAGGGGGTCAGTCTTCTAGGTCTCCCCAGGCCTGGGATGGAACAAGATGGGCAGGGGCTCTGTTCTGAGGACAGTTCTCTTTCTGTCCTGAAAAACAGGCATGGTCTTACCTCTTTGCTGCTTTGGTTTTAAATATGTGTTTGCATCCTTTTCTTGAAGTTTCCTCTTTTCACATCTTCATTTTTATCCTTCAGTATTTCCTTTTGTTATGATACACCCCCTCCCACACACTCACAGAGAAAGAGAGAAAGGGAGAGAGGGAAGGAGGTTAGTGTATTTATAATGAATGGTATTTTAAAGAGATCAGAACTGGTCTTATCCCCTAAGAAATTCCCTGTTATTCTGTAGCAGACAATGGACTGTTTTTTTCTTTTTCTTTTTTTCTTCACCTGCTTAAGGCAAAGGACTGCGACAAAGGGGCCTTTATCATTCGATGACTAATTTTAGTTGAAGCAGGAGGCTATCTGTAGGCTAACAGGTTAAAGTTTGGGTTTCATTTACTCTTCTGATATCCTTCAGTATAAAAGCTATATTGTTGTGGAACCATATAATTTTAGAGCAGGAAGAGTGCCTATAATTTACCTTGGTCTGTCCCTCCTTCATGCCAAAATGACTGTAAATTGGAGTTGTCCTTCTAAAATTCAGTCCCTTCCTTCTTCTTTTCTCATTTTTAAAATTTTTATAAAAGATGACTTATTTATAGCATTTTATGTATGTGAGTGTTTGCCTGCACGTATGTTGTGCACCTCTTTCTCATTCTGTCTCAGTGTATATCCCAGCCTGGGCTTGAACTTGTAATGTGGTTTAGTGGGTTGTATGTGTTAGTGTTACCGCCATCTGGGCTGGTGAGTTTATACACACATGACACCACACCAAGGACAATTTATTTCTAGTCTGAGAGTAAACTGAGGTCCTGGAAGGCTGCAGGTCCAATCGTTCCTTTGTCCCCTTCTTGCTCCCTGACCCCAACCAAACCACTTTTCCCTTTGTTGGTGAGAGCCGATAATCAATTCCTGAGGGAAGTGCTGCTGTGAGCCCCCGTCCCTGCTCCTTATCCAAATGTCCAGTCTAGAAGTAGGGAAAGGGGCAAAGGCTTGCTTTAGCCAGGACCGAGTTGTGGGACTCCCCTGTCCCCTTTTCTTCTCCTCCCTTAGGTGGTCTTCTGTTTGAACGGAGTAGCACGCTGTGCATGTCTATACTTCGTAAGCCATCTGTTCTCTGTGTGTTGGGTATAACTAAGCATTGCTAGTATTAGCCCAAACATTGAGAGATAAACTAGCAAATAAGCCACATATTGATCAGATACCCCAAAAGGGTGACTGATCATGAAGATATCAGAATGAGCAAAGAGGTGACATGATTGGCCAAGCCTTGCACATCAAATGTAGGAGGACATGAGCTAAGGGACATAGCCAGGTATTGGCAAAAGTCAAGTCAAGGTGCCTTGATGCATATGAAAACCTTTGGAGTTCTTTTGTAGATGCATGGAATACAAAGGTTTCAGCTTAATCAGTTTTGAGTTTTATAAAGATCATCTTGGAAGCAGAGAGAAGTAGTACTATATATTTGTTGGCAGACTTGTGTCAAGCTATTTCTTTCCTGTCTTTTTGTTTTATTTTGTTTTGTTTGTTTGTTTTTGTTTTGTTTTGTTTCTTGAAACAGGGTTTCTCTATATGTTCCTGGCTGTCCTGGGACTCACTCTGTAGACCACACTAGCCTCTATCTCAGAGATCTGCCTGTGCTGGGTTAAAGATGTGCTCCACCACCTCCTGTCTGGATATTTTTTATGATACTATTTCAAGGGTCACTTCCATCTGATGTCTTTTGACATGTGACCTTGGTCCCCTTAAGAATAATGAAGCTGTCTCTTTTTTTATGTATGCTTATTGTATTAGAGTACATTAACTTTTTAGTTGAAATTAATGTTGAAACTAATACATATAAATGCAAAAGTTTTACATATTTGTGGGGTTGTACCATGAATATGTCACCACATGTATCCATTTTGTAACACTTAAATCTGTTTTGACATGTCTCTTTCCTATTTTGCATTTCTTTATGGTGAAAACATTCACAGTTCTTCCTTCCTGCTTTTTGAGTGGTCTGTCACTATACCTCTAGTAGCTCTGCCTTCTACTCTGACCTGATGTTCCCCATCTGCCTTTTCCCGTTCCTCCACCCCAAAGCTTTTAGCTTTTAATATGTGCATTCCTAGCACACTAGGTCACTTCTGAGCTTCAAGAAGAAGTATTATATGTTTATGTATATGTATGTATATATGTGTATGTGTATAAACAATAATTAGCGCCTGTAAAATGGCTCAGTGGATAGAAGTACTTGTGGCACAAACTTGGTGACCTGAGTTCAATCCCCAGAACTCACGTAAAAGGTCGAAGGCAAAAACCCGACTCTAGCTCCACATGTGTGCCATGTCATTTGAGCTCGTGTCCATGCACTAAATAAATAGATAAGTAGATGAATATTTTGTAGGTCACGATGAGCTGAGTGCCGAGCACTGCCCAGCTTCTGATGCGGGATTCTTCCTGACTGACTGTGATCGCTCTGCTCCTTAGTGACTCAGGTTCCGTCTAGTCATGCCGCAGAGTTACCGCCCGGTGACGGCCACTTCACAAGCCGTAGTTTACTGTCACCTATCTATATTTGACAAACTTTTATTGGACTTTTACCAGACTCTCTAAAAAACATTTTTTTTTTGTTTAGTGGTGGGAATGGATAGTAAATTTGACTTGGAACCACATCTCTTTAGCATTACACAGTAGTGAACAAGGTTCTGCTGATAGTAGCAAAACTCGCAACACATATTGAAAACATGCTTTTGTTTTGATTTTTTTTTTTGTTTGAGTTCTGAAAGTGACTTGGGATTTGCTGATACGTGGCGGTGTGGGGGAGGGAGAGGAGGGAAGTTGGGGGGAGGTCAGGTCAGATTCCCAGAAACATTTACTGCAGGATCATTGGCTTCCTGTGATTTCAGGGTTGCATCACACAGTAAGAAGCAAGGTGTCTGAACAGGCCCACTAGAGCGGTATTCTAGGTCTTCTGTCAGACTGTATCATCTTTAGGGAAGTCGGTCAGAAGAGCCAGACTGGATGGTTTGCCTTCCAAAGGGGAGTGAAAAAAAAAAAAAACAAATAAAAACCTGGGTCATGGCTCTGTAGGCCATGAAGGCATGTGAGTCCTTAACCAAGGGACAGGAGTAGCCATGGTAAAAATCACAATTTAGAGATTTCATCATTCAGTTTCTTTTCCCCAAAAGAATAACTAGCATGCTTAGATTTATACTTGTGAGTAGAGATTGCTGAGTGGCTTGTACACACTTGTAATCCCAGCCACCAGGGAGGCTGAGGCAAAAGGATCTTTGCACCTGGAGTTTGAGTTCTGGCTTGAAGAGTCCTAGAGAATTTCAGAAAGAAGGAATACAAAGTCAAATTTGTCCCTGAATTATGTTGAGTCAAACCCAAAGGAGAAGACATGTAGAAAATACAGATTCAGACCAAGCACTAGAAAACAGAAGGGGGGAGAAGGTGGGCAGTCTGGTTTGTCGCCTTCCAGGGCCTCCTGCTTTCTTCTTTGTGGCTTCAAAATCGTCCTGGACTCAAAACACAGTGTACTGGGCAGCTCCTACCCTAATCCTGTCAGCCTCACCCCTTAAAGGCGTAAGGTTCCAGGTAGACGATTGCATCAGCTGCTTGTCTCTCCATCTTGATGGCCTCTCCCTCAAGCTCAGGGCAGGGCTATGGTACGGCTGCCTCAGGAGCCTGGGATCAAGGCATTGACATGGACAATCGGGGTGGGGTGGGGTGCAGAGCCGAAGCTGATATTTCTAGGTACTACACTGCCTCTGGACAGAGTTCAACTTCCTCCTTTTCTGTCTTTCTTCCTGAGAGTTAGTCCATTAAAAATCTTAGATGTTTTAAAGTGCCTATTAGTTAGTAATATCTCTCATGTATTGATGCTATAGAATGTACTTGAACCAGGGCTTCATGCTTGGTATGACATGGTCTGTGGAGATTCTGAGGTAGGCTTTATTATTGCAGTTTTTATGATGAAGGCACAAGGTTCTAAAAGCTAACCAAAAGTCATGTGAACTAGTGAGGAACAGAGCCAGTATTCAGTATAACATAACCCCCCTTACACACACACACACACACACACGAAGGGATTTGAACAGAGTGATGGAAGTGGTTAATGAAACCTTTGAGTCTGGAGTAACTTGACCTGGGTGGTGATTTGCGGGGGTTTTAGATGTGGTCTGAAAAATTCCTTCTCTGAAGTCAACCACAATAACAGTTCATTCTTGGGTTCTCTGCCAGCTATGGCTCCCTGGTTATTTCCCTCTCCAGCAACTGGAATTAAGTGACTGATCTAAGGTGACATTGGAGAAGATTGCAGTGTTAGAGTTCACAGTATAAAAAGTGAATGTGTTGCTTACCCTCTCTGGATCCCTCTTCTGTGTTTTGGGGACACGGTATTTGCTATTTGGCTTCATGAGAAGGTACAGGTTTTGTGGCATGAAGGAAAACCTGTCACTGGGGGTGGTGGACAGACCAGTTTGTTGTAGAAAACAAGCTTGTGACAGTTATTCTTCGGTCCCCAAATTCTTATGGTATTTTTAGTGGTTTTCGTAAGTGAATGTTTTTTTTTTTCTTGAAGACATTGATCTGCAATGTTTAGAAATAAAAGGAGAATGTAACTTTTAACACACATAAGACGTGGAGGGCCAGAGGGAGAAAGGCTGCCCCATTGGGACATTGTGGAAATGAAGGGTGCACCATGGCGAGCGAGCAGGTACTCAGGGACAGACATTGCTTTTTATTCTACTGGACACAGGCTTTGCAGCAGAGATGAGGAAGGTGATGGATGCCATTTTGCAGTCATTGTAGCCAAACCTGATAAGGCTTAGGTTTGAAGTCCACAGAAAGCTGCTGTGCCGCTTTCCTGCTCATGGCATCTGGCAGCCTTCTCCCAGCTTGCTGTTTCTAGATGTGCTGCTTGTTGTGGAGCTTTGTGCATGTAAAGTAGCTCCAGAGAGGAAAAGAGAAAACCTGGAGGGTCTGGCCTTTGAGGCTGACTCTAAGTAGGAATCTCAACAGGCTAGACTCCCTTGAAAAGGTAACCTGTCAGGCAGCCATGTATGTAGTAGCTGGCAGAGGAACTCAGAGCAGAAACAGCAGAGCTGTAACAAAATGAAACAGTATACATTTTACTGCAACTGTTACATTCTAGGCTTGAAAAGCGGCCAGTGCTATATTCTCTTTGAAAGGAAAAAAGAAAAAAAAATTCTTCTATTAAGTTGTAAGTCACCCAGGCTTACCTGACTTCCAGAAAAAAGTAATAGGAAAAGGCCCTGGAGATGAGAACTGGGCCTCTTGCTGCAGGAAATGCTAGTGAGGGCAGTCAGATCACTTTTCCAGTTTCTTTCTCTCTATCTTACAAAGTCAGAAGCAGGGTGAAGGATACTGTGGGAATCACAAAAACAAGTTTGCTAAGATTTCATGACATACACTCTAGAGCAAAGGGGAAAAAACAACAATAAGGAAATGGTATAGAGGGATTACATTCTTCTTCACCGTTAACCCTGACCTAGTAAGCAGAAGACAAAGGCAGAAATAAATAACTGAATTTTATAAACAAAGACTAACAGGGTGTTCCTATGTTCAAGAGTTTAAGAACAATCGCATCAAGTTAATCACTTACCTGGCATAACCAAAGAACCTTAATAAAAAACAAAAAGAGTTTGGGTTTCTGCTTACTTCAGTCCCTTCGTTGCCTCCAATATGAGGGCGAGGTTTTGAGGCAGAGACTGTGTTATGGCACTTGGTCACACTGCCAGCACCACATTTTGTTGAGATTCACTATTGTGCTCAAAGTTGCCTTTTTGTAGGCAAGCAAAGAAAGCTGCTGAATCTGAGCCATCCATTCCTCTGGCATGTACTGCAAGCCTGGTGTGTTCAGGCCATGAATGGCCCCAGGAAGACAAAGAAGTAGACAGGCTCTCTGCCCCTTCCTTCCTAGTGCAGTGTAGCTGTGGAGACAAAACCTGAGTGCTAGAACCAATAAAAAAAGATTTCAAAGCTGCTCTCTGCTAGTAAGTGTGTAAGAACCCAGGGCAGATGACACAAATAAATGCAGAGGATCCAGGGGAGAGAGGAGTGAGCCAAACACAGCAGTGTGGACTGGTTAGGACAGGCACACTGGCCGAGAGTGCCATCCTCTGAGCCCTTTCTGTGGTGCTGGTGGGAATGGCCTGGCCTGGGCTGCTCTGAATGACCTGGCAGTCTCTTCCTCCTTATCTAAGAGTCTGTCTGTATCTCACAGATGGAGATTAAATTGATCCAACAATTTGCTCTCCGCAAAGCCATGTTGGTTTTCTACCTAGTAATTTATGCTTTTCCTGGTGTTTGCAAATCGATTGCTATTATGGGATGCAGACAGAACTGGGCTGGGATCCAGTAGGTTGGGGGATTACTGGAGTGGGTATGTGAACATGCCTGTGAAAGCCTGGAAGAGAGGGCTCTTGTTTTTGTGCCTTTTAATCTCTGAAGAAAGGCATATTTTCAGGTTTTTAAAAGTGTTCTTAATTATATTTAGATTGTGTCTTTTAAGGGACAGTATCTGCTTTATTTCAAATTTCTACTATCTGGCCTTGATATTTGCCTAACCTTCAAATGGTTTCAGTGGCTTTGTAGCCAGACCTCTCATCACAGGAAAACCTTCCTCCACCCCAAAGCACTATAGACGAGTAATTGTTCCCTTTGACGAGAAATATGTATAGACATTTATCTGGTTTGATGAATAAAATGTTGCTGTAGAATGGCTTGGGAAAGTATGCTTTATTTAAACACTTCACCTCATTGTTGTACCTTAATTTTTTTTAAGTCCTTCTTAGTATTGTGAAATTCTTTCAAAACAAATTATAAAGAAAACATATTCTGTGATTTCTTTACAGATTCTGGACAATCAGGAAGTCCAAGCCACAGCGATCCTGCCAAGAATCCTCCAGGTAAATATGTGTCCCCGGACGTGTGACCCTGACATTGTTGGAGAACAAAGGGTCCCTGTATAGATCAACACCCATAATTGGTCAGCTGCCTGCTTTGTTCTGGCAGGCAGTAGGATTGGGACAAGATGTGATTGTGTGCAGGCCTCTGCAACCGTAGGTAACTGCATTCCTCCTAGAGCAGTGTTCACCTGAGCCGTGAGGTTTTCATTTTTGTTGGTGTCGTTAAGAGTTGATTCAAACACAAGCTTAGTTGTAAATCTCTTAAGCATTTGAAAGCTAAGCCTTCTAACCATTTTTTTAATAAACAAACAAAACAAAAACTGATAGCAGTTTCTGTACTCTTAACAGTTTATCTACCCTGTTTTAAGAAAGGAGCTCGTGATCTATGTTTCTATAAGGGGTTTTTGCAGGACCATGTGCTCTGTCTTCAGTGTAAGGTGTGCATGCTCTTCAGTTTTGGGTGTGGACTATGCCAGATCTGAGACCAGTCCTGTGCATTTTGTCTGTCTTCGGGGTTTTGTTCTGCACATTCTGAATACAGTATTTTGCTTTTAATTTAAGAGTGTTTTTCTTTTCATGACAAGATAATATAAAATTAACATAAAGAACACTTTTAAACTTTTGTTATCATAAGAATTTTAATTGTATCTGTGATTTTCTTAAAAGGCTGTTCTAAAGATATTCTTAACAAAAACAAAAGCAAAACACAACAAACCCCAAATCTCCAAAGAAATCTCAGCTGTCATTTCACTAGAACGAACCACTCAGTGCAAAAAGTCAGAACCTGAGGTTTTCTAGGCCCTGAATTGCTTTGATGTCCTAATGCCTGGCTAGTAAGCTGAAATACTTTAAGAACCCCCAAATTACAGGAAAATAGACTAATTTGCTCCTAAAATTAGTTTAAAGACATATGGTAAATCAGTATACTAGGTAAACTAAAAATTAAAAAATTATTTTTTTGTTTTGAAGCTTACATCCATGTTTTTCTTAGAAAAATAATTTTTCTGTATACACATTAAATTTTATTCTGCTTAAAATTATATTGCTTGGCAAAATATTAAATGCTTTGATGATAAAATACTACTTCAATACACATTATATACTCCAAAGATGAAAGTATTAATTCAATAAGTATTATAGTCTCTGACAATTAAAAGTACTAATTTTTGATACCTATTTAAAATTTACACTGAATTGATTTCTCATGATAAATTTGCAAATGCAATAAACTGAGAGCAGAAGAAAAAATATTTAAATTAAAAACCAATGTTTTAAAAGCTTCTATACATTTTATAAAAAAAAGAAATAAAAAATATTTATAAAAGAATATCATGATAAGAAAAGGGTTGCTAAGTCTTAAAAGCCAGACTAAACAAAGGCTGTGCTGTTTGCATCTGAACAACTTGAAGTTAATGAAGTAGTGAATGAGAGTTTCTGAGCAAGTGTAGAGGCTTACCTACCTAAATGCTGAAGCTGAGCAGAGCCAGGCAGGTGACCTTTGTGTGCTTATGTAATGGCAAGATTGCCTAGAAGATTGGTTAATTTTTCTTTTTTGCTACATTCCATGTAGAATTTAACTTTTCTGTTTTTAATAAGGAAAACAAACAGAAACTAGGTAGAACACATCATTTCCCCCCACTTTCAAGTTTCCCTGAGGAAAAATTTTATTTTGATAACTGTCAAAAAATTTAACGTGTTAGAGTTAATTTGAATTAACTCTAAATTAAAATTGAAATTTTCTTTGACCATTCTTTGACCATCATTTACCATGCTTTTTGCACATCATCATATGGGTGTTGTTGTAGAGCTTATTAAGAAATTTTTGTTTTGTTTTGAGAAAGCGTCTCTTGCTATATTGAAAGTTTTTAATAAAAGTAGAAACATATTCTACAATATTTTGAAATAAACCAGGCTTTTGGAGGTAGGTAGTACTTTTCAATTTTAAATACAAGAGCCCTGAACTTATTAAGGTTCTTGTCTTAGACTCAATCAGCTGGGGCAAACTATGTCAGCAGCCCAGGCATTGGGGACTCAGGAGAATTGTTCTAGATGCTGTCTTCGTCTCTCAGTTCTGGCCGTGGCTGGACCATGAAGTCTCCCTGCAGAGACTCAGTGTCTCAGGAAGCGCAGTCCATTTATGGGAAAATTCCCACTAGCGCCACAATTGGTCAGACTGATCCTCCTCACTGCTTCTTCCAATGGTGGCTTCCACGCCCCACACCTTTGCATTGCTGTGGTGTTTCCACCAAGAGATGTGGAACTGTCACTGTGTGCTCCAGTGTGTGGTTCCCACAGTTTGGGAGAAGGGGGCAAGGCAGCTCCGACCATTGCCATGCAGGTGGTCTCCCCAGCAGGCACACCCACATATCTGTCAACCCAACAGCAGTCCCCCTCCCCCACCGCACTCTCTCCCCACAGTTGGCTGGCTGACATAGATTCTACTTTCTTACTGATTCTGAGTTTCTTTTTTGTAATAAACAGTATTTTTAAATATTTACTTTTTAAAAGTTAATAAGAAACGAATTGGTTTTATTGTGGCATTTTCATACATGTCATTATACTTTGTTCTTTATTTCTACCTTCCCACTCCCTCTTGCTAACCCCCTATGTCCTTCCCCCTGGACTGTGGGCCTTGATGGATAAATGGGTCTTTATTTGAGAATTCATGCTTTTCATTTGGGATTAGTGTTTAAGTACAAGCAAATAAAAGAGAAGGGATATTTAGTAGTTGTCATTTTTAAAGTATTTAAGTAATTTCTTGGTGGTTGTAATTTATAAAAGCATTTAAATATTCTTTACAGAAGTTCTTCAACCTGTTTGTAACATAAGGTTTTGCTCTGATTCTTTAAGGGGTGCCAGTCAGTTGCATGTTCTTTCCACAGATAAGGTGCAATACATTCAGAAGTGCCTGACATGCACAGCATGATGGCTTTCACTGAAACCGTCTGCCCGTTTTATTGTTGTAATTATGTATCTTTCCTTTCCTTGTGACCAAATCTGAGATTACATATTTATACTCACTCGAAAATAAAAGTTCAAGGATCTTCTGACTGTGTAAGCTGGAGAGCTAGAGGTGAAACAGCTGAATGACTTGGGCCAAGGTCTCTGATTGCGTTTCCAAACACCACCACTGCTTGTAGACAGTGCATCATTGGATCATAGTCTTCTGAATTTCGCCTCAGTTTGCTGTGTCATTTCATAACTCTATTCCTTGGGCTGTCATTCTTTAGCTTTCTGAACTGAATCACCTATTTACTGCAGGATGGGAGAACATCAAGAATAAAACAGCAATCTGGAAGCTGAATCTGGAAGTTGGAACCTTTGTTCCAAGTTGATGTGTCCATTTAGAGTTTGGGAAGGCCGTAGTTTCGTGACATGCTCCCTTGGCTGGCAGTCCTAGAGCAAGACCTGTACATTTTCAGATGTAACTTTTTGAAGTGTTTCCAAATGCATTAGCCAGAATTTTCTTGTTTGGAATGAATGGGTTTACAGTTTAATTTCATACTTTTCTTTTTTTGCAGGAGTGTGCACTCTTTTTGGTGTGCATGTGTGCTGACATTTGTACGGTACTTAATATCATATCGTTCTATGACCCTTAGAGCCATATATCGTGTGACCTTAAGTTAGCTACCTTGAATCCCTCCTCTGTAGCAAGGATAGAAATGACTAAATAATTAAATTGAATGAAGAATCTTAAGAATTGTTTAAGTCAGACAAAATTTGAAGTTTATTATTCCCAAAACATATTTTGTAAATCCCACAATTGAGGTCAGCAGTATGTTAGGGGAGGGGGGAAGGGGAGGATGTGCCACAAACTAGTAAGAAGCAGCATGGCATGAGAGGACAGTCAGCACCTCAGTGGTACTTGGTGCCTGCTGGGACCACGGGGCCCATGTTGGCCTAACCTTTCACGTTACGTTTTTAAACCTCAGATTTTGGAGTATACATAACACTTTCTAATAGTTGTTGAAATCATGAACCATTTTTTTCTTTGCTATTCTCATAAACAGATAAATGTTTTTAGGCTCTCACAGTCAAAGAAAAAACTTCCTTTGATATTTAAAATCATAACCTACTTTTTAAAAGTACACACTTACTCCTTTTTATATCCTTATTTCTTTCTGTCAGTCAGGATTTTTTAAATGAGAGAAAACATACTGTTCAATACTGGCGAATAATACTAAACTGTGCTTCACTATAATAAAGAGCACAGCAAACTATAAGCAAACTATCTACCACAAAAGAGTAACTGAGACGAATAGTTAGTAGTAGTTAAAACCTAACATGTAGGTAAAGCTTTTAAGTAATTTAAAAATTAGGTCTGTGTCAGTCAAAAATCAAAGACTCTTTTTCCTTGGTAGATTTGCTTCAGAAACATTGTTCTTTTTCTTCTTGTTTGGAGACATTATGCTTAATAAAGTCTTCGAATGTTCAAAATTGGGGTACGAGGAAGGCTAAAGGAGAAGCAGATAAGTGAAGTATTTGTTTACAAGTTATTCTGAAAAGGCCAAAAGGGTGTCTAACCCTCAACTACTAGTTTTTAGAGGCTACATCCTGGGTGCTTATGTGTAACCTACTCCTCAAACATTGGAGCACACAACAGCCAGCACCGAGTCAGGCCTTTACTATGAAGTTGGCCTGATTGCTTGTAATAGTTAATTTGTGCAAAGAAAGATAACTCATGGGATCCTAAGAGAAGGAGAGCTTTCCCCATTTCTTCATTCACCTTGATCACTTATCTTATCAGGCACAAATAGTATCAGTTATCATTGGCTATCAAGTTCAGGATTAAATAGTACCTTCTAGACAATGATGTTCTGGATTTGAGTAAGCTCAAAATGTATAGTAGAAGCCCCCACCTCCCCTTGAGAATTTAGGAATACATATCATTCCACACTCAAGAATTTCTGAGTTGGCTATAAGTAAAAATAACACTTGGTAGACACTTATTCAGCATCTATATTGTGCATGACACTAGGCTAGATGTTGCAGACTTTTGCACAATATGAATTATACTTCATCCTTGCCTTTCCCAAATTTTGTATATAAGTGCATAAAATATTTTGAACGGGGATTAAATTTTGTTTACTGCTTCAACTGAAATGTTTTAGTCTAAAGTTGTTTAATAGTGTTTATAACCATTGTAGAGATTGGGAAGAGCCGTAAGGTATAGAATGACATTTTTCTTCTGAATCAAGCTCTGTCTTTTACAATCAGTATGAGGTCATCACACTGCGCAGGTAATGCAACTTAGAAACTCAGCTTTCTCCATCCCATTTGCAAGGGAGAGACAGAACACCTGGATAATTGCATGTGTTTCATAAAAATGAGTTTAGTTTAGTATTTTAATATTTTAATTTTTCTTCAGTTTTCTTGGTCTCAACATAGCTTCACATAGAAAGAGCTATTTGGTGTGGAATCAAATATATCTTTTTTTTTTTTTGTACTATACTCTTCTGGGTATAGAAAACAGAGGAAAGATACAGGGGGGAAAGAAGGGAAGTAGAGAAAGGGTAGAATAGGAAAAGTTAGGATAGGTTTTATAGGGGAGGCAAAAGAAGCCATTGTTTTCCAGGTCGTGGTAGGATAGACTTGGCGTTTTTAGACAGTGGGCCTGCTGCGTGTCTCTCAGCATTGAAAGAGACGTACACTCACTGTTGCTGCATAGCTCTTAATATTGCCATGAGAATAACTGCAATCTCTCTTTGGTGATTGGGCAACTTTTCTCCTGGCAAGACTTTATCTGTTAGACCTTCACGTTGACACTGTATAAATATTTTTTCCCAGTTGCCTCCCATGGTGTTCCTACTTCTGAAGCCACCAATTTTTCCATTCCTTTTAAACCTGCCTATATTTTTTCTAACCCTTCCTACATCTTTTTTTTTTTCATGTTGCCTTGTCCTTCAGACAAGTTTCCCCACCAAAAGCTCCTTTCTTCTTGTTTTATTTTTTCATTTCATTTATTTATTTATTTGACTGGACTGAACGGCTGTCAGCTTTATAACTAGGCCTCTGTTCTCATTGAGTGAGTCTCTCGAACTCATGACTTCAGAGGAGCTGGGTCCAAGTGGTTTCTCTCATTCTCTCCCAGCTTACATATGCTTTGTTTTGTTTTCTTTGAGACAGGCTCTA